>CAMTZB010000016.1:13885000-14555000 GCA_947086495.1 Morpho achilles
TTATCCGTTACTTGCTCGCTTCGTTGGACTATAATTAAAGACTGTTTGAAATATGTATGAACTGTTTATTACTTGAAAGTTTAAAATGAAATATATATTTTTGTCATCATCCTCCTGCCCTTATCCCACTCTAAGTGGGGTCAGCACAACATGTTATAAACATGCTGTCACATGATTTGGCTGCGTTTTTACGACCAGCCGCCTGCCTGACGTCAACTTACCTTAGTCGTATTTTACGACACCTCGAGAAGAAAGAGGGTGGTCTATTCTACTTAACCGGATACCACACGGCGAGTCACTTCAACTTACCTTAGTCGTATTTTACGACACCTCGGTAAGAAAGAGGGTGTTCCATTCTACTAAACCGGATACCACACGGTGGGTCAACTTACCTTAGTCGCCTTTTACGACACCTCGGTAAGAAAGAGGGTGGTCTATTCTACTCAGCCGGCTACCACACGGCAGGTCGACTTACCTTAGTCGCCTTTTAGGACACCTCGGTAAGAAATGAGGGTGGTACTATTCTAATTGGTGGTGGTGGTAATTAGTTATCTACAATATTATATCAGTGATCTACAATTTTTTGTAGATTAAATTCAAATTCAAAATATTCTTTATTCAAATAAAGTTGTAAACAAGTGCTTTTGAATCGTCAACTCTACTGCTGGTTCGGAAAGCTGTTCCTACCGAGAAGAGCCAGCAAGAAACTCGGCGGTTGCTCTTTAAAAAATATAATTCTTAATATTATTTTATTATTATTAACCTTTTGGTAAAAACTATACAAATAAGTAGATTTTGAGAAAATCGATCTCATACAGCCAGACAGCTGTATAATAAGTATAGATATAGGAGACTGAAGTACTTAGACCGCACCCGTTAAAAAAAACCTACGTACAAATACATTTATAATATTGTTTAAATTTATTAAAATAATTCATAAGCTACTTTTATAGATTTACGGATGCAAAACGGAAGTAGATTTATATATTTAGAAAGATTGTGTAAGTTTAATTTAATGGACACCCACACATATTAAAGACTATTTAATTCGGTAACGAATTCATAAAAAAAATGGCAAATGAGTGTTATATATTAAAGGTTAATAACTCATTATGTAACTGAGACGTTTGCTATCCGGCTGTTTAGAATAGACCACCCTGATTTCTTACCGATGTGTCTAAAAGGCGACTAAGGTAAGTTGACCCGCCATGTGATATCCGGTTGAGTAGAATAGATCACCTTCTTTCTTACTGATTTGTCGTAAAAGGCGACTAAGGTAAGTTGACCCGCCGTGTGGTATCCGGTTGAGTTAGCATAGACCACCCCCATTTCTTACCGAGGTGTCGTAAAAGGCGACTAAGGTAAGTTGACCCGCCATGTGGTATCCGGCTGAGTTAGCATAGACCATTTCATACCGAGGTGTCGTAAAAGGCGACTAAGGTAAGTTAACCCGCCGTGTGGTATCCGGCTGAGTTAGCATAGACCACCCCCATTTCTTACCGAGGTGTCGTAAAAAACGACTAAGGTAAGTTTACATCGCCGTGTTGTATCTGGCTGAGTAGATTAGACCAACCTAATTTCTTACCGATGTGTCGTAAAAGGCGACTAATGTAAGTTAACCTGCCGAGTGATATTCGGCTGAGTAGAATAAACCACCCTGTTTTCTTACCGATGTGTCGTAAAAGGCGACTTATGTAAGTTGATCTACCGTGTGATATCCGGTTAAGTTGAATAGACCACCCTCTTTCTTAAGCTTCTCGGTTCTTAGGCTGAGAAGCCTATAACATAACTATATATTATAACTACTATTATAACATATTATGCCAACCCCACTTAGAGTGGGATAATGATAGAAGTTTGATGAACTCATTACGTAACTAAAGCAATCTCGATATGTATTTAAAACAGAAAAAATACGATCTCAGTTTATAATAGTGTTCCACTTTGTCCAATACAATATTTATATCGAAGCGAAAGGTGTATGATATCAATTAGCTCAGGTTTTAAATGAAAAATCTTTTTGTATGTGAGCATACGCCAGTTTTTACGCTTTCACTGTTTTCTGATGCTGTTCTTTGGAACGTGAATTTTATTTGTCTTTTAACTAAATACTGAGATGAGTAGGTAATTATTTTTACATTTAATGGACTAGACGGTATCTTGAGTTGGACTTCTTTTTTTAAACACGTTATGCTCGATTTAAGTTTTTCACAATTTTTTTAGTCTTGTATCGCTTTGCGTTTATTTAGTTTCTATTAATTCGTAATTGAATCAGTAGTTTTGAAATTGATTAAGGACTACTAATGACCTAGACTAATTTTGATCTTTTTTATGAATAATTGTTGCGTCTATTTTGTTGTACTTATTTGAATTAAGTCTAGAGCAGTGTTTCCCAACCTTTTTTAGTCCATGCCCCAAGTTAAAAATTAATTTGCCCCCTAAGTAACATACATAATAGGTTTTAGAGAGAAGAGATTGCTTCTTTTTGTTTAATTTGGCATCAAAATCTAGCATTGCACTTAAATGGCCCAGAGCGAAAGGCTTAAACTCGTTCGAGTTGACCCCCCCCCTAACTAATTGCCCCCCTGTGGGTCGTGGGCCCCACGTTGGGAAACACTGGTCTAGAGACTTCTGAGTACAGGAAAATAAAGAAATCTGTCCTTCTGACGAGTAGATATATCATTTTGTGTTACTCTTTTATTTTAAGCGCTATTTTTCATAATTTAGCCGTTTCAAGCTAAAAATGGTTTTTTACACAGATTCGCAATTTCTAGTGTAGATATTTCTTATCTTTGACACTACGGTTATCTGAAATTAAAGCAGGTTGAACTATTCCCATGTTTTATATCTGGTATGTTTTGCTATTATTTTTTTCTAATTTTCTACTAATTAAGAAAGGCAGCCTAAAACGTACAAAAACAATAAAAAACGAGCAATAATAATTATTTGTCTCTCTTTTTATGTCTGAATAAATAAAGATATTACTTTCAACTACGCCGTGTGGTATCCGGCTGAATAGAATAGTACCACCCTCTTTTCTTACCGAGGTGTCGTAAAAGGCGACTAAGGTAAGTTGACACACCGTGTGGTATCCGGTAAAGTAGAATAGACCACCCTCTTTCTTATCGAAGTGTCGTAAAATACGACTAAGATAAGTTGACGTCAGGAAGGCGGCCGGTCGTAAAATACGTAGCGAAATTGTGTGACATGTTTTTAACATGTTGTGCCGACTCCACTTAGAGTGGGATAAGGGCAGGAAGATGATTTCAACTTCCTCTACTCTATGTATCGTCAATCAGTCGCTTTCTCAGTTTAAAAATAGCAAATATAATCAGCGGTTTTTGATGAAAATATCTTTAGGTAAAACAGAAAGAAGTAAAACACTTGAAATTTTAACGTTTGTTAAATGAGCCTTATATAATTAGATTAACTATAATAACGCTATAATATCGCATTTACATTTAAATGGATCATTCACGCTAGATTGTGGCACGACGAGGAAATTACATATAACGGCTTTTGTTAATGTATTGTAGAAATTAAATTCTTTATATCTTAAACAATGTCGCTTTGGAATGAAAAATATTTGTTCTAGAAAATTATGTGGTTCTTATAATAAAAGTTATTTGCGCTTACAATATCTGATATTCTTTTCTAAAAACCCCAGATTAAAAAAATTCTATTGCGTATTCATATTGTTGACAAAAAATACAATGATTTCTAGCGATTCTTTCTTTTTTTGTTAACTTATCGCACTCTTAGAATTAAAGTGACCGAATTTAAAAACGTTGTTTGCACTAACTTGGTTTTCTATTAACTCGTAATTGAATCAGTGTTTTGAAATTGATTAAGAGACTAATTTTGATATTTTTTTATAAATATTTATTGCGTCTATTTTTGTTTTATTTTGTTGAACTTATTTGAATTAAGTCTAGAGACTTCTGAAAAACAATGTTATCTAGCGATTGTTCTTTCTTTTTGGATAACACATATCACATACTTAGAATCAAAGTGACCGAATTTAAAAACGTTTTGTACCAAAATGCAATAAAGGGTAGCGTAGTGCGTAACTTATGAGTTAAAGAGACCTATAACTTAGAAGAATAAAAAGCCACTATAGCTTTTTTAATAGTAGGTAGAGCGATATCGTATATGTCATTAACAATGTATCTAACCCTATTAAGTCTAATTTTGAATTCGGACACTAATACTGTGTGCTCTATAAGTATTTTGTCTCTTTAAAAGCGATTAAAATGATACGTCACAGCGATTGCGGGTGATTGACAAATTTAATGCAAACATCACCGTATGTCGGTACAACCTTACGTCCTCTACATATATTTACTTGGATATTCAAAATGGCTATAAATACTGAAAATCAGTGTTAGGTTTCTTACCCCACCTTACTGAGTGACTGTTTGAGACTGTTTTCTATTTTTTTTTTATTACCTTGTGTGTTTGTAAATTTTGTTTTTGTCATTATATGATAGAATAGATATAAAATCTTTATTAAGTACTAAAACAAGTATAATATTATCAGTTTAAAATTCATCTGTATAGCTGGTTAAAAGCTTTTAAAGGTAATTTATAGAAGTAGGCGTTAATTTGCGAAGAGCCATAATACAAAAGTAATAATAAAATTATTTTGCTATATATATCCTCCTGCCTTTATCCCACTCTAAGTGGGGTAGGCACAACTTGTTATAAACATGCTGTCACATGATTTGGCTGCGTTTTTACGACCGGCCGCCTGCCTGACGTCAACTTACCTTTGTCTTATTTAACGACACCTCGGTAAGAAAGAGGGTGGTCTATTTTACTAAACCGGATACCACACGGTGGGTCAACTTACCTTAGTCACCTTTTACGACACCTCGGTAAGAAAAGAGGTAGGTCAATTCTACTCAGCCGGATACCACACGGCGGGTCGACTTACCTTAGTCGCCTTTTACGACACCTCGGTAAGAAATGAGGGTGGTACTATTCTACTCAGCCGGATACCATACGGTGTAACAAAATTATTTTGCTATAATCCGCGATAATATAATAGAAAATATATATAATGCTAAATGTACAGTGGACAATCCGTTTTACATACATACATGCAGGACTCGTAAGCTTTTAAAGGTTTTAAAGTTTTAAAGATGGGTAAAGGTTTTTCTTGATACGTCCCTATGATATAGTTTCAATCTGTCGCAAGTGTATGTTGATGTATAAATGAGCGCATTAAATATTTAGAAATTGCGAGTAGTTAAGTGCGAGAGAGCTGTATTTTAACTCAAAACGAAACTTTCTTTGCGCCGGCGCCGACTAGTAACGATCGCGGACATGAAACTGAGTACAGCGGAAAATTTTATAACATTCATCATATGATGCTAATTTTATATGAGACCTGTCTTCATAAGTTATACTAATGATTATAAACTGAGATAGTTATCTCGTTACGTGAGTGCTTATTCTCGGTTTATGGTATCTCTAATTTCAACGTCTTATTTTTAAGAAGAAAACTTTTTTAAGAATCCGAAGAAGTTTACTAAGTAAGCATTAATTTATAGAATTAGGGGTTATTTTGCGAAGGTACATAATACAAGAAATTCATTATTTTTTGTTATATGGATAAATTTAATTTAATAGCGATATTCACCGTTCTATTTGGAATTTTATATTTTATATGTTTATGGCCGAAAGCTTGTTAAATTGTTTATTGATAGACACAATTTCAATACAATAATCAATTAATATATATAACGCCGTGTGGTATCGGCTGAATAGAATAATACCACCCTCATTTCTTACCGAGGTGTCGTAAAAGGCGACTAAGGTAAGTCGACCGCCGTGTGGTATCCGGCTGAGTAGAATAGACCAACTTCATTTCTTACCGAGGTGTCGTAAAAGGCGACTAAGGTAAGTTGACCCACCGTGTGGTATCCGGTTGAGTAAAATAGACCACCCTCTTTCTTACCGAGGAGTCGTAAAATATGACTAAGGTAAGTTGACGTCAGGCAGGCGGCCGGTCGTAAAATACATAGCCAAATCATATGACAACATGTTCGTAACATGTTGTGCCGACCCCACTTTTAGTGGGATAAGGGCAGGAGGATGAATGAATCAATTAATATATATAAAAGTGTTTCGATATAATTTTATCTCGAAGTTATTATATGTAGGTAGTATATGTATATTCTCGTAGTACATCAATGAAGAATTTTAGATAGCCACAGTAAATATTGCTAGGTTAAGCTTACTTGGCTTTAATTTAAAAATAAAATAAAACTTTAATTAATAATTTATAATTTCAAGCTATTTACAATTATCAAACAAGATAAAATAAATACAATCCGCATAACTACCGACCCCGCGGGAATTCTAGGATAAAAGCCTATATGTTGCTCTCAACCTTCTATCTTTTAGTGAAACTCCCATCGAAATTAGTTTAGCGGTTCCGGACCATGTACTATTAACCTAAATCTATCTCTAGAATTACATTTTAAATCTCTTACACAAATCCGTTGGAGATAATCTACCACAAACAGACAAACACCTTTTAGGGACTTAGCATGTATAGATATCAAGATTTTTAACTTCATTTTGAAATGTCAAAAAATAGTTCTCATTGAAGATTTTAAATAGACCTTTCATATTTTTAACTTTCACGCCAATATGCAATACAGTAATCGCGCTTTCCATCTCAAGGATTGTATGGTTTTACGTAATTACGGCAATAAGTGAGATTTAAACAAATATTGACGCGAGTGAAACGGCTCGTTTATTTTTACAGCCACAACTAACTTGCGCGCTAAAATTTTATGTACAACAATTGCCAATAAACAGATTTGTTACTGCGTAATAATCATCTTAGGCGTTTGTACATTATACATATAAACAAGCAAGCTTAGTTGTCTGTGTTTTGGGCTTTTCGAAGTAGCGATATGTTACTATACAATACGTGCAAAGCAACTTTCTACTTTCGGAGAAAAGTATTGTTATCTAAACCTACCGCACTCTAAAGTTTATTGGAGGGTTAACATAAAAGAAACGATAATAACAGACCGTTACTTTTAGTAGTGGGATGGTTGGATTGTGTGAAGTATGATATGCATATAAAAGGAGTGGCGCCAGAGTTGACGAATGATAGAACAGAATGGAAGAGAAAAACATGTTGTGCCGACCCCACTTAAGAGTGGGATAAGGACAGGAAGATATATACTTTTAGTAGTGGGATACCACTACTTCGCATAGGCCTCCTCTTTTCGTTTTTGGGGAGAAGGTTTGGAGCTAAGACCTACAACGCTGCTCCAATGCGGATTGGTAGGTTACATATATCTCTAGAATTCTCTAGAGTTATGCAGATTTCGTCATGAAATACCTTACGAGTTTCCTTCACCGAAAAATGTGCTATAAATTGCAATTAAATTATATATTAGATATATAAGATTTTTTTTTACAGAAAATCTCATTAGTAATTAAATTATGCGCTTAATTGTGCTCTTTTAAATAATTTAATTTTGAACTTAGTATTAAATTGACCTAATCCAAAAAAGGTTAGCAAATTGTTATAAATCATAGCGTAGCGCCTACAAAACTCATGTCACAGAGACCCATAACTTGGAAGAGCAAGAAAATACTAGCCTTTTTGGTAGTTCGTAGCGTGATGTCATAGCTAACATTGAAATAAGGATTACAATGTATCGAACTCAAGCTTAATTTTGAATTCAGACACCTAAATACTAAATCTTAGTCAAAGTAAACCTTAATGGAAGCTCCTAAAGCTTTAATATACAAGTCTTCACGAAAATTTTGTATTTAGTTTTCGCAATAATTGGATATCTCACACGCATCCATCACAATCCTTCAGTTCCCGTTGCGGTCACGCTGCGCTGAGATCGCGTGTGATGTAACCATGTTTCTAATAGAGCACCGCACCGGTTTAGCTAACGGTATGGTGTAAATATCTGGGGTGGGCGTATTGTTGCGGATATCTAGGGATTAGGTGTCTGCCTGGTATCCGGCTGAATAGAATAGACCACCCTCATTTCTTACCGAGGTGTCGTAAAAGGCGACTAAGGTAAGTGACTCACCGTGTGGTATCCGGCTGAATAGAATAGACCACTCTCATTTCTTACCGAGGTGTCGTAAAAGGCGACTAAGTGACTCACCGTGTGGTATCCGGTTAAGTAGAATAGACCACCCTCTTTCTTATCGAGGTATCGTAAAATACGACTAAGATAAGTTGACGTAAGGCAGGCCGGTCGTAAAATACGTAGCCAAATCATGTGACAACATGTTTATAACATGTTGTGCCGACCCCACTGAGGGTGGGATATGGGCAGGAAGATAGAATAGGGTGGTCTATTCTATTCTGGGAGTCCCATATATTTATTTATATTTATCCGTTTTGTTTCTTTGTATACTAATTGGGTATATTTGATTCGTTTTGTTTTTCTGTATTTAGACCTGGGAATTACAAATTGTCTACCGACTCTGCTATTTTATTCTATAAATTGTTCAAATACGATGCCACTTCAATATAACAATTATATATTTTCATAATATAAATGACAATATTTATTATATTGAAAATATATATTCTCTGTCCAAATATCGGGCATTCCCTCAAAATCGGGCGGTTGGTCGACGGCAGGGCTTTGCGCAGGTTCCCGAACGGGACACCGCCGGGAATGTGATACCGGCGTGGAAGAGGCAGATGATGGCGCGCCGGGCCGCGGAGAAGGCGCGGAAGGACTTGGAGAGAGAGTTAGCGGGAGAGGCAGAGAGACGGAGAGCGGCGGCAGTGCCCGCGTGGAAGAGGCAGCTGCTCGCCAGGAGGGAGGAAGCGGAAAGCCGGCTGAGGTTAGCTAAGATTATTTATTGGATGACATTATGGATATATTATTGAATGACATTATGGATATATTATTGAATGACATTATGGATTAATGATTATTGGATAACATATATTTTTTTTGCTAATTAAAGCTTTGCAAAGGTCCATTATACAAAAGTAATGATTACTTTATTATGCTGTAGCGATGGGAGAAAATCTCCAACCTTATGAAAACCCTATGAATGCAAGATTCGTATCGCATGCGTTATAGAAAACAACATTATTAGCACTGCACATGTTCACTAGCTACAAGTATGATGGCAAAACCCGTTTTGCGCTTGTAACCGAAGTATCATCAGGAGATATACTCTACGACAAAATCGCAAACATTTGCGCCTTTTTATGGAGATAAATTACGAATCCTGCATGCATAAGGTTAAAATTTTAGATCGAAATTAAATTATTACCACATTTAAATATATAATAAAGTGTTGACTGTATTTTTATATGTGTATACTGTATTTGAATCATATCATTTAAAAATAGTCAGGTTATTTGATAAACATGTGGTATTATTTATCTTTTAAAGTTGTTGCGAAATGATCTGAACATGGCAACTTTCAATTAATTGAATTTAGAATAACAAACAGTATATGATAGATTCATATACTGTTTGTTATAAAACAATATGTGTATTTTGAGTACAAATTATATAAGTTAAGGTTTTAAGAACCACAAAGATTTATTATGTTTAAAAAAACTAAAATGGATAATTTTATTTGCAGACACTCTTTATACACTCCAAAATCCGACGAGCCGGGTGACATGTGTAAGCAAAATGGCGATTGGCGCGCTTATCCCGGTACTCAGCGTGCCGTGTCCATAGACAATATTACTCTTTGCTATGATGTACATTCAGAGCCAACACGCGCACCCTCCGAAGTTAAATTCTCAACAGACCATTGCAATGGTAATATTTTATTTTATCTAGGGAAAAAACTAAAAGTCAGTAATGTAGATTGTGAAAGAACAGCACTTGGCCCATATTTCTCATATTTATATACCACATATGCTAAGATTAGATGCATATCTCGCATATCTCACTGTTATCTGATCTCTAAAAGGAACAATGAAACGATCCCCAACAATTAAAAAAAGAATAACTACCAATAACAACTTTTACTACCAGTGGACATTGGACTTAGTTCTCTTAAAGGAACTTTCACGCCATATTATATAGGTACCTGCTTGTATCTAGCACCTTCCTGATAACTTTTTAGAAACTTTTAACAAATTTAAAAAAAAAATTCCTTCTGTTATCAACTTTGTTCTATTCTTATGCCATGGTCTTTATATATGTTATCCTAATTAAACTATATTACTGGGAGAACGTCCTTATAATAAAAAATAGTAATGTTTTCTATACAAAAACAGTGTGATACGCTTAACATAAAACTGTAACTAAGGTTTGAACCCGTACATATATGTCCATTTATGGATAAATGGTTAATAGGCATGTCATATATTTATAATAAACTTCCTAGACTTCTAAGATGTTGACTTTTTTAAATTATTACGAAAGCGCTAATACAATAAAATATAAAGACAGTCAGGAGTTCAAAGCTCTGTCATATAAAAAACATATGTGATAGGTTAGACAAAATATTTGAGTGTCTAATTTATAGTAGAGAGGAAAGTCAAATATATATGGATAAGTATTTAAAAGAGGAGAGCCCAGCTGAAAAAAAATGTCGTTAAATAATTAAACTGCATTTTAATTTTCAGGGCACGCAACTTTGAATGGACATCACGAGGAGGAAGAAGAAAACGCTAAAATAATCCCCTGGCGAGCTCAACTGCGCAAAACAAACAGCAAACTTAATTTACTCGAGTAGGTTAATTAGTGGTAGGATCGGTTAGGTTGGTAGCGTTTATGAAACTCTATGGTAGTTTCTGTTTACATGGCAACATCATAAAGTATATCTGTTATATTTTGTATGTTGCCTAACTTTAAATTTATATTCGAAAGCTATTATGTCGTAACTACATACTTACATTTCGATACGATTTATTTTTCGATAACATTAAAGAACTTTAGTTACATTTTTAAAGTTAAGTAAGCCAGTGTTGCTATTCTACGATTGTTAATTTTATACCTTGGATTAATTCTAAAGTGTGAAAATTAAACTTTATACCATTTTTTTTATAGTAATTAAATCTTAGTTTTTAAAGATTTGAAATTTTTTACTACTTTTATAATGTAAAATACTAAGCGGAACATTAATTACGATGTAAAAATTGTAAATCTTTAACATTTTATAATCTTTATGATAGTATCAACTCGAAATTTCATTTTATAAAAAAATATCATAATTTTGTTTATCATTAAAAATGTTAAATAGATTTTATTTTAGAGACTAATATGCAAGTGATATAAATGTTGCAATATTAGTTTTAAGCTTGTCAGAGGCTTCTGCTATGAACGATCATATAATAGTTATGAATATGTAAGTTATAAATCAATACGATTGTTAATAAAAACCTGTTGCTTAAAATGTGTTTTATTGATGGATTTCTAAAATAAACATATATTTAAATAATGTATGAGAACATTTTTATATAAATAATTATGGGTTGATAAACTATACAACCACTAAAGATAAAAGACTTATATGGTAAATGGGTATTTGGCAGATAACTTGGGATTTAAGGCTTTTTCAGGTAACTGGTTGTATTCCAATTGTCAGTCAGACTGTTGAGGTCAAATTTCTTACACACAAAACCTGGTATGTGTGGCCTGTTATATGTGGCCTTTTCCGTTAAGACGAGTCGACATTTTTTCATAAAAGACAGTAAATTAACAAAAAAAAAAAGTGTTTGTTAAAAATTTTTGTTAAACAACATCTGCTGTCATATGCGTAATATAACTTGAGTAAATTGGTCAAAATTTAGCAAAAATTGAGTCAAAATTGGTTATATATAGCTTGGTATAAGGTTGTAAATATAAAACAGCAATAACTAAAATTAAATTACTGAACAGCGCATTGAAATATATTTTTACAGCTGTTAAACAAATTCGAGCATATTGCTTTTTGATATCCGAAAATATGTCTTGAAATATACGATTGTGAATTGGAATGGCGTACAGGAATTTATTTTCTTGCTATTTTGTTCAAATTATTATAGGCACCTATTTCTTTCGAGGCATAGTAACATCGGAAATAAAAGGTAACTTACCAGACCCATCGATTGTTGAGCGAATATTTAATGAGTTTTTTAAACCGATGGTGAGATCCATTCCATTAAATGACCTATTGTTAAAATCATTCAAAGAGTCTGAAGTGGATAAAATTATTAGGGAAAAGGTAGAGGACTTGCAGCCTTTACTACAGGATAATGACGTAATTATAGAGAACGAAAATATTATGTTTGATGGCGAAGACGATACTACGATTATAGAGTTTTTACCTAAAACAGATGAACAAAAGAAAATGGTCATTGACGATGATTCATTTAAGAGTCATCTAAAGAAATACAAAAAGATAAGAGACAAAATAAATAAAGTGCTAACAAAAGAATCAGTCTCCAAGAAAACAAAGAAATTTGTGATCAAAACGTTGGATGATTTAATAAGATCCTTGCTTGGAAGTCAATGCAAATGGAAAAGAAATCTTCGTGCCTTAAAAAGTGAAAATCCATCATCTTTAGCTAACAAATGGAATAGGGGTTTGCAGAAAATTAAAGGCCTGATTCTTAATTTTTTCAAAAGTAATGCAACTAATTCACGTCGAAACGACGATGTTCCACCATTTTTAAACTCTATCCAAGCCCTATTTAGAAGTGTGGCAGAAGACTTCGATAACATTTCTAAAAAATATAAGATTCTTTGTGATTTCGTACCTAAATATCAGAATTTAGAGCCAAAATATTCAGAAATTAATTCTAGTGCACTAAGAAATAACTGGGACAAGACAGATTTAGAAGAAGATCGATGTCAGAACATTGTTATATGTTCAAATGAGCTTAAAGAGTTTATGCGCAGTTTTTACCAGGCTCTTAACGAAACAACCGTCAGCGTGTTAAAAAATTATGCTGAAATGTACACTCGGGACGTTAATGTCGACAACGACAATGAAAAAGATGTAATTATATCTCTATTAAATAAAATAACTAGTGCACTTAATGATAGTACATCTAAAATATTTATAAGAGAAACGAAAAACGTTAATCTTGATAAAGAAAAAAACAAATATGCTAATATCAAAGCTTTATCGAATTATGTTACGCATACTGTGGAAAGTGTTAAAGATGGTGCGAAGTATTTGTTAAAATCAGAGTTGCTAGTACTAAGAGATAAAATTTTGACAATTATTATGGATGATTTAAATGTTAATCTAGATGTGGATTTAGGGAATTTAGAACGGGAATTCGTGAGAAAAATATGTGTTATTTTCCGTCTCTGCAATGGGAAATATAGAGGTCGCAGACAGGGCTCTAGCAGTAATAAAAACAATTTATATGTACAAGTTCAGTTAACATTCGATGATAATATGACTGACATAAATTTATATAGAAGGTTTATGAAAACAGTTAGCCCTAAGAACAATACAGTTAATCGATTTAATTTTTTGACTAATGTTACTGTAACAAGGACCACACTTATTTAAATTAACCCTTCAAACTATAAATGTTGTATAATATCTTTTATATTAATTACAGATATTACGTTAGTGATCTTCCTGAGTTCATTATATCCGATTGCTATTTCTATACTTAAGGGTGTAGAAAGTTGATTGGATATGAAATTTCCAACAAAGTTTTTTAAAATAGGATCTGTGGAAAATAATAAGTATTTACCTGTATTAGTATCTGTATGATCTTGGATCATATATTGATAATCATAATATGAGTTGATATTTGGCATTCACTTACTGTATAAGTGTTTCAAGTTGTTATTATTGTTAAAAAATTTTGAGACGTTCTTATCTTATCTACATGTCCCATATATGCACATAGGAAATGTAACTTTATTCTTCGGTTGGTGAAAATTGTTTTGATATGGAACATTTCAATGGTCATGTTTTAAATCACATTATTTGTAACTAAAATTTGTAGTTTTAGATTTTTCTTATCAGGAATAAGATTTCTTAAATCTAAATTATTACTCTTCACTTTAAATAATAAACCTTATATAGAAAAAAATTGGGAATTGAAGTGTATGTACCAAAAAAATTATGGGTTGGGGAACTAGGTGAAACTTTTTGTATTATATTTTACCTCTCAATAATTCTTATTACTTTATGGCTTAATAAAACAGAATTTGAGGTTAAAAAAATATGATCATAATTTATATATAAAAACTTT
Source organism: Morpho achilles (assembly GCA_947086495.1). Taxonomy (NCBI): domain Eukaryota; kingdom Metazoa; phylum Arthropoda; class Insecta; order Lepidoptera; family Nymphalidae; genus Morpho; species Morpho achilles. The sequence goes on from CAMTZB010000016.1 coordinate 13,899,189, forward strand.
TACATCAATAACTGTCCGTGTAGATGATAGGAAAGTGTTGTATCCTGCCACTGGACCAAGCGATGGTCAAACAAGCGCCATCTGTGAAGTTTTGTTGGAACCCCATCGTTGATGGCACTTCGTTGCCTATACCAGTAACGAAACAGCTGGAAAAAATTGTATTTCAAATTGTATTTATATATTGTATGTCATTTGATTAGGAATGACTTTATAATTATCAAAGTTACAAAAAAATACATGCAATCGATACCAAGAATTTTATTGGGAATGTCTGTCTGTTATACTTTCACAGCTAATTCTCAAAGCAACTAAAGATGAAATTTGTTATAATTGAACCTAATATACCAGACTTACATATAGCAGGCTTAGAATTAAACTGAACGAATTCAAAATTAGACTTAATTGAGACACATTTCAATCCTTATTTCAATGACACCAAGCTATGAACTATTTAAAAAGCTATTACGTGTTTCATACCAAGTAATGGGTCTAAGACTTAGGAGTTTTGTAAGCCTTACCCTAAGATTTTTTACCATATGTCACAAACAATTTTTGAATTAGGTCACTTTAATATTAAGCGTGCGATATCGGCTAAATAATTTTATTTAACGGATTTCCGTTTTTTCGTCCGGAATTAAAAAAAACAAAAAAACAAAAATTGAATAATTGGGACAACTATCTGAACAGTATCTGAATGCTCACCAAGCTGTAACATTAAGCTGCATCATTAACTGTGTGGTGCAGAACACTGTGATAATGTGGGTCTCTTCGTACAGTACTGCAAGGTAGCTGCCGGTTGGGTCCCAGCACATGTCCAGTATGGGACCTCCCACTACATCTCCGGAGTGTAGCTCAACTTTCGTCACATCGATAATTGGCACAGCTTTGCTGGTTTTAGCCTCTGATTCAAATAAAAACTTATAACATAAATATAAAAATTTGTCTGTTAGGCTAGTAAGGTTTATCTTTGGGACCAATATTGATGAAATTAAGAAGAATAAATCTAACAAACTGGGTAACATATCACTACATAGTATAAAACAAAGTCACATTCTTTGTTTGTCCATATACTCCTATGTATGCTTTATTACCTTAAAAGTCCTTAAAACTATTTTTTAATAGATAGAGTGATTCAAGAGGAAGGTTTATATGTATAATACCATTCAATACGGAGTAGAGAAATACTGTAATTTTTGAGGTTTCTAATAAATTTCGTAAATAGTTACTTTTTTTTCCGCTTACATTGCAAACGCAGGCTAAACCCTACGAGATTTATCAAAATGATGTACTAAGTATTTATACACCTTGAAAAGGTCTACAGAAAAGTCCGCGATGGTATATGTCTATCTCTTATGGAGAACCCACAACAGCATTTTTTGTCATTTACTTTTTACGAAAAATAATGCCTTATTTTTGAAGCAATTTTTATACAATACAGCATTAATCCTTATCCAATTAAATACCTTAAATACATTGTTGATTTAATATAGATCAATATGGCCTTTTACAGCATGTACTTTAAATGAACATTTTCGGAGATATCACAGATTAAAATCTTGCGACGGATCCGCGCTTCGCCCTAGAGCACTTCGAATTAAGCAGCTATCGGACGCGCAACTGTCGCTCTTTCAAAAGTAACCTCTAAAGAAAATGTTTGTATTGTCTAATAATAATAAGAAAGCTATGTTGTATATAAAGACATTCTGTAATTAATTTTAAAAATAAAATACATAAGGAAAAATGTAAAAATAAATATGTAGTATATGAATTTAGATATTAGACATAGCAGGAAATCTTCTTGGTATAGGGAGAGGGGAATTGTTTTTCTCCAAATGTAACGCAAGCGGGCCACAGGCAGTAATGAATCAATCAAAAATACTGGATCGATTTTAATCATTTTTTCACTGAGTGACAAACTATATATTTTATATAGCCCATGCGAAGCAGGGGCAGGCCGCTAGTAGGATATAAAATCAAAAGTAATAATAAAATTATTTTGCTATAATCCGCGATGAAGTAAAATAGAAAATATATATAATGCTAAATGTAGAGTGGACAATCAGATATCATACCTTTAGGTATATATTTTCTATTATTATTACTTATCGCGGATTATAGCAAAATAATTTTATTATTACTTTTGTATTATGGATCTCCGCAAAGTAACGCCTAATTCTATAAATTATATAAAATCAGTTTTTCTTTGGGGAATGTGGAAAAAACATATCGCATTATTGAGGAATTCAAACTTTTAATTTGGCGTAAGTCGCGGGAACTAGTAGTATTCTATAATTTCAAGCATTTTATATGATTGAAATTATAAGTTAGAAAAAAAAGGCAGATCTTGTGAAAAATAATGATTCCAATTTAGTAGTGTCTGACTGAATGAAGTTGTTGTTAAATATGGTACAAATGGTTATTTACTCTCGACATAAGCCTGAGCATCCTTCCTTACATCACCAGTATTCTCTATAATCTAGAATTTCAAATATCAACTATAAGTTAGTTAAAAAAAATAAAGGTCAGATTTAGTGACAGAAAATTTTGAAAATGCTGACTGCAATTGTAATTTGTTGTCGCCATTAACTTCCGCTTTGTATTTTATGGCAACACAGTCACGGAACAAGAGTATCGCGCCCTTTTTCTATTAAAATGGTGGCAGCACTGTGAAGTTTTCTTATTAATAACAACGTTTCAGGGACATTCAGTCTTTGTTCGTCTTTCAAGAGAAGAGCATCTCGGCACATGGAATTATAGTATTTCTATTATATCGTGTTATTGTATAGTGTGTGCGTTAACAAATTGAATACCAAAAAAATAATATTTTCCCTAGCTCTTTTGAAAAAACAAAAAAAAAGAAGATATTTTCCCTGAAACTTTTGGGGCATGGGACTCGAGTGCAGTTATAGCACTTGGCAGTGCTTATGGATCATGACGATTACGATATAGTAATTATTAGTAACTCACTATTTAACAGTCCTGTATTGCAGAGTGCATATACAATAGGTTCGCCTTTAGCAGCAAACAGTACGACATCATTTGGACCCCAACAAGCGGCCACTACGCGACAACCCTGAGCGCACCATCGTTCTGGGCTCCATGTTTGAGTGTCCCAGACTCTGTAGAAATACAAAGGAAATATTATGGTAGACTATAAAATATTTTTGGAGATTTCACGTCCGCACGTAATCTAGGAGGGTAAAGTATACTCATCATTATCTTCTTGCCCTTATCCTACTTTAAGTGGGGTCGGCACATGTTATAAACATGCTGTCAGATGACTTGGCTGCGTTTTTACGGCCGCCGGCCTGACATCAACTTACCTCAGTCGTATTTTACACCTTGGTAACAAAGATGGTGGTCTCTTCTACTAAACCGGATGCCACACGGTGGGTCAACTTACCTTAGTTGCTTTTTACGACACCTCGGTAAGAAATGAGGTTGGTATATTCTACTCAGCCGGATACCGGATCATTCACCTTCCCTTATTCCACTCTAAGTGGGGTCCTCACAAGATGTTTTAAACATATTAATAAATGTTTTGGCTAATTATTTTACGACCGATCGCCTGCCTGACGTCAACTTACCTTAGTCGCCTTTTACGGCACCTCGGTAAAAATGAGGTAGTACTCTATTCAGCCGGATACCACACGGCGTGGTTGGGTAAAGTATACTGTGTTATCTATATGATGATTGGGCGCTTCTGACTCGCCTTTACATCATCACATGTTGTCACTATACTATAGAAGACATAGATATATACCTCATAACATAGACCTCCACCAAATGTAACTGTTCACAATAAATTGACATGTGGATGCGGTTCTACGAATAGACAGTGATTCAAAAGGAAGGTTAAAGTATATAATTTGTTAATGTTTTGTGTGAAGTGGATGATAAGGCCATAATAAAATAAAAGCGACTGAGAGGTTTTATGGATACCAGATCCATTTTGAGTAAAAAAGCAATGTAAGGTTGGATTTTTTTTTATAGCTTTATAGGACTTCATAGAAAACAATTAGGTTTCATCAACATACATAGCCAAAGCTTGTATTGAGTTCACTTATGGAAGACTGTTTGAAAATTTTGTTCCTTAGACTCTAGGATTATTCTGGGAAAATTTCAAATGATGATTTCTTTAGACAAAAGTAATAATACAATTATTTTGCTATAATCCACAATGAAGTAAAATAGAAATATATATAATGCTAAATGTAGAGTGGACTATCCGATTTCATACCTGATACATGCAGGATTCGTAAAAACACATGCACAAACCTCCACCACTGCCACCACAATACACAAGCACTACATACGTTCACTATCACAAACAACAATTGTTTCGCCCCGCAAGCGAAGCATCATCAGGAGATAGACTCCACGACAAAATAGGGTTGCGATTTTACTTCATCGTTTTATAGCATCGGATTATAGCAAAATAATTTTATTATGACTTTTGTATTATGGATCTCCGCAAAGTAACGCTTAATTCTATAAATTAAATTATTTCTCAAGAAGTAATGAGATAAATCTACTTTAAATGTAGTTTAAGAATGTATGTTTATGAAATTTGTAATTGGCAATACATACCTAAATATAATAGACGATGTAGCAGCAAATATTTTGCTAGCACTCATTGACCATCTAGCAAATACAATGCCACCACCTGCCACTCGTCGTAAAGGGATAGCAGTCTCCATACTGACATCCCATACCAGCATAGAGGTGTCTGCTCCACAGCAACTGATCAGGAGGTCACCATTTGGTGACCAGCTGACATCAGTTACTGGACTATGTCCAGATCTAAAATTTGTGGACATTGATTTTTCTATTAAACAATACAATAAGTCAATGGTGGATATTATAACACATGTATATAATACTGAACATATATTGAGGAGTTGATAGATATTGAGATCTCAAGATATTAGAATGGTGTTATAACATCTAGTGATGCATTATTTACAAAGTATGGATTGTCGATGAATATTGGAGTCTCAAGGTGCTGCTGAATCTTAGCAACAAAATAAGTGTGATATACACTTATATTTTAATTTAAAGTATAGGTTAAGAACACTTCACTTTAAATATTGCTAGCTTTAAACCACAGGGATGTATGAACAACAATGTAATTTTTATTTTTTATTGTTGCTCAATTCTACTATTAGTCATAGATAGAAGAAAGATAGTGAATAAATAGATATTATTTCTTGAGGCCTATGATATGCTGTAATTTTTTTCGTTTTTTTAGTTTTATATATGGGACACTTACACACATGGTCGTCTGTCCCCAAAGTAAGTAACTTAATACTTATGGGTGACAGACAACTGGTGAATATATACTTATATATTTTTTAAAATACAAACTTAAATACAAATATACACCGAGGCTCAAGGACCAACAAATTCATTTGTTGGTCCTTGAGCCTTGAGTTCAACAAAATGTTGGCACTCCGCGGGAATCAAACCTGTGACCCGCAGAGCTGAAGGCAAAGTCACTTACCACTGCACCAATGGGACAGTAAAATTCGAAATATAAATTCATTTATAAACTTACCTTTTCAACACAACAGCATTACTAGATGACGGTTTTGTAAACATAGAATTAGGATCCACAGTCCACACTATCACACCCTGTTCACAACCAACTGCTATTTCTGATGCCGAGTATGGCCTCCAGCTCAGCGATGATACATGACCTTGGGCTTTACATTTCAAGGTTGACACAAAAGAGACTTCCGAGCAATACACTCTGACATTATCATCAGCTGTTGCTAATGCAATTTTTGTGGTGTGTGGATGCCAGGCTAAGCATTTAACAGGTGCAGCACCCCAATTTCTTGTCCTTGAATACTTTGATACAATTTTAGGACCTATATCTTTCAGATGAGGCTGCATGAAGTACCGTAATGCTGTGAACAAATTTGCCAATTTCAAAGCATACGATGCTGTAATAGCTAGAGCCTGGCTCTCTCGGTTGATACTGGGATCAGCAGCTACACTCAGAGCTTCCAGAAAACCTTGTTTATACCATGCGTTTGTGATTTTTTTAAGTAAATTGTCTTCAACTTCTACATACATAGATACATATTCATCAGATAGTCTATGGTGGTGTAAGTCTTTTGTCACATTGATTTTTGGATGTTTTTTAATCTGAAATTATATTTATCATTATGGTAAAAAAACATAAAGGAGATTAATGTTTAAGGACGTTTGTTTGATTATACAACTAGTAAATAACAATTCTTAGTAGCTTCTATAGTATAATTATGATTTATTTATTTAAATTACATTCTTCAAGGTAAAGAATGTTTAACTTAAACCCTGAGAATTTATAAAAAGAAGATATTAATGGTGGATCAGTTTCTTAACTGTATTAAAACCTAATTTAACTTTAGAGTTAAAAATCTATTTACATTAATAGGCAGAACAGTTTATTTTTTAAAGATGGCTCGACATTGTTTATATTTTTTGTTCTTAATTAAAAATTATTAAAATTCAATTGCAGGAATCAGCTGATGGTTCTACCAATTTATTACAATCTAGCTCTCAAAAAGCATCATCTTCCTGCCCTTATCCCTCTCTAAGTGGAATCGGCACAACATGGCATATACATGCTGTCACATGATTTGGCTGCGTTTTTAGGACCGGCCGCCTGCCTGACGTCAACTTACCTCAGTCGTATTTTACGACACCTTGGTAAGAAAGAGGGTGGTCTATTCTACTAAACCGGATACCACACGGTGGGTCTACTTACCTTAGTCGCCTTTTACGACATCTCCGTAAGAAATAAGGTTGGTCTATTCTACTCAGCCGGATACTACACGACGGAAGCTCTCAAAAAAGCATAACCCAGAAATCAGATTTATACTGTATACTTAATTTTCATGACCCCAAAGAACACATTGTATAATGGACGAGGGATGAGTCATATTTCCATTAAACTTTTCATTTCAGTCAATAAATAATCTTAAGAAATAAATGAGTACAGAATCTTACTGCATTCGTAAATGTAGAAATGTTTCCATATCGGATATCTTCGCAACAATATGCTTCGTTTATTTTACATAGCGCTGTCTTATCCGGTCCTGGTAATTCGGGAAAGGTATTGAAAATCGACATTGTAATATTATTATTTGGTTACTTTGAAAATAAAATAGCGGCTAACCGGCGTAAAATGAGTTTATTTCAAACATTGACAAGTCACAAGTGACATTCATGACATTCTTGATTCTATGACATTGCTATAAAATATAGACCATAGATTACACAGATACACTATAATATGCTATACTAAATATATATACTCTAGAAATACTACCATAGACCCAATGTGTCCACAGGCTAAGTTTGTTCATTCGTTCGCCTTGATTAAAGTTTAATTTTAAAATCTTAGACTATGAATTTACAGTTAATGACAATTTTATTTTATGAATTTATAATCATACTGAAATTAATAACTGTGGTTTTTGAGGTAACTAAACTTAACCTGAGAAATCAAAAACTATTTTAACGGGTCACTACCTGTTAAAATACTTAATTTAAAAATCAATGTATTTCTGTCCAAATTTAATCATACCTATATTTCTATAAATAAGATTGTAAGTTACTTATCCAATTACAAGTTGTGAACGTTACCAACGTAATTTTTTATGTAATCTGAAACTATAACAAACGGACAAAACTAACTTGTCTTGACTGAATAAATTTAGTATAAACGAAATGGCCCCTCCGAGGAATAAATATACATGTCCTATGTATATAAATGTAAATTTTATTTTACATTTTTACATTGAAAATGTAACTTTTATTCTTCGGATTATTTTCTTTTTCGGATTGGGCGAAATATTATAGGAAACGTGAAAATATTTACAAATAATTAGATATAATTTTTTAAATATATATTTATAATAGGTACGTCGAAGGCCCAGGAATGAGCAAACTTTTCTTGCACTTGAATATATTCAATCTTTTACGTTATAGTATTAATTTAGTATAACGTAAAAAAGTTAAAAATATTATACATACATAATTTTCGGCTAAGTATATTCGGCCAGTATACGGCTGAATAGAATAGTACCACCCTCTTTTCTTACCTACCGTAACCGTAGCGCTACGTACCGTACCGAGGTGTCGTAAAAGGCGACTAAGGTAAGTCGACCCGCCGTGTGGTATCCGGCTGAGTAGAATATATAGTAAACCTCATATCTTACCGAGGTGTTGTAAAAGGCGACTAAGGCAAGTTGACACTGCGTGTGGTATCCGGTTTAGTAAAATAGACCACCCTCTTTCTTACCGAGGTGTCGTAATATACGACTAAGGTAACAACTTACCTTATGGTCACCACTTAGGGTGGGATAAGCGCAGGAGGATGATGATTATGATGAACGTAAGAGAGTTAAAAATATTATAGAAATACATATTTTTCCAGTTTTACATAATAAAGCAATAAAAATATCTTTGCGGTGATTTCGAAGTAATATCCAGTTACGAATTGGTACATGTAAGAAGATATAAGGTTTGCTGCGTTTTAAGGTATAATAACGTGCTTTCTAGAAATTTACAGCGGTTTAGAAAGATTTATTCTGAGCATAATACGATAGTAGGGTAGAGTATCCATAATTCAGCAAGGACTGTTTCTAACGATGTAATATTCTCTTACTGGAAATGATAATAAGAGTTAAAAATATTAATTTAAACAACATACAAATATAGAATATACAAATAAAATAAAACTTCCGTTTAACATCCTAATTCATTATTTAGTATTAAAAATAAAGTATAAATTTCATATAATTGCGAAGAGTTATATTATTTAAAAATTCATGGACTTCAAGTAAAAATTAACAAATAAAAAGTTTTCTTAATCATGAAACGGCTGTTAATTAGGCCGTGTGGTATCCGGCTGAGTAGAATAGATCAACGTCATTTATTACCGAGGTTCCGTAAAATACGACTAAGGTAATTTGACGTCAGGCAGGCGGCCGGTCGTAAAAACGCAGCCAAATCATGTGACAGCATGTTTATAACATGTGCCGACCCCACTTAGAGTGGGATAAGGGCAGGCGGATGATGTAAACGGCTGTCAATTAGAAACTTTTTATTCCTCAACTGATGTCAATTACCTCATCCTCTATGTCCTGCATGTATTGTTGCCTGCTTCACATACTTAGCATTGCATGTATTCTCCTTAACAAACGCGGATTATAGCAAAATAATTTTATTGTAATTTCTGCACTACGGAGTTCCGTAAAGTAACGCCTGCTTCTATAAATCAATTCTATTATTACTTTTGAATGTAAATGTTATCGTAAACGCATGGTAACCCCACTAAATAGCAATTGATTTCTTACGCTACAACGAAAGGTAACGGAAAACGCGTCCCGAATGTGGATTGGAGATTCCATCTTATCGCCTCAGAAGTAAGTTACTTTAACCAAGACATATAGCCATTTATAAAGGTAGCTATAACTTTGTTCCTTAAGTATTTTATTATTAAGCAAACACTAACATGTTCACAGGATAGATATATAAGTAAATATTTAAAAGGAAAGTAGAATAAAAACTTGATTGTCGTTTTATAAATTTTTTTGGAGCGGCAAATAAAAACTGTGTTGCTCTGAAAATCAAAGCCATTTTCCTTTTGACAGAGTCAATCTGTGCTAAATTTTTAATTTTTCTAAATTCAAATTTAAGATATGTGTAAATTGAAAAAGAATTTATATTCTTTAAATGTATATAGTGTTTTGTGGTTATAATAAATCAAATTTTTTGAATGCATCCGTAATATGATAGAAAAAATATTTGCAGTCAACAAATCGTCTTTAAATTAATATTCTGGTACTTTAATGTTGTTTATGTCTGAAAATTTGGAAATGCTACTCCGGAATTTTTAGATTATTTTTAAAAGCTTACTATTATAAAAGATTATTTAACTTGGTTTGTGCGAGTATGTAAAGGTGGAATCTTGTAAGTTAAATTTGACGCACTTCTCAGTGTCCCATTGAGATGAAATTTTACAAACTGCTCCAGTCCCGATGACAATGCTTGTTTATGATAAGCATAACCTAATACTGCCAGGATTGGCACCAGACGAGGGAACTTCTCAACGGTTAACAGTAGGGACATGAAATTTTGTCAAAATTTGTTTTTAAAAGCTTTTTTAACCTTGTTAAGATTATTATTTTACTAATATTACTAATAGTATATAGTAAATAGCGGCATGTTACTATCCCACTGCTGAGAATAGGCCTCTTCTCTCCGTTTTTGGATAGAAGGATTGTAGCTAAGACCTACCACGCTGCTCCAATGGGGATTGGTAGGTTACAGATATCCCCAGAATTCTCTAGAGATGTGCATGTTTCCTCACGATGTTTTCCTTCACCGAAACGCGTGTGACAAATTGCAATTATTAATTAAACACATAAGTTTTGACAGAAAAACTCGTTGGTGTCTGCCCGGGTTTGAACCCGTGACCTCCTCGAAAGAGTCGCACGGTGTTACCGCTGGTCTACCACAGCTTAATTTTAATAGTATATATTATTATAATAATTGCATATTAATAAAAATAAATATCTTATAAATTATCTTATAGGTATCATATATTAACAACGAATTTATGATTAATTCAATTTTTTTCTCTGTATCGCAAATAACCGATCCAAGCAGTAAAAGATCATGATGTGAAATATGGAAATCCGTTGAAGTGACTTATGTCTATTAGTCAATGTTCCTCGGTTTAAAAGAACAGAAGCCATGCTTTTTATAAAAGAACGGAAGGTATTTTTTTAATATTACAGGTTTTTAACATTTGGTTTTAATGTCGCAAATAAATTTTGCAAGGTATACTAACGGTTTCATTATACGGAGAAGCTAATGTTAATTAAAATACCTTTTCAGGTTTCCGATTAAAATTGTTATGTTATCTCATTTGAAACTATAAATGAAACCTTAGCAAATTTTGTTAATAGCAATTAATTTTTCTTGTTTATTGGATTACGGATTGGAGAATAGGCTTCAACCTTAATCTAAAGAAGCAGTAAGAGAAAAAAAATGGTTATAGTCTTTTAATTTTAATACTTTTAATAGTGCAAAAACGCCGTGTGGTATCCGGTTTAGTAGAATAGACCACCGTCTTTCTTACCGAGGTGTCGTAAAATACGACTGAGGTAAGTTGACGTCAGGCAGGCGGCCGGTCGTAGAAACGCAGCCAAATCATATGACAGCATGTTTATGACATGTTGTGCCGACCCCACTTAGAGTGTGATAAGGGCAGGAAGAAGACTTTTAATAGTGCAAAAAAAAGGCCTCAACTTTGACTAGAGGTATTATGTTAAATGCTCATCGGTATTACAAAATTCTGGTAAGATTTTTACATTTTTATTGATCTTAGATTTTCTTTCAAGTATAATATTTATTATTTCAAGTATATTCACAACTGTTTTTTTTGTTTTACTTCGCTATAAAATGTATTGTAAATTTGCTAATATCAAAAAAGCAGTTTTATTTATAAAAGTCAAAGATGCCTAATCGGGGTTTGAACTCACGAATCTTTGACTAAATTCTTCATAGCTTCGTTTTTAGTTCATCATCCTCCTGCCCTAATCCCACTCTTAGTGGGGCACAACATGTTACAAACATGTTGTCACATGACTTGGCCAAGTATTTTACGACTGGTCGGCTGCCCGACGTCCACTTACCATAGTCGTATTTTACTACACCTAGCTAAGAAAGATGGTGATCTATTCTACTCAGCCGGATAACACGTCAACTTACTTTAGTCGGCTTTTACGACACCTCGGGTAGAAATGGGGGTGGTCTATTCTATTCAGGTGGATACCACACGATGTGGCTTCGTGTTTAGTTATGTGAATAAATTCACCACTGCGCCAGAGAGTTCAAAGAAACAATTTTTAATAAAATTCTATGATGCCAGCTTCCGAACTGTTTGAATAATAATACAACAGGATATTAAAGAATCCAATGCATCTGAAAGCTGGTATTTATTTTGTAACAAACTAGCGAATATCCTGGCTTCGCACGGGTAGATTTGCGATAGTGGGAGAAGTGACGCTTGTTGGAGAGTTTGTTTGATTCTTTGAGCACGCTAATCCCAGAAACTAGAGGACCGATTTGAAAAATTCATAAGTTTAAGATAGTTCATTTATCGAGGAAGGCTATAGGCTATATAACATCACGCTAAGATGAATAGGAGAGGAGCAGCAATGAATATTGCGAAAACGGCAAAATTTAAAGCTTACCTTGCGTGCGATAAGTAAACGGTTATAGTTATTCAAAAATAATATATTATAAAATTGTTCCCATCTAAAAGTTCAACATAAAAGTCCGGGACAGCACATGTCTAGCTTTTAAAGTTAACCCACATTAACCATTTTTATTGTTATAAAAATACTTTATTACGGTTTTAAGCTGTGGTAGTCCAGCGGTAGCACCGTGCGACTCTTTCGAGGAGGTCACGCGTTCAAACCCGGGCAGACACCAATGAGTTTTCTATTAAAAACTTATGTGTCTAATTGATAATTAGACACATAAGTTTTTCAGACGCAATTTTCACATAACAATTTATCACACGCTTTTCGGTGAAGGAGAACATCGTAAGGAAACTTGCATATCTCTAGAGAATTCTAGAGATATGTGTAACCAATTCTGGAGATATGCCTACCAATCCGCATTGGAGCAGCGTGGTAGGTCTTAGCTCCGAACCTTCTCTCCAAAAACGGAGAAAAGAGACCTATTCTCAGCAGTGGGATAGTAACAGACCGCTACTTACTTACGGTTTTAATCTTTCCATGCGGGCAGAGCCGCTGGCAATGGCTAGTAATTAATAAGATTAGATGATTTTACTTATCTGTTTCTAAACGCAATTTAAAAAGAGAGACACAGATACGGCAAGGACTTAGTATTGTAATACGAGTATAACAAATATTTGATAACGCTCGCCTATCGACGAGGGAGTGCATTCGCCGGCATGTTGGATTTAAAATAAGAGCTGAACATCAAATGTTGAACGAGCAAACAGAGTGAACTTATTTCATGAAAAATATTTATGATGAAATACTGGATCAATCGTTTGTATCTTTACTTTAATAGCCACCAGCTTCGCTTGCATGGAAATCAGTGTGTCACAATTCTTTTCCCGAATTGATATTTATCACGGATTATAGCAAGATAATTTTATTATTACTTTTGTAATAACAATATAAAATTATTTTGCTATAACCCCCGAAGAAGTAAAATAGAAAATATAAATAATGCTAAATGTAGAGCGGACAATCGGTTACCATACCTAATACATGTAGGATTCGTAAAAACACATGCACAAACCTCCACCACCGCCACCACAATACACAAGCACTATATACGTTCACTATCACAAACTCAACAATCGTTTCGCCCCGCAACCGAAGCATCATCAGGAGATAGACTCCACGACCAAATTCTAGTCTATCTCTATATAGGATTATAGCAAAATAATTTTATTTTAATATTACTTTTGTATTATGGATCTCCGCAAAGTAATGCCTAATTCTATAAATTATTACTTTTGTATTATGGATCTTCTCAAAGTTCGCCTAATTGACGAACCTGTATACAAAGTGACTGTGTGTACAAAGTGAGTGAGCTGTGTTATACAATATCTGTCACCTGAGTCGCTGTGCATGCGAATGAGATGAGAATGTTAAGGTGGATGTGTGGTATGACAAAACTTGATTGAATACGCAATAAGTATATTAGGGGAAGTCTGAAAGTTGCGCTCATTACAGCAAAGATGAGAAGTGCGAGACTAAGTTGGTATGGTCATGTAATGAGGAGGGATGAAAATCGTGTGACCAAAAGAGTTTTATATATGAATGGATATGGACTAGGGAGGCTAGAAAAAGATGGATTGACTGTGTGAAAAATGATATGCATATTAAAGGAGTGGCACCAGAGTTGACAAATGATAGAGGAGAATGGAAGAAGACATAATGCCAGCCCCACTTAGAGTGGAATAAGGGTAAGAGAATGATGATGAGTCGCTCGGTATGTGGATAACATACTGCAACACAAGCTCGCTACCTTCACTCAATAATGACGTATGACCGATTATTATGTTGCAGTGTGAGAAATACATATTTAATCTTTTCAATTGGTTTGAGGTGCTATTTACCTTCAAATACGCAATTTTATTAATAAGTCGCAGTCGCACTAACCTAGTCACTAACATATCAGACAAATGACTGTGGTTTTTGGTTTGTATTTTTTGTTATGTGTTTCTTAAGTTTTATTAAATTAAAAAAAGAATCTCTAAATTCACCTAGTAAGCGTCGCGTATCGGCTTTCACAAGTTCTAGCTTTTTCTTAGCTTTTTTAAGCTAAAATCTCATACATAGATTTCAAACAGGCGATTTAGTCGCATGTGTTTTCACCGAGATCAAAAACCTTGTCGCGTTAATCGAAACTTCCTAGCAATTTATACTAAATTTTCTTTGTTATTTAATCTAGAATCTCGTTACGGACGCCATCGGAGGAAGGACTAAGGTAATGAATTTTTGAACAAAGAGATTCACAGCTGAATCAACATTTCATTTAAAACTGTTTTAATCTTACAGATCCTCAGTGGACATTAAATTAACATTGTTCTTAGTAATGTAGAATTATTTAAAACTAAAGTCATGATTGTGTTTTACATGTTTTTTTGAATTAAGAACACTTTTTAATTTTAAAATATTTGTCATTGAATTGGGTTAGAGCAATAACTACAAATGGATTCCAGTCTTTTATAAAGAATTCAAAAAAGTTTATAATAACAGATATTGAAAATCAAATCTCATACACAAACTTAGGTATTTAGTAAGTTTACAAATTGTAATATTTAATGTGCGAGTAGATAATACAAATTTACAGAAACTTATATCATGCAAATTTATAAAAAAAATGTTTAATTATGAATTTCTAAAATTACTGTTGATTTCATTAGAAAGAGCATAGAGTGCATAATTCGCAATTAGAGTGCATAATTCGCATTAATTAATGAGATTGATTATAACTTCGCAATATTTTTCTTCTATAAAGATAACAAAACCATTAATAAATTACCACACTATATTGCTATTTTTCCTTATGCCACAGACAAGTATGTATATCTCGAAATTGCTTCTAGCATTGATTTTCTCTAAGAGAATATTATATGCAACACTAAATTCCCGACACCTATCCTTGGAGACGCATAAAATTATCCCGTTGGAAAGCGACAATTTATACGAGCTGTATAATTTAAAGGTAATATACACAAGACAGAATTAATGATACTGTTTTAAAATGGCTTATTTATTAAGTGTGTTGTAAACTAAAACGTTGATAATAAGACCCCGAGAGAGACAAATGATAAGTTATTTAGAGATAAATTATATAGAGAAACTTGAGATGTATTTGAAATGTACTGTGGACGAATATTGTAAATACTTTGGCCCAATGGAAAATGAGAAAAAAAGGTATCTTTTCGTTCTTAGTTTTGTTTTCGAACGTTCAAAATTCCTAGTACCAACGGCTTGGAGTCGCGTCTTATTTGACAAGGTGTGTGTTATCTGTCACATATTAAAGATCTGTGCCATTTAAATGTTGTTGGTAGGTACCTACGAGTACCTACATTAAGTCCTAATGTCGTTGTTTATTTATTTGCAATAGTTATACAAGTAAAGACACCGTGTGGTATCCGGCTGAGTAGAATAGTACCACCCTCATTTCTTACCGAAGTGTCGTAAAAGGCGACTAAGGTAAGTTGGCCCACCGTGTGGTATCCGGTTAAGTAGAATAGACCACCCTCTTTCTTACCGAGGTGTCGTTAAATGTGACAAAGGTAAGTTGATGTCAGGCAGGCGGCCGGTCGTAAAATACGTAGCCAATTCATGTGACAACATGTTTATAATATGTTGTGCCGACCCCACTTAGAGTGGAATAAGGGCAGGAAAATGTAGTTTTACAAGTAAAACTAGCAGTAAATGTTAGCTAATTAATTAATTATTGATTTCAGACAGATGTTATCATTCGTTTACTGAATATGTACTATGGATTCCCTTACAAAAATAGGAAGATGCTGTATACCAACGTAGAATATGGCCCGGGCTCTTTCAAACAAGATCAAACGAAATATCCTCAAAGCTATTTAATAGGGCAATTCAAGAAACTTTTAAATATAAAAAAGAAAATGGAAGAAAATAAAAATTGAATCCTTTAAAGTTGTTTTTAAATTTAGAAATTTTCAATGAGAAGTATTGAAGATTCTAAATTTCAAAATGTGTGTTATTTGGATTGAGAATCTAAATTGGGACGATTAGTATTACCATAGATAATACACTATATAGGATTGCGACATCTAGTGAATAATTATATAATACTAATTTTTGTTGTCCTATACTCTCAGAGAGATGACGCTTGCGGCGATCCGAAAAGTGCTTCTTAGAGAGTTTCACCCCCCTGAGTATTACTTCAGCGATTGCCCGGTCGAAGGCCCGAATGCATTTCTTTGATCCAAAATGATTATAAAAATACCTAACGTCGACAGGGAGATAATTCCTTAATATAATTTCTTTATTCTGTATACTATATAATATCAATATATAGTACTTGGTTGCCTGAGCCTTAGTCGGTAATTTTTTATTAAATAAATAATTCGGTAGGGGGCTCGATCCTAGACATTTTCATTACTCTAGACCCGTTCTCCGAATAAGCTACGCTGACATGACAACTTAAGGTAAAAATAGTGTTCAATGTAAATTTTAGTATTTTTTCAATGCCCAAAAACAGGGATAAAAAGAATATTTTACATAAAACCTATTTAGACCGTTTTTCTCAAAACCTCCTACATGCTTGACAAATTACGGAAAAAATAGTGTTTTATATTAAATTTAAATGTCAGTATTTTTTAATGCCCAAAAATAGGGATATAACGATTTTTTTTAAATAAAACCTAGCCAAATCAATTTTTCTCCCCCAAACCTACTACATGCTGAATTTCAGGAAAATCGTTGGATCCGTTTCCGAGATTCCAAAAATATCTGTTTGTGGAATGAATACATTATTATAGATTTATTTAATACTTTGACATTTTGATGATAGACTTATAAAAGGCTTTCAGTAGCGCTACGGTATCTTGTAATACTGGTTTTTTTACCTTTTATTGACCAAGTCATTAAGGTCTTTCTGTTTCTAATTAAAATTCTCGTCGCCGTATAACGAATACAGAACTGAAGGTGGGAAAGTGAATTTTTAAATTATTTGGAACAAAGAGATTCAAGTAGGGCTGAATCTGCATTATATTTGCAAGATATTTTGCATCAGGAATGCGAAAGGTGACTACATAGAAATGAAACACTAATGTTCACAAATTATATCTACCATATAACTACATAATAAAAAAGGAATTCTTTCGGTTTATATGGAATATTCATCCTCCTGCCCTTATCCCACTCTAAGTGGGGTTGGCATAATATGCTATAAACATTTTGTCACATGATTTGGCTACGTGTTTTACGACCGGCCTCCTGCCTGACGTCAACTTACCTTAGTCGTATTTTACGATAAGTAAAAGGGGTGGTCTAATTGTACTAAACCAGATACGACACGGTGGTTCGACTTACCTTAGTCACCTTTTACGACACCTCTGTGTGCGCGGTCTATTCTACTCACCGGTTATCACTCGGCGGGTCGACTTACCTTAGTGGCCTTTTACGACACCTCGGTAAGAAATGAGGGTGGTAATATTCTATTCAGCCGGATACCACACGGCGTATAGAAATGAAAAACTAATGTTAACAACTTATATTGACGATATAACTACGTAATAAATAATGATTTTTTTTCGGTTTATATAGAACATTGTCGTCGTATTATAGAGGCGCAATAGCAGAATTGTTTTGTAATTGTATTGTAATTGAGATGTATAAAGTGTTGCATTTAAAGGGTGGCGAAGTATTGTAATAGCATTTATTTCAATATGGACAAATTACACATGTAACTATCTGTCCCTAAACTAAGAAACTAAATAATTGTATTCATTATTTTGAACTAAGTACGTCCCTAATTTCATCAAAATTTTTTATCAGTTTTTGTTTGAGTAATGAACAAACCAATTTTTATATTTATATTATTAATAGTTTTCACTCCTAGAGTATTTCTTTTTTTGTATTTTGTATCCGGCTGACCGAAGTGTAGTAAAAGGCGACTAAGGTAAGTTGACGTCAGGCTGGCGACCGGTCGTAAAATAATTAGCCAAAATATTTATAAATGTGTTTAAAATATGTTGTGACGAACCCACTTAAAGTGGAATAAGGGTAGGTCAATGATAAATTCAAATTCAAATTCAAATTCAAATTCAAATTCAAATTCAAATTCAAATTCAAATTCAAATTCAAATTCAAATTCAAATTCAAATTCAAATTCAAATTCAAATTCAAATTCAAATTCAAATTCAAATTCAAATTCAAATTCAAATTCAAATTCAAATTCAAATTCAAATTCAAATTCAAATTCAAATTCAAATTCAAATTCAAATTCAAATTCAAATTCAAATTCAAATTCAAATTCAAATTCAAATTCAAATTCAAATTCAAATTCAAATTCAAATTCAAATTCAAATTCAAATTCAAATTCAAATTCAAATTCAAATTCAAATTCAAATTCAAATTCAAATTCAAATTCAAATTCAAATTCAAATTCAAATTCAAATTCAAATTCAAATTCAAATTCAAATTCAAATTCAAATTCAAATTCAAATTCAAATTCAAATTCAAATTCAAATTCAAATTCAAATTCAAATTCAAATTCAAAATATTCTTTATTCAAGTGGACTGTTTACAGTACTTTTGAATCGTCAAATGTTTTAAAGAAGCTACCACTGATTCGGAAGTTTGCTCCTACCGAGAAGAATCAGCAAGAAACTCGGCGGCTAATCTTTTAAAAAATTATTAAAATTTGATGGTTACAAGACAATCGTTGCAGCTGGATGCGTTAAGATATGCTATCACTCAAATAATCCCCAATAGTATAGTAAGCTTTATGTAGCAACATCGTTTTGAGATAATTTCTAAACTTGTGTAAAGGCAAGTCTAGATAATGTTGAGGAATTTTGTTATAAAAACGTGTACCGAGACCGACAAATGATTTTCGGACCTTTTGGAGGCGTAATCTAGGCGTCATTAGTTTATGTCTGTTTCTTGTATGTCTATCATACCTATCACTATTTTTACTATAGAAGTGAATATTTTTACGTACAAATAGTATATTACTGTAGATGTATTGTGAAGCTACAGTCATAACGCCAATTTCTTTGAACTTTTCCCTAAGAGAATCACGAGGTTTCATATTATGTATAGATAGTTATGAAGATATATAGAAAGAGAGATAGAAAGGAGTATCACGCACTGACGGCTAACCCTCGCTAGTCGGAGAGGCACAAGAAGAATGAAGATATAAGCTTAAAAATTTCACCCTAAGGATATTAAGAGGCAAAAAAAACACAGTATGAATCCGCAAATCTCTTTCCCTTTCGGTATTTAAGTTACAGACTAGAAAATATTTATCTTAAGTAATTATATATTATTAGCTATTAGCATCTTTTCATCTATTTATTTTACCTAAATTGTTTAATAGATTAAATAGTTCAATTTATATAAACTTTTTCGTTTTCTCTATATGACTCGTACTCTCTTTCTCCTTCCATTCTTGTCCTTTTCCTTCTAGTACTCATAAGTTGACTGAAAGAGATTCCTTTTAGGGATAAGTCCGCCTTTATATACTTTTTTAAATATTAGAACATATTTATGTGCTTTTTTAAACATGTGGTTCATGAATTTTTTCTTTCTCTTTTCTAAATGTATGTATATAAAGAAAAATTAATAGAATAAATAAAAATTAGGTAGCAAAACTGAGCAACACAAGACGTTAATCTGATCAGACGAGCTACCGCGACGTCTTGAAAGCTTTAAGCTCCATTCAGCTGGAACACTGATAAACTTGGAAGTTTATATGCATCTAAATTTTTTTATAAATATCTTTACTTTAATTTAAATGTTAAATCAAAAATGAATACACTCTGTGGAATTTAAAAAAACCTGCAAGTATCAAATGAATTAAAAGTTATAGAAATAATTTATTCTATTCCCCTCGACAATCAGTTGTGAAGTTCATTACTTGACAACTAATAGTGACATCATCGCTCTTTTGTTTTTAGACTTTTAATTAAAAAACGTGCTATGATTTATTCAATGTGCGTACAAACATCGTGGATTGAGCTATGACATATCACTATCACTACATATTATAAAACAAAGTCCATATTTCCGTATGTACGCATAAAACTTTAAAACCACGCAACCGATTTTGATGCGGTTTTTTTTAATAGATAGAGTGATTCCAGAGGAAGGTTTGTACGTATAATAACATTCAATACAAAGTAGAGAAATAATGTAATTTTTGAGGTTTCTGTAAATAATTACATTTTTTTCCGCTTACATTGCAAACGCAGGCTAAACCCTACGAGATTTATCAAAATGATGTACTAAGTATTTGTACACCTTAAATAGGTCTACAGAAAAGTCCGCGATGGTGTATATCTATCTCTTATGGATAACCCACAATAGCAGTTTTTCTCATTCACTTTTTACGAAAAATGATGCCTTATGTTCAAAGCAATATTTATACAATACAGCATTAATCCTTATCCAATTAAGTACCTTAAATAAATAGTTGATTTAATATAGATCAATATGGCCGTTTACAGCATGTAATTTAAGTGAACATTTTCGGAGATATTACAGATTTAAAATCCCGCGAGGAGGCCGCGCTTCGCCTTATAACACTTCGACTTTAGCAGCGATGTCGCTCTTTCAAGAGTTTGTTTAAAGACATTCTGTAATTAATTGTAAAAATAAAATACATAGGGAAAATATAAAAGTAAATAAGTAATAATGTACTATATGAATTTAGATATGCCAAAGATAGCAGGAAATCTTCTTGGTATAGGGAAAGGAAATTGTTTTTCTCCAAATTTAACGCGTGCGGGCCACGGGCAGTAATGAATAAATCAAAACTACTGGATCGATTTTAATCATTTTTTTTACACTGACTGACATGGGATATATATTTTATACCCGTGCGAAGCAGGGGCAGGCCGCTAGTAATTAATATATATAAATAATATAATTAAAATATCCAACTATACATCGGAAAGTATGAGGTTTGTGTTGGAGAATTTCTCTTGCAGTTAAAACTTATTGGTAGAGATACGATTATTACGAGTAAATCTCATATAAAGATCACATATCTAAATCATATATAAAGTTGAAGAGTTTGTTTGATTGCTTGAACGCGCTAATCTCAGAAATTACAAGACCGATTTGAAATATGATAGTCTTTTTATCGAGGAAGGCTATAGACTATATAACATTACGCTAAGATGAATAGAAAAGGATCAGCAATAAAAAATAATACAAAAACGGCAAAATTTAAAGCTTTCCTTGCGTGCGCTGAGTGAACAGTGTTAGTAATCCAAAAATCATGTATTGCAAAATTGTTCCCCTCTAAAAGTTCTAAATAAAAGTCCGCGATAGCACATGTCTAGCTTTTAAGGTTAACCTACTTTAACCATTTTTATGGTAATCAAAAGACTATATTACAGTTTTAAGCGGGCGGAGCCGCTGGCTATTGCTAGTGTAAAATAAAATCGATGATTGTATAATTGTAATGGCTCAATAACATTAGAATATGACGTGGGCACAACGATTGAGCACATCCTGACAATTTATTTCAATGGTCCTACGTCTCCCGCGAACCTATGAATAAATTATTGACAGACCTACCATATTATATAATACTATATACTAACAAACTATATAATATCTTGCTTTACGCCTTGCAAAAGTGCGTAAGTCAGTCATAAGCAAGAAAATCATTGTAGCACTTAATCGAAGGTATTCTAACGTTTACGCGTAGCTAAACTTTATTATGCGAAATGTGTTTTTTTTTCTCTTCTGAAAAGAAAAACGGGATTTTTTTTAACTGTAAATTTGTCCTGATTTTATCAAAATTGGTCCAGCGGATTATTCGTGAAAGTGTAACAGACAGAGACTTTCATATTTAACATTACAATACTATCAAGAAGAGAAGGTGAATAATTTATGGAATTAGACGTAACTTTGCGGAATTCCATAGTGCAAAAGTTATGATAGAATTATTTTGTTATAATCTGCGTTTGTTTATAAAAAATGCATTTCTTTCCCACTCCTGTTACTTTCAAAATGCTATTTTGCTATATGAATAAATTATTGACAGACATATACTATAATACTTTATACTAACAAACTATATAGGTAATATCCTGCTTTGCGCCTTGCAAAAGTGCGTAAGTCGTTTGTGGGTTTTGGTATAAGATTCTATAATAAAATTCCGCAATCAATTTCAGCTTCGCCATTACAGCAGCTTAAAAACGCTGTTAAAAAGAGGCTGATACAGAAAGCCTACTATACTCTTGAAGATTATTTAGAAGATAAGAATGTGTGGATATAGCTCTCTTTGAACTTATCGGTACAAGACAGTAATGACTTAATGTAAATAGTATTAAGAATTATATTTTTAAAAGAGCCACCGCCGAGTTTCTTGCTGGTTCTCTTGGTAGGAACAGCTTTCCGCACCAGCAGTAGAGTTGACGATTCAAAAGCACTTGTTTACAAGTTTATTTGAATAAAGAATATTTTGAATTTGAATATACTAACAAAATAACAGGCTGTTATTTTGTTTATCTGCTGGATAGCAAATATCTATTTCAAAATGGCCACGACTTAATTTTTTTATAAATATTCACTTTTTCGAGTCTCTTTTTAGAGACATTTATCTGCTACTTAGTTTATTTGTCGGTTAACTATTCGACACAGTTACTTGTGAAACAGGCCCTAAGAAAGACGATGATAGTATTTTAATATTAATCGTTTTAATGTATGTTGTGTCTACCTTAAATACTCTTTGTAAACCACATGTCGCACGCAATGTTATAAATTTAATTTTCGCCTTTCTTTTTCTAACATCTGGCCACAATATGTATTCCTATTATTTTTAATGTAGACATTTTAGTATAAAACGGAATCATAGAACAACCAATCGGTAGTTCTTTCCCGTTCGCATCTAAATTAAGATCAGCTTCTAACCTCGAGATGTGCGCTCGCACACCAACCGCCCGCTTAACAAAAATCAAACGTAGCACGTATTATATTTTTTTATATCCAAATTTTTCCGAAAACCCCATACCCGGGTAACGATCGAAGGAAAAAACACGGTCAGTTATAATGGTAAGTTGTTTAGTACTTCTCTGGTTCTAAAAATAGTGCTCTTGAAATATATTTGGTTGGCATTGGTACAATTGGACCGTTTTGTAATAAAATGTCTTTTTCCAGTCTGTGATGTGAAAACGAAGTGATATTTACGAAGTACAAGATTACCCCGTCAATATGAAGTTCACGATTGACGTATTGGGCATATTTTTGAAAGTAGTTGTTAGGGTAAGTGTATTCGGAATTGATGTAAAAGATTTTGAAATTATCTAAATTTATTGTGTGGTAAATATTTCGTTGATTCAAACGCTAAAAACTTATATTGGGATTCAGAATATAACCCGCTTTGTTTAACAGTTTAATGTATCCTATATTTCATAATAGCATATAGAGTGATATCGTTATTAAATAATCGCCCGATAACCTATATTTAAACAGAGATTCAATGTAAATTCACTTAGTTTTATTTTGCTTTATTACACGATTTTATGTCGCATGAGCTATTTCAATATATTGTGTTACAAACATGAAACAATTGAAACAAATTTTATGGATTTCTTACATTAAAAATATATTTACATAAAAAAAAAATTTAAAACCTATCCAAAAACTTTGAATCATTAAAATAATTGATGCCCAATATCAATGAATACTCTGTATTTTTTAGTTCATTTAACGGCCTGGAATCAAGTCCTTTAAGGCCTTTCATAAAAATACAATTTTACTTAGAACTACTTAACTATATTATATTAAAAAAATAAATAAGCAATTAACTATTTGTGTAGATTTAATATATACAAGTGTATACTATCAAAACTTATATTTTGCCTCTGATTTTACGAATACTCTGTATATTATCACATCATCACATGTGAAGGGATAATAGTTAACGCAAAGACAATTTACAATCTGTGGTTCCGTTTAGAACAATTACTGTCAAAATTCGTACAAGAGGAAAGATAATAAATAATTATAAATAGATGATAGCTGTTAGGTAATATACACACTCATTCATGGCCAATACAACGCCTTGTAACCAAAATATATGCCATTGTGCATACTAATTGTTTTGTTACCCACTTATATTGACATGAGTCCAAAACGTCAACACCTGCTGTCAATACATTAAAACAAAGAGCCTAAAAGATCTATCTGTATATGACCGATTTTCTCAAAATACACTAAACGAATTTTTGTACTGTTTTTACTAAAATATGGTGCAATTCTTGGGGAACGTTTAGGTTACTAGTACATTACATTAAAAATCTCCCAGATTCGGGTTTTAGAAGGATAATCTTTGTGAAACACTGATTTCCACGGAGCGTGGGCACAGCTAGTTCGTATTAAAATTATAAATGCCTATTTTTTTTTCAAATTTATATAAGGGAAACTAATAATATAAGAAATCATAAAATTTAAGTTGAAAAAAAATATATAAGAAATATACCTATGTATTCAAAAATAATATACAGTATAAAATTAATAAATATTTTTCAAATAGTTTTTCTTATGTAACCCGCTGAAGAAATTTTGATGACATTTGGTACAATTGAAGCTTAGAAAGCTCGGTTCAGCTCTGTTTTCTTTGGAGGCAAGAAAATCATTGTAGCACTTAATCGAAGGTATTCTAACGTTTATGCGTAGCTAAACTTTATTATGCGAAATGTGGTATATATTCACTTCTGAAAAGAAAAACGGGATTTTTTTTAACTGTAAGGCTTAAATTTATCCTAATTTTATCAATATTGGTCCAGCGGATTATTCGTGAAAGTGTAATGTAGATAGGGACTTTCATATTTACATTTAACATTACAATACTATCAAGAAGAGAAGGTGAATAATTTGTTATAGAAATAGGCGTTACTTTGCAGAATTCCATAGTACAAAAGTTATGATTGAGATATTTTGTTATAATCTGCGTTTGTTAAAAAAAATGAATTTTTTTGCTCACTCCTGTTACTTTAAAAACTCTTCACTTCACAATCTATTTTTAAGTAATTAATTACATAACCCTAGGTAAAATCTCTGAGTGAATAATGAAAACAAAACTTTTCCTACAAAAAATTTCTGAATGTTTACGCTTTGCTTATAAACATAAAGCATACGTAATATTTAATAACTCGCCCACAGTAACATTAGCTCATTTCCAACTGCAGACTGTAAACATTTTATAAAAATAAACACCGCTTGGAAAAGTTTTGCGTAAGCTAGTATTTTTCACAAGTTACGTCTGTTTCCGAATTATTTATCAACGCTCAGCATTTTTAGAGCACTTTTCCTTAGAAAAAAACATTTAAAACTGCCAGAAGCATTGTGTGTATTAAGAATTTTACTTTTAATTTAAAAGAACATATTTAAATGACCTAATCTATGTTAATATATAAAAATGAAGAGTTTGTTTGTTTGAACACGCTAATTTCAGTAACATTGTATGTGATGTGTGTTTTGTTTGTTCTTATAAATAAATAAATATATGGGACACTTGCACACACGGTCGTCCGTCCCCAATGTAAGTAACTTAATACTTGTGTTATGGTAGACAGACAACTGGTGAATATATACTTATATATATTTTAAATACATACTTAAATACACATCCAGACTCGAAAAACAAAAAAATCAAGAAAATGTTGGCTGTCGGCGGACTCGAACCCGTGACCCGCGAAGCTGAAGGCAGGGTCATTACCCAATGCGCTAACGGGCCAGTCAAAGCGCATTTAAGACGCTTACAAAACGCTTTTCTTAAATCTTCTGCGAACTGCAAACTACAAGCGTGTTCGACTTTATTATCAGTATGATATGCTTGTTCTTTGTTTAAACCCTAGTTTAAACAAAGAACAAGCTTAAAGGCGTGGCTTAACTTAACAGCCATTGGCACGTACGCAGGCTCTAGAAAACGATCGCATCTGCCAATAATGGCGGATACGTATTGGCAACTTCTAATAAAAAGATATCGTTATTATCTCTAAGATTCTTATCGCCTTAAGTTTTCTTTTATTGCGATGAAATATCTCGCATTTTTTACTACTAGTGGAATCAATATGGTTAGTTAAAGTTGCGTCTAATATGAGTCTATAGAATAGACCACTCATTTCTTACCGAGGTGTCGTAAAAGGCGACTAAGGTAAGTCGACCCGCCGTGTGGTATCCGGCTGAGTAGAATTGACCTACCTCTTTTCTTACCGAGGTGTCGTAAAATACGACTAAGGTAAGTTGACGTCAGGCAGGCGGCCGGTCCTAAAAACGCAGCCAAATCATGTGACAGCATGTTTATAACGTGTTGTGCCGACCCCACTTAGAGTAGGATAATGGCAGGAAGATGATGTTAATACTAAATAAATATATGTGTATCCTAAAATACAAATATGGTATAACAGTTTTAGAATTTTAATTAATTAATTTATTTATTTATACATATATGCTACATTTGCGAGGATGGCATTGCGATAATATAAAACTGTGTGGATATGCCATCCGCACAATCAAAATTATTAAAAGAATATAAGATATCAATATTAAAAAATATATACTATATATTTAATATAAGTAAAACAAAATACTACTACTACTAAATAAATATTATGAAATGATAGTGCGCGAGGTGGGTGATTGAGTGTGGCTATTGTGTGGAATTATCTCTCTCTCTCTCTCCGGCTATGTATCCCACATGGTGGTGGGGTCAGCCTTCCTTATTAATCTTCTCCACTTCGCTCGGTCATGGACATCGTCGTCGGTAACTTTGCATACACTCTTATCTTTTAGCACTACTTCTTTCCACCTTGTCTTGGGTCTTCCAACTGGCCTTCGACCTGGGATGGAAAGCTGTAGTGGCAAATTTCCGACGTACTCAGGTGGCTTTCTCTTGACGTGTCCATACCATCGCAGCCTACTCTCCTGCATCTTGTCGGCGATATCGCGCACAATTGATATATGATATCGTGTGGAATTACATGTATGGAATATAAATAGAATACGAGATCCGTTCCGACGTATAAAAGTTGAAAACAAATATATGAGCATGTACGTTCCAATAAAACCGCTCGTTACTCCATATTTACAAGGCGCATGTAAATACCGAATTTATTCGAAAAGACGCATAAAATCCGTACCTAAATCACAATTATAAAACTAAGTCCGCGGCGACAGTTTGTCTGTCTAAACGCAATAAACTCAATATCTACTGAATGGAATTTCATGTCATTATCATTTCCATGGAATACTAATTGTAGAAAAAAAAGCCGTGATAACCCAGCGGTGAGACTGTTTTCTTTTTCAAGGCGTCACGGGTTCTAACCACGGTCAGGCTCCAATGAGTTTTTATGTTAAAACTTATATGTATAAATGATATTTGCAATTTATTGTTTTTCTTGTCCCTTTCCATCTATAACTCAAAGAATGACTGAAAGGGATTTTTTAGGGATAAATCCGCCTTTGTACATGTGTAATTTATTTTTTCTTTCTCTTTTCTAACAATATGTATGTACGATAAAGGAATAAATAAATGCATATAGATTCTTCTACGGGTCTTCTTATTCCTGTTTTAATAAAAGAGATCGTAGGGATACTCCAAACGTAACTCCATCGTTCGCTAAGTGACTTTAAGATAACGAACACGCGTAATGATATTTCAGTTACACCGCTTCATCCGTTTGAAATGATTGTAGGTGACTCTAGCAGCTCTAAACTTGAAATCTAGGTCAGTAGGTCCATATGTTTATTATAATTCCGTATATCACTGATGTTATTCTGCTTCCTTCTTTGCAGATCAACAAAGTAACCTTTGCACCGCTGGTGGTGTCAACGCTATTCATCCTTCTAACTTCCATCCTCTCGCACTGCGCGCGGCGATTTGTGCAGAAATCTGTTAAGGAGCCATTTGTGAGACTTCTGCTAGAAGAGGCGATCGCTGCTGCTGAACTATGCGGTTGCTGTTTCGAACTTATTGTTGGTGAGAGCCCATTATTATTTGAAATATTATTGATAACTAGTTAAATGGGCAATACACTTAATAGGCGCTTAATACTTTGAAAGTCTTGAAAATTTTAATTTTTCTAAATCTCTTTATCTGTACTCACAGACTCTCCTATCTTTCAGTAGTAGTTCTATCGCTTAACCTGTTCCAAAAGGTTATCTCCCAAGTTTTAAATATGTAATTCTCTATAGAATTTTATTTTGTAATTCCAAAAAAAAAATATTTTTATTTATGCTTATAAGATTTTTTTATGGACAAAAAGTACATAAAATGAAGAACCGGTGGGCTTTGGGGTCGTTAGGTACTAGAATGGCGACCCACTTAGAGTGGGATAAGGGCAGGCAGAGGTGCAGGAATGGCGACCCCGTTCAGTTTCTGGTGCTATGTAGATTTTTTGTAAATAATTAATAAACTTTTAAAATTACATTAAAAATAGGCAGCTTCAAGGAATTACCTTAAAGAATTTTTCAAAAATATTTGCGAGAATTTAGTGACAATATTATCGTTGAATCTATGTTCATCCTCCTACCCTTATCCCACTTTAAGTGGCGTTGGCAAAATATGTTATAAATATGTTGTCACATGATTTGGCTACATATTTTACGACCGGCCGCCTGCCTAATGTTAACTCACCTTAATGGTCTTTTACGACACCTCGGTAAGAAATGAGGATGGTCTATTTACTCAGCCGGATACTACACGGCTAATCAGTCAATGTCATATCCAGCAATATCTCGTTGTTACGTATTTTGCCCTACCTGAGCATTCACTTGTTTATTAATAAAAAAAATGTCTTTCTTTCAGTGGCTGAGCATTTTGGAGTCGCAACATACGCTATCTTCTTATTTGCACTCACGATATGGTGGTCGTTGAACTGGGGCGACGCGACTGCGTGCCCTTACACCCATATCGAAGATGTCATAGAAGGTAAACGAATTATTTGTTACTAAACTACTTGGGGGCAAGGGGAGTACGCACAACAACTAGTGCTCCCAAACGCCAACCTCACCTGCACGTGGTGCCCCCTGCCAATAACAGACGAGGCTATGGCGACCGATTGATGGCGGTATAACCATCCAATTAAGCTGACTTAAAATCCCAGACCAGAGGTGGGCAGCAGCGCCTCTAGTGTCGAATGAGTCAGCTCTGCGGTCACCAACCCGCTTGCCCAGCGTGGTGACTATGGGCAGTAACCCCCATGGAAGTGTCAAGAAAGTTCCGGCCCTCAGTTCCCGGCAGACCCACTATTCCCGACTACGGCAGCGATCGCGGTAACTGTGGGGCGGAGGGTGCGAAGAATCACCGGGTTACGGTAGGCTGCCAACCAACGATCTTTTTGGCAACGTATAATGGACGAACGTTACGGCTGGACCATCACCTCACCGAACTAGAGGTAGAGTTAAGTCGGATAAACTGGAGTATTCTTGGGTTATCTGAAGTCCGAAGAGAGGGTGAGGATACGATAACCCTAAATTCCGGTCACTTACTCTACTTCCGTGAAGGCGATAAGGTCTCCCAAGGTGGTGTCGGTTTTCTGGTTCACAAGACTCTCATTAACAACATTGTAGAAGTCAGTAGTGTGTCGACCCGGGTAGCGTACCTTGTACTTAAACTCACCGACAGGTACTCCCTGAAAGTGATACAGGTATATGCGCCGACCTCTGCACATTCTGATGATGAGGTCGAAGCCATGTATGAGGATATATCTCAAGCTCTGCATGGCACTACGTCGGCCTTCTACAATGTTGTTATGGGAGACTTCAACGCTAAAGTGGGAGTACAAAGACGCGGAGAATCGAAAATCGGATCGCATGGACTAGGGCACAGGAATCAAAGGGGGCAAATGCTAGTCGATTTCCTCGAAATGCAAGGGCTCTTCTTAATGAACTCTTTCTTCAAGAAGTAGCCTCAGAGACGTTGGACTTGGCAAAGCCCCGATACTTTGACAAAGAACGAGATAGACTTCATCATGACGGATAAGAAGCACATATTTAGAGATGTCTCTGTGGTCAACAGGTTTAATACAGGTAGTGATCACCGACTTGTACGAGGCACTTTGAATATGTGTTTCAAGGCCGAAAGGTCCCGTATGATGAAGCCTACTCTCCGACCTACGCTGGCCCAAATACACTATACGTCCGAGCAGTTTCAATTGGAACTCCAGAATCGATTTGACTGTCTGGAAACCACTAGCGATGTGAACGAGATAACCGACAACGTGGTGAAGACGGTATGTACACTGGGTCGAAAGCACTTTCCGCCGACGAGTCGAAGCAAGCAGTCCAAACTTTCTCCCGAAACCCTGGATCTGATGAGACAGAGACGTGAAATGCCATCCTCTCAAGTCGCTTCACCAGAACAGAGAGCCCTTTCTAAGAGGATACGAAAACTTGTACGCAGATACCTCCACTGCTCAAATACAAAGGCTATCGTAGCCCTTATTGAGCAGAATAGGGGGTCGAAAGTTTTTCAGAAACCCTTAGGAAGAAGTCATCTCGCGAAGCTTAAAACAGAGGAAGGCAGGACAGTTGTCTGTCGCTCTGAGATCCAGAACGAGGTTGAGAAATATTACGGATTGCTTTACTCGTCGAGTGCACATAAGCCTACGACTCGGGATACCAAGGATCCACGAGCACCACTGTCGCGCCATTATACAGAAGACATCCCGGATATTGAGAGTGGTGAGATTAGTATGGCTCTCGAGCAACTTAAAAATGGAAGAGCCCCCAGTGATGATGGGATTACGGCTGAGCTGCTAAAGGCTTCTGGACGTCCTGTCCTTCAAGCCTTGGCAGAGCTCTTTAATACCGTTATCCATACAGGCACTACACCGGAAGCGTGGTCTAGGAGCGTGGTTGTCTTGTTTTTCAAAAGAGGTGATAAAACCCGTTTGAAAAACTACAGACCAATCTCGCTGCTGAGCCACGTGTACAAGTTGTTCTCGAGAGTCATAACGAATCGTCTTGCCGCCAGACTTGACGAATTCCAGCCACCGGAGCAGGCTGGGTTTCGAAAAGGCTATAGCACCGTAGACCACATCCATACTGTTCGGCAGATTATACAGAAGACCCAAGAGTATAACCAGCCGCTGTGTATGGCATTTGTGGACTACGAGAAAGCCTTCGACACCATCGAGACCTGGGCTGTTCTGGAATCTTTGCAGCGATGTCATATTGACTGGCGATATATCGAGGTGTTGAGATGTATATACAACACGGCAACAATGACCGTTCAAATCCAGGACCAGCGAACAAAACCTATTCACCTTCAGCGCGGGGTGAGACAGGGGGATGTAATATCTCCGAAACTGTTCACCAACGCGCTGGAGGACGTCTTCAAAACCCTGGACTGGACTGAACGAGGTGTCAATGTTAACGGAGAATACATCTCACACCTTCGTTTCGCAGATGACATCGTCATCTTCGCAGAGACGCTGGAGGATTTGCGTGAAATGTTGAATGGCTTGAGTGATGCCTCCCAGCTAGTTGGTCTTGGCATAAACTTGGACAAGACCAAGGTCATGTTCAATGATCTTGTCGTGCCACGACCAGTGTCAGTCAACGGAATCCTCCTCGAGGTTGTGCAGGATTACGTGTACCTAGGCCAGACTATCCAACTTGGCCGGCATAACTTCGAGAGAGAGGCTGAAAGGAGAATTCACTTGGGTTGGGCAGCATTTGGCAAACTTCGTCGAGTCCTCACGTCCGAGATTCCGCAATGGCTGAAGACCAAAGTCTTCGACCAATGCGTCTTGCCTGTGTTAACGTATGGCGCCGAGACGTGGACACTGACGGCGGGGCTAGTCCACAAGTTTAAAGTCACTCAGCGTGCTATGGAGCGAGCTATGCTCGGAGTATCTCTCAAAGATAAAATCAGAAATGAGATTATCCGCGAGAGAACCAAAGTAACCGACGTAGCTAGCAGAATAAGTAAGCTGAAGTGGCAGTGGGCCGGTCACGTCTGTCGCAGGACTGATGGCCGTTGGAGCAAAAGAGTCCTGGAGTGGAGACCGCGTCTTGGCAAACGCAGCGTAGGGCGTCCACCGTCTCGCTGGACCGACGACATCAGGAAGGTTGTCGGGGCTAGGTGGATGAGCATTGCGGAGAACCGGGATGTCTGGCGCAGACATGGGGAGGCCTATGTCCAGCAGTGGACTGCGATGGGCTGATGGATGGATGGATGGAAACTACTTGTGTTAATAAAATAAGTATTCTTAATCAGATTTATTCTTTTCATAAAAATTGCAAAATAAAATTAAATCAATCTCTCATTCGCTATTCGCGGGCTAGCTGCTAATGACAGCGGCTGTCACATCTCCCACGTCAAAAATGGCGGGAAAGGCTGTGGCAAGACTTGACGTCACGGCTTGCTTGCTTGCTTGCAGTCACGACAAGGCGGCGTTGTTACATATTATTAAATTTAATGAAATAATCATGAAAAGTATTATCTAGCCTGCTATAAATGTTGAGTTTTTCAAACTAAGGACGAAATTATAATTGATTCTTAATTTTAAGTAAATTAGTAGACTTTATTTCTGAAAATTGAGTTCATGGTATACAGGGTGTTTGGAAGGTCGATGCAAAGCTGCAAACAGGAGCTAGTATAGACTATTTAGAACCATTTAAACTGAACTTATGTTAGGCGAAGTGCGACTATTTTTTTTTTATAAAATTTTAAAGATTTTTGAAGAAAAATCCGAAGTTATGTCATTATTTGCTAATAATCGGCCATTTTGAAGCCAAAGTCAATTATTTTTTATTTTATTTTATTAAACTAATGTGTAAACAGTGTAATAAAACATGATTAAGGTATCTGTGTTAAGAGATATTTTTTTTACAGATATTTGAAGTCAATCATTTCTTTTAAGATCAGAGAAAGCTGATTTTTGATGGCATTTAAAAAAAAAATAGATTGTGCTTTTTTAGTTCAAACATTTTATTAAATATGCCTGGTCATTGTTCTTTATTTTGAGGTATCAAGTATCAACTATGCGGATAGCCCGAAAATTATTGAAATTAAGATCTACAAACTAAATTGCGAGAGAAAATTAAAATTTATAGGCGAAGTAATTAAAACAAAATTTTAATGAAAGTCATTTATTTTTCGTGTTCAAAATGTCCGCCGCGGTGTCTAACACAGGTCCGGCCCGTCTTATTATTTCTGTTGTTGTTATTTTCAACTTCATGTCCATTTACTGAGGATGATATTTTGGCGGCGTTTCAAGCTGATCCACATACTAGCACGAGAAAAGTAGCACGAAATTTAAACATTTGTCATTGGAAGGTCTGGAATACAATGCACAAAAACAACAAGTACCCGTTTCCGCCGATTGGAAAATGGCCGATTATTAGCAAATAATGACATAACTTCGGATTTTTCTTCAAAAATCTTTAAAATTTTATAAAAAAAAAATAGTCGCACTTCGCCTAACATAAGTTCAGTTTAAATGGTTCTAAATAGTCTATACTAGCTCCTGTTTGCAGCTTTGCATCGACCTTCCAAACACCCTGTATATTAGAATTGATTTAAATACTTATGATTTAAACATATCCGGTTTTTAGAACGTTCCTACACAAGTGTAGGAACGTTCTTACGTAGTTCTTACGTAGGAACGTTCTCTAGTTTTGACGATAAATAAATACTTTTGTACGGGCTGCTACTACCCTGTACGATCTTTGGTTAATAGATTGATAAATTGTTAGATAAATTGCGACGCTCAATTGGTAGATTTATTTTTTATTATAATAATGAGAATTTATAGGATTTTATTTATTTATTTATTTATGTACCATAAAAAATGTAGGAAAAAAACATTATTGGTAAAAAAAAGTGTACAAAGGTCAACTTATCCCTATGATAGAGATCTCTGCCAGCTAACCTACGTTAATAAGTTGAGCACGCGCGGCCGCTAACGTCGTACAGATTTCCAATTAATACGATATTAAAAATATGGCGTAAATAACGATGTTGCAAATGTACGTGTTGGCCCTTACAAACTACATATCACTACCATCTGGGTGCATATAATACAAATGTTGTTAAAATTATTTTATACTAGTTGGAATCAATACATCAAATCAAAGCCAAATGTTAAAATACTTTTCAATTATGTAAACATCAAATAAGATCAAATAAGAGAGTTATTGTACATCACTTAGAATAAAAATTTGTTCTATACTCAAATTCAAATTCAAATTCAAAATATTCTTTATTCAAATAAACTTGTAAACAAGTGCTTTTGAATCGTCAACTCTACTGCTGGTTCGGAAAGCTGTTCCTACCGAGAAGAGCCAGCAAGAAACTCGGCGGTTGCTCTTTTAAAAATATAATTCTTAATACTATTTACATTAAGTCGTTACTGTCTTGTACAGGTTCAAAGAGTATAGTAGACTTTCTGTATCAGCCTCTTTTTAACAGTGTTTTTAAACTGCTGTAATGGCAATGCTGAAATTGATTGCGGAATTTTATTATAGAATCTTATACCAAAACCCACAAACGAATTACGTACTTTTGCAAGGCGCAAAGCAGGAGCCGCAAGCTTATGTCGGTTCCTGCTTTGTCTATTGTATACATCACCTATCGTTTTATAATTCTTTATATTTTTATGTACATAAATAAGATTGCTTAAAATATACTGTGATACTATATTCTATACTATCTGTATTAGCTGGTAGTTTTAATTGAACCGAATTTAGACAATTTATTTACTTACTCTCGTATATAATATTTATATGGATATGGTAATTTGATTGACTTTCAGGCAAAGGAGACATACGAAAAGCGCTTTTAAAAACCTTTGCGGAGTTGGCCGGTGGTCTTTTAGTGTTCAAATATATCCAAATGTACTGGGCTTTAGAAATATCTGAAACTCATAGAAACAAAGCCTACGAAGACTGCGCAGCTGATCTACAGGTAATTTTTTTATATATATACTGAAATGAGTGAATTTTGTATGTATTCGGAATTTTTATTTTCGGAATCTCGGAAACGGCTCTAACGATTTTTTTAAAATTCAGCATGTAAGGGGTTTTGGGGGAGTAAAATCGGTCTAGCTAGGTTTTATGTAAAAAAAAAGATTGTTTTTGGGCATTAAAAAACACTAACATTTATATTGAATTGAATTTTTGCCATTAACTGTCAAGTCAGCGTAGCTTATTCGGGGAACGGGCAGCCTCGTGAAACGTGAATACCTAGGATCGATCTGCAACTAAATGATTATTTTTTATCTATTTTCAAGTTTTTTTTTGAAAAAAATTACCGTGCAAGGTTCTGTAAAGATATTAATACTTCAACAGTTATAATTACTACATTTCACATTAAGCGAGACCACATTTTTAATGAAATCCATTTACGTACGATCCTACAATTATTATAACGTTTTAATTGTTAGCCGATTTAATTAAATTACAATGGCCTTCAGACTGAATGGAACATAAAGAGGTCATTTCAATTAATATGGAGAGCGCTTGAAAAACGTTTCAGACGAATATTGTTTGCGTTTAAAATAAACAGCCCTTTTAACTATAAAGTAATTGTGTCTATTTTATGGTGAAAAGGCAAATTAACTTTGTTGAGTTAAAAGTTCACTCTGAAACCATTAGTTATATTGTTAAAACTGTAGAAATTAGTTACATAATTAAACTTGAACACATAGATATTTTGTGTTAGAAACACTTATAATGATTAGGTAGACAGACAGATTTTGGAGGGACTTTGTTTTATAATAATTTTCCTGAAATTCAGCATGTAGGGCGTTTTGGGGGAGAAAAATCGATATAGCTAGGTTTTATGTATAAAAAAATTCGTTTTATCCCTGTTTTTGGTTATTACAAAAATACTAAAATTTATATTGAATATAAAACACTATTTAGTCATAAACTGTCAAGTCATAGCTTATTCAGGGAACGGGTAGTCTCAAGAAATGTAAATATCTGGATCGATCGCCAACTAGCTTTATATATTTTTTTTTTTTATTTACGTTTCTTTTTTTTATTGTAAAAAAATTCCAAGCAAGGCGCGGTCTTCTAGTTACTTACTATAGTTAATCAATAAATATAATTAATTAAATACTAGCATGCGAAGTTTTGAGTTTTTGTGTGACAAAATATAACGCTTTTGTCTAACAATCTAAAACTGTGCACCCTAAATGCAAATCGGAGGATTATATACTCCTGGTTATTACGTAGGGTGCTAAATAATTCTGTCCTCTCCAGACAAGGCTGCATTTCTCTAGATGTAAGCACTAGAGTCCGTTAGGGCACAAAAAATATATAATCATTGTATATGTCATACAACCCGTCGTGTGGTATCTGGCTGAGTAGAATAGACTACCGTCATTTCTTACAACGGTGTCGTAAAAGGCGACTGAGGTAAGTTGACCTGACGTTTGGTATCCGGTTGAGTTGACTAGACCACGTTTCTTACCAAAATGTAGTAAAATACTACTACGGTAAGTTGACGTCAGGTAAGCGGCCGGTCGTAAAATACGTAAGCAATCAAGTGACAAGATGTTGATAGCATGTTGTGTCGACTCCACTTTGAGTGGGAAAAGAGGAGGAGAATGATTGTTGTTTATGTCATATAAATTCTTGTCACGTGTTTATTGATGTATGGAAAAAGGTTTTTCATCATTTTTTTTTCTTCCACTTATTATCCCACTGGCAGGCATGGGCCACCTCTGTCCATTTTGAAGAGAAGGCTGCCTAGCCTTACCATACTGCTCTAAAGCGGATTGGTAGGGTACACATATCCCCAGAATTCTCCAGAGCTTCAGTTTTCCTCGCGATTTCTTTCTTCACAAGTATGGTGATAAATCTGTGAGCAAATATCAATAAGACACAAATTTTAACACATAAATACATTGGTGCCTGCCTGGGGATTAAATCTGTGACCCCCTCGAAATAGCCACACGATCTTATCGTAGCTTGCAATAAATAAATAAATAAATATCACATTATTTGCAAATATTGAGTATATATTTAAATATTGAGGCAATCACAAAGTAGTGCATTATCCTCTGTTACTTCTAAAGCTACATTAATTCTGTAAAATCAATAAAGCTAGGCAATAAAACAGGTACTTTCGCGGAATTTATGAGAGTCAGCATTTGCACGATTGGATTACGCCGCTACAGTAACGTAATATACCAAAATTGTCACAATAAATTGTAAGCGAAAACGGGATCGCGCCGAAAATTGTTCATTTGTAAATTATTAGTCATCATCATTCTCCTGCCCTTACCCCACTCTAAGTGGGGTCGGCACAACATGATATAAACATGTCACAGGATTGGGCTAGGTATTTTACGACCGGCCGCTTGCCAGACGTTAACTTATCTTAGTTGTCTTTTATGACATCTTGGTAAGAAAGAGGGTGGTCTATTCTACTTAACCGGATACCACACGGCGAGTCAACTTACCCTAGTCGTCTTGTACGACATCTTGGTAAGAAATGAAGGTGTTTTATTTTACTCAGGCGGATACCACAAGGCGAGTCAACTTACCTTAGTCGCCTTTTGCGACACCTCCGTAAAAAAGAGGGTGTTATATTCTACTCAGCCGGATAACACACGGCGAGTCAACTTAGCCTAGTCATCTTTTAAAAAATGTTGGTAATAAATGGGTGTTATATTCTATTTGGTCTATTCTACTCAGCCGGATACCACAGGGCAACTTCTGGGTATTTTATAAAATGTTATAATGTATTACAACATAGAGTTATGGCACTCTATGATTATGTTATGGTACACTCAATTGCGCGCATTCGTTTATTTAACCACACGGTAGAGTAGCGTTATAATATAGGGCAATTTAAAATATTTGAATTAATTGCTATATTGTTATTTATAAAAATAAAAATGTCTTATATTGACGGCAAGGAAAATTTCCACAGTGAAAAAAATAACGCACAAGTAAAGTCTCCTGTCAAAAACGTGCTTGCCGGAATTCCAACGATAATTGTGTAACGCTTGGGCTACATTAGCGGGCTACGGCGAATATTCGGGCTACGGCGATGTATGTGGCCGGGTACATCGTCGCAACGCGATGTATTCAGGCGCAGACGATGTAGCATCGGGCCACTGTCGGTAAACTGACGCGCATCAAAGAGATTTGTCGCGACAACATTCGCTTGAGTGGCCACACTTACGACACTTCATTGTCGTCCAGACTTTGAAGTGGGACGACAGACGCACAAATCTCAACGACGAATATTCGCCGTAGGCCGCTTTCCGAATCTTCGCCCGCTAATGTAGACCCGGGGTAATTGCAAAAATGGACATCGAGAAAGTTGTTTAAAAGCAGAAGTTTAAAATATGGCCCAATTAATGTTACAGGTGCCAGTACTTTATGGAGCTATTATAGAAGGCGTAGCTACATGCCTTTGTAGATTGGCGTCCAGATCTCTCAGTGATCTCAATCCGAGATACGCTACCGCCATTGACTCTTTTATCGGGACATCGCTTGTTGTTGCCGGTGAGTCTTGCTGTGACTTATTATCTTCTGGCTTAAGCGTGACTTTGATCATATCTCCTACATTTTTAACTTCATTCAATTAATTTAAAGAATTCGACGTTCGACGAGATCTATAATACAAAAGTAATGAAAATATTATTTTGCTATAATCTTGATACATGCAGAATTCCTATAATCTTATACACTATCTGCCACCAATAACAATACACAAGCTTTGAATGATGCATGTGGTAGTGGATGCGTGCAGTGCAGTGCTTGTGTATTATTGTGTTTTTTGTGACGGATCACTACGCGTCACCAATAACACAATATAAGTACCCCGCATGTATCGGGTATGAAATCGGATAGTACACTCTACATTTAGCATTACATACATTTTCGTTTACAGTAGTTCATAGCAAAATAAAATTTTCATTGCTTTTGTACATTCAATATGCTTTTGAAAGTATATTTCTATGCTCATCAGTGATATTAAGACAGTTATCAACCCAAAATTTTGTTTTTTAATAACTTGTTGTTTAATTTTAATAACTTGATGGCTTGAATAATTTCTAATTTTGTAAATAAAATATGTCAAGTTCTGCATATCTCATTTACAATAAACAACAGTAAAAATAATGTTTATATCTTACGGTACTACTCTTTAATAAATAATACTCATTTCAATAAAAAAAATTGTTTAAAAAAATACATATATGATAGCATCATACACACATTTTACTATATAAAAAGTAAATGCTTTCTTTTCCAAATATAATTGCAGTGTTTGTGAGTTGAGATGTGTGATTCTCATCTTTTATAAATATACAGGACAAACAGATAATAAATGAATATATTTTTACATAAACGTACTAATACTAGTGTATAGAGAAATCTTAGTTTTAAGCGCATCACGTCAGTAGCACCAGAGCCGTAGGCGAGAGCGGACGTGTATTGACATACTACTAATGCGCGTTTGATCCTGAGCTAAACTCATACACCAATTTAATATGTATCACCAAAGTTTAACATGTTTTTGCACATCATTCTAACACCGGTTCATTTTGCAGGGGTCCTCACTAGGAACACGGTATTCGTCTACCGCTATGAGGACAGTAGTGTTAATGCGGACCTCAGTGTGTCCATCTTTTGCAAAGTCCATGTAGGAAAAGGTACTTGAATTTGTGATCCGAATCAAAGGCCTTGTCCATTCTTTTTTTAAATTGAGAACGGTATACTAACGGGGGGTTCAAAGCTAGCGTTGTCCAATGAAAAGCAGGAGTGGCATACAGTTAATAAACAAAGTTAAGATTTTTTTGATATAATAAATTAATCTTCTTCTTCCTGCCCTTATTCCACTTTAAGTGGGATAGGCATGACATGTAATAAACATGTTGTCACATGATTTGGCTATGTATTTTACGGCCGCCTGAATGACATCAACTTACCTTAGCCGTATTTTACGATACTTCGGTAAGAAAGAGGATGGTCTATTCTACTTAACCGGATACCACACGATGGGTCAATTTACCTTAGTCGCCTTTAACGACATCTCGGTAAGAAATGAGGGTGGTCTATTCTACTCAGCCGGATGCCACACGGCGGGTCGACTTACCTTAGTCGCCTTTTACGACATCTCGGTAAGAAATGAGGGTGGTACTATTCTATTCAGCCGGATACCACACGGCGTCTTTTTCTTCCTGCCCTTATTCCACTTTAAGTGGGATAAGCATGACATGTAATAAACATGTTGTCACATGATTTGGCTATGTATTTTACGGCCGCCTGAATGACATCAACTTTCTAGCCGTATTTTACGATACTTCGGTAAGAAAGAGGATGGTCTATTCTAATTAACCGGATACCACACGATGGGTCAATTTACCTTAGTCGCCTTTTACGACACCTCGGTAAGAAATGAGGGTGGTACTGTTCAATTCAGCCGGATACCACACGGCGTTTTAAATTAATCTTATAGAAAGGATAAACTGCATTGTGACCTTTAATGATAATTTATAATTTTCATAGACTTTTGTCTGTTAAAATTCAGCTATACTGCAATCATAAATGTTTAAAACTGGGTGTTCTTATTTTATAATGAATTGAATAACAATTACTTTTGTTTTTAAATCAAATTTTTCTTTCCGTTTTACGCGTTTGATTCGGATTGTGCAAACAGTTTTTAATACTAATTGTAGTGCTTTCTTTTAACTTATTAAAAATGAAATCCGAAATGTTCATGTTGTTTATGATTTGTGGGTATAAAATTTCTTAGAAGACTTTAAATGATCTAAAAACAAAGAAAGATGAAGTGAAATTTTAAAATGTTTCAGCGATGCTACAACGTCTCGATTTGCGTTAAGGATAATTGAAGATTACAAAAAACAGTATAATGAAAAAAAAGTATTATACAAATTTTTGAAACGTGTATGTTTTCGACGTCACGACTCTTTGTTTCTCTACTATGCATCACTAAGCAAGAGGTAGATGTGTCAGTAAAACTAAATAGTTTGACACATTAGCGTTCATATAGTGTCCAGAATGGAATTCAAAGTTCTTCACAATTTTCATAAATTTTCCTTTTCATATTAATTAAAT
Source organism: Morpho achilles (assembly GCA_947086495.1). Taxonomy (NCBI): domain Eukaryota; kingdom Metazoa; phylum Arthropoda; class Insecta; order Lepidoptera; family Nymphalidae; genus Morpho; species Morpho achilles. The sequence goes on from CAMTZB010000016.1 coordinate 13,940,531, forward strand.
CACTTAAATGTATCTTTGTGTATATATCACAATACTAAATAAAAGATTAACTATTAAGGTGTCTGTCTATGAATCAACGATATTATTTATCTCATAAATTAGAGACTCACAATCACATTTGTTAAGTTTAATTGTTTTTTGCTAATATCTAAGTATCAACAATTCTTGTTACTTATCTGTGATCGGATCTTTATTATGTATTAAAGTATGCTTTTACAATTTTTAAGTTCACATGAATGGTATATTTTATTTAATAGAAAGGCAATATAGATATACAGAAATTGCTTCATCATTAAAGGTTTTAATTAAATTACTACTGGAAATAATGAATACACGGTATGAATAATTTTCAATTTATTTTTACGCCGGATTTCATTTTTAATATCTGTTATTTTTATTCGCAATCGCTTTAAATGTTGTGCTTTTCATCCTCACTGCGTCACTCGAATGCAGCTTTATCAGAAAAAAAGTTGCATTTAAAACGCTGCATTATTCTTAACAATCTGTATATTTTATAGAAATTTTTGAAAAATTGCTGCAAATTAATTTATTTTTATCATCGTTTAGTTGCACTCTTAGTAATTATAGTTTTTCACAATGTTATTTATTATTGTAATTGGTCTGCAAATTGATTATTTGAAAATGGAATGAATAATTAAGTATATGCTAAGTGATTTATTTTATTGATCTGGAAATGAAATCCAAAATGGTTGACCTGCGAAGTAATTTATTTTTATAATTAAATTGATGGTTTGTTACTATTCCACTGTTAGGCATAGGCGACCTCTCTTCATTTTTGGAGAGAAGTGTTGTTACTAAGACCTACCACGCTGCTCCAATGCGGAGTGGCAAGTTGTGCATATCCCTAGAATTCCTTCTTTTGGTTTTCTCACGATGTTTTCCTTCACCGAAAAGCGAGTGATTAATTGCAATTATCAATTAGACACAAAAGTTTGATAGTAAAACTTATTGGTGCCTGCTAGGGTTTAACCCGTGACCTCTTGAAAGAGTACACACGGTCTCACCGCTGGGCTATCACAGACACAATTTATAATTAGTCCGATAATTTTTTTTAATTATTTTTATTATCTATCTGAATTTATTGTACTGCTAAATACAATAATCATCTTCTAAGTACAATTATTACTTCTATGATAAAAGTTATAAACTTTTTATCTCATACTGTAGTTAGTGATAATGTATATTTTATATAATTATTCACCATCAAAGTTATAAATATTGTAACATGTATGAGGAAACTAGAGCAAAATATTAATATCGACAAGGATAATTTTACTATACGCAATAACAATATATATTTGTTACGTTCTCAATATAAAAGCTTTGAATTTGTAGTATTGTAGTATACCAAACTCCACAAATTATTGCCTTATTCTGACTTGTTTACCCTATACGCGATCAAATCTTCAACTAAAATATTTAATTTAATTTGTTCTACAATAGCAAACAAGTATTTGAATACAGTGGTAATATAGTTAAATATTTATTCGAACACTTGATAAAACTAACAAAAATATTAGAAAAGTTTTCTTCACAATTATGACAAGAAAGAGACAAAGTTTGGAAAGTCTGTAAAGTTTGCAGTTACCTAATTAAAAATAACAGAAATATTATTGTAAAGTACATTTAAACCAGACCAATGTAGATATTTGCAGAACAATCTGGAACTATTAGCGATTTAGGCTTATCAATTTGTAAAATTATCGAAATTGTTTTTAAATATGGTCCTGTTTTTCCAGCTTTCGATTATTCCGGAGGTTACTTCAATCCTGTATTAGCTACATCCCTAAAAGCTGGATGCGAAGGTCACACTTTGATGGAACACGCCATGGTTTACTGGCTTGGTGCTTTCGCTGGGTCCATTATCTCAGTGTATCTGTACAAATTGCCATCCATTCAGAAGTACGTAAGAGGCACCACAGAAGTCAACGGTGATAGTATTTGGGCTGACAAAGAAGATTAGTTAAATATCATCGGATTTTGGTGTCTATTGACATATCTTCGAACCCTCCAGTATAATGCGCGTTGTCGTAAACTTATGCCAATTTGGCTTAAGAATCTTTGTGCGATTTTAATTTATTTTTTGATGTATTTTTCTTTTGTTGTTTAAAGTGTCTATTTTATTTTACTATTAAAGAAAAGTTATGTTTGTCGCATATTAAATTCGGTTTAAATGATTTAAGTTGGTTTGGTTGGTTATTTACTTTATGAATCGTTCTAGTCATTTATTTCAAATATTTACTGTTTATTTATTTTTTATATAAATGAAAAGTTTCGTTTACACTACCTTTACTACCTTAAATAATATTTTTTCGTTCTTTCATAATATTTTTATAAGCCTCAGAAGGGTTACAAACATTGTACCAAAATTTTTATAGTTGTTTAAACTTTTATTTATTTTTAAGGATAGTTTCATCAATTTCTTTTAAAGAGGCGTTACGTCTTCCAAAAGTATAATAAGTGCTACGTTATTTTGCTGTAAATAAACTGTTTTGTTAAAATATATTTACTTTATTTTATTTAAAACACTATTTTTATCACTCGTCACACCTTGTTAGTGTTGGTATAGTGTAGGATACTGTATATGTTTCCCCAGTTTTTTTTTGTAAAGTAAACAACGTAGTCCAAGAATCAGTCCGGCCGAGTCTTGCTCGGTAATTTATTACAAAAAAAAGAATCTTAAAAAAAATAGGGTAGGTTGGGCTCGATCCTTGGTATTTTCATTTCACGCGATCACCCGTTTCCCGAATAAGTTACGCTGACTTGACATTTCGCGGCGAAACTTGTGTTGTATATATTCAATAAATTGAAAGTAAATTTTAGTAATAATTCCCAAAAACAGGGAAGAAACGATTTTTTATTTTTTTACGTTTCCGAGATTCCGAATATATATTATATATATATAAAACAAAAAAGGTTATTTTGTTATTTTGAACTTCTAAATAAAGTATTATAAAAAGGTAGAAATTAAAAATTATATAAGTGAACCTAATGTAACAGAAATAATATTTTTTTTTTTTTAAGTTTAATCTTTTTTGTATCTTGACTGGCCCGTTGGCGCAGTGGGTTGTGACCCTGCCTTCAGCTCCGGTTCGCTAGTTTGATTCCCGCCGAGGGCTAACATTTTCTGTAAATAAATTTGGTGGTTTTTGAGCCTGGGTGTATATTTGTATTTAAGTATGTATTTAAAAAAATATATAAGTATATATTCACCAGTAGTATGTCTACCATAACAGAAGTATTAAGTTACTTACTTTGGGGACGGACGACCGTGTGTGTAAGTGTTTCATATATTTATTTATTTATTTATATCTTTAAAAAAATACCACGTAATTTAATCTTAAACTGATTAATTCTGATTTATTCCAAATGCGTAACGCATTCAGCATGGATTCTTTGTTATGCGACGTTAACAAATTTAACAAAAGGTTCTATTAATTTGCTCTTAACTCTTTCTGTAATTAAAAGTTCTGGGAATCTACGGCCTTTTAATAAGTGCCTGGGCGAAGTCGAATACTTGAGATATTTTTCTAAAAGAAATTAATTAAATGAAAGATAGCTAATATAAATTAAACCTAAAATTTAGTTACAAATATACTTTAACAAGTTCTTTTGAAGGTCGAGTCTACTGCTCATTCGTAAATTTGCTCCTGCCGAGAAGTGACAGCAAAAACATGGCGGATGCTCTTAAAAAATTACAACTTTCTATGTTTCGTCATTACTATCTTGTGTAGGAACAGAGGATTAATAATTATCATCATCATTCTCCTGCTTCTATCCCACTCTAAGTGGGGTCGGCACAACCTGTATTAACAATGTTGTTACCTAATTTAGCGAGGTATCCTACCAGGCGCCTGCGAGACGTCAAATTACCTTAGTCGCCTTTTACGACGCCCAAGTAAGAAAGGAGGGTGGTCTATTCTACTCAGCCGAATATCGTACGGTGGGCTAACTTACCTTAGTCGCCTTTTACGTCACCTCAATAAGAAATGAGGGTGGAAAATTCTACTCAGCCGAATACCACACCGTGGGTCAACTTACCTTAGTCGCCTTGTACGACAACGCAGTAAGAAATGAGAGTGGTCTATGCTATTCAGCCGAATACCATACGGTGGGTCAACTTACCTTAATCACCTTTTACGACAACGCAGTAAGAAGTGAGGGTGGAAAATTCTACTCAGCTGGATACCACACGGCGGGTCAACTTACCTAAGTAGCCTTTTACAACACCTCAATAAATAAATAAATAAATATATGGGACACCGGATACCACACGGCCAATATTTTTCTTTACTATGAATGGCGGCTGAATAATAAAACGAAAATAGTGTTCGAATGTTTTTATTATTCATATAAACGTTTATTTAATATATCGAGGAATCGAGTTTTGATAAGGCTTCAAGCTGAAATTACTTTGAGATGGCTTGAAGTGTTTATTGTGAATAGAAATATGAGATCTTATTTTGTGTACTCAAGTGTATGGTATTTTTTTGTTTTTCGTAAGTATTACGATTAGCCGTGTGGTATCTGGCTGAGTAGATAGACCACCCTAATTTCTTACCGAAATGTAAGAGGCGACTAAGGTAAGTTGACCCGCCGTGTGATATCCGACTCAACAGAATAGAACATTGTCATTTCTAGACCAGATGTCGTAAAAGACGACTAAGGTAAGTTGATCTACCGTGTGATACCCGGATCCGTAGAAGAGACCATCCTCATTCCTTGTCAAGGTGTCGTAAAAGACGACTAAGGTAAGTTGATCCGCCGTGTGGTACCCGGTTGCATAGAATAGACCATCCTCATTCCTTGACAAGGTGTCGTATGACGCGACTATGGTAAGTTGATGTCAGGCAGGTGGCCGGTCGTAAAATACAAAGCTAAATCATGTGACAACATGTATATAGAATTAAAACGACAAACAATAGCGCTAAATAAAGTACAAGTGCTGCCATCTGTCGACGTTAACTAACAACTCTAACAATGATGTGACTTAAAAAAATTATTTGGTTTAAGTTTTGTGTTCATTAGTCGTCATCATTATCCTTCTGCTCTTATCCCACTCTAAGTGGGTTAGGCATAATATGTTAAAAACATGTTGTTACATGATTTAACTACGTATTTAACGACTAACCGTCCGTCTGACGTCAACTTACTTTACTCGTATTTTACGACAAAATGGTAAGAAAGAGTATGGTCTATTCTACTCAGCCGGATACCAAACGGCGGATAAATATTTTTTTTATATTCAAAAATAATATTTGATAATAATTTAAAAAACTTTGAAGTGTCTGGCAAAAACTTCTGCTTTTACTATTCGAATGTATGCGACGAAGTAAGTAAGTAAGCGCCGTCAAAAACTTTGGCGATTTCTTTGAGGACTGATTTACTTTAAAGGTACTTATAAAGGGCTGTGGAGGAAAGTTTTCACCGCTTTACTGACGTGCGCTTTCTACAATGTCCCTTAGTCTTAATAAAAATTTAAATTTTAATGTAATATTACGGCAGTGATAAATTTAATTAATATTTTCAAAATTGTTCATGCAATAAATTGCAAAGGATAACATAGTAAACCGTACGCCGTGTGGTATCCGGCTGAATAGAATAGTACCACCCTCATTTCTTACCGAGATGTCGTAAAAGGCGACTAAGGTAAGTCGACCCGCCGTGTGGTATCCGGCTGAGTAGAATAGAAAAACCTCATTTCTTACCGAGGTGTCGTAAAAGGCGACTAAGGTAAGTTGACCCACCGTGTGGTATCCGGTTTAGAAGAATAAACCACCCTCTTTCTTACCTAGGTGTCGTAAAATACGACTGAGGTAAGTTGATGTCAGGCAGGCGTAAAAACACAGCCAAATCATGTGACAGCATGTTTATAGCATGTTGTGCCGACCCCACTTACAGTGGGATAAGGGCAGGAAGATGATGAACATAGCAAACCGTATCCCTAGAGAATATTTGGGATTTAATTTAATAAGCTTTCAGATTAGTTTAATAATTATAAAACTTATCCCTCCTTGCGTCGTTTTCCTCAGTGCTGAGGGTCGTGACCTATTCCACGGATCACTTTTTGACGGATAACTGATCTCCAGGTTTTGCGATCACTCGCTGCTTTTAAGGCCTCGTGGACTTGAGCTTTATAAAACTTATAAAGCTCAACAAAGTTATCTACAAAAGAAAGTATTTAAAAAAGCGTGTAAAGAAACCTTATTTCGATTATCCTGTTTTGTTGATCTGAGAATGGAACACGTATTTTTTTCATTTTCAGAGGAAATTATACTCGGAATGACAGTGAATTTCGTAGAGAAGGATACATTAACGTTTCGAGTGCTCGGTATTCAATTTAATACATTTCCATTCCGAATATAACAACGTGTAAAAACCATTCGTATTTAGACATATTGTAATTATTTTCCGATGTTTTGTAGATTGCATTTCTATTGCATCTAGACTTATTATAAAACCACAGTTCCCTTAAGCTATCGGTACTGGTGTAACGTAAAAAACGTATATTTATTTATTTTTATATTTATTTTAACGTATATATATGTAAATTATATCATTTAAATAATAGTTTAGCACGCGGATTGTGTGACTCATGCTTTATCGTACGATGCAGGCCCTCCTCCTCCCACAACTCGCCCCTGGACTCGACCTAGAGTGGCGCGGGCGCATAAAGGATGATTCACGCTACACCGTGTCGCGACCGGGCCGTGCCACGGCCGGGGCACGGCCACCGTGCGCCGGCCGTGCCAGTCATTCATGTTACACCGGGCTGTTTGGGTTTATTATTTGCACGACTTATATCTATGTTAAGTAGCTTTTGTCAGCAAGTGATTTCATCTATCGATAGACTTGACGCGTAAATAAATATGCAGTTTCACAATTTGAAATAGCAGCTATTGCAATTGCCATCGATGGTGAAGTATTGGAAATTATTTTATTTGTTATCTAAATACTTAGGATGGCTCATGTCGTAAATCACAGAGCAAATTACACACATTCTAAACAATTTTCATTGTCCATTTTGCTGTTAAGCTGCTAAACTCACTAAGATTTGACGTTGACTGCTCTGCGGGCGCCCGGGCGCATATGTTTATGTTACAACGTGTCGGGGCCGAACCGTGCCGGAGCCGGGAAACAATACCCACCGACATTTCAACGCCGTGCCCCGGCCGTGCACGGCCGGGACACGGCCGGGGCACGGTTAGGCATGAATCACTTCATACCAAAAGTATACCATAATGTTCGACCGTGCCCCGGACGGGGCACGGCCCGGTCGCGGCACGGTGTAGCGTGAATCATCCTTTAGCCCGTTAGCCCGGCCATTTGATTTTCAAAGCCGACGGGGAACGCACGTTTCCGCGCGCAGACCTTATTGACCTTATTTTACGGACAGTCTAGATATCTTTTATTTTCTTTATTTTTCATCTTTTATTATATCTAGAATTTTGGTGAGGTTTATTTCCCCACGTATTGGGGTGCCATACCTGGGCTTAAGCCAGGTACCTTTTTATCCCCAATCTCCGACCAGGGGCGGACAACAGCGGCCTCGAGTCCGTGCCCGACATCTTCGGGTCGACTCCACTCTTCGGGCGCGCGCTGCACGGCCCACTCCGCTGCTGACAAAGCCAGGGCAGTACCTAGCGCGCACCTACCTACTTACGGAGCATAGCATAGACGGGCAGTAGACTCACGTCCCAATAAAATTGTTGTTACCGTTGGTGAGTCTTTTATTCACTCCCGGCGGGACACTGGTAAGCTGGCCTAAAAGCATATTGCAAAATTGAAGATTATTTGGATAATAAAAATGGCTGGATTTGAAAATCCTTTCTGCTTCATACAAGATTGCGGTTTAATAATGGGAAATTGAAAATGTTTCAAAGATTGACCGCCGAGTTTCTTGCTGGTTCTTCTAAGTAAGAGCAAAATTCCGAATCAGTTGCTTCATTAATCAGATTAATCCATGACGATTCAAAAGTGCTTGAAAGAGTTAATTCAATTAATCTTAAATTTTGATTTGATTTAATTTTTGAATAAAATTAATAATAATACCTATTTCAATACAAGGAAGCTGTGGTGGCCCAGCGGTAACACCGTGCGACTCTTTCGAGGAGGTCACGGGTTCAAACTCGGGCAGACACCAATGAGTTTTCTGTTAAAACTTATGTGTCTAATTGATAATTGCAATTTATCACACGCTTTTCGGTGAAGGAAAACATCGTGAGGAAACCTGCATATCTCTAGAGAATTCTGGGGATATGTGCAACCTACCAATCCGCATTGGAGCAGCGTGGTAGGTCTTAGCTCCAATTCTTCTCTCCAAAAATGGAGAGAGGAGGCCTATGCCCAGCAGGAGGATAGTAACAGGCTGCTACTTACTTACTTACAATACAAGGAATAATTACAATTTACATCATACATTTTTGCACGCGTATACATAAATACATTTTGTCCAAATACATAAAATATTTATTCCAATTCTATTTCGAGAGGAAATGAATTCCGCCGATAAGGTTTCTCGTTAACGTTTCGAGTATTCGTTTAATTTAAACCGTTTTCGATTCCAATAACCATTGTTTCCATGTGTTTGAAACTTTGTATATTTTACTCGTATATCATTTGTAAGTTACTTATCGTAGATTGTTTGTTTCTCATATAATTTAAACATTATAATATATTTATTTAATTTTTACCGCAATATGGTATCCGGCTGAATAGAATAGTACCACCCTCATGTCTTACCGACGTGTCGTAAAAGGCACTAAGGTAAGTTGACTCACCGTGTGGTATCCGGTCAAGTAGAATAGACCACCCTCTTTCTTATCGAGGTGTCGTAAAATGCAAATAAGATAAGTTGACGTCAGGCAGGCGGCCGGTCGTAAAAACGCAGTCAAATCATTTGACAGTATGTTTATAACATGTTGTGCCGACCCCACTTAGAGTGGGATATGGGCAAGAGGATGATGATGATGATATTTATTTAATTTTTAGAAAAAATGTACAATTTATATATATCTTAAATTACTTACACGCTATACAAATCATGCCCACGTGGTCCTAAGAATGCTGGCAGCGTTTCTGCGCTGAATCGCGCTGATTCTTTGTACAAAAAAAGAGCCAGCCCTCTTTTCACTTGAACAGGCAATTAACCGAGGTTTTAAAACTGATAAAAAGAATTTGCAGTTTGACTCCATGGCCCTAGGGTCTCAACTGCAAACGGCACAAATATATAACTCTCGATGAGAGATGCATACTTCTGCTGTTTGCCGGATTCGGCCATTTCCACCGCAGCTCCAGGTCTTGACGCTTCCCTGATATGGGACAAGGCTAACTTATCAACGCATATTGCGTCCCACATTAGGGCCCGTCCCCGTTCCCATGGAACCAGCGAAAAGCCGTCTGACATCTCGGTAAGAAAGAGGGTGATCTATTCTACCTAGCCGGATACAACATGATGGGTCAACTTACCTTAGTGGCCTTTAACGACTAGGCCTTTTACAAATGGGCTGGAATAGAGGCACAACTCAAAAGACACGTGTTTTGGACTTTGTTCGACTTACATTTAACATTTCTCTGTCATATTAGTCGCAATAAACCAGTTGCAGTAAACAGACGTTTTATTATTTTTCTCAAAGAATTTTAAAAGTATACAGTCCAATATAGATAGTATTTATTACCATCATAATTTGGTCCAAAATCGAGCCGGATACTTCGGTGCATTTTACTTGCCCGGCTGGCCGGCGAGCGATAAGCGAACGTTTTTTTCTATTTCATATAGAAAAAAACGTTCGCTTATCGCTAGTGCGTATCGCTAGATCGTTAGAGCGTATAACTTCATAGCGTCAACGAGGGAACTTTGCTTGTAAAAATTGTAATCAAGATGGCGTCGATCGACAAATTATTGGAAAGAAGTGATAATATCTTTGAATTAATAGAAAAAGCACGTGTTAATCATAAGAAATGTCCAAAAGCACGATTGACTATCGGATATTTAAATACGAAAATAAAGTTTATAGAAGAGTATTGGGATTCCTTTCGTTAAATACACAACGAAATTATAACCATTACTACAAAGGAACAAAGAATGAAATTATCGTATTTCAAGGACGACAGACACAGCCAATTTGAAGAATTATTCTTGGAATTGAGAGGCGAATTGGTAGACATTTCGGAAAACATCAAATGTGGAAAAGGCTCTAACAGAGATGAGAACAGTTCAACCAATGCTGAAGTTTATTTACCGAAGATCAACTTGCCCACTTTCTCGGGTGCATATGAGGAGTGGCAGGCTTTCGAGGACGTGATTGTGTCATTAATACACAGGAATACAAACCTTAGTGATGTGCAAAAATTACACTATTTAAAATCATGTGTTTCAGGTGAAGCAAAAAATACTATAAAAAACTATCAAGTTGTGGAGAAAAACTATAGCATAGCGTGGGATACTTTGAAAAATAGATATTCGCATAAGAGACTCATAGTGGATGCAATTTTAAAAAGGTTATTTTGTATTAAGAAAATTAACACAGTCAGCAGGTCAGTTGAAACTTTTAATAGATAATGTGCAGGAATGTTTAAGTAGTTTACAAGCTTTAGACATATGTATTAGTACTTGGGATCCTTTGTTAGTGTTTTTAATGACTTAAAAGTTAGATTCTGAGACTCATAAAGAGTGGGAAAAGTTTGTAAGTAATGAATATAAAACTAATTTGCCTTCATTTAAAAGTTTAATTGAATTTATTGAAGCTAATATTCAAACTTTAGTATTAATAGCACAACCTACCTGCTCTCGTACAACAAGGGAACGTTCTTTTCATGCTAATGCGATACAGAATATATCATGTAGTTTTTGTACTCAAAATCATTTTTTATTTAATTGTAAGGGTTTCAGTAAGTTGGATCCTATTAAAAGAAGAGAGTTTGTTAGAGAAAATCATTTGTGTTACAACTGTTTATCATCCAATCATTCTGTCTTTAATTGTAAACAAAAGGTTTCATGTAGATTGTGTCATAGACGTCATCACTCACTTTTACATCAGAATAATTATTGTGGAGAGAGTAAAAGAGGAGAGACCGGGTCACAGGTGGAGAATAATTCAACCGGGCTGTCTTCTTTACATACAAATGTAGAAGGTGAGAATAATGTTTCAGCACATATTTCAGTAGCCTCGCACTCTGCAGTGGGTTACAAAGGGGCACTGTTAGCAACTGCACTGGTTTGGGTAAAGGGTTATTCAGGACATAAAACAATTCTAAGGGCATTAATAGATCCTGGTTCACAGGCATCATTTATTAGTGAAAGAGCAGTTCAATCATTGCGACTCAAAAAAACTGCAATTAATGGGACGGTGACAGGTGTAGGGTCAACAAAAACAACAGTCAGTCATGTGGTACAGTTGGAGGTTTTGTCTCGGTATGATTTGGAATTCAGCCTTCCTGTACATGCTTATGTTTTATCATCACATGTGACGACTAAGTTACCGTGCAAATCAATCAAGCCAAGCTCTTATTGGTCACATTTGGAGGGTCTCAACTTGGCTGATCCACAATATTTTAATGCGAACAAAATTGATATTCTTCTTGGTGTTGAAGTATACACAGATATTTTAAAGAATAATTTTATCAAAGGGCAACCAGGTTCACCATCGGCACAGGAAACCAGCCTGGGTTGGATTTTGTTTGGAAACATCAGTGAGGACTCACTGAACAGTACAATCTTGGTCATGCATCATAAATTAGAGATTGATATTGACAACATGTTAAGAAACTTATGGTGCATAGAAGAGACAAGAAAAAGAGAGTTAACAGCAGAAGAGAGGAAGTGTGAAGAGATTTATTCAAAAAATTATTCAAGACAAATAGATGGAAGATATATAGTTAAATTACCTTTACGAGATTCAATGGAAGAAATTGGTGAAACAAGAGATATAGCACTTAAGAGGTTACAGATGTTAGAGAAGAGATTAGAGAAAAAACCTGATCTTAAAAATGACTATGTGAAGGTTATTGAGGAGTATACACAGTTAAACCATATGGAAAGAGTTCCAGAAGAAGAAAGAAGTAAAAGGGGTATATACCTACCTCATCATGCAGTATTTAAAGAAGAAAGCAGCACAACCAAGATGAGGGTTGTATTTGACGCTTCATGTAGAAGCTCAAATGGAAAGTCTTTGAATGATTTGCTTATGACAGGTCCACAGCTGCAAGAAGATCTTAGGAATTTAGTAATGCGATGGCGCTTAAAACCGTTCTGTTTTGTAGCAGATAAATAATAAAAATGTATAGAATGATATTGGTGAAGAAAGATGATGCGGATTTGCAGAGAATTCTATGGAGAGCCAATGTGAATGAAGAAGTGGAAGAATACCATTTATTGAGAGTCACATTTGGAACGGCTTCAGCACCATATTTGGCTGTCAAGACTTTGATGCAACTTGCAGAAGATGAAGGAAAGGATTACTCGGAAGCAGTAAGAGTCATAAAGGAAGATTTTTACGTAGATGATTGTTTAAGTGGTTGTTTCTCAGTTGAAGAAGCTATTGAATTAACCAAAGAAATTACAAATATATTAAATAAGGGTGGTTTCACACTTCAGAAATGGGCTTTAAATAATGAAGAATTATTGAACATGATAAAGTCAAGGGAAGACGGAAGAAAATCTGAAGTAAATAATTGTACTATCAAGACTTTAGGTTTAACTTGGAATATGCTAACAGATTCATTTCAATATCACCTGAAATTGCCGCAACTACCAGAATTAATTACCAAAAGGAATATTCTAGCAGACATACAGCGCTTATTTGATCCTCTTGGATGGTTAAGAGCAGCAATTATTTCAGCTAAAATTCTCATTCAGAAACTTTGGATGGAACGATTGGACTGGGATGAGTATGTTGGAGATGAAATCAAGGAAGAATGGATACGAATAAGAAATAGTTTTGGCTACTTAAATACGGTTCAAGTAAAGAGATGGATTACAACAGAAAGAAAGCAACTGGATAATATTAGTCTTCATGGATTTTGTGACGCTTCCAATAAAGCTTACTGTGCTGTAGTGTATTATAGAGTAGAAACTGAAGGTGGGAAAATTAACACGGGAATCATAGCATCTAAAACAAGAGTTGCACCGGTAAGACCAATGTCTATGCCTAGACTTGAGCTTTGCGGTGCAGTACTATTAGCGAGACTATTAACTCAAGTGAGAGAAGCGATGAGAATACCACTTGAGAAATGTTTTGCATGGACTGATTCGTCGGTCGTTCTGTCATGGCTTTGTGGTGATCCTCAAAGATGGAAAGTATTTGTAAGTAACCGTGTTGTTGAAATATTGGATAACTTAAACAATTCCCAGTGGTTTCATGTTCAGTAAAAAGAAAACCCAGCTGATGTTGGATCTCGAGGAATTGATTTGGCTAAATTAATTAACAATAAATTATGGTGGGAAGGGCCAGATTGGCTAAGTGAGAAAAGAATATATTTTGAAAGATTAAATATAACACCGACAAATTTTGAAGTTAAGAAAATACAAGTAAATTTAAAAATTAAAGAAGAGAATAATACATTAAAATTTTAAAATTTTATTTCATTAGAAGAACTATTAAGAACTATTGTTTACTGTAGAAGATTTTTAAATTACAAAAGAAAGCATAATGAGATTGATAAAAGTGTAACAGTTGAAGAATTAGAAGAATCATTAAAAATATGTATTGGCATAACACAGAAAATGAATTTTAGTGAAGAAATAGATAGACTAGGAATTAAGAAATATATGAAGAAAGGAAGCAAATTAAAATCATTGAATCCTTACTTGGATGACCGCAACATCCTCAGGGTGGGCGGCAATTGCGAAATTCTAATTTAATAGATGGTGCTAAACATCCCATTATTCTTGATAGCAAATGTCATTTAGCGTATCTTATAGTATAAAATGCTCACAAGAGAACGCTACATGGTGGAATCCAACAAATACTTTGCTACATTAAATCTAAGTACTGGATTATTGGAGTGAAAAACTTGGTAAAAACATATTTACGGAAGTGTATAATGTGTGCACGACACAGGGCATCAATCAGGACACAGATCATGGGGGATTTGCCGGAAGTTCGTACTACACCAGCACGAGCATTTCTCCACAGTGGAGTTGACTTTGCCGGTCCTTTGCAAGTTTTAATGTCAAGGGGAAGAGGCGCAAAGTCAAATAAGGCGTATATTGCGATTTTCATTTGCATGGCTACGAAGGCCATACATTTAGAATTGGTAGGTGACTTATCATCTGAATCCTTTATTGGAGCTTTTCACAGATTTGTTGCACGCAGAGGAAAATGCACTCACATATGGAGTGATCAAGGGCGTAATTTTATTGGAGCAAATAAGCAGCTCAAAGAAGCATTTAAGGAAGCTAAACTTGAATTGCCAGCTCATTTAAAGGAAATGTTGGCATTTGAAGGTACACAGTGGCACTTCATCCCACCCTACAGTCCGAATTTCGGCGGGTTATGGGAGGCTGGAGTGAAGTCAGTCAAAGATCATTTGCGACGCATTTTCACGGCTAGACTTACTTTTGAAGAAATGGCTACAACACTTTGTCAAATAGAGGCATGTTTGAACTCCAGACCGTTAACACCAATTGATACCACAGATTCTGATTTTAAAATTCTTACACCGGGTCACTTTTTGATTGGGGAAGCACCTGTTACTGTACCGAGTCCAGATTTGAGTAATATCAATGTAGGTAATTTAAGTCGATGGCGATTTGTACAAAGGCTAGTTAGGGACTTTTGGCATCAGTGGCAAACTGAGTATTTATCTCGATTACAAGAGCGTCCTAAGTGGCTTAAACGTGTTAAAGAGTTTGAAATAGGTGATATAGTGTTGTTGAAAGATGAACACTTGCCTCCTGGTAAGTGGTCACTTGGACGGATAGTTGCAAAACATCCTGGGTCTGATAATGTTACTAGAGTCTATAGTGTTAAGTGTGCTAGTGATATAATTCAACGTTCTGTATCTAAACTTTGTTATTTACCTATAGAAACTAATTAGAAATAATTATATTAAATTTTAGTACATTTTACTGCAACATGTAATTGGTAATTGTATTATGTATTTTTATTTGTATATCAACTAGAAAATGTTATCAAAATATTCTGCGTTATTGGTATTTGTTATTAAGTAAGTTATTACAATTACTGATTTTTAAAGGGAATGTAAACTCATGTAAGTTATTGCTTATAAATTGTAAATTAAATTTAAATATCAACGGTCACATAAAGTATGTTTTTAAGAAATTTACTATAGCAATTTCATATGCAAAATTAAATGTTCTATTGTTAATCTATATAGTTACAAAAGCAATTCAAATGTTTACTTGGTTATAATATGTAATTTTAGTATTTTTTGTTATTTAAGTGATTTCAATATTTTTTGTTAATTTTGGGATTTTGTATTTTTGTTTTTGGCTATGTAAAGGACCATAGTCCTTTGGTGGGCGGTATGTTCGACTTACATTTAACATTTCTCTGTCATATTAGTCGCAATAAACCAGTTGCAGTAAACAGACGTTTTATTATTTTTCTCAAAGAATTTTAAAAGTATACAGTCCATTATAGATAGTATTTATTACCATCAGACTTGAAATATGTGGTTATATTAAAATACTCATTCTTTTCAGCAGGAATATCAGCAGAACTCATAATTTTTCATGGCATTTTCCTTATGCAGCCTATGTCTGATATATGATGAAATTTGTGTGATTTTTAATAAAAAAAATTCTACATTCTCTAGTTAACCTCATCATGCAAGCGGAAAGCGCAGTGCCCATAGACATTCAAATAGAAAAGCCG
Source organism: Morpho achilles (assembly GCA_947086495.1). Classification (NCBI taxonomy): domain Eukaryota; kingdom Metazoa; phylum Arthropoda; class Insecta; order Lepidoptera; family Nymphalidae; genus Morpho; species Morpho achilles. Next base: position 13,956,391 of record CAMTZB010000016.1, read on the forward strand.
GGGTCGAAAAAAGTTAATCTTGAACAAAAAATCCTGTTTTTCATACCGGACAAGAAACCTCTGATATCAAGACGAAGAGGAAAACCATTGCAAACATCGTATTAATGTGGACATGAAAAATGGTTACCCTATTATTGGTTATTATCTATCAAACTTGGCACACCACGATTCCTATACGCATATTTTTCAGCAAATAAATTTATAGTAGTAAATTAATTTAAAGAATTAGGCGTTACTTATCCATAATACAAAAGTAATAATAAAATTATTTAGCTATAATCCGCAATAAAGTAAAATAGAAAACATATACAATGCTAAATTTAGAGTGCACAATCCGTGTTCATACCTGATACATGCAGGATTCGTAAAAACACATGCACAAACCTCCACCACCGCCACAAGCATTACATATGTTCACTATCACAAACTCAATAATCGTTTAAAAAAACTCAAAAATCGTTTAACCGAAGCATCATCAGGAGATATACTCCACGACAAAATCGCAATGCTTTGCAATTTTTGTCGTAGAGTCTATCTCCTTGTGTGTGTTTGCGATAGTGAACGTATGTAGTGCTTGTGTATTGTGTTAGCGGTGTTTGTGCATGTGTTTTTACGAATCCTGCATGTATCATATGAAAACGGATTATCCACTCTACATTTAGCATTATATTATAAAAAAGCGATGATATTTCTCCTTATTCAATAAATAAAAAGCATTTTTCCCAAAGTCAACTCATTTACTCTTTCGCTACAACTCAAGGAATGACACATAAAAAAATATGACAGCCACAATGCTTTTTCATATTAATCGCCAAACTCTATGAAGGAGGTCGTACCAAAAACATGTTGTAACAGTATGTTTTCATTTTACTTCATAGCGGATCATTATTACTTTTGTATTATACTAGTTAATATAAAGTAACTGGTTATACTCACGTCCAATTATAACGGGTTAGCTTGTCTAGTTTCGAGCCCATCCAGGGCACTTAATCATGAGCTCTTTACACGACGCTATCGCGGTGGGAACTGGTTTCAGCAGTTTGCCAACGTTGTCTGCTTACCACACTTAGCATTAGATATAGGATGGATTATAGCAAAAAAGCAAAGGAGGATTATAGCAAAATAATTCTATCATGACTTCTGTTATAATTTTTTTTTTTATTATTATTAAAGAAAGCTTACAGCTATTTTCAAAAATTTAAGTCTAAATTATAGTTAGCTACAAGGTAATTACAAGCTTACGAGAAGGATTGGTAAACAAATTAAAATTTAGATACCAGTAAATATCTCTAAAAGTTGCAGTTAGGTACATGTAAGTAGCATTAACATCGAAATTTGCCAGTTAAATCTATGCGCCTGGACGAAAAAGCTTAACAGTCAAATCTCGGCGTACACTGTTTAAACTACCGTAAAAAGATCAATTTTAGGTTTTTTATATATTGCAATTTATTTACGAGAAGCGCGAATAATAACTGAGTTGCATCTGTAATTTTTTTATTTTTTTTTATTTATTTAAGTTTCAATACATTAAACATATTTAACAAAACACTTCTTATCCTAGACCCCTAAACTAGGAAAACCCGTATCTTAGGGGTCAGTACCTTCCCGTGTATGTGTGTGTGGATATGTGTGTGTGTGTGTTTATGTATGTGTGTGTGTATGTGTGTGTGGATATGTGTGAATGTGTGTATCTTTGTGAATGAGTGTACGTGTGTGTCTGTGTGCGCATGCATGTAGCAGTGTATATGTGTTAGCTAGCTAAATATTTTTCTGTTTGCTCATAATTGAGGTTTATTAGCAATTTTATCAAATAATTTTTTAACTCGTATCTATTTAGATGTAAGACCTTTTGCTTTCTATTTAACTTCTTATACAGAAATGGACCTACGTAACTATATTGTCGTTGACCAAAGTTTGTGTTTGTTCTAGGCAAATCTATTTGTATTCGACGCCGTGGTGATGAAGGAAGTTGCGGAAAATTGTACGTTTTATGAAAGCGCATTGTAATGCTTTTTATATATAATTGGCGAACGGTGACTAATTGAGAAAGTTTGTATAGCTCTTCGGTTGGAAATAGTCGTGGCTTACGGAACATTACTTTTATCAAAGCTCTTTGAGCTCTTTCGATCTCTATAAGATAACTTATAACTGCCCCACCCCACGCTGCTATACAATAATTTATTAGGGACTGGGCTAACGCCTTATAAACCTGTACCAAAAGGTTATTGTCAACTACATCTCGGAGATTTTTAAACACCGGAATAAGTCTTCTTAATCTATTAGCCAGAGCGGGTATGTGTGTATGCCAATTTAAATTTTCATCAATGATAACTCCCAAGTACTTTATTGATGGTTTTTTTTGTAAGATATTACATGTACATTGTTTTTGGTTTTCAATATTATAACATGGGTAGGTATGCAATTTTATCGTGTAATTTGGTGGCGGTTGTGTTTTTTGTGTAATACTGAAACAAATGTAATTTGTCTTTAATGCGTTAACTGTGAGTAGGTTTTTATCAAGTGTTCTTGTTATTTTAGATAGTCCTATTTCAGTTGTCATACGTGTCTCTTCCCATGTTTTACCATGGAATATTACAGCAGTATCATCTGCAAAAGCAAATATTTGTCCATTTTTTATTTCTAATTTACATAATTCATTCACATATACTAAAAAAAGAGAAGGGCCTATTGTGCTGCCTTGTGGTATTCCGTAAGTAGAAAAGTTACTTTTACTAATTTTTTCACCAATTCGTACTTTTTGACTTCTATTACTTAAATAGTCTTTAAACCAGTTGTATGGCGTTCCCCGTATACCAAGAACTTCTAGCTTCTGTAAGAGTAGTTTCATAGATACTGTGTCGAAAGCTTTGCTTTAATCAAGAAATACTCCTATACATTTTTCTCCTTTGTCAACATGTTCAGTAACTTTTGTGCTTAAGGAAACCACTGCGTCCTCGGCAGATTTTCCATTCCGAAATCCGAATTGATTGCAAGCCACTAGGTTTTGTGCTTCCAAATAAGAAATTAGTCTTGAATTCACAACTTTTTCTAGGATTTTACTTAATGATCTTAGAAGCGAAATAGGCCTGTAATTTGAAATTATTTCTTTTGATCCACTTTTATATATAGGAATAACAATGGCTTGTTTAAAAACTGTTGGAAAGACACCGTTGGACATACTGAGATTACATAAATGCTCGATTGGATAATATAAAATGTCACTGAACTTTTTTAAAATTTCTGTAGTTATGCTGTCCTCTCCAGGGGCACTTTTGCTTTTTAACTTATTAATAATATTTTTTATTTCGAAATGGTTTGTAGGATATAACATCATAGAATTTAAGTTTTGTCTATTCATCTTTTGTAAATGTATTAACTGGTCTTCAGTTTTATTAATTTTATTCAGAATTTTATTTGCTAGTGTACTTCCGACTTTAGTAAAATACTCATTAACCGACTCTAGTGAGTCCGTAGGTGTTGAAGCTGTATTAAGTAACTCATTTGCCAAGGTTTTTTGTTTGTTTAAATGACATACTTCCTTTATTATATTCCATGTTTCTTTTTTATTTCCATTAAATTTATGAAGTTTGTTTTGATAGTATTCTATTTTTAGTTTCTTTGTTATGTCTTTACAAATGTTTCTGTATTTATTATATTTTTGCTGTAAAGATAAATTTTCTGGGTACTTTTTTGCTTGCAAGTGTAGTTTGTCCCTCTTCTTAATACATTTTAAGACACCAAATGTAATCCCTGGTTTAAGTGGACGTTTTTTATGTGATTCAATAATCGTTTCAGTATTAATGTCAATAATGTTTTGAAGGACTTTTGTTAATATATCTGCAGCCTCATTTGCATCAATAATGGTGTTATATTCATCCCAATTAAATTCTGTTAGATATTTTCTTATCGATTCATAATTAATTTTAGTTTTTTTATTAGGTTCATCTTTAAAATGTTTTTTCTTTTGAGAGTCATATATTGATAGAATTATGAGTGAATGGTCTGTAATATCCGGGTTTGAAACATAGCAGTGTGGTTTTCCTTCTAGTTTCGTCATAAAGTGGTCTAGACATGTTTTACCATGTGTTGGTCGGTTTACTGCCACTTGAAGTCCGTGTGAAGAGATTAATTCTAAGTAATCCAATGTAGCTTTGTTGGTCAAATTTAGAGTATCTATATTAATATCCCCTGTTACTACTATATTACGGGTTTTTGTTGTGGTCAGGGTGCTATCCAGTGATTCCATGAAATGTGTTACTTCTTTAAAGGATGGCGGTCGGTATATTCCTATTACAGTCATATTTTCTATTTTTGCAGCCAGACAGTTAGCGTCCTGTATATCTAACTCGTGTACATTTGCTGGTATATTTGTTTTAATATACATGATGACACCATCATTTTGGTTAAAACTACGTTTTGTGAAAAATACATTATACCCATCTAGATTAGGTGGAATAGAATACTCATTACACCAACATTCTGATAGAACTATTATATCAGGGTGTATTTTTAACAGAGAAATATAAGCCAAAAAACCGTCTATATTTTTATTAATACTTCTGATATTGAATGACAAGATATTATTATCAATAAATAATTGACTAAGATCATCAATTAAATTACAGGGAATGATGCATAAGTTCTCCATTTCATCATATAGTGTAAAATTATTGAATTTTAAAATAAATTCTATAAATTTGATTTAAGGAGCTTTTTCCTTTTTTTAATTTATATTTGTTTTTGTTATTGTATGTGTTTAATATCTTGTTTATGATTACAAAAAGTTGGGGGTCCCTGTACATTAAAACAATATTTAATATAGTGGTTAAGCCTACATGGTGTGATATAATCAGGACATTGTATTTCTGTAGGTAGGTATTTGAAAGCTTGATATAAAATGTATATGGCATCTGTATGCAAAATGTGCAATGAGTCATTTTAACTGCATAATATAAGAAAAAATATGATAGCTTAAAAACATTGTGTTTGTAGGAGAATAATTTTAAATGATTGAAATGTGTCCTTAATAAAGTTGCATACCTAATTCCTTTTGTTATAATGAAAAAGTAATATAGTACAATAACAGTACATATAACATTTTTTATGACATTCAATTCCTTTTGGAAACAGGAGTATGTAAAATGTTATATCTGTATGAGCTTGCCAATACGCGATGTCACAATCAAATTCAGTTTGGAAAGAAGTTTGGGACTATTAATCGTTCCTCTTTCAATGTTAATAAAAAACGCAAAATTTTATGTTAGTCATGTCAGAAAGTTGGCAAAAAAATTATTAGGAAAGTCTCAGAACTATCTGATTAAAAGAGAAAACTCTTAGGACAAGTTGTGATTAAAACTGATTTAAAAGGGAAGTGAATGCGACGGAGCGCAAACTCCATCAAAACTTATAGAAAAGATCTCTTTGAGAACCGCCTTCAGACTTCCGGCAAGTTATGGAAAGCCACAGTGTAGTAATTAAACGCACATTTCCTGGAACAAGTTAACAGATTATATCTTTAATATTTAAATGAGTTAATCTTGTATAGTATGTAAGTAAGTAGCGGCCCGTTACTCTCCCACTGCTGGGATTAGGCCTCTTCTCTCAGTTTTTGGAGAGAAGGATTAGAGCTAAGACCTACCACGCTGCTCCAATGCGGATTGTGGATTGGGCCTCTAAGTGATGTGATAAATGAAATAATATTTATAAATTGGCAGATCGCGAATGAAAATTTTTAATAAAACTGGCTTTTACCCGCAACTTCGTAGCAGAAGCAGGGTCATCTCGTTTACTCCCCCTTACGGGCCTCGAGGCGTACCTCTTTGCCCGGGGCACTTAAGCCCGGCCTGTATTCCGCCCGTAGGTCGAGGTCACCTAGGTGACCTAAGAGGTGTCGGAATTCGGGCCGTAAGCCCAGGTCACCTAGGTGACCTAAAGGATGTCTAGTTCGGTGGGGAGGTCTGGGAATGGTAGCTCCCAGACCTCGTAGTCATCATCAAATACGAATTGTCAAATCCGGTGGTGGTCTCGTAATCGGTGTTATTGTCATTTCCGGTGGATCCGCAAATTCGTTCGCATGAACTGTTGTCGTGTGATAGGTCGATAATAGATGACGCTTTTCAATGTCATAGTATTCCTGTAGGATTAACAGGATTTCTATAGCCTATATATGATTCCGGTGTATAAGGAATAATTGTGCCCAATTTGATGGATATTGGTTCATCAGATTCGCCTAGACAGAATAACAAACATACATACATACTCACGAACTTACACATTTCACATTTATAATATTATTACATTTCACATTTATAATATTACATTTCACATTTATAATATTACATTTCACATTTATAATATTACATTTCACATTTATAATATTACATTTCACATTTATAATATTACATTTCACATTTATAATATTACATTTCACATTTATAATATTAGTTGAATAAGATAAGATAATAGAACTTCAAGTAATATTTTATCTGTTAGTAGCTAGTCTGTAATACTGGTGACTTTATTACTTTAATCGGAATCCAATCGGACATTTTCTTTTCAAAGATTGAATTAAAGCGTACAATAGTCAAAAGGCCGAGTGGTTTACTGAGTAATCCATTTAAAGAGTTGGGTATCACGCGTTTATTTTTGATACCTATTATTTTAAATTTTTTATATATATTTTAGTCGCCTTTTACCATACTTCGGCAAGAAATGAGGATGGTATATTCTATTCAGCCGTATACGATTAGGCGGGTCAACTTACCTTAGTCGCCTTATACGACACATCGGTAAGAAATGAGGATGGTATATTCTACTAAGCCGGATACCACACGGCAAGTCAACTTACCTTAGTCGCATTTTACGATTCTTCGCGGATTATAGCAAAATAATTTTATTATTACTTTTGAGAGTGATCTATTCTACTCAGCCGGATATGACAAGCGGGTAAACTTACCTTAGTCGCGTTTTAGGACACCTGGGTAATAAATGAGGATGGATATTCTACTCAGCTCACCTTACCATAGTCGCCTTTTACGACACCTTAGTAAGAAATGACCACAAAATGACAAAAAAAAACTTTTGTTTTTATGTGCCAGTATGAAAATACTATTTCAAGGGTATTAAACTATTTCAAGCTTCTTTATTTCAAACAATATCACATCTTTTTAAAAATGATACAAAATAAAATAGAAGGGGAAGCTTATATATACTCCCCGTAAAAAAAAACTCTTAAGCTCTTAAATAAGTTAAGTGTACTAGTAATTGACCATGTACCAGTAGTTGACCGTTTTGTATGAAATTTTAAATAATAAGCGTTTTATTTGTTGTATCTAATAAAAAATATAAATAAATAATATTAAATTTTACATATTAAATAATGAGCTACAGTTCTGAGCTTTTGCGCAGTTGTTAATAGATGGCAACAGGTAATTATAAATTTATTTTATATTAGCTACAACAAACAAAACGCTTATTATTTAAAATTTCATACACCACGGCCATCTTCTAGTGTATGATCAATTACTAGTGAACTTACCTTATATCTCTATGTAAAAAAATCAATTTAAATATTTAGAAGGCAATTATATGAACTTAAGTAGCGGCCTGTTACTCTCCCACTGCTGAGAATAGGCCTTTTTGGAGAGAAGGGTTGGAGCTAAGACCTACCACGCTGCCTCAATGCGGATTGGTAGGTTACACATATCTCCAGAATTCTCTAGAGATATGCAGGTTTCCACACGATGTTTTCCTTTACCGATTATGTGGACTTATTGTCAATATATCAGGATTTAGTACTACACCAGATAGAATAGTCCAAACAAATCATTTTAATTGAAAGTCGAAAATGAAATGCAGATGAATTATGTAATATTATATTTAACCCTCCGTTGGGCACATGGGTCCAGCCAGACCTTTTTCGATTTTAATTGTAATTTAAATACACTTCCGGTCGTACTAGCCACTTGCAATTTCTTGACTTTTCCTAAAAAGGTATCAGGCGTAATATCTGGCGAGAATAATGAGGATTCCTCTCGTGAGAGGATAACTGCAATGAAATCTTGGGATACATATCACATTCTTACCTCATGTGGTCTGCCCAGACCCCTATGTAATTTATATGGAAATGTCATTTTAATTCGCTTCTTTTTGCTTCTATTGATTAGTATTCAGTTGAAGAACTATCAACCGCACTAAAATATTACTGTTGTTGAACAGCTATTTCCATATCGTGACAAAAATAAAATCTGTCAGTATATTCCATCGAAGGAAGCAAAGTTTAGAATCAAAGTTTTGTGGGCTTGCGATTCGAAAAAAAAATATCCATTGCAAGGGTAATTATATACAGACCGTGAATAAGAGGAACTGCGCGAATTCAATCTAAGTAAAAATGTATTACTGTTGCTCTTGAATCGATACAGCAATAGCGGCCGAACAGCTGTTCTGATAATTTCTTCACCACGTTAGAAAAAGCTAAGCGACTTACTAATAACTGTATTGACTTCGTTGGTATTATTAGGTCGAACAAGAGATGTATTCCTTTGCAATTTCGTTAGCAAAATGAGAAAGAGCCCCTCTCGTTCTGTTCTTTTGTCACATTTTAGATTTCATGAGGACTTAGCTTCTTTTTACCTGCATCCACGTGTCCAAAAGAATAGAGTTGCGAACTTACTTTCCACGGTACACTAAAGTAGAAATTATGAGGGCGAGGGGATGAAACCACATGAAATCTCTTTCTCATTTCGATTTTTCGCATTTCATATGGATAAGTTCAACAAAGCGATGGACTTTTGACTTTTTCTACGACATATTGGTGATTTATTATGCATTTGTAAAGTCAATGGAAAAGTAAGTCGATGGATTTAACAAATCAGACGTGAGGCGTAATTTTTAATCAACGGATACCAACGAGATTTTGATAAAAAATCCCTAGTTCTTCCGAACACCGAAAGTCGAATGAACTACGTTCACGTCCTCAAGCTGTTCTCCACTCGTTCAGCGGTTGAATCGTTTTTTGGCAAACCAATGACTATAAGTAAACAAGTGCAACTGAAATGATACCTGCTATTAGTTACTAATTGACTTTCAGTTTGTCTCTTCTTTCATTTCAACTGCGCCAACATTTCATGCGTTTTTATAAAATATTATGAATTTCCTTTTGATTGTTTCATTTCAAGGCGCACTCATTAGCAAAGGAAAGTGGCCCCTAATAGCTACATTATAGGAATAATAATTTCTAATACTTTATAGAAGAAAGGAGCTTGTTAACCTTGTTCACAGATAGAATTGAAGAACTGACAAGATAGGCCCCTCAAAATTAGTTTTGTTTGCGCAAAATGTATAAATCTAGTTAACCAGCAACATTCAGAATTGATTTTCCACCGCCGTGTGGAATCCGTGTGAGTAGAATAGACCACCCTCATTTCTTACCGCGGTTTCGTAAAAGGCTGTTGACCTGCCTTGTAGTGCCTGCCAAATAGAATAGACCACCTTTTTTACCTATGTGTCGCAAAAGGCGACTAAGGTAAGTTGACGTCAGGCAGGCGGCCTGTCTTAAAATACCTGTCTTAAATCATGTGACAACATGTTAATAACATCTTGTGCCGACCCCACTTAGAGTGAGATAACGATAGCATAATGATGATTAAAAAGTTGATTTTCCAATAATCTCAATTGGACAGGTAGTTTAAAATATATAAAGTCTCTAAGAACCAGAAATAATCTCTAAAATATATACCTATGTGGATATAAATACGATGCGTTTCTAATAACCAAATATTTCCATATGATTACTTAAAACTACACAAAGGTCTGGCCAGACCCTATGAGGCACGAATGTGACAATCCGAACATGTGCCCAACGGAGGGTTAAGTTCATGAAAAGATGATATTGACTATATATCTTTCATTTTGACTATTTAGAGACGCTCTGTATTAAGGTACCTACTTAAAAATACAAAGACACTTAGGTCCAAAATGAATTGGAGTTATAGTTAATCTCTTTTGAAAAGTTTAACACCCAACTCGAGTAACCAATACAAACAAGCATTTAATTAAGTTCTAAACGCTACACCAGCCACATTTAACTGCAGTTTAGTTAACTCAGCGAAACTATTGCATAAACTTTGATTGCAAATGCTTTCTATTCTAATTAACTTAACTGTTACAATACAAGTCATGTATGTATATTTGGTGTATGTATTCACTTGTATTATATGAATATAGCATCAACAACTCGCACTAACAAGTATTACACGTTCACTCTCACCAAAGGTCTCTGGTGTTACTGACGTGGTGCGCTTCAGACACTTTAAAGTTTGTTTAGTATATTTATGAGTTCTGTATATAAATACACAAGGTAAGAATCAAACATATCAAACCACATACAATATGGTAAAGACGTTTAAAGACGTTTTTAAACCTACAGAAATTCACTCAAGTACTCTACTAGAGAATTGTAGATCTATAAAAATACTACAAAAAAGTCCGCATCAGCATGTCTCTATTTTTTATGGTTAACTCACAATAATTAGTTTTATGTTCAAAATTTCAATTAAATACACTGATTTCGAAATAAGCTGTGATGGCCTAGCGGCGCGACCGTGTGAATCTCTAGAGACGATCACGGGTTCAAACCCAGGCAGACACCAATGAGTTTTTCTATTAGAACTTATGTGGCTAATTGATAATTGCAATTTTTAACACGCTTTTCGGTGAAGGAAAACATCGTGAGGAAACCTGCATATATCTAGAGAATCCTAGGGATATGTGTAACCTACCAATCCGCATTCGAGCAGCGTGGTAGGTGTTAGCTCCAACCCTTCTCTCCAAAAATGGAGAGAGGAGGCCTATGCCCAGCAGTGGGATAGTAACAGGCCGTTACTTACTTACTTACACTGATTTCGACGAACGTTAAGTTGCAAATCGAAGTGTTTTTTCCAAAATCAAAAATTTTGTATAAGTGGTAAACAATTTTGTAAAGAAATCCCAGTCTTTTGGATATCAAATAACGATAATGTACTCTAATTAGATATCTCTACATAATCTATTTTCCAGACTTAAAAACCCCGTAAAAATGACGGGACGAAGGGCGCCATAGTATATTTTACCAATTGAATATTCCTTTTACCTAAAAAATAATCAAAGCTTCGAAATTCTTAAGTTTAAAATAAACAAAATATTCGACTTCTGACTTCTAAATGATTGTAAATACTCAAAAAAATTTTTTGTTAAAAATTTCAAGAATCCAATTTCGACGCGATGAAGGTTTGCTTTAGACAAAGAACTCTAAAAAGGGCGTAAGTCGTCTCAAGTTTTAATTAACTGGATACTTAACCGCGAGCAAATAGACTTAGATCCCTCATTAAACATAATCTGAAGATAGACATTCTTTTGGAGTTTCCCAATAACCAAATATTTTCTGAGTTAAAAATTCAGGGTAAATTTTTGGGATCGCAAATTTTAGAAACGATTATTTTTTATGATTTTTGGTTTTATATTACTAGCCGTACGGCATCCGGATGGGTATAATAGACTACACTCATCTCTTACCGAGGTGTCGTAAAAGGCGACTAAGGTAAGACGACCCGCGTGTGGTCTCCGGCTGAGTAGAATAGACTAACCTCTTTCTTACCGAGGTGTCGTAAAAGGCGACTAAGGTAAGACGACCCGCGTGTGGTCTCTGGCTGAGTAGAATAGACTAACCTCTTTTTTACCGAGGTGTCGTAAAAGGCGACTAAGGTAAGTCGACCCACGGTGCGGTATTTGGCTGATTAGAATAGACCAACCTCTTACCGAGGTGTCGTAAAAGGCGACTAAGGTGAGTCGACCCACAGTGCCGTTATTGGCTGAGTAGAATAGACCAACCTCTTACCGAGGTGTCGTAAAAGGCGACTAAGGTACGTCGACCTCGTCTGGTATGCGGCTGAGTGGAATAGACCACCCTCTTTCTTACCGAGGTGTCCTAAAATACGACTAAGGTAAATTGACATCAGGCAGGCGGGCGGTCGTAAAATAACTAGCCAAAACATGAATCAACATGTTTAAAACATGATGACTTTTACTCTTTTTTCAATCATTATTTATATAACACCGTCGCTTACAATAAACTTCTTGGACTGTGAGCGACATTTTATTTTGACCCTGGTTAATACCTAACATTCTCCTGTCGTTATCCCACTTCGTACGACTGACCGCCTGCCTGACGTCAATTTACCTTAGCCGTAATTTACGACACCTCGGTAAGAAAAAGAGTGGTCTATTCTACTCTACCGGATACAACACGGTCGGTCAACATACCTTAGTCACCTTTTACGACACTTCGGTAAGGAATGAGGATAGTCCATTCTATTCAGCTGGATATCACACGGTGGGTCGACTTATCTTAGTCGGCTTTTACGACACCTCGGTAAGAAATGAGGGTGATCTATTCTACACATCCGGATACCATACGGCTAACCCTGCTCAATAATACATTATTTATCTAATTTATAGAATTAGGGGTTACTTTGCGGAGATCCATAATACAAAAGTAATAATAAAATTATTTTGCTATAATCTATTGCTTTGCGATTTTGGTCGTGGAGTCTATTTCCTGACGATACTTCGGTTGCGGGGCGAAACGATTGTTGAGTTTGTGATAGTGAACGTATATAGTGCTTGTGTATTGTGGTGGCGGTGGTGGAGGTTTGTGCATGTGTTTTTACGAATCCTGCATGTATCAGGTATGATAACCGATTGTCCACTTACATTTAGCATTATATATATTTTCTATTTTACTTCTTCGCGGATTATAGCAAAATAATTTTATTATTACTTTTGTTTTTACATTATTTATCACTAGGTATGATAGTTAGATGATGATAGGTAATGATATTTATCTAATTTCACTCTTAAGATGCTCCCTTATCTTCATTAATTGCTACTCTGCAACTGCAAAAGTTTAAATAAGATGGACAATCGCCATAGCGAATACCATAATCCAACATAATCGTAAATATAATATAAACATAAATACCGCAATCGCTATAGCAATACCAATAATCACCATAGCTAGTTCGTTAAATACAAAATTTAACATAATAGCTAATGAAATACATTTTCCTCCGTTGTAAGAGCAAGTAATATAAAATTGTAAACTTCACTTAGTTATAACATTTTAGTTCCTTTGAAATTGTAAAGCGAGGACTAGGTTAATGTAATTTACTGTAATAGTCCACATTTTTCTCAGAAAACAGTCCTTTATTAAATATCTTTGAAGTAATAAAATTCAAGAAAATCTCCAAGAGAAGCATTGAGGCTATCTGTAAGATAAAAAGGAATTTACTCGGAATACGTAAGTTTTGGACTTAGCCGTGTGATATCCGGCTGAATAGAAATGTACCACCGTCATTTCTTACCGAGGTGTCGTTAAAGGCGATTAAGGTAAGTCGACCCGCCGTGTGATTGGCTGAGTAGAATAGACCAACCTCATTTCTTACCGAGGTGTCGTAAAAAGCGACTAAGGTAAGATAACGCACCGTGTCGTATCCAGTTTAGTAGAATAGACCACCCTCTTTCTTACCGAGGTGTCGTAAAATACGACTGAGGTAAGTTGACGTCAAGCAGGCGGCCGGTCGTAAAAACGCAGCTAAATCATGCGACAGCACGTTTATAACATTTTGTGCCCCACCCAGAGTGGGATAAGGGCAGGAAGATGACGTAAGCTTTGGACTCTTCAAGCATTATTTTATTAACTAGCTATGCCAGCAGCTTCGCACGCATGGAAATCAGTGTGTCACAATTTTTTTCGTAGAATTTAATCTTTGAACATCCTCATTCTCTTACCCTTATCCCACTCTGCTGTGGTTACCCTTATCACACAAAGCTGTGGTAGCCCAGCCGCAACACCGTACGACTCTTTCGAGGAAGTCACGTGTTCAAACCCGGGCAGACACCAAAGAGTTTTTCTGTTAAATGTTATGTGTCTTATTGATGGCTTAGGACACTCCCGTTCAAAATGATATCATTATTATTATTATTATTTTTTTTTTATAATAAATATATGGGACACTTACACACACGGTCGTCCGTCCCCAAAGTAAGTAACTTAATACTTGTGTTATGGGTGACAGACAACTGGTGAATATATATACTTATATATTTTTAAATACATACTTAAATACAAATATACACCCAGGCTCAAAGACCAACAAATTCATCTATTGAAAATGTTGGCCCTCGGCGGGAATCGAACCCGCGACTCGTGGTGCCGAAGGCAGGGTCACTACCCACTGCGCCAACAAGCCAGTCAAATATCATTGTAACCCGGAGGAGTCTAATTTTACATACTCATGAATATTTGATATTTGCAATTTATCACATGCTTTTCGGTGAAGGAAACCATCGTGAGGAAACCTGCATATTTCTAGAAAATTCTAGGGATATATGTGTAACCTACCAATCCGCACTGGAGCAGCGTGGTAGGTCTTAGCTCCAATCCTTCTCTCCAAAAACGGAGAGAAGAGGCCTATTTTTAGCTGTGGGATAGTAACAGGCCGCTATTTACTTACTTTACTTTTTTATCCCACTCTAAGTGGGGTCGGCACAATGTCTTCTTCTTCCATTCTCCTCTATCATTCGTCAACTCTGGTGCCACTCCTCTAACATGTCATTTTTCACACAATCCATCAATCTTTTCTTCAGCCTCCCCCTAGCCATACATCCATCCACATTCATATATAAAACTCTTTTGGTCACATGATTTTGGTCCCTCCTCATTACATGACCATACCAACTTAGTCTTTGAACATAAAAGTAGTTAATTATAAGAGATTTCACCGTTTACTTACCCTACGCAAATATAGCTTAAATTTTGCAGTTTTCACAATATTTTTTATTGTTGCTCCTTACCTATTCATCGTAGCGTGATGTTGTATAGTCTATATATAAATAATATATAGTCCTTCCTCATTACATAGACTATTTTATACTCAAAGAATTTTTCAAAACAGTCCAGTAGTTCCTGAGATTAGCGCGTTCAAACAATTACACAAACTCTTCAGCTTTATATATATACTAAGTATAGATAAAATTTTACTTGAGAGTTTCTCAACGTAGACAATATTGAATTTCAACTGTCGTTAGTGGTATTCATATTTAATGTACAGAAACTGGCAATACTCATGTCTAATTTTATTTAAGCCCAAGCCACGGGATTTAATCAGGTCCCGAAAATATTAGAATTTTCGAATATAAAAAAGATACAATTTTTAAACATTTTTATATTGGACCGCCGTGTGGTACCCGGCTGAGTAGAATAGACCACCCTCATTTCATACCGAGGTGTCGTAAAAAGCGACTAAGGTAAGTTGACGCGCCGTGTGGTATCCGGCTGAGTAGATAAAATAAATATATGGCACACTTACACACACGGTCGTCCGTCACCAAAGTAACTTAATACTTGTGTTATGGATAAAAATATACACATATACTTTAAATTCATACTTAAATACAAAAATATACACCCAGACTCGAAGAACCAACAAATTGTTTATAGAAAAAGTTGGCGCTCGGCGGGAGTCAAACCCGTGACCCATAGAGCTAAAGACAGACCTCTGCCAACTGCGTCACATACATACATATGTGTGTATATATATATATATATATATATATCAACAAACATTTCGGCTATATTGGAACATGACCTCAATTAATTTTATGCACTACATACCGGCAAAGCTAGTCAAAGCCAAGCATCATTAGTGTAATTACAGACCATGAGTCCGAGCGATAGTTTAGTTCAATAAACTAAATTACGAGTGCATTGGTTAGCTTGTTCGTGGCTGCGTTTAAGGCGCTGATGCTTGGATAAACTTAAGTACATTGCGAAATTGCTTTAATTTTTATCTCAAGTATAAATTTCAACTTTACAAACTTGATATAACTTAAAACGTCACACTTCTATTAACACTATTTTTTTACATCTTGTGATAACTGAACTCAAAAATTAAAAGATATGCGTCGTTTAATATGTGTACACTACTCAATACACATATTAAACGACGCATATCTTTTAATATTTAAATGAGTTAATCTTGTATGTATATATATTTTCTGAATCACAGTAACGGCTCCAATGATTTTCCTGATATTCAGCATGTATAGGTATATCTTAAGCATCAATAATCTTTTCAACAAAAAACAAAATTATAATTTGATTGTAAGTTGTAGTTATTCAAAAGTAATAATAAAATTATTTTGCTATAATTTGCGATGAAGTAAAATAGAAAATATATATAATGCTAAATGTAGAGTGGACAATCGGTTATCATACCTGATACATGCAGGATTCGTAAAAAACACATGCACAAACCTCCACCACCGCCACCACAATACACAAGCACTATATACGTTCACTATCACAAACTCAACAATCGTTTCGCCACGCAACCGAAGCATCATCAGGAGATAGACTCCACGACCAAAATCGCAAAGCTTTGCGATTTTGGTCGTGATAAATTTATTATTGTGGTGGCGATGGTGGATTGTGCATGTGTTTTTTACGACTCCTGCATGTATTAGGTATGATAACCGATTGTCCACTCTACATTTAGCATTATATATATTTTCTATTTTACTTCATCGCGGATTATAGAAAAATAATTTTATTATTACTTTTGTATTATGTATCTCCGCAAAGTAACGCCTAATTCTCTAAATTGTTTGCAGTTGAGATATGGTGCTATCACTTAAACAATCCTTGATTGTATAGTATGTTTTTATGTAGCAGTATGTTATAAACGCTAAAGCAGTTATCAGCCAGTGTAACTCCACCTTTACACCACCAGACTAGATTGATAGTGGTTGTCACGCGATCCATTCCAACAGATGGAATACGGAATGTGTTTACGTATGTAATTGTGACCAACTGTTTGCAAAACCGAACTTCTATTACAATTTCGATTTACACACGCCCTTCGTGCGACACGTGCCGGATTCTAGTTTAAAATGTAAACACTGAAACTGTGTTTGTCTTGTGTTAACAAGAAAGTGATTACCGTAGCTAATAGGTATTTTGATGATCTTCGGTATTCGCTTCTACAATTATATTTTTGATTTGATTTGATCTAACACAGTGAACCATTGGAGGGACTTCAATGGCTGTTCTGGTAAATGTATAGAAACTGGTGTTTCCACCGGTGTAAAAAATAAAAATAAAAATAAAAATAGCCTTTATTTTGCAGTCACATCTAAATTCATTACAATAGTCGTCATATTAATTATGAAGAAATGTCAGTTATTAATGTTATATAGATTTACAAGTCATTTTAAAATTCTTCCGTCAAATATATATTTATTTTTTTGTGTGACTGCTGTCTTTCGACAAAGGCCTCCTCCAACCCTTTCCAGGCATCTCTATCCTTCGCTATTCTCATTCAATTCATTCAATTTAACATGCTTCGTTCCATGTAACCGGTGTAACCATTGGTTAATGTATAGAAACCGGTGTTTCTATACATAAAAGAGCCTTCCTCGCTAAAATAAAAAATGGTTTTTATCTTGGATCGATCCTAGTATTCTGCAATCGATATAGCTCCTTACCTAATTCAGCTAAAATGACACGCAATTGACAACTAAAATATCGTTTGCTTTCTCATAAAATTTAGCAGTTTTTTTAGTGCCCGAAAACAGTGATAAAACAGCATATGCTGAATTTTAGGAAAATCGTTGGAGCCGTTTTCGAGATTTCAAATACAAATATATATATATATATATATATATATATATATATATATATATATATATATATATATATATATATATATATATATATATATATATATATATACACTTACAAGATTAACTCATTTAAATAATAAAGATCGATTATACATTTACAATATTAATTAAAAAAACTCATTGGTATGCCCGGGATTCAGACCCGTGACCCTCTTTCCAGAGTCACACGGTTTCGCCGTTCGACTATCATTTTTGTAGTAAATAGTTTTAGAAATTACGCATGTTACTGTTGTTCGTGTGCTTAATTTCTATTCAAATCACTACACGTATCGATTCAAATTAATTCCAGCAAATCGACATCAAACAGAATTAATTAAGATTACATACTATTAACACAAAACTAATTAAACTGATACCTCGTTTAGTTTGCACATCAAAGAGATGTTATCATTGTATGCTTTTCGGAACATTGTTTGAGTTATTTCTTTGTATTTCCAAATTCATCATCATTTTTGTTTCTTTGCACTTAGTGTCAATTATTACACTATAAGTGTTCTTTGTACTTAACGAAGTATAAATAGACTGGTCACTTGTTTCGTGTGACATATAATAATGCAACAAAATAATCGGTACCTTTACTTTTATACAATTTGATTTTACTTAAATCAGTGCCAATCCGTATTGTAGCACTGTAGTATGTCTTAAACTCTAACCCTTTTCTCCAAAAAGAGTTAAGAGCTCTTTTCCTAGCTGTGGGATAGTGCTCCCTACTTTACTTTTATTTTCTACACAAAAAATGATATGTTACAAAAAAAAAGAAAATGTTACAAATACTGAAAATATTAAAATTATAACTTAGTTGAGAACGGGTTGGTTCGAAATTCAGAATACCCAAATAGATTTATTAATTTAATTTATTTAATAACCTTTTTTTGCTTTTTTTTTAATTGCATCCATTTTATATTTTCTATAAAAAACAATTAAAACAAGTTAATTTTTATTAAATGCGTCACTATAAGAATGCAGTACATCTAGTGGATTATAACTCTCTCTGTTTATAATATAAACTCTGTGATTATAATCTCTGAGAGGGGACAGTGTTCTTTCATAATTCGACTAAAATCTCTTTTTTGATTGGTCCCGTGCCCGAAAATAGCCCAGACACTATTGCCTGCGAGGAACAGCCCGGTCAAGGAGGATATCCTCGAGGTCCATATCGCTCTTACCCCGGGGAGTAAGCGACAAGACCCTTCTCGCTCTTGACTAAAATAAAGGAGTTTCTCATCTATATCCTATATAGTGTATTTTATCTATATATGTTAAATATATATGTATATTTTATGATTGTCACCGTCAATGAGACATTTATGTGTTTTTGCTCTCTCGAATATTCTGTAATAATTTAATATTATAGTTCCGTATTTCTCATTTCTGAATTCAGAATTTCTCATCAGAAATTAGAAATGAGGAGATCCGTAGAAGAACCAAAGTGACGGACGTAGCTCAACGGGTCGCGAAGCTGAAGTGGCAATAGGCGGGGCACATAGTTCGAAGAACCGATGGACGTTGGGGTCTCAAGGTGCTAGAGTGGCGACCCCGCACCGGAAAACGCAGTTTAGGCAGACCTCCCACCAGATGGACAGACGACCTCAAAAAGGTCGCGGGGAGCTGCTGGATCCAGGCGGCACAAGATCGTGTGGCGTGGAAGACCATGGCAGTAACCTATGTCCAACAGTGGACGGCTATTGGTTGATGAGAGAGTTCCGTATTATATTCCTTGTAATAAAGCATAGATATCTCAGATTATTCTATAGATAGAGCTTATAATATTTATACAACTGCAATTCAGTTGCGGTTTCGACAGGCTTTCTATCTGTAGATCAAACGGATGTATTGGCTCCGTGTTTGAGTTCATTGTTTACAGGATACGCGAATTGAGAAATCTATTTAGCTTTGCCACTATAGGCTGTAATAAATAAATATTAATAAATCCTGATATCCGTAGAACATGCTAACTTTGTCAACAAATATATATAAGAATAAATAAACATGAACACATATGTACAACTAAATCTTTAAATTATTAAAAATAATAAATAATTTATAGAATTAGGCGTTACTTTGCGGAGATCCATAATACAAAAGTAATAATAAAATTATTTTGCTATAATCCGCGAAGAAGTAAAATAGAAAATATATATAATGCTAAATGTAAGTGGACAATCTCAAACCTCCACCACCAAGGTTTGTGCATGTGTTTTTACGAATCCTGCGTGTATCAGGTATGATAACCGATTGTCCACTTACATTTAGCATTATATATATTTTCTATTTTACTTCTTCGCGGATTATAGCAAAATAATTTTATTATTACTTTTGAAAAATAATAAAATTAAAATAGGGGCCTTCAAAATTTTCGGTCCGCCCATTTGCTTTCATTTCTACATTTCAACATTTTTTTTTAATGCCCAAAAACAGGGATAAAACGATTTTGTTTTTAAATAGAACCTAGCTGGATTGATTTTTCTACCCTCGACATGCTGAATCTCAGGAAAATCGTTGAAGACGTCTCCAAGATTCCAAAAAATATATATACTTATGTTTATATACAAGATTTAAATATCAAAGATAACATTACATTGTAATAGTATATTGTTGTTGCAATTCAAAAGTAATAATAAAATTATTTTGGTATAATCCGCGAAGAAGTAAAATAGAAAATATATATAATGCTAAATGTAAGTGGACAATCGGTTATCATACCTGATACATGCAGGATTCGTAAAAACACATGCACATACCTCCACCACCGCCACCACAATACACAAGCACTATATACGTTCACTATCACAAACTCAACAATCCTTTCGCCCCGCAACCGAAGCATCGTCAGGAGATAGACTCCACGACCAAAATCGCAAAGCGAAGCATTACCTTTCTTTTTTTTTTTTTTCGAATATGACTAATGCTGTTAGCCCTAGTGGCTTTGACAGCGTCACCGATAAGACGGGCGAGCGCTGAAGCATCGCCGAGAAGAAATGGATGATACATGCGGGTGCATTACAAGCACCCGCGCTACAGGGGGCGTCGCCTTAAGGGTGTCTCCTGCGAGACCGAACCTCGGCTTAAGGCGGCGCGTTTTTGGAGGGCTGCATCTAATAAATGACTTGGAAGAAGTCTGCGTCACGGCGGCCGCGGCAGAGGGCTGCGGCCGCTTGACACAAGCAAGCGGGGACCTCGTCTTCGCCGGCGAAGACGCTGTTTGTGTAAATGTAATGTGTGTATCTTATTGGATGCTGTGATAGCATCATCGGGGTCGTTAAGGACGCTCTTCGGGCGCCTGTGAATCTTGTTGGGGTGCCTGAACGCCTTATAGTTGGACGCGGCCACTATAAGGGGGTTTGGGTGGATGGACGCTTTCTCGAAGTAAGTCGTCGAGAATCGTCTGAAAAGATCGGCTATCGTGGGTAGGTCGAGATCTCTATGGAGGTTCACGTTGCGCACGAACCACGGACAGCCAGTGGCTGTACGCATGAATCGATTTTGAAGTGTCTGCAACGGACACAGTCGTGATTTCGGGACGTGCGCGAACGTGACGCTCGCATATGTCATGATGGGTCTGATGCAAGTTTTGTAAAGTGTCACTTTGTTGCGAAGTGACAGTTTACTTGTCTTGCACAGTATCGGATAGAGGCGTCCCATGGCGAACGCTGCCCGGTTACGGACAACGCGGATGTGTCGGATAAAGGATAGGGTCGGTTGGAGGATGACACCTAAGTATTTGACTTCCTTTTGCCAATCTATGTATTTGTTGTATATGGAGACTCTAGGGGGCGTCCGGATGAAGTCCATGGCTCTCCTAGATCTCGCAAAGAACATTGCTGCGCTTTTATCGGGATTAATTTCGACTCTCCACCGGCGGAACCAGCTTCCGAGCTGGTTGGTTGCTCTTTGGAGCCTATTATTAATAGTTATGGGATCTCTACAGGTAGTATAGATTGCGGTATCGTCCGCGAACATAGCTAAGTGGGTGACTGCACTAGTTTTAGTGGAGAATCGTGGGATGTCACTCGTATAGAGCGAGTAGAGGAACGGTGCGAGTACCGAACCTTGGGGGACTCCGGCGCTTAAGGTGCGTCTTGAGGAGAGCGCACCATCAATACGATATCTGAATGAGCGATTAGTAAGATAATCGCGAATGATAAGAACGAGTCTATCGGGGATTCCTAGGTTCGCGAGTTTGTATATTAAACCCGCATGCCATACCTTATCGAAGGCTTTGGCGACATCGAAGAAGACAGTACCGGTGTACCGTTTTTTGCCGAAGCCATTGAGGACGGCTTCGGTAAGTCGGTGTACTTGTTGTACCGCGGTGTGTTTGGCGCGGAAGCCGAATTGCTCATCCGGTATGAGCTTCATCGACTCCATGAACGTTTTGAGTCTAGCGAGGATTACTCGCTCGTAGACTTTCCCTAAGCTGTTGAGCAGACTGATGGGTCGATAGCTGCTCGGGAGATTACTGGGTTTTCCCGGTTTGCGAATACCTATTACTATTGCTTCCTTCCATTCGTCGGGGAAGGAGCAACCTAACAGGAGGGCATTGAAAATCAATACTAATAGGTTTATGAGTTGGTCGGGGAGGCACTTGAGTGCTTTGTTGGATATGGAGTCGGGTCCTGGGGACTTGCGGGTCTTGAGGTTTTGGATAATGGAACGGACTTCCTCTCCGGTAGTGGGAGTGAGCGGCTCGCTTTCGGGAGCCTTCGCGGATATCCTAGCCGCCGCCATTTCCACTTCCGAGTGGAATTCGGCGTGTTCGGGGTGGCTGGGATTGTTTGTACATTGTCCCTCAAGACTGTCAGCCAAGCATTCGGCCTTATCGATGTCGTCAAAAGCGACCGGACGGTTTAAACGTAACAATGGAGGTGTAGCTGCACACTGGTCTCCTCTCAGGGATTTCGCCAGTTTCCAGAAAGCCAGGTGACTCGGCGAGATCTCTGAGAGTTTGTTGTCCCAGGCGGACTGACGGTTGAGGCTGAGTTTTTCTCTAACCTCTCTTTGAAGTCGCCGGAGTGTTCTCCGGTTATCGTCTGTCGGGTATGCGTCATGGGCCCTAGTGGCGGCACGTTTACGTCTAAGTAGGTCGCGTAGGTCGTCCGGTAGTCGCCCACGACCGCGGTCGTCGGGGACTTATAGTCTGTTATATGTTTTGTAAGGTGGGTAACAGCGAACTTGGCACTATCCACGGAGTCTATCTTGTCAGGAATTTGATCTAGGTTGTCTGAGTTTAGGGACTGGAGTTTCCCGCCTAATTTACTCCAGTCGATTATCGTTTTCGTGGGAGGGGTCGTGGAAGTGGATTGCCCTAACTGAATTAGAACCGGACGGTGGTCCGAGTCTAATTCATGCAGGACTTCTATAGAATGTAACTGGAGAGCTACATTTTTGAAAATGTATATATCTAAGACATCTGCTCTGTTTGGATCCCCGTTAGGCGGGTATCTGGTGGGCTCGTTAGGGGCTATCACCTCAAAAGCGAGGTTTGGAAGGCCGTTGAGGCCTTGGAGTATTGTGCCGTTCCGGTTGGTTCGGCGAGAGTTCCATTGGCCATGTTTGGAGTTGAAGTCTCCGGCCAGTATTACAGAGTCGCCTAGTGCGAGAAGGGTGCGGACGTCTCTTTCGAGTACCCGTTTGGTCGGACTGAGGTATACTGATGCTAGTATGATCGACTGATGGCCGGTCATACCCACCTGACAGACTGAAGCCTCCATGTTAGTGAGCTTTGGGGAATCAAGGGGGGAGCATAGGAGGGCTCTTTTGTAGTAAATGAGCGTGCCGCCTTTTTTGGATGACAGACGGTCATTTCTAATCAAACTGTAATTCGCAATATTGGGATTGCGAAATTGGGGTTTTAAGAAGGATTCTTGTATTAGAAGAATATCTATATCGTGTGCAACTACGAAATCGCGGACTTCGTCCATGTGTCTGATAAGCCCGTCTGCGTTGTACGTGACGAGCTTGAGGGAGTGGGGCTTGGCCCTACCCAGTGAGGGTTTAAGCTTAAAGCCTAGAGATGGCCTGCACCAAACTAGAGTGTTCGAGCAAGGCCATTAATCTGTTTTGAGGATTACTCCTCAGCTTGTTTGCCAAAATTGACAGCTCCGTGGTGTCAATTTTGGTTACTATATCGCAAACGAGTTTCATGTCGTCCATGAAACTCGTTGCTGGAGGGGCGGCTGTCGCTTTAGGAGCGGCAGCTCTTGTATTGGAGCTCAAGATGGCGGCGGCGGGTTTCGCTACCGTCTCCTGAGCCGGTTTTACTGGCACAGCCGGCTCGGATGCCGGTTTCCTGTGCCAGGGGTTTGAGGTGGGGAGAGGCGCGGGGACGAACCTCTCAGCTGGTTTGGGGGCGGTACGGTCCGCCTTTTTACGGGTGGCCCTTCTGCCCCCTCGTTTTGCCCTAAGCGGGACTTTCGGGCAGCCGCGATAGCTCTCGGGGTGTCCTTGGGTCCTGCAGAGGACACAGCTGGGAGGTTCCTCGGACGGAACCGTTCTGGGGCAATCGGCAGTGCCGTGATCGCCCAGGCACTTGACGCACCTTGGTCGTGCGGTGCAGTTGCGCTGCGAGTGGCCGTAAAGCTGGCAGCGATGGCACTGCCCCATTACCCCACGCGTACGCGGCGTTTCTATACGCAGACCCGACAGTCTGCATATCGTTGTTACGTTGAAGACACGTTTGCCTTCAGGACTGAGGTCGAGGACCGCGAGACAAAGTTCATAAGGAACTTTGGTTCTGTGGTGGTACATACGGTGTACCTGTCTTACGGGAAGTCCCTGGCTGAGGAGGTCCTTCTTGATAAGATCGCAATCTATTTCGACGGGGAGCCCGCGGATGACGACGCGAAGTTCGCGCTCGTCTTCTAGGGCGTATGTGTGATAGCCGATCTTTTCGGCATCCAGGAGCGTCGTGAGGCGACGGTGGTCCGCTGAGGACGGACACTGAACCATTATGCCCTGGCTTGTGGACCGGGCAGATGTAAAAGGAATGGACGAGCTGTCCATGCGCGGGATTAAGCGATTCCACGCGTCTTTTTCCCTAACAAATAGGGGCGGCACCTTCTCCTTCCTCTCCGTCATAGGCGAGTCTTGTGGGGAGTCAGTCTGTTTTGTTTTGGCCTGTGAGGCAGGCTGGGATTTAGGGGTGGGACGCGGGGCAGGTGCACCTGCGTCGTTAGTGGCCCTTTTGGGCGGGACGGTCTTGGGAGCCTTCAGCTTTCGCTTCTGGCTCTTTGATAGGACGGCGGTGAAGCCGTCGTCCTCGTCTGAGGCGGATGACGCCGAGCGGGATGGGGACTCCGAAGCATCGGATGCTTCGGCTTCCTCACCGGACTCTGAGGGAGTCTCGGATTCCGAGTCAGATTGCTCCTCCACTTCCATGTCAGGAGACACGGGGCGGGAGCGTGGTTTAGCCTTTTCCGCAGAGGGGGGAGAAGGTGCTGCCGGGCTGCCACTCTGGCCCTGAGGGGGCGGGAGGGCCTTGGTGAGCTCCACCAAAATGGCGGGGTGGTGCGCCTGAAGGAACGCGAAAATCGCGTCCAGTATCGGTTGCCCCGTGGGGCGCAGGGTGGGGGCCATATTGGCCCGCTAGTGTGGGGGTGGCCTCCCTGCCGGAGGGCAGGGAGGTGTGTACCTAAGAAAAAATCTAGGTCTTAGTCTCTCTCCCTTCGGGGGAAAGAGGTGAGTACCTAAATTAAAAATTAGTGTACTTACGCACGGACGGAACCACCTACGGCAAGTGTTATGCGTGAGGCACCACACTACCTAGTCGAATCACAATATGACTATCACAACCACTTGCACAGGAACGAACGAGACACTAACAGTCCAATGTCTTTATTATTCACTCGGGCACAAGCTAACGCGGCAGGGGCGTGAGTCAGGCGGGGGGAGCGGCAACCGGATTGCGTTCGACCCAGACATCCGCACGCTACGGCGGCGATCGATGAAGCATTACCCAAATAAGTTTAGTTATATACTAATCGGTTCAACCCCACCCTTTATTTTATTTGCGAACAAGTGTAACAAGCTTGAACTAGAAACATTTATCTGCTCGTTAATGAGGGTGCCATTGTTATGTTTAATAATCTCAAGGTTTTCCAATAGGCTCAGCTTTAGTCCTTTATTGGAACACGTGTGCAATACTTCAAAACTATGGTCATTAGGAACTTTATGACCGCTTTCTATCAGATGTTTGGCGAAATGTGAATTTTGTGGTTTATTATTCCTGAAGGCGGCCATATGTTCTTTAAAACGGGTTTCAAAATTACGACCAGTCTGACCCACATATGTATCATTGCATTCAGGACATTTGATTTTATAAACACCACAATTTTTCGCGCTTGATAATTTATCTTTATTATTGCACAGAATCTTTTTTAAAGAGTTATTACTTTTAAAACCTAATTTTATATTTGATTTGGATTTAAATATAGCTGAAATTCGTTCTGACAATGTTGTTGCAATTAATGAAACAGTATTAAGTTACAATTTCCCACACAATTTATCAACACTATTATTGGCTATAAATGTGATGAATGTTCTAGATTCTACAATTGACAGTAAAATAGACAGAATTGTGTGAAGCAGGTAAAACGGTTTGATCGCAAGCTATGTATGTATGCACAAAGCGATCACGCGTTGAATACGAAACGTGGACGTGCAAGTGCACGGACGGACATGTCGAGACGTGAACGGATATGTTCCTCTTTGTACCGAGAATATGTCACAGGTGCTGTGTTTGTACTAAAATTTATGCTTTTGAATTCGCTTAGAAATTACTGTTGTCGCCATTAGCTTCCGTTTTGTATTTTATAGCAACACAGTCATGAAACAAGAGTATCGCGCCCTTTTTGATTAAAATGGTACCAACACTGTGACGTGTTTTTTCCGGTTGAGTCTTCCTATTGATAAAACGTTTCAGTGACATTGAGTCTTAGTTCGTCATTCAAGAGAAGTGCATCTCGGAACGGGAATTGTGGTATTCCTATTATATCGTGTTATTGTATATAGTGTGCGCTAACATTACTAAAACTTATGAAAATGCTAATAGTTAGCAAGACTTACCTAAGTGTTTGAGTGACTTCTATAATGCAATGTATGTTTTCTTCCTTTCCTGAAAGAAAAACATTGTAGTTTTTTTAAATACACACATACACAAACATGAATAGATAACAACTCATAATTGAAGCTGTGAAATGGAAAGCTGCAGCAGCCTAATGGTAACGCGCGAAGCAAAATAGGTTCGTTTCTCACATATCATCCGGCGCTTTTTTCTTTCTTTATTGCAGTTTTTCGTACCGCCGTGTGGTATCCGGCTAAATAGAATAGTACCACCCTCTTTTCTTACTGAGGTGTCGTAAAAGGCGACTAAGGTAAGTTGACCCACCATGTGGTATCCGGTTTAGTAGAATAGACCACCCTCTTTCTTACCGAGGTGTCGTAAAATTCGACAGAGGTAAGTTGACGTCAGGCAGGCGGCCGGTCGTAAAAACGCAGCCTAATCATGTGACAGCACGCTTGTAACATGTTATGCCGACCCCACTTAGAGAGAGATAAGGGCAGGAAGATGATAATGATTGCAGTTTTTCGTAATTTTAGATATTTTTATTTATGTAAATATCAAAATAATCAGCAAAGCAACACCGAAGTGAAATACTTCTATATTAAATTGTATAAAAATAGAAAAAATAAACAAGTTCCAAGAGGAACAACTAAATAGTTTAGCTTTAAAGCATCAAGTTGCATTCACGGAGCGTAGCAATTGGATCACATTCTTCCCTTATCTTGCAAGTATAATGTTGGGATACCAACCGGTATGTCTTTGTGCAGCGTGCATTTATTTATATTGAAATACCTACTTCCTTCCATTGTAGTTCACTTTGGAACTTTACGAAGCCGTATAATTTTAATATTAAAATTAAATTCTTTGTGCTTAAGATATATTTTACCGACATTAAAGGCGACTATAGTACATTGATCTGACGGTATTCGACTGAGTAGAAAAGACCACACTCAGTCCATACCGAGCTTTGTGCTTAAGATGTATTCTACCGAGATGACATAAACTAAACGATTAAAGTAAATTGACCCACGTGATATTTAACTGAGTAGAATAGACCACCCTTATTTCTTACCGAGGTGTAAACTGTAAACAGCGACTAAAGTAAGTTGACTCACCGTATGGTATTCGGCTGAGTAGAATAAACCACTCTCTTTCTTACCGAGATGTCGTAAAATTCGACTAAGTAAGTTGACGTCAGGAAGGCAGCCGGTCGTAAAATACGTAGCCCAATAATGTGACAACATGTTTATAACATGTTTGTACAGACCACACTTAGATTGGGATAAGGGCAGGAGGATGTTAATGACGTGCTTAAGACGTTTTCGTGAACTTAGAAATTAGACCGTGTAAATGATACCTTCGGATCGCGGGTTCAAATCCCAAGTTAGGTATGTTATTTATAAAAAATTATTAGTATCTTTCTTTGACACGCCGATTTTAGGTAAAGGAAAAGTTTTTCAAAAAGCATGTACCTCTCTAAATAACGAGATTTACTTCACAAAAGAGTTTTTCCGTTAAAACTTTTCAGTGAAGGAAAACTTCGTAAAGAATAAAGATATATTGAAATGATGTAAAGTATTATTAGATCTATAAAAAATACTTTAAAAAGGCCACGACAGCATGTCTCTATCTCTTATGGTTAACTCACAATTACTACTTTTATGTTGAAAATTTCAACTAAATACATTGATTTTAACGCGGGTGAAACTGAAAGCACAGCTAGTATTAAATATTTAAGCTTTGTATTGTTAATCCGACCTGATAATTATTTGGCGACCGCACTATCGAAACCGATGTTAATTATAAATTTAATTAAACAAATATTTGCCTTTCATATAACTTTGTGGAAGATGCTGATTTTAGTATCAATTTCTTTAATAAAGTGGCTTTTGTGGCTTTATGGCGCACTGCGTTGCTTACTCGCTTTAGAATCGACAATTAACGGCAAAAATAACGTTTTAAATTCAATGTAAATTTTAGGTAGTATTTTAATGCCCAAAAACAGGGATAAAACAATTTTTTTGTAATAAAACCTACCTAGATCGATTTTTCTCCCCCAAAACCCTACATGCTGAATTTCAGGAATCGTAGGAGCCGTTTCCGAGTTTCCGAAATATATATATATATAAATGAGTCAATCTTATATGTATTTTAATGCACAAAGGGTTTAAAGTACCTAATACAGACTTTTTAGCTTGGTCCACGAAAACTAAAAAACGTTACAAACCAGCTAGGTATTAATAAAAAGTGTTTTGTATTTAGGATTACATTAATCCTTGCTAATAATATTAATGGGATGTTTTTTCATTACTTTCCTGTTTTACGTTTGTACGGAGCAACGTATTTTTGGCATAAGGATTCAAAAGTAATAATAAAATTATTTTGCTATAATCCGCGATGAAGTAAAAAAAGTAAAATAGAAAAAATATATAATGCTAAACGTAGAGTGGACAATCGGTTATCATACCTGATACATGCAGGAGTCGTAAAAAAACACATGCACAAACCTCCACCACCGCCACCATGATACACAAGCACTATATACGTTCACTATCACAAACTCAACAATCGTTTCGCCCCGTCAGGAGATAGACTCCACGACCAAAATCGCAAAGCGCAAAGCGGCTTATAGCAAAATAATTTTATTATTACTTTTGTATTATGGATCTCCGCAAAGTAACGCCTAATTCTATAAAAGGCATAAGGATTGTTTAACACCTGGAGAGTGATATACATTATTTTTTATCTCGGTACTAAAATGCTTGCAGACGGATTCGCAGAATGTATCTAGTTGTTACTAAATTTGTGCAAAGCAATTATAAATTACGGCCATGTTGCCGCAACAAAGTGACAGTTTGCAAACCTCGAATGTTTTTATCGCGTAAATTCATCAGAGCCAACACTCGTGACAATTACGTATTTGTCGCAATTAATACTAATTGTACTCGTAGGTTACGGAATGGAGTTGTTACGTCTAAACGTACTGCAAAAGAATTGCCAGCATAACTCCAATCTACACATGTGTCACCACAGTGAACCCTTTTATTTTTATTATTTAAACTAATTTTTATGTTTTTGCTTTTTCTATTTCGTCGCTTAGGAACCTATCCCCTATAATCCTGTGTAAATTACTATTCCATATTCACGGTTTCTGTATTCGCGGCATATTTACGGAACGTATACCCCGCGAATAAAGAAAGAGCTTCGAATGTACATTTATTATAACTAATTTTAATTCCAGGTTTCATTACTTTTAATTCCAGGTTTCATTACTTTTAATTCCAGGTTTCATCAATTTTAATTCTTACACACCTTAGCAGCCTACATAAAATTTTTAGTTATTTTATTGAATTAATTAAGCCACATGCATTATTTTACCTTTTGAATGAAAGATACATAATATAGACTTTCACTGGCCCGTTGGCGCAGTGGGTAGTGATCCTGCCTTCAGCGCCACGGGTCGCGGGTTCGATTCCCGCCTAGGACCAAAGAATTTGTTAGAAGTATATACAGTTAGGTTTATAAGGTTAGGTGTATACACCCTTGTGTAAATGGGTCACCTATAAAACAAGTATAAAAAATTACTTTGGGGACGGGCGACCGTGTGTGTAAGTGTGCCATATATTTATTTATTTATAGAAGGATGAATGACCGTACCCCATTCTATACAGTATGTACAGCATAACTTTGACCTAGAGATTAGATACAAATGCAGGAGGCAAGTGAGTAGCTTTTACCCGTAACTTCGTTCTAGTGGATTATTGTCGCCTGATAGGTTGATAATAGATGGGATTCTATTCCTGTAGAATTAACAGGATTTCTATAGCCTATATGTTATTCCGGTCTATAAGGAATAATTTTGTCAAATTTCATCGATTGCTTCAGCGGGTTTGCCGTGAAAGAGTAACAAACATACATCCATACTTATTTCGCATTAATAATAATATCTGGGTGACCGAACCTTGCTCGGTAAGTTTTTACATAATAAAAAAAAGAAACTTCAAAAAAGAAGAAAAAATAATACGGTAGGTGGGGCCCGATCCTCGGTATTTTCATTTCTCGCGACCGCCCGTTCCCCGAATAAGCTACGCTGACTTGACAAATTACGGAAAAAATAGTGTTTTATATTAAATTTAAATGTCGGTTTTTTTATGCCCAAAAATAGGGATAAAACGATTTTTTTAAAATAAAAGCTACCTAGATCAATTTCTCTCCCCCAAAACCCTCTACATGCTGAATTTCAGAAAAATCGTTGGAGCCGTTTCCGAGATTCCGAAACTATATATACATATATAAAAACAAGATTAACCTCATTTAAATATTAAATATTAAAGATTAGCAGGATTTATATTATTGGTTTGTTTATTTAAATTAGTTTTTATATCGCACGTAGAACCATTGTCGTAAAGCGACTATTTTCAAGATTGCAGCGAGAAGTTGTTACATCGACTTTTTTTGTTTTCCGTCAATAGTTTCGCAGTTACCGAAGCAAAAAATTGTACGCCACTTAAAACTCGATCAACGTTTTTGTGTAATTTTTTGGTGTGAGCAGGTAGCCTGTCATTAAATGCATTCGCCGGTATCTTCACGTTTGAGAATAAAAACAGGTCCCTCGCATTCCAATCTTCATTGAGTAAGTCGGTCGAATTCGTAGTTTTATTAAATCATTCTGCTCGAAATTTGGATAAGACAATATTGAAAAAGGTAAGTTGTTATGTCAGCATCCTCCTGCCTTATCATACTCTAAGAGGGGTCGACACATGTTATAAACATGTTTACCACTGACTGACGTCAACGTTCTTCACCGTCGTATCACTCTTGTCAGAGCGTTCATGGTCATCATGAAGTGACTTTAGGGGCAGATGTTACTATGTAACATGTATGTATGTCTACTAGCTAATAACCTGGTACGCTCGTGTAACCAAACCCCAACATAGCTTAGTCGTATTTTACGACACCTCGGACGTCGTAAGAAATGATAGTGGTCTATTCTACTCAGCCGGATATCATGCAAATTTGACGAATGATAGAAGCGAATGGAATACATATTGTGCCAACCCCACTTTGAGTGTGATAAGGGTAAGATAATTATCATCATCGTCATCAACCTGTGTCTGCCCACTGTTGGACATAGGTCTCTCCATTTGCATGCCACTGAGCTCGGTCTTCAGCTTTCTGTTTCTCTGTCAAGAAAATGATAATAAAGTACAAATGCGTGTGGTTTGGGAATAAACCTGATGCCTTAAATAGCGAATTTATGTATTCTAAGCTGTTCTGACGTCTACTCACCAAAAGTATTAGATGCTCTTGAGTTGTGTTCAGATAAATTGATATATATTGGTTTATCTAACCAATATATATCAATTTATCAAGTTAGCGATTGTATTCTGGCAAATCTGGTTTTAATGAAGTGAGTTTCTTTAATTCGCATATGCAAGATTAAAAAAACAGTTTCCTCGCCTAGGATATGATTACATACCCGATGCTTAGTAGAAAATAGGAAGGAGGAGAAGGAGAAAAATTTGTAAGTAATAAACCGAAATATGTCACACAAACAGAAGATTCAAACTACCAACTAGATTCTTATTGAAACTTATGTATTTAATAATTATAATGAAACTTGTCTATTAAATTCTAGGACATCTGTAATTGGAACAGCGTGGTGGGTCTTAACTCCAATCCTATACTCCAAATATGATAAGGGAAGCTTTTGCCCAACACTGGGATAATCACAGACCGCTACTACGTCTTAGAAAGATTCGGTAAAAATATTTTCTCTCGCATTCCTTTGTTCCTTTATTTTGCAAGAGGTCCCTTCTACTTATTATATCTTAGTAGGCCATAATTAATGAAGATGGGACTCGTTTTAATTCATTATCCCGTGGGAATATTCTACTTAAACGCCACAACAAAGGAACCGTACCGTCACTTTCTTACCATTAATGAAAGCGGGAGACAAAGTTGCATTCTTCCTAAGCATTCAAGATTGACCATTGTTCAGATGCTGCGCTTTTGATCCGGGCGAATACAAAAGTTTCACAGTTCAATCATCTTAAATGACTGAACATTTTTCTTTCTTTCTAACATACAGCTATTGTATACGTCTGTCTCTTTCGCTTTGGAATCCTAGATGCAGCGTTGATATCGACGCAGCCTTATCACTGATACAGCATCAAGCGATAATTGCTTCTATGTATAATATTAAAAGGGATGGATTTTAGATGTATCAATGTTGTTTAAGAGGTTCGCACTTCGCATACCTGAATGGCCGTATCTCGATTCTCGTAGTATTTGAGAGCGGATCGGCTCACATTCACAAAGCCAGTGTCGCGGTGATCGTTGTTAAAGGAAGACGTGTGCAGTTTTTACGATAAACGGCGTCGGCGTGTTTCTGTTAAAAGATCGTGAACGATTTAATTGAATTATAAAAGTTATGTGATCACATTTTAATACTTTGGATTTGGAAAGTTTTGAAATGTGTGCGTGATTTTGGAAATATTGTGTTTCTGTGACTGTTTTTGGGACTTTTGCCGGTGGTCGGGTCAACGCGTCCCGAAGGTATGTCAACCTGTTTGCTACTGTTTTTAATAATTATGTATTAACCGGATACTGGTGATTTCCTTTTGGTATGCAACTCGGACCTGTTTATCGTCCGGTACAGCGTGGGAAGGTATTTTGTTTGCAGTTTTATCGTTACAATGGCTCGCGACGTTGGTGAAACCAGTTCTTAAATTAATAAGCACGTGCAGAACTAGACTTAGGCCTAACTTTAGAGGATATTTATAAGTAATTTAATAATAAAGGTGGTAATTTTGTATGCCTATTTAAAGATTTTGATGTAATAAAAACTTAGCTTAATTTAGTAGTATATAACAAAAAACAATTTTTAACACACCAATTATATTGTAACAAAGCGTAACTTAATTATTAGTAAAAAAAAGTTTCATGATTTTCAAATAGGATTTAGTTCTGCGATGTAATATAAGATTTTTTATCAAAATCACTATGTAATTTTTTGTACTTTAATCGAGTATAGTCTAAGCCTATAGCCTTCCTCGATAAATGGTCTATCTCACACAGAAAGAATTTTTCAAAACGGTCCAGTAGTTCCTGATATTAGCGCGTTTAAAAAAATCAAAGAAACAAACAAACTCTTCAGCTTTATATATCAGTGCAGATAAAGATATTAAACGTAAAAGTTTTGCCTTTGCTTGTGACATTAACTAGCTAGCTTCGTAGTTTTGAATTTAGATTAAAATTTAAATATACAAAGCGAAGATATACTGTCGGTGTAATAGTCTAAATGGCGAGCAGGCAAGGTAGATATTATGATAATGACCCACCCAGGGAGCAACCAGCCAATTCATCTGAAGTACCTATCCCAATAACGAGATACTGAGCCGGAAACAATGGTTAGTCTTGGGCATGAGAAAGCTCTTACGTTTAACTAAATGTAACGAGGTCTTGAGAGATTTAACATTACGCACGTAATAGCAACTAACTGCGGCTTTGCTTAGAACGTAGAATAAAGAAAAAGGATGAAATGAAAGTAAAAGAAGAAAGGATAGGTCTTTCCTATCTTTTCTGGGGAAAGAAAAATGAAATTTCTTTCTTGGGAAAAAAGTAATGTTAACGCACACACTACATATGTACAATAACACGATATAATAGGAATACCACTATTCCCGTTCCGAGATGCACTTCTCTTGAATTACGAACAAAGACTGAATGTCACTGAGACGTTTTATCAATAGGAAGACTACACCAGAAACAACACGACACAGTGTTGCCAACATTTCAGTCAAAAGGGCGCGAAACTCTTGTTTCATGAACGTGTTGCTATAAAATACAAAGCGAAAGTAATTGGCGACAACAGAAAGATGAAATAAGCAAAACTTATTTTGCTTATTTCATCTGTCTCGCATGTTGATAATACGTTTATTTATTAACTATCGGACCGCTCCGGCTTCGCACGGGTATAAAATGTATATAACCTATGTCACTCAGTGAACTCAGTCACTCAATGTCCTCCTTGCGGCATGTTAAATCTGTAATATCTTTGAAAATGTTCATTTAAATTATATGCTGTAAACGGCCTAATTGATCTATATTAAATAAACAATGTATTTTAGGTACTTAATTGGATAATGATTAATGCTGTATTGTTTAAAATTGCTTCGATAATAAGGCATTATTTTCCGTGGCATAAGAGATAGACATATACAATCGCGGACTTTTCTGTAGACCTTTTCAAGGTGTACAAATGCTTAGTACATTATTTTGATAAATCTCGTAAGGTTCAACCTGCGTTTGCAATGTAAGCGGAAAAAAATGTAATCATTTACGACATCACATTAGAAACCCCAAAAATTACAGTATTCCTCTACTCCGTATTGAATGTTATTATACATATAAACCTTCCTCTTCAATTACTATATCTTTTAAAAAACCGCATCAAAATCTGTTGCGTAGTTTTAAAGATTTAAGTATACATAGGGATATATGGACAAACGAAGGATGCGACTTTGTTTTATACTATGTAGTGAAGCTTGAAGCAATAAAGGTGAACGAGAATCGGAAACACCAATAAAACAACTTTCTCTTTAAAATTAATGAGACACGCTCTTGTGTCGTCCGCGTTACTCTCCGTTCAGTCCAGTCGTTTTGTTTTATATAATTTTGAGCGAAACTAATAGCCAAGTTGGTTGACATCGCGGTTATCTGGATTAATCCAGAGGATTAGCCATTAAAACATACATTACATTAGAATAGAATAGAATAGAATTTCTTTATTTCTTTTCTACTCACATTACAGAGAAACAACAGAAAATTAAAAATAAAAATTAACATAAAAAAGGAGTTAACAAAAAAAACTTTTATATTACGTTGTGTGGCGGTGTGAAGAAAAAGAAATGGGATAACCACTCAGACTAACAAGGACGGCGAGCCCTACGCTGATTTTCAGTGCCCCCCCTAGGGGTTACGTCGACAGATATAAATATTATTATTCGATTGTAAAATATAAAATTTACGTTATACATAAATAACAACATTTTTTTCAAGCAAATTAAATATTCGAAAGAGCGACAGTGGATTTATAAATCGAAGAACTGGCACGACTTACCAAGAATGGAGCTATAGTTATACAGTGTGCAATATACAAATAAACTTAAATGAACTTTTTACATTACATTTTATACAAAACATTACATTTTTTATGGTACATAAATGTTAACGCACACTATATACAATAACACGATTTAATAGGAATACCACAATTCCGTTCCGAGATGCACTTCTCTTGAATGACGAACAAAGACTGAATGTAACTAAAACGTTTTATCAATAGAAAGACTCTACCGGAAACAATAACGGCACAGTGTTGCCACCATTTTAATCAAAAAGGGCGCGATACTCTTGTTTCATGACTTTGTTGCTATAAAATACAAAGCGGAAGTCAATGGCGACAACATAAATAAATAATAGTAAATAAGACAGACATATAGACAAACAAACTTTCGCATTTATAATCTTTTATATTAAAATTCAAAATGTTCTTTATTCGAGTGGAGTGTTTACAGTACTTTTGAATCGTCAAATGTTGTAAAGAAGCTACCACTGATTCGGAAGTTTGCTCCTACCGACATGAACCAGCAAGTAACTCGGCGGATAATCTTTTTAACAAAAATAATATCGGAACATTAATATGTGGTTTCGGAGATGATAAATCGATCTAGTTAGGTTTCCTTTAAAAAATAAATTTAGAAATAGGAAGGTTAATTTTACTGTAGAACACCCTCATTTCTTACCGAGGTGTCGTAAAAGGCGACTAAGGTAAGTTCATCTGCGTCGTGGTATCCGGCTGATTAAAAAACACCACCGTCATTTCTTACCGAGGTGTCGTAAAAGGCGACTAAGTTAAGTCGACCGGCCCTGTGGTATTCGGCTGAGTAGAATATACCTCCCTCATTCTCATCGCGGTGTCGTAAAATACGACTAATAATATGCAGGCGGCCGATAGTAAAATACATAGCCAAATCATGTGACAACATGTTGTACCGACCGCGCTAGGAGTGGGATAAGGGCAGGAGGATGATGATTTGTATAAGTTTCCTCGGAGTATTATATTCCTGTTATTCAATAATAATTAATAATTGGGATGTTTAATTTTGTGAAAAATAAAATTCAAAACTTGCTTCATAATTACCCAAAAAAAAGTTAATTTGAAAAAATAACTAAAGTATAATTAAAAGCTACCCTTGCTACGTAAAGAAAGCTAATGGCCTTAAGCCTTTCTAATTGCTACATTATGAACGTTTATTTAACATGATGTTGCTAAAATAAATAAGCGAGACAAATATTAAAATTATTTCTATAACCATGCCCACTCGCTAATTTTATATCCACATAATATTTGAGTGACCCGTTGGCGCAGGTGGCAGTAACTCTGCTTTCAGCTCTGTGGGTCGCAGGTTCGATTCCGAGGGCCAATATTTTATTAATACAATTAGTTGGTTCTTGGAGTCTGAGTGTGTATATTTAATATTTAAATGGGTTAATCTTGTATGTATGTATATATGTATATTTTTGGAATCTCGGAAACGGCTTCAACGATTTTCTTGAAACTCAGCGTGTAAGGGGTTTTGGAGAAGAAGAATCGATCTAGCCAGGTTTTATTTAAAAATGTCATTTTATCCCTGTTTTTGGGCATTAAATTTTTTTTAAATGTAGCATTTGAAGGCAAAGGATTTTTTCATCTGTCAAACGTAATGTTGCGATAGCCGATGGGTAACGCGCGGACCGAAAATATTCACAACCCGGGTTCGAATCCCACTTATAATCGACGCTATTATTATTATTATTTTTATTTTTTTTTAATAATTTTTAGTTTTATATTTTTTTTTAATTACCGAGTAGGATTCGGTCACCTAGGTACTATGTATTTAAATTATATATGTATATATTTACCAGTTGTCTGTCACGCATAGCACAAGTATTAAGTTACTTTGGGGACGGACAACCGTGTGTAAGTATCCCATATATTTATTTTATAGTCGGTTTCTTACAATTAAACAATAAAGTAGCGGCCTGTTATTATCCCACTGCTGGGAATAGGCCTCTTCTCTCCGTTATTAGAGAGAAGGATTGGAGCTAAGGCCTACCACGCTGCTGCAATGCGGATTGGTAGGTTACACATATCTCCGGAAAACTCTAGAGATATGCAGGTTTCCTCACGATGTTTTCCTTCACCGAAAAGCGTGTGATAAATTGCAATTATCAAGTAGATACATAAGTTTTAATAGAAAAACTCATTGGTGTCTGCCCGGGTTTGAACCCTCGAAACCTTCTCGAAAGAGTCGCACGGTGCTACCACTGGGCTACCACAGCTTCGTTACACAATTAAACAATCTTTTGCAAAAATATCAATGACGTAGTTGTACACGTTATGAGTCATTCATTGCATACAGTAATCTCATTGCGCAATTATTATAATCCCCTGTCAGTGTAACGCAAATCACACGCATTTTAGCCTCCACGCTGATAGGTATTTTGCATACACCACGTGGTTGTTGCATCACTACATAATATAAAACAAAGTCGCATTCTTTGTTTGTCCATATATCCCTATGTATTTGCTTTAATCTTTAAAACTACTTTTTAATAGATAGAGTGATTGAAGAGGAAAGTTTGTATGTATAATAACGTTCAATACGGAGTAGAGATATACTGTAATTTTTGAGGTTTCTAATGTTGGCTAAACCCAACGAGATTTATCAAAATGATGTACTAAGTATTTGTACACCTTGTTGATATATAAGTTACAATACAATTATAAGCTGCGTTTATTAAGATAATCTATGTAATGCTAAGTGTATGAAGCAGGCAACATTCACATACCTTATACATAGCCTTACCAATAGCCGTAATAATAATAGGAGCCCGGTTTCGGTTTTAAAACGATTGTAGAGATTGTGGTAATGAGTGTGTGGAGTGTTGCTGGTGGCGGCTTTGTGATACGTTTGGCTTGTCCTGCATGTATAAAGTATGTGAATGTTGCCTGCTTCATACACTTAGCATTACATATATTAACTTAACAAACGCGGATTACAGCAAAATAATTCTATTCTAATTATATTCTGAAAAAATAACGTCTGCTTCTAAAAATCATTATTTAAAGTGCTATGGTGGAAATGTTAGTGTCCATGGCCTTTACCAAAGCATCGTATATTCGACTCCGGGCGTGAAAATCTATACCTATTATAAAAGAAAGCTGTCTGTCTGATCAATTTTCTAAAATCTATGGAACGGACTTTTATATTTCTTAAGGTTTTGTTCTTGAGGAAGGATTTAAGTTAATAGTACATTTTCGAAACGGCTTAACCGATTTTGATAGGAGTTTCACTGGAAGAAAGGGAATAGAGAAGGAGACCCTCATATATGTACTTGACTGTCATATTACTCAACAATTTTGTGACACAGATGCACCAAATGTCCTCTTGCCTATATCCCACTTTAAGTGGGGACGGGGGCTATAAACATACTGTCACATGATTTGGCTACGTATTTTAGTGTAACCTATTATTACGTGATTACCTTTGTTTCGCTCGTCAGTTCCAAACGACGGAAACTGTGGGTAGACTGACGGTCACAAGGTGGGTAGTTTAGACGAAGCGTTGTTAATTTATTTAACGCCTAAATTGCTTGAATACTCCATAAATGTAATTCTAGACGAGGTCTGTAGTAATTTCAGAACAACATATACATTTTTATATATAAATAAATATATAGGACACTTACACACACGGTCCTCTGTCCCCAAAGTGAGTTACTTAATACTTGTGTTATGGGTGACAGACAGCTGGTTAATATATACTTATGTATTTTTTAAATACATACTTAAATATAAATACACACCCAGGCTCAAAGACCAACAAATTCATTTATAGAAAATGTTGGCCCTCGGCGGGAATCGAACCCGCGACCTGCGGAGCTGAAGGCACGATCGCTACCCACTGCGCCAACGGGCCAGTCAAAAATATATGTACCTTCCTACTGGCCTTATCTCACTCTACGCGGGGTCGGCACATTATAAAAATGTCACATGATTTGGCCTCGTATTTTACGAGCGGCCGCCTGCCTGACGTCAACTTACCTAAGTCGTATTTTACGTCACCTCGGTAAGAAACAGGGTGGTCTATTCTACTCAACCGGATACCACACGGTGAGTCAACTTACCTTAGCCGCCTTTTATGATACCTGAGTAAGGAATGAGTGGTCTATTCTTCTCAACCGGATAGCACAAAGCGGGTCGACTAAAATTAGTTGCCTTTTACGACACCTCGGTATGAAATGATGAAAAATGATGAAATGATAAATATGAAAAAGGTTGTTCTATTCTACTTATTACTAGTCATTTATATATTGTACAGGGTCGGATAGTAGCTATATCCACGCAATCTTATCACTATTTAGAACTTAAAGTAAGAAATCTATGCATATTATAAAACAAATTCAAAATTCTTTTATTCAAATAAACTGGTAAGCAAGTGCTTTTGAATCGTCAATTTCACTGCTGGTTTGGAAAACTGTTCGTTACATTTGCAGTGAGAGAACCTTTTGACTTAAATAAAAATCTGGTAATGGGGTCTGCTGGGCAAGCTGTGATGGCCTAGCGGTGTGACCGTGTGAATCTCTAGAGACGATAATTGGTTCAAACCCGGGCAGACACTAATGAGTTTTTCTATTAAAACTTGTGTCTAATTGATAATTGCAATTTATCACACGCTTTTCGGTGAAGGAAAACATCGTGAGGAAACCTGCATATCTCTAGAGAATTCTAGGGATATGTGTAACCTACCAATCCGCATTGGAGCAGCGTGGTAGGTCTTAGCTCCAACCCTTCTCTCCAAAAATGGAGAGAGGAGGCCTATGCCCAGCAGTGGGATAGTAACAGGCCGCTACTAATGGGGTCTGTCTCAGTTTTTTTAAGACTTCACTTTAGGTTGATTATAGATTAAAATTCAAATTTTTCTTTATTCAAATAAACTTGTAAACAAGTACTTTTGAATCGTCAATTCTACTGCTTGTTTGGAAAGCTGTTCCTACCGAGAAGAGTCAGCAAGAAACTCGGCGGTTGCTCTTTTCAACATAATACTTATAACTAGTTACATTAAGTCATTACTATCTTGTACAAGGTCGGACAGTAGCTATATCCACGCATTCTTATCGTCCAAATAATCCTCAACAGTACAGTAGGTTTTTTGTTTCAGCCTCTCTTTAATAGTGTTTTTAAACTGCTGTAATGGCAAAGCTATTGATTGCGGAATTTAATTATATAATCTTATACCCAAACCCACAAACGAATTTTGTACCTTTGCAAGGCGAAATGCAGGAGCCGCAAGCTTATGTCGATTAGATGAGTAAATAATGAGATGAGTGAATTTTGAAAAATGTATGGATTTTATAGTATGGTATAATAGAATGTGGTGGCTGAATAGAATAGTATCACCCTCATTTCTTACCGAGGTGTCGTAAAAGGCGACTAAGGTAAGTCGACCCGCCGTTTGGTATCTGGTTGAGTAGAATAGACCAACCTCTTTTCTTACAGAGGTGTCGTAGAAGGCGACTAACGTAAGTTGACTCACCGTGTGGTATGCGGTTTAGTAGAATAAACCAACCTCATTTCTTACCGAGGTGTCGTAAAAGGCGACTAAGGTAAATCGACCCGCCGTTTGGTATCCGGCTGAGTAGAATAGACCAACCTCTTTTCATACCGAGGTGTCGTAAAAGGCGACTAAGGTAAGTTGACTCACCGTGTGGTATCCGGTTTAGTAGAATAGACCACCCTCTTTCTTACTGAGGTGTTGTAAAATACGACTAACGTGAGTTGACGTCAGGCAGGCTGCCGGTCGTAAAATACATAGCCAAATCATATGACATGTTTGTAACATGTTGTGCCGACCCCACTTAGAGTGGGATAAGGGCAGGAGGATGATGATAATTGGACATTAAAATCTCTCGCGACCGCAGAATTTTACGCGACACATAGTTTAAGAAGCCCTGGACTAGATCATAAGAACTGAGTGAATTTTGAAAAATGTATTTTATAGGTCTATATTACTGATCGGAACTTTTTAATTCATTGGGTAACAATAAGTCAGCAATCCCATGATTAGGGATATGGCAGTTGAGTATGTTAGGGGAAGTCTGAAAGTTGCGCCCATTACAGAAAAGATGAGAAGTGCGGGACTAAATTGGTATGGTCATGTAATGAGGAGGGATGAAAATCATGTGACCAAAAGAGTTTTAAATATGAATGTGGCTAGGGGAAGACCAAAAAAAAATATGGATGGATTGTGTGAAAAATGATATGCATGTTAGAGGAGTGGCACCAGATTTGACGAATGATAGAGGAGAATGGAAATAGAAGACATATTGTGCCGACCCCACTTAGAGTGGGATAAGGGTAGGAGAATGAATGATTAGGGATATGACAGTTTGATAACACCGTTTGCTAGATCATATATCATCATCCTCCTGCCCTTATCCCACTCTAAGTGGGGTCGGCACAACATGTTATAAACACGCTGTTACATGATTTGGCTGCGTTTTTACGACCGGCCGCCTGCCTGACGTCAACTTACCTCTGTCGTATTTTACGACACCTCGGTAACAATGAGGGTGGTCTATTCTACTAAACCGGATACCACACGGTGGGTCAACTTACCTTAGTCGCCTTTTACGACACCTCGGTAAGAAATGAAATGAGGTTGGTCTATTCTGCTCAGCCGGATACCAAACGGCGAGTCGACTTACCTTAGTCGCCTTTTACGACACCTCGGTAAGAAAAGATGGTGGTACTATTCTATTCAGCCGGATACCACACGGCGTCGTTTGCTAGATCATATAGTTGTATCATTATTAAAACACACCTAAATATTATCAGTATTTGCTTAAGCGTAATCGGCAAGTATATTTCTTATCGGCAATTAAAGTCTTATGAACATGA
Organism: Morpho achilles; assembly: GCA_947086495.1. NCBI lineage: Eukaryota > Metazoa > Arthropoda > Insecta > Lepidoptera > Nymphalidae > Morpho > Morpho achilles. The sequence goes on from CAMTZB010000016.1 coordinate 13,999,239, forward strand.
TAAATAATATCTGATATTTATATGGTTACACTTATCTTGCGTATTATTTTGGTAAATGCCGTTGCGTTCTTTTTTATTATTTCTTTCTTTGTTCTCAAAGTGATAGATGTTGTTAAAACTATAGCCTTTATAATCTTTAATATTTAAAACCAAATCAAATCAAATCAAATATTCTTTATTGTACAACAACAAAAAAAAGTTAATAATAATACATTATGTACTAAAGAGACATATTTTAAAAAAGAAAACCTATATATTGTCAGTTGCACAACTGGCGGCCTTATCGCTAAAGCAGCGATCTCTTCCAGGCAACCTGCTCATAATGGAATCATCTAATAGTTTATATAGGCAGTGTGTACTTTTAATTACTATTTTAGTAGCAATGTAATATAATATAATACAGTACAATAGAATAACATATAATATAATATGATATACACAATAGTATACAACAGCTTGTCATATAATAAACAATAAAATTAATAAATATATAAAGAGGAAAAACAACAAAAGCAGAGGGCAAATTATAATTTTAGAAGATGATCTTTTAATTTAGTTTTGAAAATTGCAAGTGATTTAGCCTTTCTTATATGTACAGGGAGGGAGTTCCATAAGGTAGTAGCTTGGAAGGTGAAGGAATTAGTAAAAAAAGAAGAGTTGTGGGAGGGAAATTTCAGTCGGAGATTCTCATCTGAACGTAGAGAACGGCCATGAGTATCACACAAAAAAACAAAACGTTCTTTTAGGTAAGGAGGGGTAATAGGATTGAACAGTACAGAGTAAAGAAGATGAAGAATATGAGTATCCCTGCGAAGGCGAATTGGGAGCCACTTGAGCTTATTGCGAAACTCGGAAACGTGGTCATATTTTCGTAACCCAAATATGAACCTTATGCAGAGATTTTGAAGGCGCTCAAGTTTATTAATTTGCTCCTTAGTGATATCAAGGTAACATACGTCGGCATAATCAAGGACCGGTAAAAGAAGAGACTGAGCCAGCGCAACTTTGGTAGGAATTGGAAGAAAATTACGCCATCTTTGAAGAGACCTCACTGCACTAAACATCTTCCGACTCACCTCACTCAATTGCGGCACCCATGATAAAAATCGGTCAAACATAATACCCAGATTTCTAATACTTTCGCAAAATGGCAAATGAACTCCATCAAAAATTACAGGAGGTAGAAGTGATAAATCCACGCGAGACATCAATTTTGGACTGCCTATGATGATTACTTTAGTTTTCGTAGGATTTACTTCGAGTCCAAAAGATGTACTCCACTGCGAAATGCGCTTAAGATTATCATTTACAACTCCGATGGTGTAAGGCAAATCCATTATTTTAGAAAAAGAGTATATTTGTAAGTCATCTGCATAGAGATGGTAGAGAGAAGTAATGGAATCACAAATAGAATTGATGAAGATTGAAAACAGGAGAGGAGACAACACGCCACCTTGCGGTACGCCTGCAGCAACTACTGACCAATTCGAGTAGGAATCTTGCACACGAATTTGCTGCCGACGTCCATGCAAGTAACAATGAAACCAGTCAATTACCTTTGGAGATATGTTAAGTGAACATAAAATGGCAAGTAGAATGTCGAAATCCACAGTGTTAAACGCGTTGCTGAAGTCCAGCAATGTCAAAACTGTAAGCTCTCGATTATCCATACCCATTCTGATATCATCGGTTATCTTCACCAATGCAGTAGTCGTGCTATGACCTGGACGAAACCCGGATTGTAATGGATTCAAGAGGTTATGCTGCGAAAGGAAATGGCTTAACTGATGATGGATGAGGCGTTCGAAAACCTTCGAAAGGAAAGGAAGTATAGATATAGGTCGGTAGTCAGTATAAGCCGTAGGATTGGATTTTTTAGGGATAGGAATAATTTGAGCCTCTTTCCAAGCAGATGGGAATGAATTGGTCTGGATGGAATAATTAAAAATGGACGTTATTACAGGTGCAAGAACATCGATGATAGGAATGATCATTTTACGACTAATGCTATCGGATCCAACTGCGTTCGAATTGATCGATAAAATGTTTTTCTTAACATCACAACAGGTAAATTGACTAATGAAAAAAGGAGAAATATCCGGAGTAGGTAAGGCTGAAAGATGATTTAATGTGTTTAATTTTGTATTATTATCCATAGGACGAACAGAGGAGAAATGATCATTAAGCTGATTTAAATTTAAATTGTTTGACGTAATGTTTTCACGCGCCTTACCAACTCCTATACATTTGAGGAACTTCCAGACTTTTGATGAGTCGTTTTCCTCGACAACTGCTTCATGAATATGGCGTCGTTGTTTATCTCTACATTCTCTATTACAGCGATTACGGGCTTTCAAATACTTCTGTCTATTGAGCTCACTGGGATTACGTTGATACTTAACTCTAGCAGCGTTTTTTAGTTCTTGGAGTTTTCGAATATCCGCAGTAAGCCAAGGTGCAGGAAGGTGCTTAATTCGGACTGGGTGAATCGGTGCATGGGTATCATAAAGCTGTATCAGCAAATTATTAAAAACAGCTACCTGCTCATCAGCAGTTTTGGCTTTCGAGACTGAAGACCAATCTATCTTTCCAGCGTCTTCTTGTAGTCTAGTCAAATCCATTCCACCAAAGTTACGTTGGAGAAGGATCCTTGATTTAGCTTTTGGGGGCTTTAGTTTGTATGAAAGATACAAGAGATCGTGGTAAGAGAAATTTGCCGCAACGCATTGACCATGTTTCTCAACGTGGTCAACTGAAGAAACAAGAATTAAATCAAGAAGAGATGGTAAAGAATTAGGGAAATTATGTGTAGCAGCGAGAGGAAGAATGTTCATATTAGCTCCATTAACTATAGATTTTAAACGAGCTGAACGATGGTCCTCTTTAAGGAGACAAGTGTTAAAGTCTCCCATGATCAGAGTGTGTCTATATTCCGGTGTCAGCTGCTCTAGTAGGATTTCAAATGAGGTAAAAAAGTCAACTGTAAGATTAGGACTATAGTACACTCCTAATAAAACCTTAGTTTGCCCGATCATTATTTCTACAAATAAATACTCTGGGCCAGTTCCAATATAAGGTTCTGACAATCTTTTTATAGAGTACGGGATATGAGACCGTAAATAGATGGCAACACCACCACCAGTGCGATTTTCACGATCATTTCGTATCAAGTTATATCCAGGGAGCGAATATGATGTAGAGGGTAGACAGGGTTTTAACCATGATTCTGACACCAGAATCGCATGAACATTATTGTTATTAAGAGATGAGAGCATATCCGGGTAATGTGCTGGGATACTCTGCGCATTTATATGGATAATATTGAAGTTTTTCAGTACATCTGAGAAATGAGAATTAAGATTTTCACTTAGAGAAGGAATGCTGACGATACTATCAGTACTGCTCGATCCATTGGAGGGAGAGGTACAAGATGGGAATAAGTCATCCTGATAATTTGTGTTTGAAAACATAGTTTAAAATAAGTTACAATAAAAATAGGTACCTGTTGTATATTAAAAATAAAAAAATAAAATAATAAAAATATAATAATAATAATAACTAATTAAAATAAAATAGAGTAACAGAAATGTATAAGTATAAATATTACTATATAAGTATAATAAATATATAAGTAATAATAAATATATACGTATAAACGCTACTATTAATTACTTAAGTGGTTTATGAAATACCATTGTACACACACCAGCCGCTGTTAAATGATTGCTACATATGAGTAAGAAAAATAAATTAAAAACTACAGTAAACTAACTAAAAAACAATGTGTAAGTATTTACAAATTTTTATATGAAACAAAAAAAATTATTTTAAACATATTGTAGAGGATGCAAATAAAAATTATTTTATAAATCTAGAACAAATATCCTGAAAGTCATCATTCATTGGTATATGGTTTCCAATTTTATTAGTCCGTGACAGATAGGTGACAGCACTCAATGTCAATCTCAAATTTGCTTATTGACTTTTTTAATTCATTTTGTGAAAGTAGAAAATTAATTAAGGCGTTATTAAAAATTTGCCATAAACAAGATAATTATAATAATAATAATAATAATATATAATAAACCTAGCAACCGCACATAAACAAGCATGACGTATTTTTTCCGATGTCATAAAATTTTTACTTAAATTAATAATTTTATCGTGAAAAAACACAGTAAAAATGAAAAAATACAGTAAAATGAAGTGACAAACACCTGTGCACAACTAATTCATGCAATGAAATGCGGAATATAAACGATGCTAGAGGACGACATACACTACGGCTTCCAACCTTGGGGAACTCGTTGAGTTCCGATTCGCAGTCGACGTCTTCAAGTGAAGTATATTTAACACCGCCATCGGCTGCTGAGTCGGAACACCACGAACTCGTCTCGTCCGAGAAAACATCTAGACGCCGACGAGCCGTGAACCCACCACAGGATGGCTTGGAGTCGAGGGGGCGACGCGCTCCTACACGGGCTCCCGCCGCCGGTGGAGTAGTGCGCCGCATGCGATGGTCTCCAAAAATGAATGAGAGCGTCATGCGGGCCTACTATGGGGCAACAGAGGGGGGAATTAACCTCACTGCGTACCGTTTAAAAATGCTGTCTCTGTTTCAGGCACTTGAACCAACATTGACCGTAACCGCACAACGATTGTCGGATCAAGTGCGGGCCATTCAGCGCCGTCATCTGCTGGATGAGGCCGTACTTGAGCGGCTGCGCTTAGAATTACGTCAAATTACTGCTGCTGATGGTGTTCATCAGGCTGAACATAGCCCGAGTAATGACATCATAAATACCCAGGATGAGTACCATGACAGTTGTGATTTGCCAGTAAGTACCCAGAACGAAGAGCTATTGAGGAGGACTTTGGAGGATGCGATTTCTGAATTTAGATACATGCAACTTAATTTAAGACCAAAATTACCTCGTTTTCCTGTGCATAGACGTAATATGGCGTTGGTTGGGGTTCTAGATCAAATGTTAACACCATATTTGGAAACTTCGTGTGACCTTAGTGATACGCATTCAATTTTATACTGTGGAGCCGTGGCGGCATGTCGTATGGCTTCTGTTAAATTCTTGCAGTACAATAGAGCTCCAGATCGAGCCAATACTGTACCGGCTTGGCAGGATAGAATTGAAAAGCGTATCTCTTTGACTAGAACCCTTATTGCCAAGCTAATCTGCTTCAGAGCAGGTAATAGTCGACCCAGAATAATGCGCTTTGTGAACAAGGCGTTTTCTGGAACAAATACTAATCCATGTGAATACCAGGCCTTGGTCACAGAGCGCATTGACTTTTTGAAGCAGAAAATCTATGCATGGGCAAAACGCATTAGGCGCTATAAGGTGCGTGTAGATAGATTCAGACAAAATCGCATGTTCCAAAGTGATCAGCGGAAGGTGTATAGAAAGTGGGAACAATCTAGAATTTGTGAGATTGGTGGAGAGCCAACTGCAGATGAGATGTCAAATTTTTGGCATAGCATCTGGTCGACCTCCACTAGTCACACCGAGGGACATTGGATAAATCTTGTCAAGGAAAAATGTGCATCTATTAGGGAAATGCCACAAGTAAGCATCAGTACAGACAATGTAAAGTGTGCAATCCGTTCAGCTTCGAATTGGAAATGCCCAGGTCCGGACGGATTGCATAATTTTTGGTTGAAATGGTTTACAAGTGCACATTCTCTTTTGGCAAGACAATTCCAAGAGGCTCTCGATTCTAGTTCACTACCGACATTCATGACAACTGGTGTCACCTTTCTATTGCACAAATCCGGTGATACTGCGGACCCAAAAAACTACCGCCCGATCACTTGCTTACCAACCATCTATAAGCTTCTTACATCTATTCTGACTGCAAAAATTATTGAGCATATTGATGCTAACAATATTTTGGCCTCAGTTCAGAATGGGTGTAGGACTGGGTCTCGCGGTACAAAAGAGCTCCTCCTCATTGATATGACTATATGCCAACAGGTTCGGCGAAATAGGAAAAATCTTGTAGCTGCTTGGATTGACTATAAAAAGGCTTATGATTCAGTGCCTCATACATGGCTCAAGAGGATTATGGAACTATATAAGGTCGATATAAATCTATACTCTTTCCTTGATACATGTATGAGACAGTGGATGACAATCCTTCGTCAACCAGGAGATACGGATTTTTCTGAACTAGCTGAACCGTTAAGGATTAAGCGGGGTATTTTCCAAGGAGATAGTTTGAGTCCTTTGTGGTTTTGCTTAGCCCTTAATCCACTCAGTGATCTACTGAAGGATTCAGGGCTAGGTTTCCGCCTTCGCAGGGGGAGTGAAGTCATATCTCACTTGCTATATATGGATGACCTAAAGTTGTATGCACCGAAACGTCCAGACCTTATGCAGCTACTGAAGATCACGCAGAGCTTTAGTAGCGACATAGGCATGGAGTTTGGTGTAGACAAGTGTGCGGTCATTCATATAGAGCGAGGTAGGATTGTAAGCTCTGAACCTGCAACCATATCAGATGCTTTGACACTCAAAACTCTCTGTGAAGGCGAAACTTACAAGTACCTTGGAATGTCTGAAGCATTAGGTATTGAGGATAGAAGCATGAAACAAACAGTGAAAGAACGATTCTTTTATCGCTTGAAAAAAGTACTTAATAGTCTTTTATCGGGTGGTAACAAGGTTCGTGCTTTTAATGGCTGGGTCATGCCTATCCTCACCTATACTTTTGGCATTCTAAGGTGGACTCAAACAGAACTGGACTCCTTAGATCGAGGGGTCCGAAAACTGCTGACGGCATACCGTATGCATCACCCACGTTCATCTGTTATGAGGTTGTATATCCCACGGAAATGCGGGGGACGTGGTTTTTTAAACGCCAAGAGCCTTCACAATCGTGAGGTGTACAACCTTAGAGATCATTTTCTCAAGATGGACAGTGATGTGCATAGGAATGTCATCGCAGTTGATAAGGGCTTTACTCCGCTCGCCTTAGGCAAACAGAATTGGCGCAAACCTGTAATAGTTGGTATCTCTGATCGCATCGAGATATGGAAGAGCAAGGAGTTGCATGGTAGATTCTACAAGGCTTTAATGGGGCAAGACATAGACCAGATTGCCTCTGTATCCTGGCTACAATACGGGGATCTCTTTGGGGAAACTGAAGGTTTTGTCTGTGCAATTATGGACGAAGTTATCAAGACGAAGAACTACCGGAAATACATTATGAAAGATGGCACTGTAGACGTATGTCGAGCGTGTCATCGTCCGGGGGAGTCCCTCAGACATATAATTTCCGGTTGTTCTCATCTTGCTAACGGTGAATATTTGCACAGACATAACCAAGTAGCCAGGATAATACATCAACAAATTGCTCTTCAATACTCTCTGGTTGATGAAGAGGTACCATATTACAGGTACGACCCTGCGTCAGTTCTAGAAAATAGTCGTGCTATGCTCTACTGGGATCGGTCTATTATCACTGATAGGTTTATTGCTGCCAATAAACCTGATATAGTGTTAGTAGACCGGTTAGCGCGCCGTGCAATTATTGTTGATGTCACCATTCCGCATGACGATAATCTCATAAAAGCCGAAAAAGAAAAATTAACTAAATATTTAGACCTTTCTTATGAGATAACCGCCATGTGGAATGTTGACTCAACAATAATTGTTCCTATTGTTGTGTCGGTTAACGGTCTGATTGCGAAGAGCCTCGACCAACATCTTCAGAGGCTTTCGCTTAGCAGTTGGATCAAGTGTCGGATGCAGAAGGCAGTATTGCTTGAAACGGCGCGCATTGTGAGGAAGTTCCTCACTTTGGATCCCTAACCACCGGCAACTCGGGATATTTCCCCGTTCCCGGCGGACGACAATTTTTTATATTTTTAAATGTTTTTTTAATTTTTTTTTTAGAAATATTTAAAAATGTAAAAAGTTAGGATTAAGAAAAATAAATAAATAATAATATTAAAAATTTAAATATATAGTATCTAAATTATATAACGTATAAAGCATTCAAGTATTTCTTACATACAGAATATACAGGGTTCACCTACAAAACACTAAGATATCATCAACTAACAGAATATGCTATTTATAAGCCAGTATATAAACAAACAGCTTCAGAATGAATGCCTATACATGGAAAAAGAAATAACTAGAAGAATGATATTAACAATTAAGTTAAATACCATATATAAAAAATTAAACAAAACAAAAACAACTATTAATATAATAATATGGATGAGATTGGATATATAATGATATTTATTGCTTTACTGGTCTCTTGGTTCGTAAAGCCTGTGATGTTTTGGTTTCCTTTCGAACAGTTACGTTTACACTGGAGGCAGCAGAAGTAGTAGGCATTGGGATTACTGACTGTAGAGAATTAACCTCAGAGATAGTGGATATTCGATGACGCTTACCATCAGGCCCAACTACAATTATAGATCCATTTCTTGTCCAGCATTTGCCAATTCCAAACTTTTGCCTAGCAGCCATAAAAGCCTCATGCCTAGATTTGGTTAAAAACTCAGATAGTGTTATACCAGTATTTTTGAGAGAGGATTTGGCAAACCAGACTGTGTTCCTTAGTGACAAATCATGAAATTTCAGCAATATAGCCCGGGGCTTATCTCCCTTGTTACTTCCTAGTCGTTGGCTTCGGCTAAAACAATCAACTTGCAAATCAGGAAGATTAAGATGATTTGACAGCAAATTACATGCAACCTGTACAGTGTTCTCCTTCGTTTCTTCAGGAATTCCATGTACCAGCAATATTTTATTCCTGCACTGCATCTCTAATCCGTCAACTTGCTTTGCAAGGAGTTCTACTTGTTGCTGCAGGCCTTCGAGTGCAGAGAGGACAAATGCCCTAAAAGCACTAAACTGTGCTGCTATGTTTGATGTAGGGCTTGCAGCAGGAATATTGTTTTGTAAATTTTTCTGAAATTCTGCCATCTGAGAGTTGAAGTGCTCAGTCAAAGCTTGAATTGAATTTTGTATGGACTCCATATTATAACCAATAAATACTTTCAAGTGACAGTGCTTTAGATTATATATAGCAATTTATGGATTTTGCGATAGGAGATTCAGCTGGTATGTACAAAAACACTTAACACATATGTAATTTGATAAACAATTAATAAAATTTAATTAAAAATAGTAAGAGCTCTTAAAACGCGTGTTACTTTTTTGACCGCCTACCTACGAAATTTAAATGAGTTAATCTTGTATATATATTTTCTGAATCTCGGAACCCAATTATTTTCATGAAATTCAGCATGTACGGAGTTTGGGGGAAAAATCGATCTAGCTAGGTTTCATTTAAAAAAAAACGTAATTTTATGCCTGTTATCGGGCATCAAAAAATGCTTGAGTGTAAATGATATTTGAGCTGTCAAATGCAAAGCTGTGATAGCTTAATTGTAACGGGCGGACCGAAAAAGTTCAAAACCTGAGATCGACTCCCATATGTCACCCACGCTTTATTATTTTTTATTTTTTTTAATTGCTTTCTTTTAAAAAAATTGCGAGCAAGGTTCGGTCACCCAGGTACTGCTGTTAATGTTCGTAGATATGGAGTACATGACCTGGTTGACTCGTTCAGAAACTTTATTCTTTCCATTGCAAATTCTAATATGATCGCAAAATAGATCCGAGCATTTATTTATTTATTTCTTTTTATACATATAGTTAAATAATCGAAAGAAAAGAACAAGAAGTGAAGAAGAGAATACGGGTAATATAACGAAAAAGAAATAGTTTATATAAATTTAACTATTCAATGTATTAATTAAGTTTATAGATATAAAAAACATAGACAAAAGATACTACTAATATAAAATTACTTATGACAAATATTTTCTAGTCTGTAACTTAAATAAAATATTCGCTGAGATTACGTAGGTAATCCGAATCGTAGTGAAGTCACGTAGTTGCAATCATTTAGGTGTTGCTTGTTTCATTGAGTTCTTTATTAATCACTATTCAACTGAATGGTTAAGGCGTTGGATACACCTATTTATATATCCGTTCAACGCATCTAGAATGTTTTTTATTATTCGATCAACCCTAAAAGTGTTTCAAACACAAAACAATTTTACAACATGCATTGTACAAGTTTAGCTTAAGAACAAACCTGCACAAAAATTATGTCAATTCACTACCACTCTCGCCCGCGGCTCTGATGTTACTGACATGGTGCGCTTGAGACCGTGTAGGAATATTCAATTATGTATGACATGACAAGGAAGCTATGCGAGATCGTTTCGTCAAAAAAATCTCAAAACCAAAAAGACCAAAGTGTTTGAACAGTGGGTGTTGCCAGTAATAAAATACGATTTAGCTCAGCAGTGAGTCGCGGAGTGGAAGAGGCGATGGGCGGAACACACACACACACACACACACAGAGAGAGAGATATATATATATATATATATATATATATATATATATATATATATATATATATATATATATATATATATATATATATATATATATATATATATATATATATATATATATATATATATATATATATATATATATATATATATATATATATATATATATATATATATATATACACTTATATATATAAATATCGAAAATTTCGATATTATAAGTTTATAAGTCGAAAATTTGCATCATTCTCTGAAGTGTTAAATAAATGCTGTGCGTTCCTTTAATTTCTAAAGATATAGGAAAAATGATGTATTGAATGTTAAAATTACTTTTAAATACTTTTCTTAATTTGTAGTTGTTAAAATAAATTTTAAAAAATGACCTTAAGTGGACGTCCATCGGTTGAAGAAGAAGAATCAAACATCTCAACCCACATTCACTATACACCCGAATATTCAAAAGCAAAAATCTAATAGGCTTATCTTAGCATTCAGTTAATTTCCACTAATATGTTATCGATGTCCTCATTCTTACCTAACACGTGTTGATTGCTTACAGTTAATCCAAGGAGTATTTATAACACCACTTATCTCCCGCGTACACACCATTGGTCATACTATTATTATGTCACCACATTTGTTTTATTATCTGCTCAAATGTACAGATTAAATATTCGTAACGGCCTATGTAATATCCGATGGTAAAACTTTTTGGCGCGTAAAACAGATAGATAATTAGTAAGAATATCTGGGTGACCGAGCCATGCTTAGTAATTTTTTATTAAAAAAACCTAAAAATAAAGACAATATAATTATTTAGTTGGGGATCGATCCTAAATTTATTTACATTTCTCGAGGTTGCCGTTCTCCGAATAAGCTGCTCTGACTCGACAGTTAATGGCTAAAATTCAATTCAATATAAATGTTAGTGTTAATTAATGCCCAAAAACAGGGAAAAATTTTCTTTTTAAATAAAACTTATCTATATCGATTCTTTTCCCCCAAAACCCCCTCCCTACATGCTGTATTTGAGGAAAAACCGGAGTCGTTTCCGAGATTCCGAAAATATTTATATACAAAATTAACTCATTTAAATATTAAAGATGTCACCACATTTGCTTTATTATCTGCTCAAACGTACAGATTAAATATTCGTAACGGCCTATGTAATATCCGATGGTAAAACTTTTTGGCGCGTAAAAAAGATGGACAATTAGTACGATATATCTATCTTACTAATTATCTATCTTTCTTTCTATGTACCTACTTTTATCTATCGATAAACATGTTTAACAAATACTATGTTACTAGTTCGGTGGTCAGAAAATGTCTAAACATAATATGAAGTTCTAGCTTCACTGTTGAGGCTTTAAAATGACCAAATATTTTATTAATAACGTCTTTTTACCTTTTTTTAAAAATAAAATCCTTAGTCATCGAGAAAAGTTAAAGAAATGAGTTCTTTTATTAGTTTCACAGTATATTTTCAGCAATATTTTTTTTTGCATAAAAATATACGAAATTATAAAAAATTGGCAATATCTATAAATAGACAAAATAACCGAAATGATTTTACGGCTCTTGCTCTGCGTCTTACTTACGTAAGTCGTTCGTGGATTTTGGTATAAGATTCTATAATAAAATTTCACAATGAAATTTAGCTTTGTCACGTGTGCACAGATACTCTTCGGACTTGTGCAAGATAGCAAGTACAAAATTAAACTGTTGTTTACTATTGAATTATATTTTTAAAATAAATAAAGCCGAGTTTTTTGTTCGCTCAGATTTTTGTGATGGAGATATTTACAGAGTTGCAGAGTGACAGACGCTACTCTTAATTCAAAGCCACAGTCCACGCGAACGAAGTCGCGGGTAAAAGCCAGTAAATAAATATGGGACACTTACACATACAGTCGTCCATTCCCAAAGTTAATAGGCTTAATACTTATGTTTATGCCGGCAGACAACTGGTAAAAAATACCTTTAGGTATATATTATTTTAAATACATACAAATACACAAATCTAATATAATGCAATATCTTTTTAACGTATTGATTAATGCAAATGGAAAGTAAACGCTAATTAAAATAAACAAGTTATATCAGACCTTGTCGTCAAGGTCACTTTTGTGGGCTGAAGGTGAAGAGAAAATATTTTTGTCACTACACATTTACATACATACTTCTTTGCTTCAAGATTCTTTCGATCGATCATTTTAGACGCACACTTATTTCACCTGGTATAGGGTTGGCGCTTTCTATCTTTAATATTTAAATGAGTTAATCCTGTATGAATATATATATATATATATATATATATATATATATATATATATATATATATATATATATATATATATATATATATATACATTTTGGAGAAACTCGGAAACGGCTCCAAGGGGTTTGGGGAGAGAAAAATCGATCTACCTAGGTTTTATTTAAAAAAAAAAAAATTATCCCTATTTTGGAGCATGAAAATATACTAAAATTTATATTCAATTGAATTTTTACCGTTAACTGTGTATTTCTCTTCTTATTTTGTAAAAAATTACCGAGCAAGGCTAGGTCATCCAGGAATTTATTTATTATAGAAGTTCATCATCCTCCTGCCCTTATCCCACTCTAAGTGGGATTGGTTCATGTTTTAAACATTTTGTAAGTTGATTTGGCTTATTATTTTACGATCGACCGCCTTGCCTGACGTTTATTTATTTATTTCTTTTTATGCATATAGTTAGAAAAGAGAAAGAAAAGGTAAAAAAAGCACATGTACAGGCGGACCTATCTCTAAAAGGGATCTCTTCCAGTCAACCTTTGAGTAACAGAAGGCAAAGGACAAGAATTGAAGAAGAAAGAGAATACGGGTAATATAGAGAAAAAAAATTATATAAATTTAAAATCGCGGATACATCTTGTACTTTGATAAATACCTACATCAAATTTAATAAAAAAAAACGGTTGCCTGTAAAGTCGGTTTTACGGGCAAAGATTTTACGTGACAGCGTCTTTTTCTCAATAGAATATTTATTGATATGAATATTATTAAATTGCACAATAGGAACAAGGAATTGAATGAAAATAAGAATTGCACAAATTTTAACTGTACAAATATAGTTCATGTTTCATGTTTGAGTGGGAGAGAGACGCAAGGCATTCGCCAGTCCGGCGGGCCTCTCTTTCGTTCGGTGACTCATCGTAACAGACGTGAGCGGGCGTTACACTTTTTCATGAGTGACTCCAAGCCGCAACCTAATTTAAGACGTTGTCATGTCAAAAACTGTATGACACTACATTTATAATCAATATTGTGTACATTTCAAGAAGATTAAAGCTGATATTATCGAGATTAATATTCAAAGGTAAAAAGTTCCATCCATTTTCGCACTGCGAATTGTTTTGTGTTATCCACATGACTCTGTGAATGGACATTCCATTCAGACATGCGATATTTACTTCGGTGGGAACAAAATAATACGTGTTGGTATTCCGACGCATATTGTGTTAGCCGTGTGGTATCCGGCTAAGTAGACTAGTACCACCCTCATTTCTTACCGAGGTGTCGTAAAAGGCGGCAGGCGGCCGGTCGTTTAAACGCAGCTAAATCACGTTACAGCATGTTTATAGCATGTTAGGCGGCGGGGCGGATCCGGGAAGTCGAGTCTTTGGATCCGATCCGCCGCAGGCGAGCGGGGCGCAGACGATTCGCCGAAGCCCGTCGTATGCCGCCTAACGGGGACCTATGGGCGTTCCGAACGGGGTTTATCGGACACCCATCTGAAAAGGTCCCTGAGATGGTCGATGCATCTGGTGCTCCCGATGCATCGTCTAGCGGAGGGAGGGCCTAGTTTAGAGAGGCCCCGACCCAGAGGTGGCGTACTCTGAGGTTCAGAGTTGCTGCTGGCGGGGATAGGGGCAATGTGTCCAACGTTACCCTGTCCCCGCCACCAGCAGCGTGGTGGAGCACTGTCAGGTTTTTAGTCGGTGAGAGTCCGACATACCCGCCGCTCGTCCCCGTCAGGCGGTGATGACCCATAATGGGTTTTCCTGACAGAAAAAAAATAAATGTTTATAGCATGTTGTGCCGATCCCACTTAAAGTGGGATAAGGGCAGGAGGATATATTCCGACGCGTATTGTCAACTCCATACCGAGTGATAGTTGCTCCTTGTGAATACCAAGTTATGTCAGAAACGGTAATAGTTCAATGTTATATGTTATAGGCTGGCCCGTTGGAGCAGTGGGTAGTGACCCTGCTCCGCGGGTCGCGGGTTCGATTCCCACCGAACATTTTCTATAAATGAATTTGTTGGTCTTTGAGCCTGGGTGTATATTTGTATTTAAGTATGTATTCACCAGTTGTCTGTCTACCATAACACAAGTATTAAATTACTTACTTTGGGGACGGACGACCGTGTGTGTAAGTGTCGCATATATTTATTTATATGTTGTTTCTTATGTTTAATAGCGGAAATGGGGTCATAGCTGAGTAAGATGGTGACTAAAAATTCTAGTTGTGTAATTTTACATACTGGTCTAGTCCCGATGACAAACATGTTTATGATAAGCATGTTCTGATACTGACGCCAGAATTGACTCAATGCGAAGGAACTCCTCAACGGTTTATAGTGGGGATATAAAATGTTGTTAAAAGTTTTTTTACTTAACTTGTTTACCCCAGTAAAGTAAGTAACGGCCGTTACTATCCCACTGCTGGGCATAGGCCTCTTGTCTCCGTTTTTTTTTAATGGCGAGAAGGATTGGAGCTAAGACCTACCACGCTGCTCCAATGCGGATTGGTAGGTTACACATATCCCCAGAATTCTCTAGAGATATGCAGGTTTCCTCACGATGTTTTCCTTCACCGAAAAGCTTGTGATAAATTGCAATTATTAATTAGACACATAAGTTCTACTAGAAAACTCATTGGTGTCTGCCCAGGGTTTGAACCCTAGACCTCCTCGAAAGAGGCGCACGGTGTTACCACTGGGCTACCACAGCTTACCCCAGTACAACAATATATTTAAATATAATATATCTGGGTGACCGATTGCTCGGTATTTTTTTACAAAATAAAAAAAGAATCTTAAAAAAAGGAAAAATAATAGGATAGGTGGGGCTTGATCCTAGGTATTTTCATTTCTCGCGACCACCCGTTCCCCATATAAGCTACGCTGACTTGACAGTTAATGGCAAAAATTCAATTCAATATGAATTTTAGTATTTTTTAATGCCCAAAAACAATGATAATATATTTTTTTTTAAATAAAACCTAGCTAGATCGATTTTTCTCCTCCAAAATGCCCTACATGCAAAATTTCAGGAAAATCGTTACAGCCGTTTCCGAGATTCCGAAAAAAAAAATTATATACATATCATCATCATCATCATCCTGCCCTTATCCCACTCTAAGTGGGGTCGGCACAACATGTTATAAACATGTTGTCACATGATTTGGCTGCCTTTTTACGACCGGCCGCCTGCCTGACGTCAACTTACCATAGTCGTATTTTACGACACCTCGGTAAGAAAGAGGGTGGTCTATTCTACTAAACCGGATGCCACACGGCGGCTTGACTTACCTTAGTCGCCTTTTACGACACCTCGGTAAGAAATGAGGGTGGCACTATTCTACTCTGCCGGATACCACATAAAATTATATACATACAAGATAATTAAGTTATTATCATTTAAATATTAAAGATATAAATATTTTGATCCTAATAATTGTCATTGAGTTAGAATCCATTTGCATTATGTTCATATGATAAAATAAATTTTGCATATCCAGTCGGTTTTCGGTCAATGTATAGGCTATAAATTGCCAGATTGTCAATTGCTCAATCGATCATGTGACGACGCGTCGTAATTATCTCATACCTTATACAGGGCTGTCGCAAGGTGATTCGCAAATAAGTGCTGCCAATAGCTTAACTCGTACCTATCTCATATATTTGTTAACGCACACTATATACAATAACACGATATAATAGGAATACCACAATTCCGTTCCGAGATGCACTTCTCTTGAATGACGAACAAAGACTGACTGTCACTGAAACGTTTTGTCAATAGGAAGACTAAACCGGTAACAACAACGGAACAGTGCCGCCACTGTTTTAATCAAAAAGGGCGCGATACTCTTGTTTCATGACTTTGTTGCTATAAAATACAAAGCGGAAGTCATTGGCGACAACATAGTATACATAAATTTTGGCGATGTAAGCTATATTGCTATTTTGTGCGTAGTGGATTTCTAGATACAAGAAATTTGTAATTGATGGGCTTAAATAAAATTTAAATTTGGAAAAGCAAAATGCATTCCAATCGCATCTAAGTATTTTATATGTAAACTGAGAAATTTTATATGTTTTTAAAATAAATAAGTTTATTATTTATTAGTAACTTATCGTGTAGTACGGATCACTGATTTATTATTTATTAATTACTTATCAATGCGAAGCACGGATCACGACTGATTCAACCTTATTTCAATTTCACATTACTATATATACAGTTTTCAGTTTTTATACATAAATGTCTATATCGGTAAATAAAAAGACAAATTTAACAATGCAATGAGGAATAAAGTGATTTCATTGTGAAATTTAAATGTTACTGCGTGTTATATCATTCTTGTTATAGACAATAGAGTTATAGAACAATATGCATTTATAGCAACAAGGTGTTGATAAACAAATTATCAGGACAACTACAAAACATGTGTATTGTACGTACATGATAACAAAACATTAAGAGAATAATCGCCTTACATGGGAGTATGTTCAAGTACACAAGGACCTTATACTTATTATAAAATCAAATTCTCAAAATCTGTCTGTTAGTATGTGATTGATTTTTCAAAAACTAATGATATTTATATTAGTAGCGGCCTGTTACTATCCCACTGCTGGGCATAAGCCTCCTCTATCCGTTTTTGGAGAGAAGGATTGGAGCTAAGACCTACCACGCTGCTCCAATGCGGATTGGTAGGTTACACATATCTCCAGAATTCTCTAGATATATGCAGGTTTCCTCACGATGTTTTCCTTCAACAAAAAGCGTGTGATAAATTGCAATTATCAGTTAGACACATAAGTTTTAATAGAACAACTCATTGGTGTCTGCTCGGGTTTCAACCCATGATCGTCTCTAAAGATTCACACGGTCGCATCGCTGGGCTATCACAGCTTCCATATATTAATACGGTTTTTACAAAAAGATGTAATTCTTCCGTAAGGTTTTGGATAATAGTGCATTAATGTTTTATGTAAATGGTGTTTACGAGGTTGTGCAGCTGTAAAAAAACTCGCCTGGACTAATAAATAAATAAATACTAACTAAAAGAAAAAAAATAATATAAAATAATGTTATTATTACTTTTAATAAATAAATTCATAGTGCAACTTTTTTAGTATTTGACTCGATTGCTAATTTAGTAAACTTTAATAGCAGCCTCGGGACACATGCGGGCGGAAACTTTTTATTTATTCAAAACTTACTCAATGCGTATCCCTGCATGTTTGAAAGAGCAAGTTGGCTCGTTAAAAGTAGAAAAGTTGTTTGGAAGCAATAACTTAGACGGTTGGATACGGGGACATTATTGTAGAGTCCATTCTATTGCAGCGACGTTTTGAATTTGTTGCGATAATTTACTAAAAGTAAGTTTACGCGCTAATCTACTTTACTTCTACCTTAGTCGCAACTTACCTTAGTCGCCTTTTACGACACCTCGGTAAGATAATGAGGGTGGTCTTTTCTATTTAGCCGGATACACGATGGAAACGAAAAATATTACTATTATTGCGAAAAAAGCATGAAGTGCTTTGTGCAATTTCGTATACACATCGTATAATAAGTGCCTTTAATAAAAGATAATAAAAGAGTAACCGATGTCAAAAGTTTTGCACGAGTACATAGAAAATGAATATCCCACTAATATTATAAATGCGAAAGTTTGTGAGTATGGTTGTATGTTTGTTAATCTTTCACGGTGAATGCGCTGAACTAATATCGATGAAATTTGGCACAATTATTCCTTATACACCGGACTATAATAAGCTATAGAAATCCTGTTAATTCTACAGGAATAAGATGACATTGAAAAGCGTTATCTATTATTAAGCTATCACACGACAACAGTTCATGCGAACGATGTCACAGGTAAAAGCTAGTTAGTAATAACTTAATTGATATTTGAAATTTATCACACGCTTTTCGGTGAAGGAAAACATCGTGGGGAAACCGGCATATCTCTTGAGAATTTTGGAGATATGTGTAACGTACCAATCCGCGTTGGAGCAGCGTGGTAGGTCTTAGCTCCAATCCTTATTTCCAAAAAACGGAGAGAAGAGGCCTATTCCCAGCAGTGGGATAGTAAGAGGCCGCTACTTACTAACTACTAATAACTTATTACTTACTGATAATACTAATATTCATTATTTAATTAATGAAATAATGAATACTAATTTTAGTTTTTTTTCAAAGAAATTATCTTTCAAGATATTTGAAATGAATGTATACATTTCATCGTCCGGGCTGCGGAAAGCGAAATATTTTATATCCCTCATACTGAATACTCAAACAAACCTTGGAAAACGACGATCACTTCTGTAAGAACCTTTCTTTTACGATATTTCTAAATGAATGTGCAGATTTTATCGCTAGCCGGTTGAAGGCAAATGTTTCTACGAACATAACCTGTACTTTTATGAGTCTAGTATCGTTTTGACTATTTTCGGGAGCAATTTTTTTTATTAAGAACAGATACGTTGGACTTTAACTCCGCCGTGTGGTATCCGGCTGAATAGAATAGTACCACCCTCATTTCTTACTGAGATGTCGTAAAAGGCGACTAAGGTAAGACGACCCGCCGTGTGGTATCCGGCTGAGTGGAATAGACCACGCTCATTTCTTACCGAGGTGTCGTAAACGGCGACTAAGGTAAGTTGACACACCGTATGGTATCCGGTTTAGTAGAATAGACTACCCTCCTTACCGAGGTTTCGTATAATGCGACTAAGGTAAGTTGACGTCAGGCAGACGGCCGGTCGTAAAAACGAAGCCAAATCATGTTACAGCATGTTTATAGCATGTTGTACCGACCCCACTTAGAGTGGGATAAAGGCAGGAGAATAATGAATGATGAATGTTATGTTTAACATTGATAATTAAAAATTATTTCAAATATGTATATTATAAATATAATATTTAAGAGAGTTAGATAAGATAAGTTACGTCAGGCTAGCGGCTAGTTGTATAATAACTAGCCAAACATGTAAAAACACGTTTAAAATATTTATAAAAGTTTTGTTTTCTATAAAACTCATAGTTATATGGTAAAAAAAGTCGTAAATCTCTAGAGTTATCATAGAAAATTACTTGTATATGTGTAACCAGTCAATGCACATTGAAGTAGCGTGGTGGTTATGGGCTGCAATCTTTCCCTACAAGGTGAAATAAGGCCTTTTTGCAATCGTGCGATGAAAACAATTACCGTACTACTTCAGTATAATAAATTTCTCTTAAAAAATATATAATTGTAAGTTTGATTTAAATTGTATAATTTACTGTCAGAATGTTACATTTTGAAATCAATAAAGATTTATTATTTATTATCATATTATTAATAGTACCCGTAGTAGTTGACCGAGTCTAAAAAGAAGAAAAAAATAATTGGGTAGGTCAGGCATGTCTAGGTATGTTCATTTCTAGGGACCGCCGGTTCCTCGAATTAGCTACGCTGACTTGACAGTACTCGGCAAAAATAGTTTTTTATATATTTAATTTTTGCATTTTTTACTGCCCAAAAACAGGGATACCTAACACTTTTTTTTTTAAATAACACCTAGCTAGATATAATATAGAATAAAACCTCCTGCATGCTGATCCGATAGGTATATACCTACAAGACTAACTCATTTAAATATTAAAGATATCTATAAATTATCTTATTGAGATTGTTTTTCTTTTATGACAGTTAAGAATTATTAGAATATATTTTATGTACAATAATCGCGCTCGCATTGCTGCTACGCATCGGTGTGACGGGCGGTCGTTGTTTATTTAATGCATCGCTAGCAATGAATCCTAAGCCACATAAGGGCATGTGGGAGGTTTATTTACTGCACTGCTGTGTATAGAAGTTCCTTGACCTCATCTGTTATTCTAGGTAGAATAGAATAGAATAGAAATATACTTTATTGTACACCATAATCCATACAAAATAAAAACAGTTTGAACATGAAACATTTTTATAAACATGGTTAAGATATACAATGGGCGGCCTTATCGCTAAAGAGCGATTTCTTCCAGGCAACCCATAGGTATTTCTTGGTAGTAGGTATTTCTTGCTTTGATGTTTTCTCATGTTTAATTTAAAGCTCAATAACCTCGTCCCAAAGGGGGTGGAGGCTTTCAAAGTAAGTTAAAAGTAAGTAGCGGGCTGTTACTATCCCAATGCTGGAAATAGGCTTTTTCTCTCCGTTTTTGAAGAGAAGGTTTGGAGCTAAGACCTACCATGCTGATCCAATGCGGATTGGTAGGTTACACATATCTCCAGAATTCTCTAGAGATATGCCGGTTTCCTCACGATGTTTTCCTTCACCGAAAAGCGTGTGATAAATTTCAAATATCAATTAAGTTATTACTAACTAGCTTTTACCTGTGACATCGTTCGCGTGAACTGTTGTCCTGTGATAGCTTGATAATAGATAACGCTTTTCAATGTCATCTTATTCCTGTAGAATTAACAGGATTTCCATAGCCTATACAAGTATGTTAGTCCGGTGTATAAGGAATAATTGTGCCAAATTTCATCGATATTGGTTCAGTGGATTCGCCGTCAAACAGTAACAAACATACAACCATACTCACAAACTTTCGCATTTATAATATTAGTGGGATATTCATTTTCTATATACTCGTGCAAAACTTTTGACATCGGATACACTTTTATTATGTTTTATTAAAGGCACTTATTATACTCGATGTATATACGAAATTGCACAAAGCACTTCATGCTTTTTTCGCAATAATAGTAATATTTATCAGTCACGCCGTGTGGTATCCGGCTGAGTAGAAAAGACTACCCTCATTACTTACTCATTACAACACGGTTAACTTACCTTAGTCGTCTTTTACGAGACCTCGGTAAGAAATGAGGGTGGTCTATTCTACTTAGTCGGATACCGCACGGCGAGTTAACTTACCTTAGTCGCCTTTTACTACACCTCCGTAAGAAATGAGGGGTACTATTCTCCGCCGGATACCAAGAATTTTTGTAAAAGTAAATAAAAAATTCAATTCATATTTCCTCTCGTGCTTTTGAAAATGTTAATTGAATTTCCAAGTCGGATTTAATTGTAACGTCCGTGGACGTCAAACAAAATGTTTAGGTGTGAATGAAATGCAAGCTAGAATACCCCTTCCTTCCCTTTACGTTATAAAAGTAATTGGCACTCGAAATCTTTTCCATTAAACAAAATTGCAAACTATTTTCGTGTAAACGGTTAGGTTTGCATTTTTAAAGCAACATTTATGTTGCATCTCTTTACATATTAATGTATTTTTCCGCTGCGAGAATGCTATCTTTGGCCGTTAAGAAGTGACGTCACGCGTGTAGACATAACGAAATGAAATAGAAATTTTTTATTTTACAAATACGCTAATCTATATCTATACTTATAAAGCTGAAGAGTTTGTTTGTTTGTTTGTTTGGTTGTTTGTTTGTTTGTGTTTGTTTGTTTGTTTGTTTGAACGCCTTTATCTCAGGAATTACAGGACCGATTTGAAAAAATCTTTTACTGTAAGATAGTCCATTTATCGAGGAAAGCAATAGGCTATAATATCACGCTAAGATAAATAGGAGAGGAGCAGCAATAAAAATAATAGCGAAAACGGCAAAATTATAATAATATAATAAAGCTTTCCTTGCGTGCGCTAAACGGTGTAAGTTATTCAAAAATCATAAAATTCAATGTTATCTCACCTCGGTTGATTACCTCTTCAGGTGACAAGAGGGCTAGCTCCTTTTTCGCACAAAGAATCAGCTTAGCGATTCAGCGCGGAAACGCTGCCAGCATTCTTGGGATCATTCCACGTGGGCATGATTTGTATAGTCCTAGCGTGTAATTTAAAATAGGTATAACTTGTACATTTTTGATGTAATGTTGCAATTGAAATTGCGATTGCTTTTCAAATAAAAAAAAAATATTAAAGAAAAGCTTAGAATAGCAACCTTTTATTGGCGGAGTAATATTGTTCCAGTATTTGGTAGCTTACATATTTGAAGTCAAAACTATTTCTTTTCAATCTATAGGCGTCCATTGCTGGATCATCGCTTTTCAAGAAATTTTCAAATCACAATCTTGTGCTATTTCTATACAGCGGTTCCTTGTGATTCGTAGGTCATCGGTCCAATACCTTTTCATTTCTGTTCCAATCACTTAGAAGAACTTATGTTTCGCTGTAGGTCATCGACCATCTAGCTCCGATACTATAAAAGATAAATAAAACGTTATTCCTTTAGCAAAACAAATCTACTATCTAAGATGTTTTCACAACGAAAATAATTGGAATTCCAACTTCTTTCCACTGAACGAAATTGCAGGCGACTTCTTTTATGTGAACGTCGTGGACGTTGCATTTTTAAAGTAACATTTACGGACGTTGCGTCTCGTTCCATATTAATATACCCCCTGTGAACGTCGATAGACGTTCTTAGAGAACGCTGAAGCGATTATTTGGTAAACAAATATCTGCTCTGCTGGGAATATAGTCCAGTCTCAACCGCTTTATCCTTACATTTGCTTATACATATATCAAATTCTTGCCATGTTATCGAAATTTGTGACTCAAATTGTCAGAATTACTCTGAATCAACTATTAGACTGTATTTTTAAAAAGTTAGTATATCCTGTCCTTAGGTACTTAAAATTTCACTTTTTTTTACTTATTTTTAATGACAGGTTCATTTTAACGATTAGTCACGTATACTTTGTACGTATTGCCATTAATTAGGCAATTTTGAGTTAAAACTAGTTGGAAATATCAGGTCAGTTGTTCGACGTTAATCGGTATGCCATTTAATTATTTAATTTAAAAAAACTATTATGTAATGCGTTGCCTTTTTAAGGGCTCAAGGTGTGTGCCCACCTGCCAATAATAGTTGAAAGGTATTTGCACATGTACAAATGTCTTTTTAGCGATCAAATTATTGCCCTATCAAGGATATTACATAAGTCATGTATTCCATTTTCCAACTGCGTAATATGAAAAAGGTAAAGGTATTTTTGCAGCTGATAGTTGCGGTTACTCGCACATCTTTTTTACTGTAATTGTGACTACTTTAATTTTTAATTGTATTTTTTAACATATATTTTAAATGTAATTTTTTACTGTAATTGTGTACTGTAATAGTTATAAGTATTATGTTAAAAAGAGCAACCGAGTTTCTTGCTGGCTCTTCTCGGTAGGAACAGCTTTCCGAACCAGCAGTAGAATTGAGGATTCAAAAGCATTTGTTTACAAGTTTATTTGAATATAAGAAATTTGAATTTGTTTTATAATATGTATAGATTTCTTCCGCCGTGTGGTGTCCGGCTGAACAGAATAGTACCACCCTCATTTCTTACTGAGGTGTCGTAAAAGGCGACTAAGCTAAGTCGACCCGCCGTGTGGTATCCGGCTGAGTAGAATAGACCAAACTTATTTCTAACCGAGGTGTCGTAAAAGGCGACTAAGGTAAGTTGACCTACCGTATGGTATCCGGTTTAGCAGAATAGGCCACCCTCCTTCTTACCGAGGTGTCGTGAAATACGACTAAGGTAAGTTGACGTCATGTAGGCAGCCGGTCGTAAAAACGCAGCCAAATCACGTGACAGCATGTTTATAGCATGTTGTTCCGACCCCACTTAGAGTGGGATAAGTACTAAATAGTACGTATCCGTTTTTGCTAATTTGTTATACGCTTCTCTCTAATCGCCCCATTGCGTCACAGGGGCTCTAAAATTTTACCGTAACAAATTAATTTCAAATCTTAAGGGATCGTTGTAACTGATGACTTATATAAAATGGCGGACCGTTCGTTACCCGGCACTAACGACTGACCTATTTAAGGCCAGTCGTAACAATACTGGTTACAACTGTAGTTGTAGAATGCGTTCGATAGAAATGATAATAACTTATTGTACTTCTTTGTTGAGACAATGGATGCCGTTTTGTTCGGTGAATTATTGAGTGCGAGATTATACGTTCAATGGGTTTCTATGATTTATTATGTTACTAGCTGTGCAGAATCTCCCGTAAATGCCGACACCGCAAGAATTCTAAGATAAAAAGTATATGTTGCTCCATTAACTTTTCAATTTTCTAGTGAAATTCAACACAACAAACACATCAAAATCGGTTTAGATTTTTTATATATATATATATATATATATATATATATATATATTTTCGGAATCACGGAAACGGCTCCATCGATTTTCCTGAAATTCAGTATGGAGGTGGTTTTTGGGGAAAAAAATCGATCTAACTAAGTTTTATTAAAGAAAAATCGTTTTATCTCTGTTTTTGGGCATAAAAAAACAAAAGTTTACTTTCAATTTATTGAATATATACAACACAATTTTCGCCGTAAAATTTCAAGTCAGCGTAGCTTATTCGGGAAACGAGTGGTCGCGCGAAATGAAAATACCTAGGATCGAACCCCACCCTTACACCTTTAATTTTTTCTTTTTTTTTAAGTTTCTTTTTTTATTTGGAAAAAATTACCGAGCAAGGCTCGGTCACCCACATATTAAGTATAGACATATCAAGTTGAAGATTCAATGTTTTCAATTAACAATTTTTTTTCTTCATAACTCAAATTTATTTAACGCTTAATTTTGAATAATTAGAATAAATTAAACAGTATTTAAATTAAAAAAAAAAATTAGGTATAAGAAAACGCCATGTGGTATCCGACTGAGTAGAACAGTACCAACCTCATTTATTTATTTATTTATTTATTTATGTACCATAAAAAATGTTGGAAAAAAAACATTATTGGTAAAAAAAGTGTATAAAGGTCAATTTATTATGACAGAGATCTCTGTCAGCTAACCTACGAAGTGAGACAATTTATATTAAAGAAAAAGCTGGTACGCAAATATCAAACATTATGAATTAGAATTACCTACTAATAATTTAACAATAAAAATAAAAGAAATATACAATATATTTATATATACTCCTTTCATTTCTTACCGAGGTGTCGTAAAAGGCGACTAAGGTAAGTCGATCCTTCATGTGGTATCCGGCTGAGTAGAATAGACCAACCTCATTTCTTACCGAAGTGTCGTAAAAGGCGACTAAGGTAAGTTGACCCACTGTGTGGTATCCGGTTTAATAGAATAGACCACCCTCTTTCTTACCGAGGTTTCGTAATATACGACTGAGGTAAGTTGACGGCAGGTGGCCGGTCGTAAAAACGCAACCAAATCATGTGACATCATGTTTTTAACACGTTGTGCTGACCTCGCTTAGAGTGGGATAAGGGCAGGAGGATGATGGGAATAAACCAGTATTGAAATTTAAAAAATATATTGTAGGTATAAGAAAATTATGTTTGTCCAGTAACGTCCATTTCCACTACACATTAAAGTGATTAAATTGAACGCTACATCGACACAATCGCAGTCCATTTGATATTGGAATCGTTTCGATATTACCTATTTACTTTGCGAATCCAATATATTAAATGGATTTGTCGATATTATTGCGGACAACGAGTGGCTTAAACGGCCATTACGAAAGCCGGTATTACATTGTTGTTTTGTGTCGTGGTTTCGCTGACAATTTGGTATAATTTGCGCGTCTCTTTTAATAATAATACATTTATTTGCGAAACGAAACGAGTATATAAGGGGAAGTCTGAAAGTTGCGCCCATTATAGAAAAGACGAGATTGAGATGGTATGGACATGTAATGAGGAGGGATGAAAATCATGTGAAAATAGACCACCCTCTTTCTTACCGAGGTGTTGTAAAATACGACTAAGGTAAGTTGACGTCAAACAGGCGGCCGGTCGTAAAAACGCAGCCAAATCATGTGACAGCATGTTTATAACATGTTGTACCAATCCCACTTAGGGTGGGATAAGGGCAAGGGGATGATGAAACAAAAATATAAGTAAAATAAGTAAGTAGCGGCCTGTTACTCTCCCACTGCTGGGAATAGGCGTCTTCTCTGCGTTTTTGGAGAGGATTGGAGCTAAGACCTACCACGCTGCTCCAATGCGGATTGGTAGGTTACACATATCTCCAGAATTCTCTAGAGATATGCAGGTTTCCTCACGATGTTTTCCTTTACGTGTTTAGCGTGTGATAAATTGCAATTATCAATTAGACACATAAGTTTTAACAGAAAGACTCATTGTTGTCTGCCTGGGTTTGAACCCGTGAACTCGAAAGTGTTGCACTGTATTACCGCTGGGCTACCACAGCTCAAAATAGGAAGTAAAACAGTAAATGATGGTTACCAGTTCAAACCCTGGGCAATGAGTTTTCCTTTTTCGCGAATTTGTTTCGTTAAATATATTTCACTCTGCAACTCTAAAAGAAGATGAAACATTCTTTTCTTTTTACTTTCTTACTACATAGCATGCGTTTACAGTTAATGAGCGTTTGTAACAGCAAGATAGAGTGAAGTTAGAATTGGTCATTCTAGATAACAGAAAAATCGACAGTTTGTTAAGCTAAAGTTTAAAAAAACTTTTCTAAAATTTTCATTTGTTTTTGTTAGTCTTTCTTAAAACTTTTATCAACTTTGTAGTTTTACAGTACAACTTACACAGTACTTGTGTTGTTCTGTATTGAAGTAGGAGTGAAATGCTGTTGTATGAAGCTTTGTGAACTTTGTACCTTTGTTGCTCGAGTTGCTGTTTGTGTAAAAAAGCAATAAGTGTGAAGTCATTACTACTGTATAATACCTAACTTAGTTAAGTAGCTAGCTGTCCCACATGTTAATAGTGCGATGTTTAACTATAGATTCTTACAAATGATACAATTATTTTGCTATAATCAGCGTTTGTTATGAAAATCTATGTAATGCTAAGTGTAGGAAGCAAAACCGTTCTCATTATACATGGATTAGTTCCACAGGTATCAGTACCTGGGCGACCGAGCCTTGCTCGGTAATGTTATAAAAGATATAAAAAATTTAAATAAAAAAAATAGAAAGTGCCGGTGACATATCGGTTTCGAACCCGGGTTTTGACCTTTTTGGGTAGGCCCATTAGGCTATCACAGCATTACGTTTGATAGCCAAAAATATCATATATTCAATTCACATTAGCTTTTTTTCAATCCCCAAAAACGGGGATAGAACGATTTTTTTTTAAATAAAACCTAGCTAGATCATTTTTTACCCCAAAAGCTCCCTAGTGTGTGCCGTTTCCGAGATTGAGCAAAGAATATATACATATATACACAAGTTTAATTCATTTAAGTATAAAAGAAATAGAGAGAAAATCCCTTTTTACGCAACAGAAATGACAGGTATTTATTATAGGTAAATAAGAAATCTTACACAAGTAAATGTGGTGTATATTGCCAATAATCCGCAATAGGGTCGAGAATACCTCTATTTCGTACGATATAAGGAGGTATAAAAGACAAATCCTATATAAGTACATCTGGCAAACACGTGTAGAGAAAAGTTCTTTATTCTTTCCCGTCGACGCTCTAGTTAAGTTCCGTCTATGCTGAAGAGGCTGCCAAAGGCTGTGATAAAAAAAGTTGACGCTACATCACTTCACCGCAAATCTGTCCCGACTCTGAAACTTTTCGAGTGTCTTTCCCGTCTTTGTTTTGCACAGTTGTATAAGATTCTTATGAGAAATTCGCGTTAAATGTAAAAGTAACAGAAATATACTTAAACTCTGTAATGTAACTAGTTGTGTACGCGGTTTCGCCTGCATGGAAATAGAATAGAATAGAAATAATTTTATTTGACCAAAATACAAATAATAGAAAATATCTGGTAATTTTTTACAAAAAAAGAAAACTTTAAAAAAAAACAACTATTTAGTTGGGGATCGATCCTTGGCATTCACATTTCTCGAGTCTGCCGGTTACCCGAATAAGCCACGTCGACTTGACAGTTAACGGCGAAAATTCAATTCAATATATGTTAAGGTTTTTTAATGCCCAAAAACAGGGATAAAACAATTTTTTTTACATAAAATCTAGCTAGATCAATTTTTCTCCCACAAAACATCCTACATGTTGAATTTCAGGAAAATCGTTGGAGCCGATTCCGAGATTCGGAAAATATATATATATATATATATACATATATATATATATATATATATATATATATATATATATATATATATATATATATATATATATACATATATATATATATACATATATATATATATATACATATATATATATATATATATATATATATATATATATATATATACAAGATTAACTCATTTAAATATAAAGATACAAAAGAAAATATATCAAATGATGGTCCGCAAAGATTTCAGCAAATATGCAAAGCTAGTTTTCAGGGTGAACCTAATGTGACCTAACCTAATGATGTGATATGCTTACGAACTCTTAATATTTAACAACTAAAAAAACTATTCAACATATTCTTATATACTTATTTTTTACGTACGACCTTACGCCATCGCTAATGCTATATCCTCTACCCAAGGGTTGTCTGGAAGAGATCGCTGCGTAACGATAAGGCCGCCCAATGTACCTCTACCTAAGTTATGTAATGTCTATTGTTATTTTAAAATTTTGGTGTACAACAAAGTATATTTCTATTCTATTCTATCTTGTCATACGATATGAAGTAAGCAAAGTTAGAAATCAGAAACTATTAACCTTGTTAAGATTAAACTTAGATAAAAGATATTTCTATAAAAGTCAAAACAGCGAAAATTAAAAAAAAAGGTTATAGACTATATAAAGAAGTTCAATATGTTTTAGACATGCACATGGCCGTGAGTTCAGAAATGTTGGAAATGTTACTATAATATATTAGTAGCGTCTGGCTACGATACAAAAGGTACATGTTCGATTCCCATGGCATTAAAACAATTAACAAGGTTATATATACCATGTTAAATACCGATCAATTTATATATATCTGTTAAATTGTGCTATTATGTTATTTTCTTGATTTTTTGTTTGTTACAATAAAAAGCTAACTGGATTAGCTTTTACAGTTGAGATGTATTCATAATAAATATTGCTTAATTTTATTGATATCATTATAATAAAAATAACAGTAAAGTTAACGTTAGAAACAAATCGAAATGGTCGAATCGGAGAAATTCTATCATGTATTCAAATTTATACACTATGTAGTTAACGCGTGGCATACACACGCTATTGAACATATGCTCCTTAACTTATTTGTTAGGAGCATATTTTATTACATAAGCATACTGGCTATTGCCAGTATTTTTATGTAAAGGAAGTCCCAAAATTAACGCAAGATTTAAATTTGCCGCCGTTTGTACAATACAGTGTTGTTAGCCCTAAAAATACAATTCGACAGCTGACATTTTAGGGTTGGTAAAAATGGAGGTTTACATGATAATCTTCATTATTGAAAAATATTTAGAAAATAACGAAAGAATAGCGGTCGCAATTCGGAAATTTCATACAAAATATGGCCATTATGTTGATTTCTTCAAATGTGAAAAGATTTATTAGATTAATTTTAAAATACGAAAAACATGGAATATATATACTCATATTAATGTGGAATCTTGCAAGCTAAATTTAACCAACTTCCCGGTGTCCGATTGAGCTGAAATTTTACATACTTGTCTAGTCCCGATGACAATGCATGTTTATGACATACATACTTTTTTACCAAATATAAACATTACCTGATTTCTCCAAACGAGAGAACTCCTCAACAATCAACAGTAAGGACAATAAATTATATTAGGAGCTTTTTTTAACTTGACTTGTGTTACATTTATTTATATCAATAATTCGAAATTTACAACTTTCATTAGAATTGTAAAGTTGAACAAATAATTACCAACTATTACGAATATTTGGAGGCGGCCACACCAAGCGGGGGGTTAAGATGGCGGCTAGCAAAAAAGAAGGATGTGTTCAATGGAAATTAATAGGAATACAATGATAAATAGAATAATTAGGAGTTTTTGTAAAGTAGATTACTGATTACGATGTACGAAAATATAATTAAGGAAAGTTAATACTATAGTTTTATTACATTTCAGAAGTCGGCTGAACATACTAGAAATGAAAATGGTAAGGTTTTCAATTTTGATTATTTCATATGTTATTATTTTGCGATAACCATTTTCATCATAACTGTTTTGATATACACGCCTACTGCCTTATTTATATTAACTTCCTTTAAAAGAAAATAGATAACTGACAGTATTCCACGTAATTGATTTTTGTGTTATTTGTTTATTTTATTCGTTAAAAATAGATACTTGCGCTGTACAGGCCATTAACAGGATAGTAATAATAAAAATAAATACAACAAAACAAAACAATAAAGTTTTTAAATAATATAGGTAAATAATAAAAGTATCTTTAATATAAGTTTATGGCTTATTAAAAAGTATTTGTTGTTGCTTTTATGTGAAATAGTAATAAAAGCATTACTTATATTATAATTATACCCAATTGGTGTTCAATATTTTGAATTCCTTTGAAATACTTGCAGTTTCAAACTAATGGTTTTAGATCTAACAAGTAAAATATTAATCAAATTTCATTTTCATTATAATATTTAGTAATATTGAGTTTTTAGGATATAAAATATATTGTTGTGTGTAGTTTCAGCTTGATAAACAGGTTCGAGACTCATTTAGGCTGGTGCTAATCCATATCAATACAAATATGCTAAATACTGTGTCTCAGACGCATGGAGGTTGAACTGAAAAGGATTAATTCAAAGTGTATTTCCCTTCATTGTGTAATTGTGGCTGTAGTGTATGCAGGTGGAGATGTAGAGTGTAATGTACTTTGTATATTTATATACAAGACACATATATGTAATACATACATGAACATAGTCACTCTAACTCACACTTATACAAAAGGACATACACAGTTTCAGGATGCACCATGATAGTAACATGAGAGCCCTTGGTGAGAGTGGTTGTAAAGTGACATGTTGTTACTGTAGTGTGTGTTTGAGCCTGTGCTATATTCACACAACATTAGTTTGTAAACACTACTGTGGCCGTTGCAAGTGGTAATGCTATGGATTTTGTTATAAATGGTTATACAAAAATGATATTTGATTTAAAGCAATGAGTACTAATACATATATATTTTATTTATTTGTTGCACAAATTGTGTTTACAGTTCTGGTCTGGTTCTGGGTCTAGATTTTTAATGGACATCAATATTTAAAGTTTATTAATATAATTTACCTGAATCAGAATAAATATTTATTACTTTATTGTACATACATATTGTTAGAAAAGTTAAATAGTACATGCACCTACATTTGAGTACCAGAAGGAAAAGGTGAAGAAGTGAGATATGGGTAATATAGAAAGAAAGAAAAATAACAAAAACAAATGATATATAAAGAATAATAATTGCACACTTTACACAAAAGAAAAAAAAATGCAGTACAGATACAAGTAAATATTTAAATTTTTATAAATTTGACTGTTTAATTTTTGTAAAATAAGTAGATGAATAAAGATGTTAGTAATATATAATTACTTGAAACAAATATTTTCTAGTCTGTGACTTAAATGCCGAAAGGGAAACAGATTTGGTTTGTTATAGATAGCAGTTTGTAGTTCACTTATATGTTTATACTCATAAATTACAGATAGTTCAGTTTGTCTCTTAATTCATGTCTTTAAATATTTGATGCCCTTTCCCTATAAGTTCAGTTATGATAGAATATGATTATGATTTATATAAAATAAAGAAATCATTTATTTATTGGAATAAATCCACAGCTATTATTATAACTAAACACTAACATAAGTCAATTAGAATTTTATTGCTTGAAGCAAAACTGATATTAGCGATTATGTTTATTAGGAGTCCATCTTCATTATCAATCATTAGGAATCTTATTATTTATTTATACACTTTATACAACCAATACATTGGACAACCACCACCACAACAAATAAATTGGAAGCAGTAAAAAAAAAAAAAAACAAATTGTAACATACAAGAGGCGGCCTTATTGATTAGTAGCGATCTCTTCCAGGCGACCCTTGGGTTAAGTAGAACTGTAAGAACGGTGTGGGTGGTGCACTATTCTATAGTTAAATACATACTAATAATACATACAAATACAAAGACAGAAGATTTACACATCATAAAGACATCTAAAAGTAATATATATGCAATCTATAAACTAATACATATATAATGAATACATAACAATGATTTAAATACATACATTAATTATTATTTGACAAGTAGTATTGCTTTACAGATTTTAATTTTTATTTAAAGGTAAGGTATTTGTAAAGGTAAAGGTAATTGGTAAAGGTAAAGAAAGGTATTTGAATATTTAAAGGTAATACATTCCATAATTTAATCTTAACATTGTATTTATATATACAGAAGTTTTAGGATACTTTTGGATCTGTTTGTATATTTCCCACCTTCTGTAGAAAGTGAGATGTTTATTTGGTTGTTTAATTTCTGTATTGTAAAGAAAGGAAGGAGCATACTTGACACAGAAATACAAATAAAAATACTAATTTCAACAGTCCTACATTTTCCACAAAAAAAAAAAATAATAAAAATAGAAAAATATTAGTGAATAAAAATAAAATATTAATAATTAAATTAGTATTCACTGGTTAAATAATTTTAAACAGGTCATAACATTTATTAAAGGTATATGAAATCTTGAAAGGATTAAATATGAGGTAAAGTGCCGCATAACTATTATAAGGAGTATTAAACAGTGTATGAATTTATATTTTGAACAACTTGGTTGCATATGGTTTATCCCAGGCACTTTTGTTAATTAGTTTGACAAATTTGTTAAATTAGTTGTTTATATATATGTGTTTTCATTTTTGTGAAATAATTTGTCTTAAAAGGTTTTCTTTATATAATTCTTGTTGTTATGAATAGATTCTAACCAAATACCTTTCTTTGCGAGTTCTGTGGAGCATTATGGAGGAGCATGGTGATCGCTATCAGCATGCAAGCAACCTGAAGGTATCGAATAAAAAAAAAGGAAAAAAAAAAGGTAATCGCTCTCAGATTATAAGCAACCTGAAGGGTCAATGTGTTAATGGAGCCAGAAGCTTAAGACATAAAAAGCCTATTGCCAGGTATTCGGGCATATTATGATGATATATTTTAAGATGATAATCTCGCTAAAATGTATGGGTTAGCGAGTATTGTGTAACTGTGTAGTATGATATGGACAAACTTGCTAGAATTGATGGGTTAGAAAGTACTATGTTACTGTTAGGATGTGAATAGACAAACTTGCTAGAATGGGGTGGTTTAGTAAGTATGGCCGAACTACAGTAACATATAATTAATGAGTTGCTTTTTGCCCCGACAATATAAAGTGTCATTCGAATCTAACCTCAAATATAAATAAATTCTTCTGCACAACTAGTACAGCTTAATACGGATGATATATTTGTTATGGCATTGATTTTATATTTAGTACAGAAAGAGTGTAAGAAATATGCTTATACATAAAGAATATAAAAAAAAAAAATATTTGAATATTATTTGAATGATTAAAATATCTGGATTGAGAATACTATCAGCTCTGCATTATTGAATGACAAGACTGAGGTTTAATAATGTGAAATTGAAAATGTATAAAGGATTGACCGCCGAGTTTCTTGATGGTTATTCTCGGTAAGAGCAATATTACGCACGAATTGTAGATTCATTAAACATATTGAGCATTAACGATTCAAAAGTACTTAAAAGAGGTAATTTGAATAAAGATTATTTAATTTGATGAGTTAATTTTGTTAATGCATCATCTACATCGCACTCCGTGACTGAAGGGTGCAGCGTTGCGATAGTCGGTGTCGCAAAATGAATGGTTTGCATACACTATACTCCGTGGACGTTGTACTGTCACGATAGTAAGCGATTTGATGAGTTGATTTTGTTGTACCATCTACATCGCACTCCGTGACTGAAGGGTGCAGCGTTGCGATAGTCGGTGTCGCGAAATGAATGGTTCGCATACACTGTACTCCGTGGACATTGTACTGTCACGATAGTAAGCGATTTGATGAGTTGATTTTGTTGTTGTACCATCTACATCGCACTCCGTGACTGAAAGGTGCAGCGTTGCGATAGTCAGTGTCGCGGAATGAATGGTTCGCATACACTGTACTCCGTGGACGTTGTACTGTCGCGATAGTAAGCGATTTGATGAGTTGATTTTGTTGTTGTACCATCTACATGGCACTCCGTGACTGAAGGGTGCAATATTGCGATAATCAGTGTCACGAAATGAATGGTTCGCATATACTGTACTTCGTGGACGTTGTACTGTCACGATAGTAAGCGATTTGATAAGTTGATTTTGTTGTTCTACTGTCACGATAGTAAGCGATTTGATGATGACATCGCACTCCGTGGTTTGGTGCCGAGATAATCGACGACGAGCGATGGCTGCCGGGTGTGTTGACGGCTGCCGGGTGTGTTGGCTGGCGGCGACACTTAAGCGGGCGCCTATCAGTGATAAAAATGAAAAGGATTCGGCATGTCCAGGGTGTGGAGAACAGAAAGGCTTGTGGTGTACTCACCGGTAAGATGGAAGATATTGGGTAAGGATGAAACTGCAGTTGAGGCTTAAATAAATATACCTTTCAGGGATAATATCAGATTTTTAAAAGCGACTGGTAGCTTAAAGCAGGTGACACTGTCGGGACGGCAGTGAATCTTGTAGCACTACGTGGGGAAATTTGTCAAGTAGTCAATCACATGAGCTAACTACAAGTCTGGGCGTCTCCAGGACTCAGTAGATGTGTCGTTTAAGTTGCAGTGGTAACTAATTGGACTGGTTAGACTTGGATAAAGCATAACAACAGGAGGGATAAACGGTGTCATTATTACTGTACGATTGTTATTGACTTTAAGTTTATTTTTAGTGTATTTATGATTTGGATTTGTGCTTTTAGGGCATGATATATTTCGCTGTAGGGGCTCCACAACAATAACCAGCAGAGTTCGGTCCTGCTGGGGCAGTCGACCGGTTCCGAGCGCTGCGAGCGCGCCGCCTGCAGTACCGCATGCGACCCGGCCCCAGTTATCAGCGCGCCCTCATTGCAAAGCCACGTCACTGTGCAGTATTTCCCTACTTACGTATACAACCATCCTACTAATATTGTAAATGTGGAAGTTTGTGAGTATGGATGTATGTGTGTTGTTACTCTTTCGCGGCCGACTCGCTGGGCCGGTATTGGTGGGGTTTGGCACATTTATCCGTTGTACACCGGAGTGACAAGTGGACTTTAGAATTTATGTTGATTCTACAGGAATAGAATGACAAAAAAAAAAAAGCGTCATTTATTACCGACCAATTACGCGACAGCAGTTTACGTGGGCGGGGTTGCGGGTAAAAGCCAGTATAAATATATATAGAATTTAGCCTTTATACGCATCACATGGTTTGTTATAGTTATAATTGCATTCTAATAAACGAATAATTTAATTAGTATACAGCAGATAACATCATAATTTAATATTGTTTTTGTCACCAATGAAATGTACACATAGGAAGGTAAGAATTGTAGTAGGTAGGATGTCGTATTAATGGGAATGTGAAATTAAAGTAATGGGAGTCAATAAAAAAAAATTTTGGAGAACACTTAAGTTTTTACCCGTAACAGAAGTAGTAATCCATAGTTGCACTTTAAAGTAATGGCCATATGTAAAATTAATTTAAATTTATGTGCAGGTTCTGAATGTCTTCTTTTGCCGAGTGTAAAGTGGTATCCCGTGTATGAGGACATACACGCGCTCAGGATGGACGAGTGTAAAGTTGAACAAATAATTACCAACTATTACGAATATTTGGAGGCGGCCACACCAAGCGGGGGGTTAAGATGGCGGCTAGCAAAAAAGAAGGATGTGTTCAATGGAAATTAATAGGAATACAATGATAAATAGAATAATTAGGAGTTTTTGTAAAGTAGATTACTGATTACGATGTACGAAAATATAATTAAGGAAAGTTAATACTATAGTTTTATTACAGAATGTTACTCTTCATCGCTAAAAGCGTGGTGTATATTCAAACCTATAAATGCATGCATGTGGGATTCTTATGTACAACCACACAGCATGTATTCCAAGCTTTAAAGACGGCAATAAAAATATATAGCTATAGAATAATACCATTGAGAGTCAAGTGGTCTGCACAATGGAGTGCATTGACCCCGGGTGATTCGGAGAAAGTAAACGCTTTCGAGCTTGCGAAACTGCAACACCCATAGGATTTATATTGCACGAGGAATTCTAAGATATTTTCTTAGTATATCTCTTAAGTAAGCCTTTTAGACAAACGTCTGTTAATACTCGTAAGGGTCCGTGGGATCAAGTGTCGTGAAAACGCATTTAATATGGATGATGCACTTAGTGGTTTACGCAGACATCATTCGCCTTCCTTTATCCCACTCTAAGTGGGGTCGGCACAATGTTTGAAACATTTTATAACATGTTTCGGTTAATTATTTTATGACCGGCCGTCTACTTGACGTCAACTTTTACGCCACCTTACGGCAAGAAATAAGGGTGGTCTTTTTTACTCAGCCGGATACCAAACGACGGTATAAAAAAATAACTTAGAAAATTCCTCGAGTGTAAATAACGCGCCTAAAAATTCCGCATACAAGCAGCATGGTGGGTATAAACTCCTTCTTTCCATAGAAGAAAATTATTCTCCTCCTCGCTCTAACCGATGATATTTCGGTTAAGGAGCGAAACGATTGCTAAGTTTGTGATAGTGAATGTGTGTAATGCTTGTGTATTATCGTGGAGGTTTGTAGTGCTTGCGTTTTTGGGAACACTGCATGTATCTGGTATGAAAACGGATAGTCATAAACATAAAGCATCTAACTATCATCATCATCTTCCTGCCCTTATCCCAATCTAAGTTATAAACATGTTGTCACATGATTGTGCTACGTCTTTTACGACCGGCCGCCTGCCTGACGTCAATTTATCTTAGTCGTATTTTACGACACCTCGGTAAGAAAGAGGGTAGTCTATCCTACTTAACCGGATACCACGCGGTGAGTCAACTTACCTTAGTTGCCTTTTACGACACTTCGGTAAGACATGATGGTGGTCTATTCTACTCAGCCGGATACCACACAGCGGGTCGACTTACCTTAGTCGCTCTTTACGACACCTCGGTAAGAAAAGAGGGTGGCACTATTCTATTTAGCCGGATACCACACGGCGTACATAAAGCACCTAAGTAATATTATAAATGCGAAAGTTTGTGAGTATGTATATTTGTTACTCTTTCACTGCGAATCCGTTGAACCAATATCGATGAAATTTGGCACAATTATTTCTCATAGATACATATAACATACAATTGTTGTCGCCATTGACTTCCGCTTTATATTTTATAGCAACACATTCACAGTCATGAAACAAGAGTATCGCGCCCTTTTTGATTAAAATGGTACCAACACTGTGACGTGCTGTTTCCGGTTGAGTCTTCCTATTGAAAAAACGTTTCAGTTACATTCAGTCTTTGTTCGTCATTCAAGAGAAGTGCATCTCGGAACGGGAATTGTGGTATTCCTATTATATCGTGTTATTGTATATAGTGCGCGTTTACACAATTAATAGAAAGCCTGTTTATTCTACAGAATTAGGATGACATTGAAAAGCATCATCTATTATCAACCTATCTATAGTTATATATATTTTCTACTTATTTTATCGCAGATAATAACAAAATTTTATTATAAATTTTGTCTGAGAATACTTATATTCTTGCAAAGAATACTAAGCTGTCTTAAGCCAACAAAGAAAATTCTAATAATGTTTTCTATGTCATTCTTTCATTTCACCGTGCACAAAAGAATTCTATTCAGTGTCGGTATGATCTGGATATATTCAAGACGCGTTTCTAGATACCAGTGTTCTTTGATCTATTTTTTTACGCCTTTGAACACAATGACATGTTATTACGAGCATAATTCTCATAATCCGACTGAGTAGAATAGAGCACCCTCATCTCTTACCGAGGTGCCGTAAAATACGACTAAGGTAAGATGACCCGTCGTGTGGTATGTGGATGAGTAGAATATATCACCCTCATTTCCTACCGACGTGTCGTAATAGGCGACTAAGATAAGGCCGGTCATGAAATAGACCTTGTCACCTAACACTTCCTTATCCCACTTAGAATGGGATAAGGGCAGCAGAATGATGATGAATTCTGTAAAGAAAAGATGTCTTTGTGTCTTCCTGCCATAATATCCAGTTTTAAAGTGATTATTTTGTACACGTGACACAATGAACGACGCAGTGAGCTAAAAGGCTCGGAATCTATAATCAACCTAAAGCGAAGTCTTAAAAAAACTGCCATTACTGCCAGTTTTTTATGTCTAAAGGTTCTCTTACTGCAAATGCAATAATTTACGTGCTACGCGAGTCGACGCATAAAAAAAGTTCTCTTCACCTCCTGTGAGTTTACCAACGCACATTTTTCCGGTACTAAGTCGCCATTTGCTTTGCGACAAGCTGAGCTATATATAATTTTGGTACCTCTAACCATCTCTTATTCGCTAATTAGATGACTTTCTTACAAGGTCCAGAGTCAAAACCAAGTTTTGGCCCATAAGATATCACTTGAAAATTGCACTATTTGAAGACTTTACTGGTCTTTAAAGAATGAAACAAGCAGATTTACAAAATACTCCATGGTCTATTGCTAGAATATCCTCATTTATTAAGGAAGGCTATTAGAATATATATCACGCTTAGATGAATAGGAAAGGAGCAGCAATAAAAAATAGTATAAAAAAGGCAAAATATAAAGCTTTCCTTGGTGCGCTGACTAAACGGTAATGGTTATTCAAAAATCAAGCATTACAAAACACTAGCTGTTTTGTAATGCATGATTTTTTAATAACCATTGTTTAGCTAGCTTTTAAGGTTAACCGACTTTAACAATTTTTATGGTTATCAAAATACTATATTACGGTTCTATGTTTCCACGCGGGCGGATCCGCTGGCGATTGCTAGTCTTTAATAAAAATAAGATCTATTCTTCCTCAGGAGTCTTTATACTTCATCATCCTCCTGCCCTTATCCCACTCTAAGTCGGGTCGGCACAACATGTTATAAACATGTTGTCATATGATTTGGCTGCGTTTTTACGACCGGCCGCCTGCCTGACATCAACTTACCTTAGTCGTATTTTACGACACCTCGGTAAGAGAGGGTGGTCTATTCTACTAAACGGGATACCACACGGTGGGTCAACTTACCTTAGTCGCCTTTGACGACACCTCGGTAAGAAATGAGGTTGGTCTATTCTACTCAGCCGGATGCCACACGGCGGGTCGCTTTACCTTAGTCGCCTTTTACGACACCTCGGTAAGAAAAGAGGGTGGTACTATTCTATTCAGCCGGATACCAGAGTCTTTATACTTATGACCAATATTTAGTTATTCTACTACTTCTGAGGAATATAGAATTGCGCCGTCGCCAAAACCGTGGACTATTACCAATAAGGCGATTGACCTAATCTACTTAATCCATATGGTTAACACTTAGGTATTTATATAAACGTGAAGTGTTTTTATTATTGAAAT
The DNA here is from genome assembly GCA_947086495.1 of Morpho achilles. NCBI lineage: Eukaryota > Metazoa > Arthropoda > Insecta > Lepidoptera > Nymphalidae > Morpho > Morpho achilles. Next base: position 14,039,477 of record CAMTZB010000016.1, read on the forward strand.
AAAATGTACAAGTTATATCTATCTTAAATTACTTACACGCTAGGACTATACAAATCATGCCCACGTGGAATGGTCCCAAGAATGCAGGCAGCGTTTTAATTTACTTTATAAATTCGTATGGTGTTACGTGGTTTATTTTAAAAAACATTTTTGAGAAAAATCAATCGGAAAATTTCACTTCTTATAAGATACTTAAAAGTAATTTCCCTAGAGAGGTGATCACTTTCTTCGTCTAATATTTCGTCTCATAGCGATGCCGGCAATTGGGTCTCTAGGTCAATGGCTATCACATATTTGGCTGAAAATTTGATTGTGGACCTCATTGCTTGTGTAATCTTTGGTGAAATTGGTTAAGACCTAGTTGGCAATATTGTTTAAGTGTACCGTCCAATTATGTAAAGGTTTTTACCGATAATAACTTTAGATGTTGCATATTATTAATGTCATATTGCTTGTTTTCTGAGATTCACTCGCATATAAATATTATGGAATTTTTGAATTTAAACTATCGTGAGTAGTATTCATAGTTAATGTATAGAACCGGCTATACTCACGTCTTACTCTCACGTCTCACGTCTGTACTCACGACGTTATCACCGTGTAAAGAGCTCATGAATAGGAGCCCCGGATAGGTTCGAAACTAGTCGGGCTAACCCGATAGAATAAGACGTGAGTATAGCCGGTTCTATACATTAACTATTATGGAATTATTCATCCATGAGTTGATGGTTTTTCTTTGTGTATTAGAAATATTCTGAAAAGTCTCGTTGACTGAGATCTATAGGTATCATTAATTCTTCTTATTTAAAAAAAAAATTGTCTTGTCTATGAATTTAAATCTATAATTTTCATTCTGACGCCGTGTGGTATCCGGCTGAACAGTATAGTAGCACCCTCATTTCTTACCGAGGTGTTGTAAAAGGTGACTAAAGTAAGTAGATCCATCGTGCCGTATCCGGTTTATTAGAATAGACCACCCTCTTTCTTACCGACATGTCGTAAAATACGACTAAGTTAAGTCGACGTCAGGCAGCCGGCCGGTCGTAAAATACGTAGCCAAATCATGTGAAAATACGTTTATAACATATTGTGCCGATCCCACTTAGAGTGGGATAAGGGCCGAAGGATGATGAATTTTCATTCTGCTAGTTTATATTTTCTTGTAACATTCGTTCTTATTTAATAACAACTTATTAAGGAATTCCAAAATTTCAAGGCAAATGTCTAAGTAGTTAATAACATTTTCACAAGTTAAGGTTCGCACAAATTGCAGAATATTGTTCGAAGTACAAAATTTCCATTTGGATCCGTGTCAATTTGCAAAAGTAAACAACTGACACCCTTATCTTTCCTGAGCAGGACTTGTCACGGCCTACATTTCGTATTAAGAGTTGTCTACTTTAAAATAATAGGGATTTTGGAACTTCCTTTGTGCTCATCCCAGTATATTTGATTAATTGAGGTACTCATTTACATATGCAGTGGAAAAGAAAAGAAAGTTACAGGTAAAATAAAGTAAAGTAGCTGCCTGTTACTATCTCACTGCTGGGAATAGGCCTCATTTCTGTTTTTTTTCTGGAGATAAGGATTAGAACTAAGACTGCTGCTCCAATACGGATTGGAAGGTTACACATATCCCTAGAATTCTCTAGAGATATGCAGGTTTCCTCACGATGTTTTCTTTCCGAAAAGAGTGTGATAAATTGCAAGTACCAATTAGACACAAAAGTTTTAACAAAAAAACTCATTGGTCAACAACATACCCGAATTTTGAATCTGTGACTCTTGGAAACTCCTGTGCAATGGTGGGTTTATTACGGAATAGGAATCTATTCTAGCCAATCAAATAACATTGGGTAGATTAAAATAAAAGTAAATACTCGTAGTATGGAGATGATATTTCACCTTAAGTGATTGGTCGATGTTCTATCACGTTAAGACGTCAATCGTCCTACACTCGATTTCGTAGTGGTTACATAATCGATTTAAGTATCCTCCTCCTAGAGTCGTCTTTCTAAATGCTGAGGGTCGTGACCCCTACTACGGATCACTTAGGTGCAAACTATGTTGCGCCAACGGGGTCTGTTGTTCGAAGCGTGAATGGCCTCATACATCTTGTTGTCGAAAGTGGTGCGGATTTGGTCAGTCCAGCGCATTGGACTTCGACCTCGTGGTCTCTTCCCCTGGATTTTGCCGGTGATGACCATCTTTTCAAGATTATCACCACTTTTACGCGCAATATGACCAAAATGCTCAAGGACTCGTTGCAGGCAGATGGTTGAAAGCCTAGTTGAAACGTTGAGTTCCTTGAGAATTGATAAATTGGTTCTTTTGGCAGTCCAGGGGATGCGCAACATTCTCCTCCAACACCACATCTCGAAGGCATCTACACGCCTACGGTCACTTGCTCGGAGTGTCCATGTTTCAACTCCGTAGAGGAATATGGAGAATATCAATGTCCGCACGAGTTTTTGTTTTGTGGCATTCCTGATATTTCTATCCTTCCATATTTCATTTAGCTGGCCCATGGCTCGTTTGGCCATACCAATTCTCCTCCTTATTTCCGCTTCGCATGAGCCGGTGTTAGAAATGCTGGAGCCTAGATAAATAAAACTATCCACTTTTTCAAGGTTTAATAGTCCAGTGATTTAAGTATATTTATCCCTACATTCATCTCCCCATCATCTAATAACTGAATCTCAGCTTTCTTATGATATTTAATATCGATATAACATCCCAAATGAAGAAAGTTATTTATACGCATACGGCATTTACAGTTATTATTGAAAGTATAAAACTTATCATCAGACTTTCATAGCAGTATTTTATTATAGCCCAAATACCGATTCGACGTATCGGCCATTTTTATTGTTATTTTTAATGTCCCCTTGTCATTCTATGTTTTACGGTTTATTGCGAGTAAAATTTTGATTTTTATATGTTGGAATTTACCAGTAATATCAACAGCGTGAGTGCATTAGTGAATTTAATCGTATATTAAGGCGCGTATTGATGAATTGAAAGAATATTATAATCATCATCTTCCTGCTCTTATCCTACTCTAAGTAGGGTCGGCACAACATGTTATAAACATGTTGTGACATGATTTGGCTACGTATTTTACGATCGGCCACCTGCCTGATGTCAACTTATCTTAGTCGTATTTTACGACACTTTGATAAGAAAGAGGGTAGTTTATTCTATTTAACCGGGATACCACACAGTGAGTCAACTTACCTTAGTCGCCTTTTACGACACCACGGTAAGAAATGAGGGTGGTCTATTCTACTCAGCCGGATACCACACGGCTGTTCGACTTACCTTACTCGCCTTTTACGACACCTCGGTAAGAAAAGAGAGTGGTACTATTCTACTCAGCCGGATACCACACTGCGTTGGAAGAATATTAATGTTACATAAAAAATAGGTCACAGTGACAAGTTAACCTTTTACAATGATATCTTAGAGAACAAAGACGAAATTGAGGGACCTGTAAATTATGTAGATGCAAAATCAAATTAAGATTTTCCAAATTAGAAATCCGCAACATTACTTAGAGGGATTATGTAGTACCCGAGAGGATAAATTTCTTAATACCAAAAAGATTAATGATCCGTTAAGTTACGTTATAAAAATTATAATCGACATTAACCTAATAATTAATGACTTACATATGATTTATATGAGTGTAGAATTAGTGTCAATATTTTCACTCAGTTCACTTCAGTTTATTCATGTTCTCTGCTACTTAAAATAATTATCTTAAAACTAACGGAAAATTAACGGTATTTTAGTTCTGAACATAGGACTTCTCTCTCCTATCTCTCTCTCCTCTCCGTTTTTCGAGACAGTTTTGGAGCTAAGGCCCACAATGCTGCTCCAATGTGGTAAATTACACATTTTCTCAGAATTCTCTAGATACATGCAGGTTTCCTCACGTTTTTTCTGAAAATCGTGTAATCAACTGTAATGAACAATAAATTAACCTAAGGTTTCTCAGAATCGTCCAGCGGAGGGAGGGGCCACTTTTGGAGAAGTTCTTACCCTGAGATGGCGCACTCTGGGATTCATGGTTGCTGCTGGTGGGGATGAGGGCAATGTGTACAACGGTACCCAGTCTCCGCAACCAGCAGCGTGGTGGAGCACACAGGTCGTTTTAGTAGGTGTGAGTCCGACATAACCGACGCCTATCCCCGTCGGGCGGTGGTGCCCATAAAGGGTTTATTCATAGTTATTGTATAGAACCGGCTATACTCACGTCGTATTCTATCGGGTTAGCTCGACTAGTTTCGAACCCATCCGGGGCACTTATTCATGAGCTCTTTACACGATGTTATCGCGGTGGGAACCGGATTCTATACATTAACTATGAATACAACACACGATAGTTTAAATTTAAGAATTTATTCTTGTCTAAAAATAATTATCAAAACCCGTAACTCCTGAACTAGAAACAGTCACAAAGTCTAATTTTAATCAGTTGCAAAACTCATTGTTGCCACAACTAAACAACTAAATAAACAACAAATGAGTAGTATATCCGTTTCCGACGAATACTTGTAAAATATACTGCTATAATGAAGTAATACTTGAAACTTAGCCTAGCTTTAAACCTAAGTAACAATTCAGAAACTTAGCTAATTTGTATCTTGCTGGTACATTTGTAGAGACTTGAGCAATAATGTTGTTTTGGATTTAGTATTGTCTAGTTAGTACTAGAAATTTATATTATAACATCCTATAATAATGAGCAAAGTTTATTTATATTTGTTTTGAAATAAATTGTAAATGATAATTAACATTTAACTTAATTAACAATGATACTTGAAGGCATAACATTCATCATTCTCCTCCCCTATCTAAGTGGGGTCGCACAACATGTTTTAAACATGTTGTAAATGATTTGGCTAAGTATTTTACAATCGGCTGCCCGCCTGACGTGAACTTACATTAGTTGTATTTTACAACACCTCGGTAAATAATGAGGGTTGTCTGTTCTACTAAGCCGGATACCACACGACGGGTTAACTTAACTTAGTTGCCTTTTACAACAACTCGGTAAATAATGAGGGTTGTCTGTTCTACTCAGCCGGATACCACACGGCAGGTTAACTTACCTTAGTCGCCTTTTACGACACCTCAGTAAGAAAGAGGCAGGTCTATTCTACTCAGCCGGATACCACACGGCGGCTCAATTTACCTTAGTTGCCTTTTACGACACCTCGGTAAGATATAGGGGTGGTCTATTCTACTCAGCACAATACCACACCACACATAACATTATCGACCGTATTAGTTAATTTATAGAATTACGCTTTACTTTGCAGAGGTCCATAATATAAAAATGTATACATGTGCTTTTTTAATTTTTGTTTCTCTTTTATATATAAAAGAATAAAAATAATGAAATATAGTTTAGTAGTAAACTATAAAAAAATAAAAATAATGAAAATATTATTTTCTTATAATCCGCCATAAAACAAAGAAAGATTTTTCGCGGATTATAGCAAAATAATATTTTCATTACTTCTAACAGTGTTAATATTCAAATTCATATTTCAATTAGTTTATAACGACCACTTTCGTTCTCAGCTAAAATTATATAACTTTAATGCAATCTTTATAATTTCGCCTAACGATACAGTTAACCGCGCATAACATTATCCGGATATGCCACATTAGTCTGAATATTAAACACAACAACTGTAGTTGAAGCAAGTATCAAACCTTAATACCCCTATTAATGTCGCTTAATAACGTTACAAATATCTCTAATAGTATCCAGGGGAAGTCAGTTAATATATGTTAACTCAAAGCTATAGGGACCTGTCTATCTATACTTATTATAAAATCATCATCCCCCTGCCCTTATCCCACTCTAAATGGGGTCGGCACAACATATTACAGACATGTTGTCACATGATTTGGCTACGTATTTTACGACCGGCCTGCCTGACATCAACTTACCATAATCGTATTTTACGACACCTCGGTAAGAAATGAGGGTGGTCTATGTTACTCAATCGGATACCACACGGTGGGTCAACTTATCTTAGTCGCCTTTTACGACACCTCGGTAAAAATGAGGATGGTACTGGGACTTGTCTATCAGTACTTATAAAACAAAGTCCCCCAAACGCTAAACGTAAAAATTTTTCAGTCTAACATAACGATAGCAAAACTTTCAATTGTATAGTTTTATCAAAATTTCCAAGTGGACACTTGTGCTTGCGATTGTGCTGGGCCTACATAAGCGGTCTACGGCGAATATTCGAGCTACGGCAATGTATGTGGCCGGGTACATCGTTGTGACGCGTTGTATTCGAGCGCAAACGTTGTAACATCGAGGCGCTGTCGGTAACCTGGCGAGCATCAAAGGGATTTGTCGCGACAATATCCGTTTGAGTGACCACACCTATGTCACTTCAGTGTTGTCCAGACTTAGAAGTTCGGTTTCTGTGAATAGTATACCATTTCCTCTTACGTCTCATTTTCATATTATTTCGTACCTGATACTCGTAAAAGTGTAACAAATAATAAGTTACTGATATATGATGCAAAGACACCGATCGTTTCGGACGCACAAATATTCGCTTTACGCCACTTTCTGAATCTTCGCTCGCCTAATGTAAATAAGAAATGTTCAACGTTCTTTCACGAGATACCTAAGCCTTTAAGGATAACTCTTGCCCGTATCGAGCAGACTACGAGACACGTTTGAACCATTTTATCGTTATATTGAATCGTTAGAGAAACGTAGATTCATGAGTGATCTAATAGCGCATCATTGACAATCGCAAATGACATCTTTCACGATACTTTTAATAGTATAAGAAGGAAATATACACGTACGGGCACTTGTGACAGCAGTCTAATTACTTGTTATTCAATTCAATTCTATTTTAGGCAATTATTATCTTTATTTTTATTTATTTATATTTTATGACATATACGATAATTTATAGTTTTAAAATTTTGTGACATATTTATTTTCAGAAAGGCTTGATTTATGGAAACCGTAGATTTAATTGTTGATATAACTAAAATACAATAGTTATAAGAACTAACAAAAAAAATTAAAACAATGCTGAATACGCATGTAAATGTTAATTATAATGGAACTAGAATTAATATAAGGATTTAATGTTAATGTATCTATAATATATCGTTGGAGTATCAAATAAATAAATTAAAAGAACATCTTGTCTACGCGATACACGATGTTTTCGACGAATCTTCGCCCGCTCATGTAACCCCAGCATTATATGCGGTTAACATACGCTGTCTAAATGTTCGGACACATTTTAATGGGAGTTATGTAGAACATTAACCCGAGTTAAGAGTTATATCGCTAAATGAATCTGCCGGCAAATAGTTTTCGTTGTAATGTAACCTGATACCTAAATAATTTACGATAATTGTATTTAATCCATCTAATAATGCTTTAATTGCAAAAGTCTATCTGTAACTCTTTATTGGGACTAAATAATTATATATAAAAAGAAAGTAATGAATATATACTGCTTAGACACCGAAACCGCTGGACCGATTCTCCTGCCCTTACCCACTCTAAGTGGGGTCGGACAACACGTTATAAACATGTTGTTACATGATTTGGCTACGTATTTACGACCAGTCTAACGTCAATGAAATGAAAAAAAAAATGAAAAGGGGTTTTTTTTTTTTTTCGTGTCAAAGTCGGCGCCGCACTCGTGGCACTCACCAGTCGCTTCGCGCTGGGCCACCCTCCACAGATACCACCCGAAACAAGGTGAAAAGGGGTGGCCTATTATACTTAACCTGAGACGACATGGGTCAACTAACTTAGTCGCCATTTACGACACTTCGGTAAGAAATGAAGGTAGTCTATTCTACTCAGCCGGATACCACACGGCATTGTCAGAAATAGACAACATTAACTTGCGTGTGAATACGAAACTTATAAAAACTAAATTATTCTCAAAAATTCAAAACATAGAACGTCTTCGAAAATAGAGTAATCTCACTGCTGTTTCAGATGACAAAATGAGCGACAATATAAAATAAATATAAAGTTTTCCTAAATATTCCCTACCTCTGTAATACCACTGAGCCGTGACTGAAATGTATGATAATATTGGCTCCTTACAGCAATTTTGGGGGTTTATCTAACGGAATTATGTAGTCGAAATAATGTGGGCTATAATAACACATTCGTGTTTCCTTTAGTAGAAGAAACGAAATTGTATTAAATCTTTCAGTGTATTTGTGAATTTGATATATTTATGGTTGGATAATCTATCACTACTTTTGAAAGTGATGTAGTCCAAAAGTAATAGAAAAATCATTTTGCTATAATCCGCGATGAAGTAAAATAGAAAATATATATAATGCTAAATGTAAGTGGACAGTCGGTTATCATACCTGATACATGCAGGATTCGTAAAAAACACACGCACAAACCTCCACCACCGCCACCACAATACACAAGCACTATATACGTTCACTATCACAAACTCAACAATCGTTTCGCCCCGCAACCGAAGCAACATTAGGAGATGGACTCCACGACTTAAATCGCAAAGCGAAGCAATACCCAAATAAGCTTAGTTATATACTAATCGGTTCAACCCCACCATTTATTTTATTTTGCCTGCGAACAAGTGTAACAAGCTTGAACTAGAACCATTTATCTGATCGTTAATGCATCATGTATCAGGTATGATAACCGATTGTCCACTCTACATTTAGCATTATATTATTTTCTATTTTACTTCATCGCGGATTATAGCAAATTAATTTTACTATTACTTTTGTATTATGGATCTCCGCAAAGAAACGCCTAATTCTATAAATAAGTGATGTTGTCATTTTTCTATCAGATTTTTAATAAAGAGAATCTGTTTTAATGTTTTTTTACTTTATGATTTAGTCATGGATCATATCTCCTGATGATGGGACAAACCTACGTTAAGGTAATCGTTGTGAATGCGTGTTGTGCTTGTGTAGGTAACTAATCTTGCATGTGTAAGGTACGAGAACGATTTCCTTTGACTTCCTTTTTTTAACGATTTGCCTGTATCCGGCACATTAATCTTATTGATTCTAGACGTTTTCAAAAGTGCTTGAAAAAGCTTATTTGACTATAGATTATTTTATTATTTGTTAATTTGCTATAATCCGCTTTTCCTAGGAAAATCTACGTAATGCTAAATCATCATCATTAATCCTCTGCTTTTATCTCACTATAAGTGGAGTTGGCACATGTTTTAAACGTCCTGTCACACGACCTGCCACCTGCCTGACGTCAACTCATCTTAGCCGTATTTTACGACACCGCGGTAAGAAATGGAGGTGGTTTTATTTACTCGGCCGGATACCACACGGCATACTGTAGTCGCAGCCTTATAGAGGCATAATTACAAGAAAGCCTGTAGTTTGCGTGGAGGCAACTACAGTTGACATTTCCGTTACAGATACAGCCTTCGCTAATAGCTTCCACCTACATCTGGTTTGATGACGATTGCGGCCTCACATGCATTTATCTTTTGTCTATGCCATGAACAAGCCATAGACATTTATTAAATGAATTTACTTGTTACTATAAGTACAAGCCGTGTGGTATCCGGCTAAGTAGAATAGTACCACCCTTATTTCTTACCGAGGTGTCGTAAAAGGCGACTAAGGTAAGTCGACCCGCCGTGTGGTATCCGGCTGAGTAAAATAGACCACACTCGTTCATATCAAGGTGTCGTAAAATATGGCTAAGGAAAGTTGACGTCAGGAATAAGGGCAGGAGGATATAAAAGAAACAGAAATTGAAAAAAATGAAAAAATGATTAGGTACTTGGTGATCTATCCTAGGTATTTATATTTTTCGAGACTGCCCGTTCCCCAAATAAACTTTGCTGACTTGACAGTTTATGACAAAAATAATGTTTTATATCCTTACTAATATTATAAATGGGAAAGTCTGTCTGTCTGTCTGTCTGTCGGTTCCGTTTTCACGGCCAATCCGCTGAACTAATATCGATGAAATTTGACATAAATATTCCTTATATACCGGGGTAACATATAGGCTATATAAATCCTGTTAATTCAACAGGAATTAAATTCAGGAGGAATTAAATACGATGACATTCAAAACGCCATCTATAATAAACCTATGGAACTAATTTTTATTTATGATGTATCAAAATCAAGTCAAATCTGTATTTACGAAGTATTTAGATTCCAAGTTTTTCGACTTACGTCAAAAGAGTTATCTTTAAAGAGTATTTATATTTTATTTTATTTTATTCGTTTACTGGACAAACTTAACTGAAAAAATTTAACATTGTAATAACAATGGATTATTGATATGAGTAATACGGGTTATTTGGTAAAATAAATAATATTATAAATGCGGAAGTCTGTTTGTAACGTTTTGTTCATGGTCAATTCGCTGAACAAATGTAGATGAAATTTGGCAAAATTAATGTTTATACGGGGCAACGTATAAAAATCTTAAAAACAGTTATTTTATTATTTTTTAAATATTTAAGTTTTTGTTTATTTCATAAACCGGAGAAAAATATTTAATAAAAAAGAGACCGCCAGAATGATGTATGTAACATCTTTTGGCCCGGACCAGAATAATAATTTTAGTGTTGTTAAATAGAAAAATAATTGTTATCTTAGTATCAATTATTATTTTATCCAATATTTATTTATTATAGTTTGAGGTTTTATTGAGTTTGAGTACATGTACAATTACTAGCTAAATACCATAATAACACATTAAAAAGATAGGGTTTGTGGTGAAAATATAACAATAAGCTATAATCATTTAAGTTCAAGTAAAATTTAATCATATATAATTTTTGTTGTCAAAAAAACAGACGTTTCAAGAAAACGCATTCTTAAACGGTCTTTAGTTAGTAGTCTATGGCAACAAGTACGAAATAAATGATCATTAATTGACATGTATTGGAAAGTTTTATTTAATTTAATCCCATAGAAATTAAGCCAGACTGCTAATGAAAAAATATTTTATTTCTAAACACCATTTTTAATATTTGAAAAGTCATTACAGTTAACAAACTATTTTAAAATATTATGTTAACAAAAACATAATTAAAATTGAATTTTTCGTATTTATACTAAAAACGTAGGAATCCAGCGCCGTACGTTTAGGTAATAAAAAAAAAACCATTTGACAGTTGATTCGTTACGTATATACTTCACCTTACGTGACATTGGCAAAGTAATTTGTGCCAACAAGGCACTACTAAAAGCCATTAATGGAAAATTGAATTTTTTTTCGTTACGTATAAATGTTAATATCAAATAAGTTTTCTAACACGTTTCCAAAGCTTATAATATTTATAGAGATATTTAATTCCAGAAAACATACGTAATTTTTCATGTATATAAAGTTTTTGCACTCCTTTTACTGCGCTATTTTAATATATATTTCATGTAAGTACGGGTTATTAACTAAAATTATCATATTAAGCTCTTGATCAAACGATAAATCCCTCTGATTCATCCCGGATCGATCTAATTTTTGTGATGGAGATACTTGAAGGTTTGGATGGTGATAGAAGCCACTCCTAATTTCAAGACTACAGTCCACGCGAACGAAGTTGCGCGGGTAAAAGCTAGTTCAATATAAATTTTAGTATTTTTTAATGCCTAAAAACAGGGATAAAACTTTTTTTTACATAAAACCTACATCAATTTTTCTCCCCCAAAACCCCTACATGCTGAACTTCAGGAAAATCGTTGGAGCCGTTTTCGAGATTCCAAAAATATATGAATACATACAAAATTAACTTATATAAATTAAAAAAAATAATTATAATAGATTAGAGAAAAGCGTATAATAAATTGCAATAATATATTGTTATTTTATAACGTACTAGCTAACTAGTTGCATAATAGGTTGATAAAAGATGGCGCTTTTCAATGCCATTATATTGTGGAATTAACAGGATTTATATATATTTCCCGATAGCCTATATGTTGCCCGGTGTATAAGGAATAATTGTGCCAAATTTTAACGAAATTGGTTCAGCGGATTCGCCGTGAAAGAGTAACATACGTTCATACCCACAAACTTTCGCATTTATAATATTAGTTATATTACCACAATCTCTCCATGACAAAATCGGCATACATTATTATTTTGTCGTGGAGCCTATCCTCCTGATGATACTCTGGTTTCGGGGAAAATGATTGTAGAGATTGTGGTATCGAGTGTATGTAGCGCTTGTGTAGTGGGTTCGTGGTGGCGGCGTTTTGAGATAGGTGTGGTGACTTGTCCTGCTTGTATAAGGTATGTAAATTTTGCTTGCTTCATACACTTAGTATTACAAAGATTCTCTTTACATACGCGGATTATAGCAAAATATTTTTTTTGTAACTTCTGTACTATAGAATTCCCTGCTTCTATAAATCATTTACTAAATCTTTTATAACTCTGCTATTTAATTGACAATATCAGTCAAAATTTAGAAAAATAGTTAACTTATAAAAACTCTATTAATTGACATATTTTTTACATCTTGGGCCCAAAATCGCATGAAAGTGTATTGTTTCATTACTCCGTAACTTTCGCTATAGCACTTTTCCTTTCGGTGCTAAGTAATCGCATAAAAACGGCACCACGGCGTATGTAGTTGGCTTTTAGCCAAGTATCGCGTCGCTATATCAGGCTTAGCCTGATGGATGAGACAAGGTTCACACCGGCTATGTTACACTTCTCTCAGTACGTTTCTTGGGATAAAATGTTGCCTATAGGTAAGGTATTGCTTTTATTACAAGCCCTGAGTGAGATAGTGAGTGAGGTAATAAAGATATAATGCACGTTGTACTTTCGACTTCTTTGGACTCAACTTAATGTTAAAAATACCCTCAATGTGTATCGTTTTATCTATTCCCCAAGAAAAAGGCAGCGGCTCTCGTAAAAGGCAACTAAAATAAGTCGATCCGCCGTGTGTTGTCCGGCTGTGTAGAATTGACCAACCTCATTTCTTACCGAGGTGTCGTAAAAAGCGACTAAGTTAAGTTGACCCACTATGTGGTATCCGGTTTAGTAGAATAGACCCTTTTTCTTACCGAGGTGTCGTAAAATACGACTAAGGTAAATTCACGTCAGGCAGGCGGCCGATCGTAAAAACGCAGCTTAATCATGTGACAGCATGTTTATAACATGTTGTGCGACCCCACTTAGAGTGGGATAAGGGCAGGAGAATGATGATGTTCCCCAAGAAAAAATATCTTTTTATCTTTTATTTCACCTTGATACTTTCAATCGTGATAAATTTCATATTGTTCTAGTGGATTAGTCCGTTTAAAAAGTGCGTGGGTGTCCTATCCTGGCTTGATAATTTTTTCAAAAGATATAAAAAATGCAATAAGAAATTCGGAAAGAAAAAAAAGGGCCGCTGATATCCTATCTGGGGTATCAGCTTCTTCAATCCGCCCGATCCCCAACTACCTAATTATTTTTCTTTTTTTTTATTTTGTTAAAAATTACCAAGCAAGGCTCTCAACCAGGTACTACATAAATAGTTCATTAAATGAAATATAATTTTTGTATTGCAAATAAAACCTCACCTTTTCTTGCTTCTAGCCAAGTATCGCACAACGCTAAATCAGGCTTTACGAAGATGAATGGAGACAAGCTTCCACCCTGGCCACGTTACATTGCTTTTAGGGTATTTCCTGGATTAAAATACTTTATGGATATTTTAGTTGCTAACATCAGAATAACCGCTTTTTTATGCATATTATTATAAAGCATTCTTTTACTATAATTTTTGAATTGAGAAAATACTAAGCTATATATGTTCCATGTTTTATTCGACACGGGACAAGGGTTTAAATCCCGAGCAGAAGCCAATGAGGTTTTCTGTTAAAACTTACTTAATATGTATTAACTTAATGTACTTTGTCTCATTGATATTTACAATTTTTTACAAATTTTATGCGAAGGGAAGAAAATTTTTAAGCAACGCTAAAGCGAAAATGAAAGTTTAATTTATAGATTTATTTATTTGGACATCCAATAGTTGCTACATATAATATAAAACTAACGTATAATAAAAAAATAAATGCAAATAATTTAACATGTACAAATTATGAAGGTGTCAATGCCGTGTGGTATCCGGCTGAATAGAATAGTACCACCCTCATTTCTTACCGAGGTGTCGTAAAAGGCGACTAAGGTAAGTCGACCCGCCGTGTGGTATCCGGCTGAGTAGAATAGACCACCCTCATTTCTTACCGAGGTGTCGTAAAAGGCGACTAAGGTAAGTTGACCCACCGTGTGGTATCCGGTTGAGTAAAATAGACCACCCTCTTTCTTACCGAGGAGTCGTAAAATACGACTAAGGTATGTTGACGTCAGGCAGGCGGCCGGTCGTAAAATACGTAGCCAAATCATATGACAATATGTTTGTAACATGTTGTGCCGACCCCACTTAGAGTGGGATAAGGGCAGGAGGATGATGAAATTATGAAGGTGTCACGGCATACACCAAAAATTATTAAACAATTTACATAAAATTATTTGTTAAAATATAAGTAAATAACGTTAGTGGGTAAAAAAAACAATTATATTTACTGTAAACGAAACCAATAAAGAAAAAAAATCTAAGATGATATCGATTGCATCAAATTCATCTCCTCTTAACAATCTTACTGTTTTTTTTGAATTTTCGTAAAGTGTCATCAAAGTAGATAACTCAAATTACGGGGACGTCCGAGCGATCCGAACGGGGTTAATCGGACGCTCGCTGGAGTTAGGTCCCCGAGGCGTTCGATGCATCTGGTGCTCCCGATGCATCGTCCAGCGGAGGGAGGGGCCACTTTGAGAGAGGCCCCGACCCCGAGGTGGCGCACTCGGGGCTACAGAGTTGCTGCTGGCGGGGATGTGGGGCAATGTCTTCATGGGTACCCTATCCCCGCCACCAGCAGCGTAGTGGAGCACACAGGTTATTTTAGTCGGTGCGAGTCCGACATAACCGTCGCCTGTCCCCGTCGGGCGGCGGTACCCATAAGGGGTTTTTTCCTGTATAAAAAAAAAAGATAACTCAAATTATCATATTGCTCTGTAAAGAGACAAGCGACATAATGCTTTCATTTGTATTCTCCACGTCTCATCCCCATTTCTAGGTGACCGGGAAATGACCGTCCCGGGCACGTTTTTTTATTTCATTCGGTCGACGGTAAAGTAATAACTTTTGTACGTTTAGGTCATAGTGAAACATTTATTATTTCTTGTTTATTACACTTCCTTCATCTACTTGTATTAAGCTTTGCCATTACATCAGTTTAATATAACTATTCAAAGGAGCTCGATAATGAATGAAAAGAAGAATGCGTGGATATACTCTTCTACCTTATGCACGAAAGCAATGACAAAATGTAACTAATTATAAGAATTATTGTGATCCAATGCGGATTGGTAGGTTACATATATCTCCGAATTCTCTAGAGGTATGCTGATTTCCTCACGATTATTTCCTTCACCGAAAAGCGTGTGTTAAATTTAAATTATCAATTAGACACATAAGTTTTAACAGAAAAACTCAGTGGTGTCTGCCCGAGTTTGAAACCGCGACCTCCTGTTACCGCTGGGCCATCACAGCCATCGAGATTAGACCAATATTAAAGTTTCACCTTTCAATCGGACCCCGGGAAGTGAGTCAAATTTAACTTGTAAGATTCCAACTTCACATACATATATTGCAAGTTGATTAAAAGCTTTTAATGAATTCTAATTTTCGCTAAGTCCAGGTCAGACCAAAGATGAAACATCCTGTCTGATTACAGCTTAACAGATGGGGTATTTAAAAAAAGGGTCTCGTTTAACTCGATTCGCATCAGGTTTTAATTCAGCTCTTGTTAATTACGGCGCATAATGTATGTTATTTTTCATTGTGATCCAGCACTGGGTCCGTTTTTGTAAAATATTTGTTACTTCCGCTCTGTACATCAATCGAAACGATTCACTAAGTGTATATTTATGTGTTATTAGTGTTCTCCTCCTGCACATATCCCACTCTAAGTGGGGTCGGCACAACATGTTATAAACATGCTGTCACATGATTTGGCTTGGTTTTTACGACCGGCCGCCTGCCTGACGTCAACTTACCTCTGTCGTATTTTACGACACCTCGGTAAGAAAGAGGGTGGTCTATTCTACTAAACGGGATACCACATGGTGGGTCAACTTACCTTAGTCGCCTTTTACGACACCTCGGTAAGAAATGAGGTTGGTCTATTCTACTCAGCCGGATACCACACGGCGGGTCGACTTACCTTAGTTGCCTTTTATGACACCTCGGTAAGAAATGAGGGTGGTACTATTCTATACAGCCGGATACCACACGGCGTATGTGTTTTTAGTGTATTTAATTGAAATTCTGAAAATAAACGTAGTTATTGTGAGTTTATTAGAAGAGATAGGAGATGTTTATTAAACGTAGTTATTATAAGAGATAGAGACATGTTGTCGCGGACTTTTTGTAGCATACTTGTAACCCGCAGTTCTCTAGTACATTACCTTAGTGTATCGCTGTTGGTTTATAAACTATAACTAAAATATAAACAACTTTATTTTCCATTTAATCTCCAAAGTGTTTATATTTCTCCTAATGCAAAGTGCAAGAAATTTTATATGCAACAATAAATTTCCCGACGATAAAAACTCTTGTATCAACAACATGTTTGGTAAAATTGGAACAAGTTTGTTTTGGGGAGCCACTTCATAAAGTATACAATTGATGAATGAATGCATTATTTATAACTAGTACTTAATGTCTTCGGGAAACGAGTGGGTTTGTTACGTAAATTGTTATTTTTGTAGTTAAAATCTCTAGATCTAAATATATCTAACACAAGGCTTTATCAATACTTACATCATCATCCTCCTGCCCTTATCCCACTCTAAGTGGGGTCGGCACAACATGTTACAAACATGTTGTCATATGATTTGGCTACGTATTTTACGACCGGCCGCCTGCCTGACGTCAACATACCTTAGTCGTATTTTACGACTCCTCGGTAAGAAAGAGGGTGGTCTATTTTACTCAACCGGATACCACACGGTGGGTCAACTTACCTTAGTCGCCTTTTACGACACCTCGGTAAGAAATGAGGTTGGTCTATTCTACCCAGCCGGATACCACACGGCGGGTCGACTTACCTTAGTCGCCTTTTACGACACCTCGGTAAGAAATGAGGGTGGTACTATTCTATTCAGCCGGATACCACGCGGCGTGCTATATCAATACTTACATTGACCGAAAATATTGGCATTTCAGAGCTCAGTACCTGGGCGACCGAGCCTTGCTCGGTAATTTTCAAAATGATGTAAAAAAAATTTTTTTTTTAAATTTAAAAGAAAAATGAAACAATTAATAGGACAGGTGGGGCTCGACCCTAAGTATTTTCACCTCACTAGACAGCCCGTTCCCCAAATGAACTACCATGACTTTACGTTTGACAGCGAAAAATTGTGATTGTATTGAACGTAAATTTAAAAAAAAATTTAGATCCCGAAAACAGGGACAAAATCTAGATCGATTTTTATCCCCCAACCCCCCTACATGCTAAATTTCAGAAAAATCATTGATTCCGTTTCCGAATATGAAAGACATGACAGGTTTCTTTTGAAAATGGAGCCTAAAATAAGTTGGTCAAGAAAGGCTTTAATATCTGTCAATTATACTCGATATTTTATACTAATGGTAAGCTCGACTCCGTTCGCATTTACTTTAGTATTACATAATTTGTAATATGTGTTAAAAAAGCGAAATATTTTTTAGAAACTGATATTGCATGTAAGCCATCAGGGTTTACAAGATTAGTATTAGCAGTATTCAAATTGAAAGAATATTGCAGTAGTTACAATAAAATTACCTCGCTGTGAATCCGCGTTTTTGTCAAGAGAATGCTAAGTGTATGAAGCAGGCAACAATCATACCACATACATGCAGGACAAGCCGCCACACGTATCACAAGATGCGGCCAACACCAACACTCCATACAAGCACTACACACGCTCACTACCACAACCTCTAAATATAAATCATTGAAAGAGTATTATAAAAATATGAAAAAAAAACGGTTGTAAGTCGGTTTTACGGGCAAAGATTTAACGTGACAACGTCTTTTTAAATGTGATGGATTGGAGTGGGAGAGAGACGCAAGGCATTCGCCAGTCCGGCGGGCCTCTCTTTCGTTCGCTGACTCATCGTAACAGACGTGAGCGGGCGTTACACTTTTTCATGAGTGACTCCAAACCGCAATCTAATATAAGACGTTGTCACGTCAAAAAACTCCATAAAGTTTAAGGTGATCGTACATCAATCCACGACATGCGGTTCAGGAAATTGTTAGTGAAATACGCGAAATAGATTACCCGCCAAATCTCCGAAGACATTAAACGTTACGAGATATGAATAATTCATGTCAATTCCTGTATGAAGTGGCTCTTAAGATCGCCTTGTTCCAATTTCTTCAAACGCCATCTTTCCCATACTAATATATTTAATCTATATCCATACTCATCCTATTCTATCCTACTAATATTATAAATGCGAAATTTTGTGAGTTTGTTACTCTCACAATTTGGCACAATTATTCCTTATACACCGGAATAATATATAGGGTATAGACATCCTGTTAAATCTACAGGAATAGAGTGATATTGAAAAGCGCCATCTATTACCAACCTATCACGTGACGACAGTCCACCCGAACGAAACACCACTACCACGGGACGAGGCACCCCCGATTTTGACACCGTGGTCTGAGAGCTATCACTCCTAGACCCCCGACCGAACCCTTAGGCCACTTAGGTGACCTGGGCCTACGGTCCGACCATAGTCCAGGCCGTTAAAGCCTGCGAGGACCGACCTGGGTAAAGAGGTTTGCCTCGAGGCCCGTACCCCGCCTACCCTCAAGGGTATGCGAGATGACCCCCTGCTACGAAGTCGCAGGTAAAAGCTAGTATCATAAATGCGAAAGTCGATCTGTCTGTCTGTTACATTTTCACGGCGAATGCTGACAATGAGGCGTCCGAAAAACCAAGAACCTCGGTTGGCTCAAAAGAAATACGGTGTATCTGTATCTTTAATATTTAAATAAGTTAATCTTATATATGTTTATGTGCGTGTGTGTGTGTGCGTGCGTGTGTATATTTTCTGAATCTTGGAAATGGCTCCCAACGATTTTCCTGAAATTCAGCGTGTAGGGAGTTTTGGGATAGCAATTAAGCAAAGGATAATTTTATCTGTCAAACGTAATGCCGAAAACGAAAATATTGAAATACAGGTTCGAATCCCACAAGTTATGGACGCCTACTTTCTTTTATTTTTTTTAATATTTTTTTATATCTTTTATAAAATTACCCAGGTACATTAATATTTGTAACACATGTGTGGCCTATTCCTGTTCTTAAACTAAACCTTGGAGAAGTTATATCGGCTTAAATGTCATGAGTCATATTCCGTTTTCATTTTGAGTTGTGCCCTTATTAAGAAGTTGGCATTACCCTTGAAACGAATTTCAGGTCACAAAAGGTTCAATGGAAACCTTGACGACATTATTAACATGACATTGGATATATATTTATATTACACAAGTGATACCCGTGACTTACTCTCGACTTTCTCTCCTCCCTCAACCGATGGACGTCCACTGCTGGATATAGGTCACTTCACGGGATCTTCACACCTCGCGATCTTATGCCGCTTAGATCCAGCGGATCCCTTTTTGATGTTGTCAGTCCACCTCTTAGGGGCTCTGCTGACGCTGCGATTTCCAGTGCTTTATCGCCGTAACTTTTAGCATTATTTGTACCAGATTTGTTTAATATCGCTCTAATGGCTCAGATGTGAAAGACAAAATGACAAACAGAAAAACATAAAGCTGAAGAGTTTGTTTGTTTGTTTGATTCTTTGAACGCGCTAATCTAAGGTACTACTAGACCGATTTGAAAAATTCTTTCTGTGTAAGATAGTCCATTTATCGAGATAGGCTATAGGCTATAGACTTAATAACATCACGATAAAATGAAAAAGAGAGGAGCAGCAATAAAAAATATTGCAAAAACGACAAAATTTAAAGTTTTCTTTGCATGCACTAAGTAAACGGTGAAAGTTATTTAAAAATCTCTTATAATTAACTCACGATGACTACTTATATGTTCAATATTTAAATTCAGAAAAAAAATTGGTAACACCGATTTCCATGCGGGCGAAGCTGCTGGTACAGGTATTTTTTAGCTATTACTATAAAGTAAATGTATCCGGCTGAATAGAATAGTACCACCCTCATTTCTTACCAAGGTGTCGTAAAAGGCGACTAAGGTAAGTCGACCAGCCGTGTGGTATCCGGCTGAGTAAAATAGACCACCCTTTTTCTTACCGAGGAGTCGTAAAATACGACTAAGGTATGTTGACGTCAGGCAGGCGGCCAGTCGTAAAATACGTAGCCAAATCATATGAAAATATGTTTGTAACATGTTGTGCCGACCCCACTTAGAGTGGGATAAGGGCAGGAGGATGACTATAAAGTGAATTATAAATATTCAAGAAATATTTAAATACATCACAGATCTTATATTTATATTAATGCAATGCAATAGTAAAAGTAAGTCAGTATGTTAGTGCAATTTTTCTGCACTAATGAACAGCTACAGTCTAGTCGGATACACTACAGTTATATGGACCTACTGCAGAAATACCCGTTCGGTGTATTCCGATCAACTGGAGAAGATCGCACGGTGTGCGAACTTTCTCATCGTATATGGCATGAGGAAGTGAAAATCCGGAAACTCGTTCTGTAATTTGAAAAGGGTTTGCTGCGGTATAGTGATGCAACTTGTTTTGCTAACTGGGGCGACCGGATGCGTTCCTAGTTTTGTAGAAATATGTTTTCAAAGAAAATACTAATAGCAGGGTAAATAATAAATACTAAGAGATCGA
This sequence comes from Morpho achilles, assembly GCA_947086495.1. Classification (NCBI taxonomy): domain Eukaryota; kingdom Metazoa; phylum Arthropoda; class Insecta; order Lepidoptera; family Nymphalidae; genus Morpho; species Morpho achilles. The sequence goes on from CAMTZB010000016.1 coordinate 14,060,440, forward strand.
GTATTTGTTTTCATTATTTGTTATTTTTTAGCAGATATAAAAAAGATAATAATAATAGTAATGAGACACACACACACGGTCGTCTCTCTCCAAAGTAAGTTTAATAAATAATAAATAATAAATAAATATATGGGACACTTACACACACGGTCGTCCGTCCCCAAAGTAAGTAACTTAATACTTGTGTTATGGTAGACAGACAACTGGTGAATATATACTTATATATTTTTTAAATACATACTTAAATACAAATATACACCCAGGCTCAAAGATCAACACATTCATTTATAGAAAATGTTGGCCCTCGGCGGGAATCGAACCCGCGACCCGCGGAGCTGAAGGCAGGGTCACTACCCACTGCTCCAACGGGCCAGTCAAATTCAGTTACTTAATACTTGTGTTATGTTAGCCAGGATTTATTAAAAGAAAAATCGTTTTTGGTCATTAAAAAAATTCTAAAATTTACACTGAATATAAAACACTGTTTTTGCCGCCAATTGTCAAGTCAGGTCTTATTCGGGGAACGGGAGTTCTCGAGATATTAAAATATCTAGGATCGAGCCATATCTACCCATTTTTTTTAATTGTAAAAAATAAAAAAAGGCTCATGGTTCGGTCAACCAGGTACAGGTTATATATAGGTATAAGGTTTATTTTTAGGTACCAAATTTACCAAATGATACTTCACAAAAAAAAACCAAATATTTGTTACTCATGCAATATATAACAAGGACGATATTTTCTTGAATTATTTTACTGTCTAACAACAGTTTAATAATCGCAGTAATAACTGTTAAAGACCATATTATATTTGGCTTTCCGCCATAAAACTCTAGAGAGATAAAAGGGTGAAATAAGGGTGGCATTGTTGTAAATTATTCGGGTAACGCGCACGTTGGAACTAACTACCCTCGAATTTGGATGTCATGTGTTTAATTAATGAATACCATCTGTCAAGTTTATTATAGAAACAACAATATATTAGGGATGAAAATGAATTTTGCTGGAAAACGGACATTATTCGGTTAAAATTCTATCGGGATTCGCGAAATTACGCGGAACTTTGCAGGACAACCTGGCCACGAGTTTAAAAATGTACCACTGGCTTCTTCCACTGACTTGCGTATAAATTGACGTCGTTACCAGGATAATATCCTATATTTCATCATTCTCCTGCCCTTATCCAACTTTAAGTGGGGTCGGCACACCATGTTATAAACATGTTGTCACGTGATTTGGCTAGGTAATTTACTATTTTACTCAGCCGGATACCACACATTGGGTCGACTTACCGACTTTTACGACACCTCGGTAAGAAATGAGGGTTGTTTATTCTACTCACCAGGATACAACACGGCATTTATAATTTGCAAGGATATATCAATATCCAGTAATTATATCTATACAGCGGACATTGTCTCTACCTAAGCAGCGGCCTGTTACTCTCCCACTTCTGGGAAAAGGCCTCTTCTTTCCATTTTTTGGGAGAAGGATTGGAGCTAAGACCTACCACGCTGCTCCAATGCGGATTGGTAGGTTACACATATCTCCAGAATTCTCTAGAGATATGCAGGTTTGCTCACGATGTTTGTCACCGAAAAGCGTGTGATAAATTGCAATTATCAATTAGACACATAAGTTTTAACAGAAAAACTCATTGGTGTCTGCCCGGGTTAGAACCCGAGATCTCCTCGAAAGAGGCGCACGGTGCTATCGCTGGGCTATCGCTTTTTCGTCTCCACCTAAGGGTACTCAATATCATTAGGACGTGTAATAAGGGATAATTGGTTTACAAAAGGTCGCATACTTGACCTAATTTTACCTAACAGCCTATTGAAGACAAGAGTCGCACTTAAAGCGGATTGGAATAATAAAATAGGTACGAAAAATATTCTCCAATGTAAAGCCTTTAATTTTTTTCCCTCTTGACTAAATGCTTTTAAATTTTTTTTTAATTAATTCTCTAATATAAACACACCTTTCGAAAACCACGCAGGATTTATATGAAGGTGTGGAATTCGCATTATTTTTATACATTACGTAATAATAATATACATTTTTTCAATGACTATTGAAACTTATTAAGTTAATAAGAGTTTAAATAGAAACAGCTGTTTGTATTAAAACACATGTACACCTGCATGTTGCCTTTAAATTTATACAATCAATACAATCAAACAAAGTATTTTGTATAAATACTTTGTTTGATTGTATAAACCATGTGGTATCAGGCTGAGTAGAATAGACCACCCTCATATCTTACCGAGATCGTAAAAGGCCACTAAGGTAAGTGACTCGCTGTGTGGTAACCGGCTGAGTATAATAAACCACCTCATTTCTTACCGAGGTGTCGTAAAAGGCGACTAAGGTAAGTTGACCCACCGTGTGGTATCCGGTTTAGTAGAATAGACCACCCTTTTTCTTACCGAGGTGTCGTAAAGTACGACAGAGGTAAGTTGACGTCAGGCAGGCGGCCGGTCGTAAAAACACAGCCAAATCATATGACAGCATTTTTTTAACATGTTGTGCCGACCCCACTTAGAGTGGGATAAGGGCAGGAAGATAATGATCGTAAAAGGCCACTAAGGTAAGTGACTCGCTGTGTGGTAACCGGCTGAGTATAATAAACCACCGTCATTTCTTACCGAGGGTGTCGCAAAAGGCGACTAAGGTAAGTTGACGTCGGTCGTAAAATCGTGTTACTTGTTTATAACATGTTGTGCCGACCCCACTTAGAGTAGGTAGGATAAGGGCAGGAGAATAAAGCTTTTGAAATAAAATGTTATATAGAGTGATCTAAAGAGGATATTTTTACTTTTAATTTTACCTTATTTTTGTACTTATTAATTAGCTAACTTTCATTTTCCCTTGAAAATTAGCTGTGGATACTTTGATTTTAATTAAACGAAACGAAGTGATACATATGATATTGAACAAAAATAAAATGGCAAAAACAAAATGGCAGACAAAAGTCATTTAAATTAATCGTAAAATAAAATACATTACTAGCTGATTAGGCGTACGCTGTTTTGGCATATAAATTATTTGCACGGAATTTCTAGTGTACATTATAAGAAAATAAAAATTGTTGTCCAAAAAAAAATATTAGGTGTGAACAACCCTTATTACTTAGGGGTATAAAAATAGATAGCAGCCGATTCTCAGACCTACTGAAAAGTCGTCAAGCCGTTTTGAAGGAGTATGGTGACTGTCATTATGAGACGAGAATTTTATATACAAGATAAACGATTTCTAAAGTAGCTTAGACTTTAGTTAGGAAACTTAGATTATTGATTATCATAAGAAATCATCATTCTCTTACCCTTATCCCACTCTAAGTGGGGTCGGCACAATATTCTTCTTCCATTCTCCTCTATCATTCGTCAATTCTGGTGCCACTCCTTTAACATGCATATCATTTTTCACACAATCCATCCATCTTTTTTTTAGATCTCCCCCTAACCATACATCCATCCACATTCATATTTAAAACTCTTTTGGTCACATGATTTTCATCCCTCCTCATTACATGACCATACCAACTTAGTCGATACAACACACAACCGATTATCATAAGAAATCTGATAAAAATAATCCGAGGTAAAGATATCTATCGACGCTTAAGTCCACTCTAAAGAGCTTATAAAAGCTCCGATATTACGAGAGTTACATATTTCCTTCCATCTTTATTGCTAAACTTTCCGTTTTACTGTCAAATTTTTATTGGCTTTAAAACCAAAGACTCCAATATTAGACAACTTATAAACCATTGCAAAACTATGAAATTCTACATTGTATTCGAAATTGTAACGGACTATTTGGAACTGGAATTACTTGAGTAACGGCCTGTTACTATCCCACTGCTGGGCATAGGCCTCTTCTCTCCGTTTTTTTTTTTTTGGAGAGAAGGATTGGAGCTAAGACCTACCACGCTGCTCCAATGCGGATTGGTAGGTTACACATATCCCCAGAATTATCTAGAGATATGCAGGTTTCCTCACGATGTTTTCCTTCACCGAAAAGCGTGTGACAAAAAGGCAATTATCAATTAGACAAATAAGTTTTACTAGAAAACTCATTGGTGCCTGCCCGGGGTTTGAACCCTAGACCTCCTCGAAAGAGGCGCACGGTGTTACCGCTGGGCTACCACAGCTTTTTGGAATTACTTATCGATTAAAAATTAGGATAAAAAAAAGAATAATAAACACATCGTAGACGGATTATAGTTTCAAAATGTTCTAAAGTTATTAAAAATATTTCAATCTTATTAAAAAAATCAAGTGAACATTGTCCGAGCAATTCAGAAAAATACAGATGCAGTGAAACATCTAAGGGCGTCAACCAATAAGCAATAATAAGGGCGACCAGAGATAAACAAATATTATGGCTGAAAAGCCTACGTTTAACATGAGCTTCTTCTTCTTCAACCAATGGATGTCCACTGCTGGACAAAGGTCTCTTAATGGAATCTCCAAAACACACGATTGTTTGCCGCTTGTATCCAGCGGCTCCCCACGACCTTTATTGAGGTCAGTCCATCTAGTAGGGGGTCTTCCAACACTGCGCTTTCCGGTGTGGAGTCGCCATTCCAATACTTTGAGACCCCAACGCCCATAGGTTCACCACACTATGTGCCCCGCCCATCGCCACTTCAGCTTTGCGACCCGCTGAGCTATGTCGGTGACTCTATTTCTTCTACGGAATCATCCTCATTTCTGTTCTGATCACGTAGAGATACTCCAAACATAGCTCGCTCCACCGTTCGCTGAGCGACTCTGAACCTTCTTATGAGGCCAATAGTCAGCGACCAAAATAAACACAACATAACATGAGCACTAGATCATTATTTAGCATAGCAGTTTCCAAAGTTGTCTTGATAAATTCCCGTAAGCAATAACACTGTAGGAAGATACAATCGACTTTAAGCTGACAAGGACAAGTGACCCCGGCGGGTGCGGATAGTGAAACGTTGGACAAAATAATATAATTAATGATCTGACGCGGTTCGTTAACCGAGCCCAGTTGACACGACCGTTATTTACGCCTCTGCTGTGGAAAATTAATTTTCCATGTTCACAGACAATTTCCTGTAGCGAATATTTCATTAAAACTTACAATATTGAGCTACATTATTGACTCTTTCACAAAAAGGAAGGAAAATTTCATAAAACACATTTCATAGTTTTTCAGAATCTGTTTTTAAATCGGCAATACTCACTTCACATTCTATCTCGCCAGCCGGACTATTTTCGAGCCCATCTGGGTCCTTATTACATAAAATACTTCATAAAACATAACTGCTTCAGTTCAAAGTCATCCCTCACTAAACACCATATGTAATACAAGAAGCTCTTTCTAACACAATAAATCAAACTTAATTTTTTGTAAAAATACTCTAATAGCTCAGCATCATTCATCATTTTCCTGCCCTTATCCCAATCTAAGTGGCATCGGCATATTATGTTTTTCGTTTCCATTTTTTTTTAGCTTCCAAACATCTCTTTTTCGGTCTCCCTCTAGTTACATATCCATCCACATTCATATTTAATATCAGCAATGATTTCATGCCTCCCCATTAAATGTGCATACTATCTGAATGTTCCACTTCTCTTTTCTCTATAACGGGCGAAAATTTTAGACTCCCCCTTATATATTTATTTCGTATTTATCCAGTCTCGTCACACCAGACATCCACCTTAACATTCTCATCTCGTTCGGATGCACTCATCTTTCATCCGTCTTTTTCATTACCCAACATTCCATACAATAACACGTCTTTTTAAAAAAGCGACTGATTATTACATTAATTAGATATTATATAATTACGAGACCACAGTCTACAAAAAAGGTTTATGTTAAGTGTAAGAAATATTATACGTAAAGCATATTACAAAATTGAAGATTACTTGGACGAAATGCGTGGAATTGAAAATCTTTGCAGCTTATATACAGAGGACTGTGGTTTAATAATTTAAAATTGTAAATGTTTAAAAGGTTAGCCGAGTTTCTTGCTGGGTCTTCTCAGTAAGAGCGACATTCCGAACCAGTTGTAGCTTCATTAATCATATTGATCCTTGACGATTTAAAAGTGCTTGAAAGAGCTTATTTGAATAAAAATTATTTAGATTTGATTTGAAACAAATGTGTTGTTGGATAAACTAAGGCCAATCCACGCATGCACTGAACCTTCCTCCATCAATAAACATTGACATTTGTAATAAAGCAGCAGAGAAATTACTATCCTTGAAGTTCTAATAAAATATTAGCACAATGAACGTAATGACAAGTGTAATCACAGCATCTAAACTGCACAGTGGTCCGAAAACGAGGACTCTGGGACAAAAGCCAGTGGTGCGTGTATACCGACACTAATGCTTAGTCGAGTGATCGTATAGGAAATTAATGGTCACCCACTGGTTGTTATTCGACACGTTTGAATCAGCTAGACATATACAACCTTATGTAGGAAGCAATAATGCCTATTTTGTTATATGTCCGAACTTGGGTGATAAAATCTACTATAAATTCGCCCAAAGCTATAGTCGCAAATAAACCACGATCAAATCACTCTTGGAAGAATTTGCTGTACATTTTTTATGATTTTATTTTTGGTATAATATTCTACGTCGTATGAAGTAAAACATATTTTTTAGTATTTTAAAGGCAATCTTGGCAATTAATTACAGTTTTTTCTATGAGTAATAATTGCGTAACTAAATTTTAAATCTGTCAACCCGAAAATTTCGAATTCAAATATCGTTATATGTATCAAGAAGCTGTGGTAGCCCAGCGGTAACACCGTGCGACTCTTCCGAGGTGGTCACGGGTTCAAACCCGGGCAGACACCAATGAGTTTCGCTGTTAAAACTTATGTGTCTTATTGATAATTGAAATTTATCACACGCTTTTCGGTGAAGGAAAACATCGCGAGGAAACCTGCATATCTCTAGAGAATTCTGGAGATATGTGTAGCCTACCAATCCGCATTGGAGCAGCGTGGTAGGTCTTAGCTCCAAACCTTCTCTCCAAAAATGGAGAGAAGAGGCCCATTCTCAGCAGTGGGATAGTAAGAGGCCGCTACTATCAAAATCGCATTATAATTTAGATATTTTTTTATTAAACTCGAATTTTTCCCCCTTATAAAATATTCCTCATTATAAACGACTATATTTATAAAGCTCGTTTTCTCAAGACTTGTTTAATGTGCTCATAATCGTAAAATAAACAGAAAACAGCTGAGCCTCTGAAATGTTGCGAGGTTGAATTCTGAATAAAAATTGCCGAATTATTTTTGTAAAAGCATCAAATCTAAGAGTTATATAATGGAAATTTCCTATTTGCAATTTGTCAGGAGCGTTAAAATAAAACTTTATTTTACCATGGATTCTACTTAGCCGGATACCACACGGTAGCTAAAGTAACCTTAATCGCCTTTTACGACATCTCTGTAAGAAATGAAGTGGTCTATTCTACTCAGCCGGATACTACATGGGGAGTCGACTTACCTTAGTCGCCTTTTACGAGACCTCGGTAGGAAATGAGGGTGGTACTATTCTTTTCAGCCGGATACCACACGGCGTTATAGTTACACATAAGTATCTACAGTACAAACTGTTAGCGAATTCACGTCCCTATACACCGATATATTTGACTCGCGTTGTAAAGGCTTAGCACGAACCATCATTTATCACTGCTTAATGAAAGTGATTTATCATACTAAACTAGCTTTTCATTTTTGCCGGCTCACGTTTTAAGTATGATGAAGCTGTTAGTTATTAAATAAAAAGTTCCGGATAACATTTTTTTGTATTTTATTCTCTTACTAGTAATATCCCGCGGTTTCACTCGCGTCCATACCGATCTCATGGCAGTGGAGAGTCTACTAAGTTGGACTATAGATTTATTTTTGTTAAATATATCATCAATAGTTTACGTAGCAGATTTTATGACTAATTTATTACATTTTTAATACGGATTCCTATTGTTTATGAAATATAGCCTATGTTGCTTAGTAAAGTTGCAGCTTTAAAATGGTGAAAGAATTTTTGAAATTGGTCCAGTAGTTTTGTGTGAAAACATTACAAACATACATACAAATTTTTCCTTTTTATAATATTAGTATAGAATAGTGGTACCGACTTCGTTCGTGCCAACTTAAACGTTTAAGTACCCTCTAATCACTACATCACTACATATTATAAAACAAAGTCCCTATATCCCTATGTACGCATAAAACTTTAAAATTACGCAACAGATTTTGATGCGGTTTTTTTTAATAGATAGAGTGATTCATGAGGAAGGTTTGTACGTATAATAACATTCAATACGGAGTAGAGAAATACTGTAATTTTCGAGGTTTCTGTAAATAATTACTTTTTTTCCGCTTATATTGCAAATGCAGGCTAAACCCTACGAGATTTATCAAAATAATGTACTAAGTATTTGTACATCTTGTAAAGGTCTACAGAAAAGTCCGCGGTGGTATATGTCTATCTCTTATCGCTAACCCACTATAGCATTTTTTGTCATTTACTTTTTACGAAAAATAATGCCATATTTTTGAAGCAATTTTTATACAATACAGCATTAATCCTTATCAATTAAGTACCTTAAATAAATAGTTTATTTAATATAGATCAATATGGCTGTTTACAGCATGTAATTTAAGTAAACATTTTAGGAGATATTACAGATTTAAAATGCAGTGAGGACGCCGCGCTTTGCCCTATAACACTTCGACTCTAGCAGCTATGTCCCTCTTTTAAGAGTTTGTTTAAAGACATTTTGTAATTAATTGTAAAAATAAAATACATAGGGAAAATGTAAAAGTAAATAAGTAAAAATGTACTGTATGAATTTAGATATTCCAAAGATAGCAGGAAATCTTCTTAGTATAGGGAGAGGGGAATTGTTTTTCTCCAAATTTAACGCGTGCGGGCCACGGGCAGTAATGAATAAATCAAAACTACTGGATCGATTTTAATCATTTTTTTTACACTGACTGACATGGGATATATATTTTATACCCGTGCGAAGCAGGGGCAGGCCGCTAGTTAGTTATAAGAATTATATTTTCGAAGGAGCAACCACTAAGTTTTTACCGAGGTTACGTAAAAGCGATACCGCCCGATTACCCCAATGAAACTACAAATGACAGTTTAATTAGCCCATGTTTTAAAATACTATAGCAGTTTTTCAGTGCCTGAAAACAGGGATAAAACAACATTTTTATAATGAAACCTAGCTAGATCGATTTATCGCCCTCCAAATCCTCTACATACGAAATTTCATGAAAATCGTTCGAGCCGTTTCCGAAATTCAGATTCTATATGTATTCATATATACATTAACTCATAATATATGATAACTTTTTAAAAGATATAAAAAATATATATAAAAAAAATAAAGAAGTCGCCGATGACATGTAGGATTTGAACCCGGGCTTTGCACATATTCGGTCCTCCCGTTACCCATCGGCTATCGCAACATTGCGTTTGACAAGTTAAAAAATCCTTTGTTTTCAATTCTACACTTTACCATTTTTTTAATGCCCAAAACAGGGATAAAAGTAATTTTTATTTAAATAAAACCAAGCTAGATCGGTTGTTCTCCGAAACCACCTATATGCTGAATTTCAGAAAAGCCGTTGGACCCGTATCCGAGATTCAGAAAATACAAGATTAACTCATTTAAATATTAAAGATATGTAAAATACAATGATACTCCTATTACATTATTATTTGTAACATTGCGTCCATCAGCTTTTTTATTACTGAAATAGAAGCCTTTTCTATTTTCCACGTCTGGGAATAAGGTGGCTTATTGTATATATCCATGAAGGTATATGCCAGGAATCACCACGCTTGGCATGCGGGTTGGTGATCGCAGTGCTGACCATTTCTCACCGACAACGCTGCTGCCCGTTGTCGGTCTATAACATTTGGGTCAGCAAGGGAATGGTTATAACGCCATTAGCTGGTCGCCAGAGCCTCGTCGGTTTATATGCAGGGTGCACCACGAGCAGGTGAGGTAGCTGATTGGGACTAGCTTCCCCCTTACACCCCATAATTACATACATAGTTACATACATACATAGTTCGAAGAAACGATGGACGTTGGGGTCTCAAGGTGCTAGAGTGGCGATCCCGCACCGGAAAACGCAGTGTAGGCAGACCCCCCACCAGATGGACAGACGACCTCAAAAAGGTCGCGGGGAGCCGCTGGATCCAGGCGGCACAAGATCGTGTGGCGTGGAAGACCATGGCAGAGACCTATGTCCAACAGTGGACGGCTATTGGTTGAAGAGAGAGAGAGAGAGGGAATAAGGTTTCTTTTCTTCGGATTCATTAGGAAGGACTTATACGCGCTTAGACCTACCACGCTTCTTCAATTTTAATTAGCATGTTACACATCATCCTCTAGCACTCATCTCACTCTAAGTGGAGTCGGCACAACATGTTATAAACATGTTTTCACATAATTTGACTAGATATTTTACGATCAGCCGCCTTTCTGACATCAACTTACCTTAGTCGCCTTTTGCGACACCTTGGTAAGAAAGATGTTGTTCTATTATGCCCAGCCGGATACCACACGGCGGGTCAACTGACCTTAGTCAGCTTTTTGCGACGCCTCGATAAGAACTGAGGGTGGCGTATCTACGCAACCGGATACCACACGGGTCAACTTATATATTATGAGATTTAATTAGGCATAGTTTTTTTTTTATTGAAAACACAGGCGATACCGACCGCCTTGGTCAGTCTTTTAATGCCGTTCGCCTATAAAACAAAACAAACGTATTTAATGGAAACCATCTAATTATCTTTTTTTAGTTGCAAAATGCTTGTTTTATTCTCTTCTCGCGAAAACTCATTAGAAGATTATTAACGCAACTGGCTTCAGTGAAACGCATTACAAAATGTTTCTCGAGGAGTTTAACGACCCCATTCCGTCTCGACTTACAATATCTAATTAAGAATATCAAAAGCTTATATAAAGTTGGACAACTTAAAAAATAAATTAATTTCTACCTAAATAGCAAACAATTTATTTGGGGAGCAGCTGTTTTCATTTACGGCCGTCGCTCATTTAAGTTTCAGGCACAGAAGACATCTGTCTATGTTTATATATTAAAAGCTTTGTGATATCGTTAAATAAATCTTTTGAATTTCACATTTGTTTGAAGTGAAATGTGCGTTGAGAATACTGGACGGTTAGAATCAGTTATTTTTGACCAGTGTTTCCCAAAGTGTGGCCCACGTCCCACGTATATTTAATTGTGATGGGGGACATTTCAAAAATGGACTCGACAGGAGTTTAACCCTTTCGCTCTTAAAAATGCAATACCAGATTTCTAATACAATCAATCATTTTAGTTTTATAAGTAAATAATTCAATTACCTCATCATCCTCCTGTCCTTATACCACTCTGAGTGGGGTCGGTACAACATGTTATAAATATGTTGTCACATGATTTGACTACGTATTTTACGCCTGATATCGACTTACCTTAGTCATATTTTACATCACCCTGGTAAGAAGGGTGGTAAATTCTATTCAACCGGATACCACACTGTGGGTCAACTTATCTAAGTCGCCTTTAACGACACCTGGGTAAGAAATGAGAGTGGTCTATTTTACTCAGCCAGATACCATACAGCAGAAACAAGTCAATTACCAATTTAATATTAAAAGTTATGTATGTTAAAAAAAAGCACAAGATTTAGAAAGGCTAAGTTAAAGGCTAAAGGCGTAGGAAAAAAAGTTCAAAAAAGGTTCAAAAATGTTCAAAGTTACGGTATCTATAATAAATCAATTATAGCATGTGGTTTTGTAACCATGACTTTCCAATACAGTTTTCTATTGATTTTATATGAATAGATTATCAAAACAAATCGGAAATCAAAATTGATTTCAACACTCTTCCCATTTACACTAGAAATAGCTTTTCATCTCTAGAATCTAATCTCATAGCCACAATAACGCCACTGGCTAATATCTGAACATTACAAAGTAATAGTATCAAGATATCATTATTTTTAACGAGTATGTCGAGATAAAAGAGGTCAGTGAACTGTTTCTCGAGAAGCCCTACTAAATGCGTTTCTTTGAGGCCGGTTGCGTTAATAGGATTAAATTAAGCTGCTAATGAGATTTCCAGGGAATAACGGCGAAATAATAACTTTTTATTACCCATTTTGCCCGCGAGTTTTCTTAAAGTTGCAAATCGAGGACTTTGTGAGATATTTCCAATTCATATTAATGGCAGAGATCATCGCAATCGTCAAGTCACTTTAATGATTCTGGACTCTGACTGTGATGACTGGAATGTTTATATAAGAATTTGTTTTGGATGAATGTAAGCATTAGCATCGATGGGTTAAACTCATGTCGAGTTCAAAGTCAGATTTTTTTTTTCAAAGTCAAAGATTATTTATTTACTTAAAACATGGATTACAAGTCATCATCATCATCATGGTGGCCTTTTATCAGTCCACTCCTGGACGTAGGCCTCTTCCCTCTTTTTCCACTCCCGGCGGTTTTGTGCCTGTTTCATCCAGTCACGCCCTCCGTGTCGCCTGATGTCATCAACCCAGCGCTGCGGTGGTCTGCCACGCCCTCTGCTATCGGCAAGTAAGGCAAGGATTACAAGTAGATGTTAATAACTAATTTTAGAACATGTTTAGTCAAATTTTTTAACAAAGTAAAATTAAAAGTTCATTTATTATATAATTATTGTTTTTAAATCATTTATTATAAACTATATCAAGAATGTGCATTTTGAAATTGCCCACTGTGGGACGTGGGCCCGACGTTGGGAAACAGTTTAGACCAAATCATCCTCCCGCCCTTATCCTAATCTAAGTAGGGTCGTCACAACATGTTATACACTGTCGTACATGTTGTCACATTTACGACCAGCCGCTTACCTGACGTTAAATTACCTTTGACGTATTTAATGACACCTCAGTAAGAAAGAGGGTGGTCTATTCTACTCAACCGGATACCAAACGGCGGACACTAGCTTAGACCAAAGCTATACGTAATATAATTTTGCGTTTGTGTGAGTGAACTAATTAATCACAAGATCACCTTTGAAATTACGTTGACACTTCAGCTAACGAGACACTTTCTGGTTTAGACGCTGTAATAAATCATTTGATGAACAATTAATTCATCTTTGAGAACTTGTGGACGTGAGTAAATAAATTAATCATAATAAAAGCAACGATAAGCTTTATATATATAAAAAATCTCGTGTCAATATGTGCATCATCTTCCTGCCCTTATCCCACTCTAAGTGGGATCGCACAACATGTTATAAAAAAGTTGTCACATGATTTGGCTACATATTTTACGACAGGCCGGTTGCCTGACGCCAACTAACCTTAGTCGTATTTTACGACACCTCGGTAAGAAATGAGGGTGGTACTATTCTATTCAGCCGGGTACCACACGGCGTCTCGTGTCAATATGTGCGTTTACGGTAATTTTCAAAAATACTGAACCGATTTGAATGAAATTTTAGGTCCGAAATATAACTAATATTTCGGACCAACCTCCCAAGTCGACCCGCTGTGTGCTATCCGGCTGAGTAGAATAGACCACTCCCATTTCTTACCGAGGTGTTGTAAAAGGCGACTAAGGTAAGTCGACCCGCCGTGTGGTATCCGAATAAGTAGAATAGACCAACTTCATTTATTACCGAGGTGTCGTAAAAGGCGACTAAGGTAAGTTGACCCACCGTGTGGTATCCGGTTTAGTAGAATAAACCACCCTCTTTCTTACCGAGGTGTCGTAAAAGGCGACTAAAGTATATTGACCCGCCGTGTGGTATCCGGCTGAGTAGAATAGACCACTTTCATTTCTTACCGAGTTGTCTTAAAAGGCGACTAAAGTATATTGACCCGCCGTTTGGTATCTGGCTGAGTAGAATAGACCACTCTCATTTCTTACCTTACAGTTGTCTGAAAAGGCGACTAAGTTAAGTTGACCCATTGTGTGAAATCCGGTTGAGCAGAATAGACCACCCACTTTCTTACCGAGGTATCGTAAAATGCGACTAAAGTAAGTTGACGTCAGGCAGGTGGCCAGTCGTAAAATACGTAGCCAAATCATGTGACAACATGTTTATAACTTAATCATCATCCTCCTGTCCTTATCCCACTCTAAGGGGGAGGATGATGATTTCGGACCAACAAAGTTTTTATCACGATTAATAATTTTAATTTTTGTAAATTTTTTTCTCCTTAAAGTCTCTAATTTTGAATATTTGATATAATTCCGAAGGTTCCAGGTAGCTTACTTCCCTGGTTTGCCTATAATCAGTCCGATTAATCCAGTATCGTAGTATCGTATTTGTACTTTGTATCGCTCAAGTATTCAATTAAATTACACTGAACTTTGTAACAGTAAAACAAGTCTCGACAAGTTCAGAACCATTTTGTATTAGTTAATATAGGGATCTCGGTACTCTGGACAACATGGTATGCAGTTTAGTAATTATATTATCTATGGAATCTATTATATATGTTAAAATATAGCCAAAACATTTTCCCTGTCTGTATTTCGCGGCTTTTATCTGCTTTTCAAAGAGACGCCGTGTGGTATCCGGCTGAATAGAATAGTACCACCCTCATTTCTTACCGAGGTGTCGTACAAGGCGACTAAGGTAAGTCGACCCGCCGTGTGGTATCCGGCTGAGTAGAATAGACCACCCTCATTTCTTACCGAGGTGTCGTAAAAGGCGACTAAGGTAAGTTGACCCACCGTGTGGTATCCGGTTGAGTAAAATAGACCACCCTCTTTCTTACCGAGGAGTCGTAAAATACGACTAAGGTATGTTGACGTCAGGCAGGCGGCCGGTCGTAAAATATGTAGCCAAATCATATGACAATATGTTTGTAACATGTTGTGCCGACCCCACTTAGAGTGGGATAAGAGCAGGAGGATGATGGAATCTATTACATCAACAGTATAATATAGTAGTGCATTAATATTATTTACAAGGTTTGTTACATTAATAGGTATATCTAATCATTTTCCGTCTGTATTTTCCGGTTCTTATCTTCGTACTTGAGTGCTTTTGAAAAAGCAGTAAATAAGCAAAACAATAAGTTAAACAAACTCAATCAGTCTTAATTAGGCTGTCCAAAACGCAATCGCAGTCCAATGTTAGCTTTTGAATAAAAAAAAGAAACTATCATTATCAATTATTTTTGGTATCGTAGGGTTTTATTTTTGGATTTTTATATGTACCTAATCAGTCTTAAAATATCCTTTTATGAATTTTTAAATGATATTAATAAGTCAACCCGCCGTACGGTAATCGGCTAAGTAGAATAGACCACCCTCATTATCGAGGTGTCGTAAAAGGCGAGTAAGGTAAGTTGACCCACCGTGTGGCATCCGGTTGAGCAGAATAGACCACTCTCTTTCTTACCTAGGTGTCGTAAAATATGGCTAAGGTTAGTTGATATCAAGCAGACGGCCAGTCGTAAAATACGTAGCCAACTCATGTGCGATGTTTATAACATGTTGTGCCGACCCCACTTAGGGGAAGGGCAGGAGGATGATGATGTTTCAAATCAAATCAAAATAAAAAAAAAATTATTTCCAAAAAAAGGTGGTTACATAATTTAGGAAAACTTAACTTAAATCAATGCTAAATGTTATATCTAAGTATTAAATTATGTTAATGATATTTAACATCAGTCATTCATTATCGATAGTGATCGTTTAAATTCGTCTATTTTCCAGTAAGCAATAGGGAAGGTTGAGAAGACTAGAATTCCTGGCAAATCCAAAAAGGGATTCGCAAAATTCGGCTATTATGACCCTTTCAGTCCCTTACGATGTCATTACGAACATGTACGCTAAATGTCAGTAATAGCAGTTGTATTCAAAGGTTGCTTTTATAAAAATACTAGTAACAGCCCGCGGCTTCACCGGCGTAAATACCAATCTCATGGCAGTGGAAAGTCTACTAAGTCGGACTAAAGATTTATTTTTGTTAAATATATCATCAATAGTTTCCGCAGCGCATGCGATTACAGATTTTTATGACTATCTTTTTACACCTTATAACATTTTTAGTACGGATCCCTCATCATCTTCCTGCCCTTATCCCACTCTAAGTGGGGTCGGCACAACATGTTACAAACATGCTGTCATATGATTTGGCTGTGTTTTTACGACCGGCCGCCTGCCTGAGGTCAACTTACCTCTGTCGCACTTTACGACACCTCGGTAAGAAAAAAGGGTGGTCTATTCTACTAAACCGGATACCACACGGTGGGTCAACTTACCTTAGTCGCCTTTTACGACACCTCGGTAAGAAATGAGGTTGGTCTATTCTACTATTTTTGTACGGATCCCTATTTTTGTTAATGTAATATAGCCTATGTTGCCCAGTAAAGATGTAGCTTTCCAATGGTAAAAGAATTTTTAAAATCGGTCCAGTAGTTTTTGTGTGAAAACATTACAAACATACATACAAATTTTTCCTCTTAATAATATTAGTTTAGACAAGTTATTACATCTTCTACATAAACTTTTTGTAATTTTGGATTATAGCAAAATAATATTAGCATTACATTTGCACTTTAATTAACTTCTTAAAAAGTAACTTTTTTAATCGTAGGCAAGCTATATTTATTGCTACAAAATCCTGCCTTGTGGTAACCGGCTGAGTAGAATAGACCACCCTCATTTCTTACCAAAGTGTCGTAAATGTTGACTAAGGTAAGTTAACCCGCCTTGTGGTATCCGGCTGAGTAGAATAGACCACCCTAATTTCTTACCTAGGTGTCGATAAGGACGACTAAGGTAAATAGACGTCAGGCACGCGGCCAGTTGTAAAATCATGTAACGACATGTTTATAACATGTTCAATCCAGTTAGAGTGGGATAAGGAGAACAATGATTTTTGTTACAAAATTATATTTTATATCTTTGTAGCAATGTTCTTTATACAACAAAGTTTAAAACCTTGTTTACTACGGGAGTGGTTCACGCCACACTATAAAACTTTCCGTGGTATTCCATTATTTATTGCAGCTTTATATCATTCTTTACTGTGTATGAATTTTATTTATGCACGATAAAATATAATATGAACTACTTTTTACCCGCAACTTCGTTTTGCGTGGACTGTTGTCGAGTGATAGGTTGATAATAGATGTCGCTTTTCAATGTCATCCTATTCCTGTTGAATTTACAGGAGTTCCAAAGCCTATATGTTTTTTTTGAATTTAAACTTGAAACTAGTCGGGCTCATTCGATAAAATAATACGTGAGTATAGCCGGTTTCTATACATTAGCCTATATGTTATTCCGGTGTAGGAATAATTGCGCCAAATTTCGTCGATATTGGTTCAGCGGATTCGCCATGAATATATGGCAATACTCACTCCTTATTCTATCGGGTTAGCCCGTCTAGTTTCAAACCCATCCAGGGTTTTTTATATTTAAACTATCGTGAGTAGTATTCATAGTTAATGTATAGAACCGGCTATACTCACGTCTTATTCCATCGGGTTTGCCCGACTAGTTTCGGACCCACGACTCGCGCCCAGCGAGCTGCTGGACGCAGTTCCCGCCGCGATAACGTTGTGTAAAGTCCTCATGAACAAGTGCCCCGGATGGGCTCGAAACTAGTCGGGCTAACCCGATAGAATAAGACGTGAGTATAGCCGGTTCTATACATTAACTATGAATACTACTCACGATTGTTTAAAATTAAAAAATCTATTGTATATCTAATATATTAAAGGTCACTAAAACTTACTTGTTTTATTAAATAACTAGTGGCCCGCTCCGGCTTCGCACGGGTATAAAATATATAGCCTATGTCACTCAGTAAAAAAAATGATTAAAATCTATCCAGCAGTTTTGTTTTATTCATTACTGCCCGTGGCCCACACGCGTCAAATTTGGAGTAAAACGATTCCCCTGGGGTGCCAAAGTGGTCGGCCTCCTCGTGGCGCACCCTGGGCAAGCTTAGTCTTGGCGAACGGACCACTGTGGGGTGGTCAATCCAGTTGTCCTTCTGATTCGCAGAGGGCAATCTGGACAGGCCGGGAACTCCGGGGGGGCTGGGGTGGGCTTCCTAATGAGCGACGGGTCCGGTTGGGCTTACTCTAAGTCTAGCTAGACATGGTTACGACCACCATCGGCGAAACCCGGAAGCCCAGCAATGGGAACGGGGACCTACGGGTTGCGAGGAAGAAAACCTCTATAAAAAATTACCCGGTGGGGGCGGAAACGCCCACCAAGGCGTTGGGGCCCCTACTTGGGGCGCGGTCTCTCCCTGTTGACCGTGACATAACAAACACGGTGGGCAGGGAGCGACCGTGGGCAGCGATGGCCTCCCTTTGTTCTGCGGAGGGGGGTGAAGGGAGGTGGTGGAGCGGTTCCACGAACTGTTGTTCTGGATCCAATCTGCTGCTGGTGAGTCCAGGTGTTAGTGACTCGCCCAAACCCAACGTCTGCCGCCCTAACTGGGGACCTTCGGGTGTTCCGAACGGGGTATATCGGACGCCTGGCTTACAGGTCCCCGAGGCGGTCGGTGCGTCTGGTGCTACCGATGCACCGGTTAGCGGAGGGGGGCTTCTCTTTCGAGGGGCCCCTACCCGAAGAAGGTATTTGTTCTCTGGGATCAGAGCTGTTGGCGGGATGGGGGCAATATGTACAATGATACCCTGTCCTTGCCATCGGCAGCGTGGTGGAGCGCACAGGTCGTTTTAGTCGGTGCTAGTCCTACATAACTGCCGCCTGTCCCCGTCGGCGGCGGTACCCATAAGGAGCTTTTCTCTGTATAAAAAAAACAATACCCCTTTCCCTATACCATGAAGATTCCCTGCTATCTTTGGAATATCTAAATTCATATACTACATTTTTACTTATTTACTTTTACATTTTCCCTGAGTATTTTATTTTTACAATTAATTACAGAATGTCTTTATATACAACATTCACAGCTTTTTGTCATAAAGAAAGAATCTTCATTACACAATACAAACATGTTTTCTTTAGAGGTTACTCTTGATAAAGCGACATATAGTTGGCCATGTGAAAAAAAAACCCGTCCAATCGCAGCTAAATTCGAAGTGCTATAAGACAAAGCGCGCAATCGCTATACCCTGCATTTTAAATCTGTAATATCTTCGAAAATGTTCATTTAAATTACAAATGAAGAAGAAAATGTCAAAAAAATGCTATTGTGGCTCCATAAGAGATAGACATAATATGTATACCATCGCGGAGTTTTTTGTAGACCTTTTCAAGGTGTACAAATACTTAGTACATTTTTTGACAAATATTGTAGGGTTCGGTCTGCGTTTCCAATGTAAACGGAAAATAAATGTAATTATTTACGACATCACATTGGACACCTCAAAAATGATAGTATTTCTTTACTCCATATTGAATGTTTATAATAAAAGTTTATAATATGTTAGATTATACATATAAACCGATCTCTTCAATCACTATCTATTATAAACCGCATCAAAATCTGTTGCGTAGTTTTAAAGATTTAAGCATACAAAGGGATATAGGGACATAGGAACAGACAGAGAAAGCGACTTTGTTTCATACTATTTAGTGACGTTTAGCTATTATAACTAACCACGATATTTCTCCTTTATTCTTATGCATTAATAAAAATCAATTTTCCCAAAGTGAACTCATTTACTTTTTCTCAAAAACTACTCAATGACACATATGACAGCCACAATGCTTTTTCATATTAATGACTAACTCTGAAGGAGGTTGTATTAAAAACATGTTGTAACAGTCGACCATCCTGACAGTATTTGCGACCCCGCAAATCTCATAAGCTGACTTCTGGGAATGAATCTACCACCGATTCGGAATGCTGATTGTACTGAGAAGAATCGGAAAGAAACTCAATACTTGCTCTTTTAATCTGTAAAAGAAAAATCATTTCGCACCTTAAGCTCACCCTCAATCACTGTCATGGCATAACACAGCTCAATAAGTGGCAACCAACTCAGCAGATACACACGTAAACAGACTCGCAAAAGATAACGCTCAAAGAACAATCACCACATCTAGGCAGAGGCTAGCTGACAGTCGTTGCAGTTGGCCACAGTCTAGAAAACAATCGTTACAACTGCAGCAAATCCAGAGAATAATCGTCATTCTAGCTGACAGTTCTATCGAACAATAGTCACGGGCGCGTCTATGTCCTCACATAGCACATCGTCACGTTGATCTTACAGAGTTAATAAACCGAATACCAATTACCATCATAATATCATCATAATAATCTCTCCAATAAAAACTCCATTTTTTATTCCATAGCATCGCATATCGCAACTATCTCTCAAATTATACGAAATTCGCACTCTCCGTGTTGTCTCAAGATATTGATCGTCATTTGTCTTTTCTTTAAACTCTTTAAATTTCCAGATATTCCTTTTGTCCGCTCTATTTGTGAGTTTAGGTTACATCCTCTTCTGAATATAATAAACGACGATATTTCTCCTTTGTACTTATTATATTATTATACTTATTCAATGAATAAAAACAGTTTTCCCAGAGTCAACCAATTTACTCTTTCTCAACAACTTAATGACACATATGACAGCCACAATGCTTTTTCATATTAATGACCAACTCTATGAAGGAGGTTGTATTAAAAACATGTTGTAACTCTATTATTTTGATAATTGTCAAATATTTTACCATACATCACCAAAGAAAAATTACGTTTAGCTGTCATCTATGTTTTGTATTCCACTGACATTTGCGTTTTGTTATTCAATGTCATAGTCGTTCTTGTAATACCACGATTTATAGTGACTTGACGGGATAAAATAAATGCGGTCGAACGGGATAAAAGGCATCCTATGTCCGTTTCCTGGTTCTAAGCAACCTCTACACCAATTTTCGGCCGAATTGGTTCATCCGTTCTTGAGTTATAAATAGTGTAACTTAAACCAACTTTCTTTTATATATATAGAGTTTACAGATTATTTTAAATTCGAGCAAAATTTGCGAACAAAATCCTACTCCAGGTCCCACCAATTCCACTAGGACAATATAAATTGAGAATAAACAACGAAAAAAGAAAACAGCTAACAAATAAGTATAATCTCATAACCGGGAATAGACCCTGCCATATATTTACGAAGTGTCACAAAAGAATTGCTCGAATTCCCTGAAAGTTACCCGATGTCATCCCTTAATTTTCGGCTTTGAATAAAGCGTTGGGTTAATGTGGGCGTAATATATTAAATTTTATATAACTACGTTTATTATTTAGCACCTGGTTGACCGAACCTTAATAGGTAATTTTTTAAATAAGAAAAAAGAAACAAATAAAATATTGGTTAGCTGGGGCTTGATCCTAGGTGTTTACATTTCACGAGACCGCCCGTACTCCGAATAAGCTACGCTGACTTGAAAATTTAAGGTACAATTACAAATGTTAGTATGTTAGTCGTTTTGAATGCCCAAAAACGGGATAATACGATTTTTTATTTAAATAAAACCTAGATTGTTCGATTTTTTTTCCTCCACAATCCCCTACATGGTGAATTTCAGGAAAGTGGTTGGAGTCGTTTCCGAGATTTAGAAAATATGTACATATATACTTACAAGATTAACTCATTTAATTATTAGAGAGAGACTATGAAATGAGGATTTCAACACCGAGGTGAGGTAAAAGGCGACTAAGGTAAGTTGAAGTTAAGGTAAGTTATGTGGGCGGCCGGTCGTAAAATAATCGGCATGTTCTAACCATGTTGTGCCGACCGCACTTAGAATGGGATAAGGGCAGGTGAATATATAACTACATATATTACTTTTCCATATCCAAAAAACAATGTCACATCTCCCATATAAAAGCATAGGAAATGTGACTTTATTCTTCGGATAGGCTGAAGAAAATTCCAGGGATAACCTACCAAGCCGCACTGAAGCAGCGTGGAAGGTCTTAGTTCCAATCCTTGTCACCAAAAACGGAGAGAGGGTGCCTAGCAGTGGGATAAAATAGCGAGATACACCCGGATTAAATCAAAATCAGATCAAATCCAATCAATATAATCTTTAATCAAATCAGCTTTTGGAAGCATTGTTGAATCGTCAAGGATCAATTAGATTTAACGAAGCTTCTGGAAGAACTAATACGGTATGTTGCTCTTACCGAGAAGTCAATCTTATAAATACTTTTAAGGCTATCAAAATTAGCAGTCCTGTATGAAGTTGAAGAGATTTCCATTCAGGCATTTTTACCATTCAAATAATATTTAATTGTGTAATATGCTTTACGTATAAGAACATTTCTTACACTTAATTTATTTATTTATAGAACAACATCAAAATACATACTTGACATTAAAATTATACATTGAACAACTTAAAATAAGAAGTATTTTAATTATAGGTGATAACAACTTTCAAATTAAGTTACGACAACTGAGAGATACGATCTAAGTAATCTTATGTTATTGTTATCTTAAAACAAAAAATGGATTGCACAGAGAAGAAATAATTCATAATAAAACCTGTAAAATATAACTGAGAGTTAAGCTCAGCATTAATATCGATGAATATGGAAGAATGTGATTCTTTATCCCGAAATTTTCATTTGTAAGAAAGAAATAGGATAAAACTAGAACTGTAATAAATTACACAACTCAAACGAACTAAAATTGGGTATTAAGTCCGATACTTTTGAGAAGGTCAATAAAGTTGCAAGAAATAAACAAAATCCTGAACAAACGAGCGTAATCCCGTAACGGCCAGAACAGATCCGGACGTTTATTTACGACTTGTCTTGGAAGATTTACTCAAATGTACTGAAAGTTATCTCATATCGTCCCTTTATTTGTTGTCACATAAACCTTTATGAAAAAAATTGGGTTAAAATGGATAAAAATCTACTTTTACTAGCAAATGGATTATGATGTAATTATTTTGATATAATCTGCGTTTGTTAAGAAAATCTATGTAATGCTAAGTCTAAGAACGATCGTTAAACAGGATGAGTTACAGCAAATACCAGAAAACACCACCAACACACCACACAAGCACTACACACATTCACTGTGACAATCTTAACGTTTCACCCCTTAACGATGCTCACAGTCGGACAATTTCAAGAAGATTGAAGAGAGATATATCATTTTCTCCAGAGAATAGTTTATTTATTTTAGTAAATAGCCCGTATTTCTTACATTTATTATACATTATAACAACTAAGTTAAATTTGTCCTGTAAACAGAAAACAAAGTATAAAAACTTTCTTAAACAAACTCTGTCGATGTAAGTCAAACGACGTGATGTAGGACCTCCTTTAAATTACAGATTTGACTTGATTATGACATATTGTAAGTAAAAAGCCTTGATATAGAGATAATAGATGACGTTTCTCAATGTGATCCTATTTTTGTTGAATTAACAGAATTTTTATATATGTTATGCCCATATGTTAACCCGGTGTATAAGCATTGATTGTGCCAAAATTCATCAATATTAGTTCAGCGGATCTGCCATGAAGACGTAACAGACATACCGACTTTCGCATCCTACTAATATTATAAATGCCAAAATTTGTGATTATGGATGTAAGTTTGTCACTCTTGAACCAATATCGAAGAAATTCGTCCACGCGAACGAAGTCGCGGGTAAAAGCCAGTATTATAAATGCAAAAGTTTGTGAATATCGATGTATGTTTGTTACTCCTTCACGGCGAATCAGCTCTACCAGTATCGATGAGATTGGCCACAATTATTCCGTATACACCGTAACGACATATATGCTATAGAAATCCCGTTAGTCCTACAGGCATAGGATGACAATAAACAGCGCCATCTATTATCAACCATTTACGCGACAACAGTTCAGCCAACGAAGTTACGAGTTGCAAACTAGTTTATAATATTAATAAGGATTTATCAAAGTA
The DNA here is from genome assembly GCA_947086495.1 of Morpho achilles. Taxonomy (NCBI): domain Eukaryota; kingdom Metazoa; phylum Arthropoda; class Insecta; order Lepidoptera; family Nymphalidae; genus Morpho; species Morpho achilles. The sequence continues at coordinate 14,084,379 of CAMTZB010000016.1, forward strand.
TATATCCAATACAAAGAACTAAGTTTAATACATTTGATCAAATAACTTTACTAAGATAATTATTATTTGGCTCCAACTTCGTTAATCTAACAATAATTCAACCTGTCACTCCCAGGACCCTTAATAAATTGTTATTTTAGTTTTAATGAATTGCGGTGTTTCATGAAAATCAAACGAAACGAAAACTATACAATTCTTGATACAAGTTTCACTTGAGAAACTTAATTTTGAAGAAATTTCTCCATTGCTTTTGTGTTCCCAACATCAAAATAATGATATACTTAAAATGCGAAATCTCAAAAGTACTTAAATATTTCTTAACGGTATAACTTTTAATGTCTTTCGTTTAAAGTTTTATGACAATAAAAACATTTAGGAACAAGTTTTAGTTTTATATTATTTTTCGCTTTTATTTCACAATATTTTGTAGCAAATATTAATTATAACATTATCGATAAGTTGTCATAATTAAATCTTGCACCCTATTGCTCCTCACTGGCTTACTCGAGACTATTTCAAGGTTTTTGAATTTAAACTATCGTGAGTGGAATTCATAATTAATGTTTAGAAACTGGCTATACTCACGTGTTATTTTAACTAGTCGAGCTCATCCGATAAAATAACACGTGAGTATAGCCGGTTTCTATACATTAATTATTTCAAGGTTTTCCAATGATTTAACAGTTCGGCTATGTATTTTACGACCAACCGCCTTCCTGACGTATTCTTTCCTTAGTCATATTTTACGACCCTTAAGTAATAAAGGGGGTGGTCTATTATACTTAACCGGATACCACACAGTGGTTCTATTTACCTTAGTCGCCTTTTACGATACCTCGGTAAGAAATGAAGGTGGTACTATTCTATTCATCCGGTTACCACACTCGCCTTTTACGACACCTCGGTAAGAAAGAGGTTGGTCTATTCTTTCCAGCCGAATGCCACACGGCGAGTCAATTTACCTCAGTCATATTTCACCACACCTAAGTAAAAAAGAGGGTAGTCTATTTTACTCAGCTGGATACCACACGGCGGGTCGACTTACCTTAGTCACCTTTTACGTCACCTCGGTAATAAAAGAGGGTGGTCTATTCAACCGGATACCACACGGCGGATCAACTTACCTTAGTCGCCTTTTATGACACCTCGGTAAAAGGGTGGTATATACTCTTCAGCTGGATATCACGCGGCGATAATCCACCTACAATATAAATAATAATTATTTCTTTCTCGTTTGTTTCAGGTAATTACGTGTTTTGAAAAAATTGCAGCTGTGTCCAGGACGGAATTGGGAATTGTATTATAATGATCATTAATTCTATTTTCAGGGTACATTTATTTTGTCTGGACACCCTGGCGTTTTGCCCACTGTGCGTCACATAAGTAAAGGTCGGAATACATGATGCAATCATTTTTCCCCGTTAGTTATCCTCCTACCCTTATCCCACTCTGATTGGGGTCGGCACAACATGTTATAAACATGTCACATGATTTGGCTACGTATTTGACCACCAGCCGCCTATTTGATGTTAACTTACCTTAGTCGCCCTTTGCGACACCTCGGTAAGAAAGAGTGTGATCTATTCTACTCAACCGGATACCACACGGTGAGTCAACTTACCTTACTCGCCTTTAACGACACCTCGGTAAGAAATGAGGGTGGTCTAGTCTACTCAACCGGATACCACACGGTGGGCCAACTTACCTTAGTCGCCTTTAACGACACCTCGGTAAGAAATGAGGGTGGTCTACACGACTTAAGCCATCATTTTCCCCCGTTATTCATAAAAAACAATTAAAACGGCCCACGAATTTTTTGTAGAATTGATCTTTCGCTTTATGCTTAGTATTGTAAAATCGAAAAGATCATAAGATAAGTCAAGCTGTGATAGCTCAGTGGTGAGGCCGTGCAAATGTTTTGAATGGGTTTGAGGGTCGCGGGGTTTGCGAGAAGTTCACCGGGCAGGTACCAATAAATTCTTTTCTTAAAACTTATGGGTCTAATTGATATTTGCAATTTATAACATGCTTCACGGCGAATGAAAACAACTATTGACAAAAAAAAATCTTTTTCAACAATTTGTCACATATTGACGGTGACAATGTTTTACTGTATTATTCATCATCCTCCTGCCCTTATCCCACTCTAAGTGGGGTCGGCAGAACATGTTACAAACATGTTGTCATATGATTTGGCTACGTATTTTACGATCGGCCGCCTGCCTGACGTCAACTTACCTTAGTCGTATTTTACGACTCCTCGGTAAGAAAGAGGGTGGTCTATTTTACTCAACCGGATACCACACGGTGGGTCAACTTACCTTAGTCGCCTTTTACGACACCTCGGTAAGAAATGAGGTTGGTCTATTCTACTCAGCCGGATACCACACGCCGGGTCGACTTACCTTTGTCGCCTTTTACGACACCTCGGTAAGAAATGAGGGTGGTACTATTCTATTCAGCCGGATACCACACGGCGTAATGTTTTACTGTATTATTGACCCAACTATATAAAGAAGGTTGTATTTGAAACATGTTGTAACACTATATTTTCTTTACCGCGGATTATACCAAAATAATATTTACATTACTTTTTTGTATCTTTATGTTCATAGCCTTAAATTCAGTAATAATAAAGGGCTGCGCAAATTCCAATGGCGTAAACAGATTCTCGTGTTTATTTACTTTCAGCGAAAGCGCCAAAGCTTTATGCGAACCATGTTAATCCAATCGTATTTACTAAAAATAACATTTTTAAATTCCCTTTGATGTATCAACGATAGAAATATTCGGTGAACTGAATTTATTTATTTTTTATAGATTTTTTGAACGTTCGCTTAGTGTCTATCAAAAAATTTGGTTTAGTTTGATTTAATGGGTAAAGATGCTTTAAACTTAAGGCAGGGGGTTAAAAAATTATGGACCCATATGTCAAATAAAGACAAGTTTATTCTATTTAAACGGAAATGTGTTATACGGCTGAATAGAATAGAACACCTTCATTTCTTATCGAGGTGTCGTAAAAAGCGACTAAGGCAAGTTAAACTACCGTTTGGTACCGGTGGGGGCGGAAACGCCCACCAAGGCGTTGGGGCCCCTACTTGGGGCGCGATCTCTCCCTGTCGACCGTGACATAGCAAACACGGTGGGCAGGGAGCAATCGTGGGCAGCGATGGCCTCCTTTAGCTCTGCGGAGGGGGGCGGAGGGAGGCGGCGGAGCGGTTCCACGAACTGTTGTTCTGGATCCAATCTGCTGCTGGTGAGTCCAGGTGTTAGTGACTCGCCCAAGCCCATCGTCTGCCGCCCTAACTGGGGGCCTTCGGGTGTTCCGAACGGGGTACATCGGACACCTGGCTTACAGGTCCCCGAGGCGGTCGGTGCATCTGGTGCTCCCGATGCACCGGTTAGCGGAGGGGGGTTTCTCTTTCGAGGGGCCCCTACCTGAAGGTGTTTATTCTCTGGGATCAGAGCTGTCGGCGGGATGGGGGCAAAATGTACAATGATACCCTGTCCTTGCCATTGGCAGCGTGGTGGAGCACACAGGTCGTTTTAGTCGGTGCGAGTCCGACATAACCGCCGCCTGTCCCCGTCGGGCGGCGGTACCCATAAGGGGTTTTTTCCTGTATAATTTAAAAAAAAAAAAACCGTTTGGTATCCGGCTGAGTAAAATAGGCCACTCTCGTTTCTTGTCGAGGTGTCGTTAAAAGCGACTACGACCAGTTGACCCACAGTGTCGTATCCGCTTGAGTAGAATGGACCACCCTCTTTTTTACCGAGGTGTCCTAAAGTAGTATTAAGTGAGTTGACATTAGGCATTCGGCCGGTCGTAAAATACGTAGCCAAAACATGTGACAACATGTTTTAACATATTGTGCGGACCCCACTTAGAGTGGGATAAGGGCTGAGGGAAAGGATGATGATGATATATAAAAAATATTATATGTGTGGTTTGATTATTATAAAATCTTATTTTTTAGCTAAGGTAACGTAAATTACCTGATTTTAAAACAGACCTCTTTACACCTGATTTTTGGATTAAAATCACCATATAAAATAAATTTGTTCCAGCTTTGAGAAATTAGATTTCGCTTTAAAAAAAATACTTTTACTAAGTTAAAAAATAGCCCTACAACCCAAAAATACACATCAATTCCTTGGTCTAATAGAAAAAAACCCATTGAAGAACAAACATTTTAGAAAAATCATAAAGCAAATTAAATTTTCTTCATGCAATGAATGTCATACCGGCTCACACCTCAACAAAAACGGGTGAAAATAAAATTTAAACATTCCAAAAGTTAAAATGCAAAATGGAATACAATAGTTCAAAAATTATGAATGCAATTTTACAAAAATGAACGCCGCGAAAGAGTTGTGAAATGAAAAATTCTTTAACTGGAAAATCTTTCCGCCTTTTGCGCAGTGGCTCCTTTCAAGTCACCATGAATATATTTTTTTATGTTTCACGAGTTTTCATATTACCTATTTCACTTACATTCATGGCAATTAGGGGGGGGGGGGGGGGTTATAGATAAATCACTATATAGATGAGAAATTCCTTCATTTCACTCGAGGAGCAGGGTCTTTTTGCTTACTCCCCGGGTGGGGGTAAACGGGAAGACCCTGCTGTTACTCGAGCAGCAGGGTCATCTCGCTTAATCCCCGGTTGGGGAGTAGGCGAGGTACGGGCCTCGAGGCGTACCTCTTTGCCCCGGCATCCTCGCAGCCATTCTGCCTGGTCCTTGTTCCGGCCGTAGACCGAGGTCACCTAGGTGACCTAGGGGTTGTCGCTATTCGGGCCATAAGTCCAGTCACCTAGATGACCTAAAGGATGTCTGGTTCGGTGGGGAGGTCTGGGAATGGTAGCTACCAGACCTCATAGTCATCGTCAGGAATTGTCAAGTCCACTGGTGGTGTCGTAATCGGTAGTGTTGTCTCGTCCGGCGGTTTCTCGAGTTGTTTCTCGAGTATTGAGAGAGAACTGTTGTGTGTCCTGCCTCAGAGATATCACTGAAACGCTACCGTAATAATTCAATAGATGGCGCTGTACGGAATTCTTATGGTGACCCATTTAATAAGTAACTGGATGACCGAGCTTTGCTTGACACTCGATAAGGGTCTACGATGGCGTTACAAAGAAATAGAGAAGAAGCTTATTCCCAGCAGTGGGAGAGTAACAGGCCGCTATTTTACTTTCACACTGATTTCCACGCGGGCGAAACAGCCGACACAGCTAGTACATAATATGAAAGACAATTATGATAAAATAAGACGACCCTAATACATTCGTACATAAAGCTGAGAAAGGTCTCAGTTACATGAGTGCTTTAATAAAAAAATGTTACTACAGAATTCTCGATTTTTATGAAAGAATTCGGTTGGCAACCCTTTCTGGCTAACGGCTTATTATGGACCATTTATTATGAGTGTCCCACACCCTTTGTGGGGAAAGCGTGAATGTTTCGGGGAGAAGAAGCATGCATATCGTTTAAAAGTTTTTCTACGTGATTTAATTTTTTTGGATATATTTGTATTGTGGGACGTGAGCAGAAAGACCGTATACACAGTTTATTTTTACGTATTTCATGATTTAATAAACCTTTACACTATTTAAACGATCATTTCAGGCACTCAATCCTATCCTTCTTCTTACTAATATTATAAACGCGAAAGTTTGTGAGTATGGATGTATTTATGATATTCTTTAACGGCAAATCCGCTGAACCAATATCGATGAAATTTGGCACAATTAGTCCTTATACACCAGAATAACATATAGGCTATACAAGTCCTGTCAAATCTACAGGAATAGGATGACATTGCAAAGCGCCATCTATCACGAGACTAAAGTCCACGCGAAATTGCGGGTAAAAGCTAGTTATTTACAAGAAAAACAGAACTTTAAAGATATCTGACATCTCTATATTCAACTGTCAAGGGAGCTTTGTAACGAAAACATTTCTATTCAAACTTTTATTTAGTGAGCTCCGTATTTATTGTAAGCAATATAAAAATATTGCTAACAATAAATACGAGATAACATTGTTAGAAAATGTTTTTGAAGTTGAAACATCATCATCATCCTCCTGCCCTTATCCCACTCTGAGTGGGGTCGGCACAACATGCCATAAACATGCTGTCACATGATTTGGCTGCGTTTTTACGACCGGCCGCCTGCCTGACGTCAACTTACCTTAGTCGTATTTTACGACACCTCGGTAAGAAAGAGGGTGGTCTATTTTACTAAACCGGATACCACACGGTGGGTCAACTTACCTTAGTCGCCTTTTACGACACCTCGGTAAGAAATGAGGTTGGTCAATTCTACTCAGCCGGATACCACACGGCGGGTCGACTTACCTTAGTCGCCTTTTACGACACCTCAGTAAGAATTGAGGGTGGTACTATTCTATTCAGCCGGATACCACACGGCGTGTTTTTGAAGTTGAAACAAAAACTTAAAATTACCAATTTTTTCTATCTACCCGTAATTATATGTGTTTAAATGTATAAAAAACGGGTATACTCACGTCTTTATTTCTTTAAAAAAAAATCTTACTTCATTTTCTTTACAAAAAATGTTGATTGTTGTTGTTGGCGCAGTGGGCAGTGATCCTGCCTTCAGCGCCGCCGATGGCGGGTTCGATTCCAGCGAGGGCCAACATTTTCTATAAAAGAATTTGTTGTCTCTTCGAGCTTGGGTTTATATTTGTATTTAAGTATTCATTTAAAAATTATATATATTCACCAGTAGTCTTTCACCCATAACACAAGTATTAAAATTATTTACATTGATGACGGGCGACCGTGTGTGTAAATGTCCCATATATTTATTTATTTATTATTTATATTATAGCAAAGTAAAAATGAGCAGCTGTGGATAGGGATAGCCAGCTACATAGTTTCAATAAAACAATAAAATCTTGTTTTTTAAAAAAGCTTTTCACGTTCCCGAGTATTAACCTACCCATTTTCATAACGCAACACAAACTGACCTTCGCTGGAATGACATTAATTTTAGTAAGCACCCCTAAAACCGTTTGTTACGGCTGACAGCTGCCCTATCAAGCTATCCATTACTGAAAAGACGCACTCGTCCGTAGATTTTTATAAAAGTGTCACCTTTAAGCTGGGACCCGAAATTCCCGTTGTGCGTTATGCAAAGTAGGTTTAGATTGCGTATATAGTGAAGAACGACACCTGCGTAAGAAAGTGCGTCTATTCTTCTCAAACGTATACCACACGGTGGGTCAACTTACCTTAGTCGCCTTTTACGAAACTTCGGGTAAAAAATGAGTGTAGTCTATTCTACTCAAACGGTTCCCACACGGCAGGTGAACTTACCTTAGTCGCCTTTACGACACTTCGGGTAAAAAATGAGGGTAGTCTATTCTACTCAGCCAGATACTACACGGAAGGTCAACTTACCTTAGTCGCCTTTTGCGACACCTCAGTAAGAAATGAGGGTAGTCTATTCTACTCGGCCGGTTACCACACGGCGGGTCGACTTACCTTAGTCGCCTGTTAGAAAGCCTCGGTAAGAAATAAGGCTTTAAGACAATAATAACTAAATAAAATATTTCAAGTGAGAGTATATAATACGGATAAAAATAAATTCCCTCTTTTTCCGAATAAAATCCGTACATCATCATATTCTACGTAATATTCAGCGTTCATCCTCAACCTAAGGCAAGGTTGGTAACACAAAAATCCCTATTTCCATAGAGCTTACATACCCCGATGCAGCGTTTTATGCTTATATTACGCGGGTAATCTTTCCCGACGACGCCCCAATATAAAGCTCAGACAGAATAAGGCCATAGTCACATTATAAAGCGGAAGCGATTCAAGCAGTGTACAGGTAATAAATATTTTATTATTGCTTTGTGATTTTGTCGTGGAGTCTTATCTCCTGATGATGCATCGGTAATGGGGCGATACAATTGTTGAGACTGTGGTGGTGAATGTGTTCAGTGCTTGTGTATTGTTGTGTTATCGGTGTCGGGTAGTGCATGAGTTTTTACAAATTCTGCATGTATCAGGTATGAGAACGAATAGTACACTCTACATTTAGCATTACATATAATTTCTATGCTTTCCAAAGTTGTTGGTCCAGAATGGATTAGAATAGCAAGAGACAGGGAGAAATGGAAATCTTTAGAGGCGGCCTTTGTCGAAGTTCGAGCTGTTTACAAAAACCTAAATCGACCGTCAATGTTAATAAAATAAGAACAATTGTAAAAGGAAAAACAGCAATAAAGGCTTATTTTATTAATTTATTTATATTTTATATTTTACTTTATCGCGGATTATAGCAAATTTTTATTACTTTTGTATCATTATCTTACTTAATTACCTTTTCTAAATATAATAACTCTATGGTTTTGTTTGGAAAACTTATAGGTTTCTATGACCACATTTATTTTAGTTTTTCCAGGCTAATTTTAAACAGAGCTTTTGCATCTATATATCCGCTTTTTCTTCCTTCTTTACCTACATCCTTACTAGACAGCTTAGTGCTTGCATGCGTATCAAATCTGAGCACACGAGCACCTCGTAAAACACTGCCTTTTAGATGTATTTTGGTATTATGACGGTAGATGGTTTATGGACTAGTGTTTTACATAAGTTTATTGGCGATACCGAATGTTTTGAGTGAAATTTGTTCGGTGATCTTATTGTTTTTGTGTCCCAAACTTAAACAGTATATTAAATTTCAATTTTTGTTTTTATCAAATAGTCGCTCAATGCATCTCATAAAAGGATATCATCCTTCATCGTTCTGATGCCCTTATCTCACTCTAAGTGGGTAGCAGCAACATGTTGTAACATAATTTGGGTAGGTATTTTACGACCGGCCGCCTGCTTGACGTCAACTTAACTTAGTCGAATTTTACGACACCTTGGGATATGACGGTGGTCTATTCTACTCACACGAATACCACACGGCGGGTCAACTTACCTTAGTCGCCTTTTACGACACCTTTGGATATGTGGGTGGTCTATTCTACTCAGACGAATACCACACGGTGGCTCAACTTACCTTATTCGCCTTTTACGACACCTCGTTAAGAAATGAGGGTGGTCTATTCTACTCAGACGGATACCACACGGCGAGTCAACTTACCTTAGTCGCCTTTTACGACACCTCGCTAAGAAATGAGGTGGTATATTCTACTCTACCGGATACAACACGGCGGTTCAACTTACCTTAGTCGTCTTTTAAAACACCTCGGTTAGAAATGAGGGTGGTCTATTCTACTCAGACGGATACCACACGGTGGGTCAACTTACCTTAGTCGCCTTTTACGACACCTTGGGATGTGAGTGTGGTCTATTTTACTACACAGCGCCTAATTAAAATTATGATTGGTTGTTATTTTCTACATTGTTCTTTACGTTGTAAAACTAAATTCATTAACCGAAACGTCGAGAAAAAACAAAAAACGTAACAGTAAATGTCTTCATATTACAACAACAAATGTAGACTAGCCAACTATAGAACAGAAAAACAAATTTATAGAAGTAAATAAAAAGTAATAAAAAAAATATTTTGCTATAATCGATTACATATAGCGTAATAATTTTATTATTAGTAGCATCTTTTCGTCTATTTATTTTACCAATATTATTTAATAGATTAAATACTTCAATTTATATAAATTTTTACTTTTTCTCTATATGACCCGTAGTCTCTTTCTTCTTCAATTCTTGCCCTTTTCCTTCTATTACTCAAAGGTTGACTGCAAGAGATTCCTTTTAGAGATAAGTCCGCCTTTACACATGTGTTGTTTTTTTTTAATTTTTCATTCTCTTTTCTAAATATATGTATAAAAAGAAAAATAAATTAATAAATAAATTGTATTATGGATCTCTGCAAAGTAAACGCCTAATTATATACATTATTTAGAGAAGTAAAAATGTCATTTCGGCATTCCATTATACAGTTATCATTCGTTGTTTTATGTTTTCAATGTTTAACTGACTACTTTGGTTCATTTAATGGCAGCAATTTTAAAGCAAACGGATGATAAAGCTATATTAACTTTTGATATAGCGTTTGAACACAATAGCTGGCCTAAGTACTTTAAAATATTGCTTTTAGTCCCTTTTGGCGCAGGTCCACCATTTTTACGGTAACATGTGTTCCGAAGTCAAAATAAAAACTGATAACATTAATAAATTGTGGGAATAATTTAAACATTCTCTTAATTAAATGATGGTAGACGTAGTATTTCTTACCGAGGTGTCTTTAAAGGCGACTAAGGTAAGTTGACCCTTGTGGTATTCGGATGAGTAGAATAAACCGCCTTCTTTCTTACCAAGGTGTCGTAAAAAACGACTAAGGTAAGTTGACCCGCCGTGTGTTATCCGGATAAGTAGAATAAACCGCCCTCTTTCTTACCGAGGTGACGCAAAAGGCGACAAAGGTAAGTAGACAGGCATCATCATGTGACAACATGTTTATCACAATCATATGACGGCATATTTATAACATATTGTGCTGACCCCACTTAGAGTGGGATAGGGTTAGAAGAATGATGATTAATTACATAATGAATAACATTCTCAATCTTGAATCATTAAGACAATGTTGCAGACAAATCAAGTTAAAAAATGTTATAAATAAACTATTATAAACAATTTTATGTCTCTATTTTTAACCGTCGAGGAGTTCATTCGTCTGGAGCCAATCCTGGCAGCAGCATCAGTTCATGATTATCATTAACATAATCATTGCCATCAAGAATGGACTAGTATTAAAAAATTCAGCTTGATCGGACAGCGGTGAGTAGGTCAAATTTAACTTGCAAGATTCCACCTTCACATACATACACAAGTTTAATAAAAGCTTTTGAATAAGTTGAACATAACAAAAGCTTTTAATATATAAAACCGTTTAACAAAATTTTATATATCTCTACTAAATCTAAATCTTGAATATATAAATAAAGATAATGTCTTAATTTAAACAAATCTTAAAAAAAAGCTTTATCAATATTTTATGAGTCTATTGTTAGCCGTTAAGGAGCTCCCTCATCTGGAGCCAAACCTGGCAAAAGCATCAGTTCATATCTATCATAAATATCATTGTCATTGAGACTGGACCAGTTTTGAAAATTTCAGCTCAATTGGACACCGGGGAGTGGGTCAAATTTAACTTGCAAGATTCCACCTTCACATACATACATGACAAGTTTAATAAAACCTTTAAAAACGGCCAATTTAAACAATACCCTTATAAGTATCAGCTGGATAAAATTCAAGAACCGTACTTTTTATCTCAGAAAAGTAAACAGAACAAATTGCGCTCGTTATCAAACTTTTTTGCTTCGCGGTCCTTACGGGGCTTTCGAGGTATAAGAATCTGATTGTTATTTAGTACCGTATTTCGTTTAGAAATTTTTTATAATGTTCTGGAAAATTCGGTTACGCCATTTATGTTAGCGGTGGAATATTGAAATTTTATTTCTCCGATGATAACCTTAATATAGCTAGCTGTGCCATGGATTCGCCCACGTGCACAAAATTTCCAGAACTGAAATTTCGAACTTAAAAGTAGTTATTGTTAGTAAACCATACGAGATATAGACAAGCTGTTGCAGTCTTTTTTGTAGTATTTTTGTAGATCTACAATTCTTTAGTACATTACTTTAGTGTATCTCTGCTGGTTTACGCGGCACACGCAACAAACTTCCAGCAGGCGAGTTTTTTCCTCCACCTCTATAACACAAGTTTTAATAAAACGGTAATGTAGTATAACCCTAAACCTTCCGAAACAGTAACCCTTTCTTTTAGTAAAAACTGTACGATAATCCGTTCAGGAAATTTATAAAAAATCGATCACATACAGCAAGACAGCTTTTGGTGACTTGTTTTATAATAAGTAAAGACTAAGTTAATTTCTATGTCTTGTCTCTAGGGCAAAGGCTTTCTCTACTCAGAGTGGAGGATATGAAGCTTAAAACTACCACGCTGCTTGATTGCGGAATGATAGGTTATACACATATCAGATAATTTTTAAGCATACATAATTTTCATCGTGATGTTTCCCCACAGCGTTTTGAATTTTGCAGACAAAAGCTGAATTTTGTTAGCATTGTCTGAACTTTTGTACCATTGTCTGCTTTTCTAAAGTTAATTTCATTAGCATTTTTGTCGTCTGCGGGTGACCACTTTTAGCGATACCATCGTTTTGCTTTATTTGTGTCTATGTTGCTTAGCTTTAAATTTTATAGTAAAGATTTACTCGTATAAACTAAAGTATAGGCACCCCAAAATCGCAAAAACAAGGTCGCTGTCAGTGTAGATAAAGCTCTCGTTTTTTTTACTTATCTTTTGACTTGAGTCTATGAGAAATATTATGAAAAGCTGGTCTATCCGTTAAGTATTTAATAAACTACTCAGCGCGCTTCATCGAACTTAATTTAAAAAAAATATTACAGCTAAAAAATGTTCCGATTAATACTAGATTTAACTGAATTATCCGCTTGGTTAATTTAACAGAAAATTTCATTAAGGTCCAGCCCTAAAAGGAACTTACATACATATTTTCTGTTATATATACAGATGTGCACCAAGAAATTTCCAATAAAACCCTGACTTACATTTCTGAGTCATTACCCCCGCAGGGAGTGCCAGTCTTTTGACGTAGTTTGGTATACTATAAGTATGACTTAAGCCAAGTTGCGCCCATACAAAATCCAGCTTTATTACTGCTTTCCCTAAAACTAAAAAAGTTTGTTCTGCTTTTTGAACTCCCTGTACTCACACGTCCTAACCAGCGACATTATAAAACCATTAGGACTGAAAACATATTAAAATTCAAAAAAGGTTCACAACTTCTGAATTATGTTTTAAGTAATACTTAATTCGTCTTTTCTTTCTTATCTTCATGATAGATTGATAGATCTTCAGATCACAAAGAATAAAACATTCGATAAACATAATCAATAATTTTTTAATGACACTTCTAAACTGTTAACAGAATACGTCAACAATATAAACAACTAAATAAAACCTATGTATACTTATATACAAACAAATATTACTACAAAAACGTTCGGGGAATACAACAAGTGATAAATCAATTTACAAATTTTAAAGTTCAAAAGTCTAAATTAAAACCAAAACCGAAGCGGACACGCCGTTGTCGGTCTATTAAAGTGCTAGCCATTAATCGAATCACCCGAGTCTCGTTGTGAGGTTCGTGAAACAGAACATCCTTCTGGTATGTGAAGCCTCCACAACGTTGAGAGTCGACGAATATTTTTAGCTCCGACCCATTTTCGTACTTTTTATGAAGAGCCAAACCTACGGAAGCCGGCCCGCCTTTATTATTTTCATTCAATATCGTCGCTATCCGCAAATCAGGGGTGAACTGCTTGAATAAACACGCCTGAAATCCAAACCTGCTGATTGTAGATGAGAGCGAAAAGGATGGCCTCTCGTAACGCGCACTGATAGACAGATCAGGCGATAGCGGAGAAGATAAGGGCTTTAAACCAAATTCGCTTCCAACACTGAACTCTGGCACTATTCTATACATCCACTGTGTCACCAATCTCAATGTAATAGGATCGACGTCTTTCATGGAACATGATATAGAACTGATGTATTTCTCGGCGTCCTTCTCTAATACTATCTCAGTTTCCGACGCCACTAAGTCCTTAATCTTCGAAGTTAATCGCATTTCGTAATCATCCATAGTCTCCTTGTAAGTAGCTATCGCAGATCCTGTTGAATCTATTAGAAGTCCATCGTCTATATCTTTCGTATCCATTTCTTTGTGTAATAGATGTGTATAGCACTTGTAGGATTCTTTTGTTTTCCCGAAATTATAATTTTGCATCAACTTCACCTTGTCCATAATCTCTCTAAGAACGATTAGTTTAGCACCGATAAAGCACTTAGGAAAAACGCTCTTCGCTTCAGCGTGTACATCACTCAGCCTTGTCAGTGGAGCATTGTCAGAATCAAAGATTATTATATCCTTTTTCTTGGGCAACAACTTTTGGAGACTGTAAATGAAATTGCCGACCTCATCCTTAAACGCGGCTTCGTTTATGTCCATTTTCGTTTTTGTATTTTTTACATTTATATGTTTTTGAGTAACGCGACAAACGTCAGTGAATTGCCCGAGTTTATTTTTAAATGCATGACGTGTAGCCAGTTACTCACTGCATAAAATCTAATTATATATTCCTCGTAATTAATACCTGTTAGGCCACATTAGAGAATTGTGTTTTATTGCGAAATTATGAAAGGATATAAGGTATTATGATTTGCACATATTAATTGGATCAAGTTTCAAATACAGCCGCAAGTTTGCGTCAACATAGTCTCATGTAACCAGGAAAATTTATGTTAATAAACAACGTTATTAAATGTCTGAAGTAGCACGTTTCCAGACCAAGCTAGGAGAGAACATGCCGAAAGCAATATAGTTTAATTGAATCAAATTAAATTCTTGTTCGCATGAAGAACTGAAACTATATCCGAACTCCGTTGAGGTATAAATTATTTCGACAATGTTTATTATCCTACGACGCCGTGTGGTATCCGGCTGAATTGAATAGTACCACCCTCATTTTTTACCGAGGCGTCGTAAAAGGCGACTAAGGTAAGTCAACCCGCCGTGTGGTATCCGGCTGAATAGAATAGTACCACCCTCATTTCTTACCGAAGTGTCGTAAAAGGTGTCTAAGGTAAGTTGACCCACCGTGTGGTATCCGGTTTAGTAGAGTAGACCACCCCATTTCTTACCGAGGTGTCGTAAAATTCGACAGAGGTAAGTTGATGTCAGTAAAAACGCAGCCAAATCATGTGACAGCATGTTTGTAACATGTTGTGCCGACCCCACTAAGAATGGGATATGGACAGGAAGATGATGAATGTTTTTATCCTACTAATATTATAAATGCAAAAGTTTGTGTGTATGGATGTATGTTTGTTACTCTTTAACAGCGAATCCGCTGAACCAATATCGATGAAATTTGGCAAATTTATTCCTTATAAACCATATATAACATATAAAAATCCTATTAATTCTGATGACATTAAAAAGTGCCATGTATTATTGACCTATCGCACGACAACAGTACGCGTACGAAGTCGCGGATAAAAGCTAATGGTATAATAAAAGAAAGTATTTTTGGCTTGTATTGGATAAGTTATTTTACTGCTTATTATTTGACAACTACGTGTGTTTACAATTTTTTTTGTAGTTTTTAACTATTTACCGTTTATGCAAACACATTTTATTATTTCAAAATTTAGTATCATAGTTTTTTTACTTGCTGTGTTATTACAGTTACGTTTTGCAATCATTCATTGTTTATTATGACTGGCCCGTTGGAGCAGTGGGTAGTGACAATGCCTTCAGCTCCGCGGGTCGCGGGTTCGATTCCCGCCGAGGGCGAACATTTTCTATAAATGAATTTGTTGGTCTTTGAGCCTGGGTGTATATTTGTATTTAAGTATGTATTTAAAAAATATATAAGTATATATTCACCAGTTGTCTGTCACCCATAACACAAGTATTAAGTTACTTACTTTGGGGACGGACGACCGTGTGTGTAAGTGTCCCATATATTTATTTATTTATTTATTTATTTATTATATTGAAAAATTAATTAGTAAATATTTAGAAAAAAAATTTTTAGATTGAAAATTTAGAAATAAAGTAACATCCATTCTCCTGCCCTTATCCCACTGTAAGTGGGGTCGGCACAGCATGTTATAAACATGTTACATGAATCGGCTAGGTATTTTACGACCGGCCGCCTGCCTGACGTCAACTTACCTTAATCGCCTTTTGCGAAAACTCGGTTAGAAAGAGGGTGGTCTATTCTACTCAGCCGGATACCACACGGCGAGTCAACTTACCTTAGTCTCCTTTTACGACACCTCGGTAAGAAATTAGGGTGGTCTTATCTACTCAGCTGGATACCACACGGCGAGTCAACTTACCTTAGTCTCTTTTTACGATACCTCGGTAAGAAATGAGGGTGGTCTATTCTTCTCAGCGAATACCACACGGCGAGTCAACTTACCTTAGTCTCCTTTTACGATACCTCGGTAAGAAATTAGGGTGGTCTATTCTACTCAGCCGGATACCACACGGCGAGTCAACTTACCTTAGTCTCCTTTTACGACACCTCGGTAAAAAATTAGGGTGGTCTATTCTACTCAGCCGGATACCACACGGCGAGTCAACTTACCTTAGTCTCTTTTTACGATACCTCGGTAAGAAATTAGGGTGGTCTATTCTACTCAGCCGGATACCACACGGCGAGTCAACTTACCTTAGTCTCTTTTTACGATACCTCGGTAAGAAATTAGGGTGGTCTATTCTACTCAGCCAATACCACACGGTGAGTCGACATATCTTAGTGACCTTTTACGACACTTCGGTAAGAAATAAGGGCGGAAATAATGTAGCCTGATACCACACGGCTATTAGAAATTAAGTAAATTATTTCAATTTAAAAGTACTGTGTTCCTTCTTTTTTAATTATTTGATGGGAATATAAAATTTAAAACCTTGTCAATCATTCTATTAAATAATTTATAGAATTAGGCGTTACTTTGCGGAGATCCATAATACAAAAGTAATAATAAAATTATTAAACGCATAAAATCGTAAAAAACGCATGTGTTTTTTACGACACCTGCATGTATCAGGTATGATAACCGATTGTCCACTATACATTTAGCATTATATATATTTTAAATATATATAATGCTATTTAAAATAATTTTATTACTACTTTTGCATTCTATTAAAATCTAAAATATTCTAGTAATATGGGCTGACTTAGAAAGTGCTTTGTTTCCACATTTACTTTGCTTATGAAGATAATAAATGAAGATTTATGTTTGGGCGAACTTCACTCTACTGATAGTCAACATGGGTTTTGAACATTAATTTCCGTCTGCCAGCATGAAATGACAACAGGCAGCTGGTGTCTAAGAAAAACAGAAAATAAAAAAATAAACCATCCTTACTTAGACTTAAAATACCCTCGTTTTTGTGCTATTTATTTTTTCACTAGCTGTGTTTCGGCTTTACCCGCGTGAAAATCAGTGTATTTGAAATCAATCCATCCTCCTGCCCTTATCCCACTCTAAGTAGGGTCGGCAAAACATGTTATAGACATATTGTCACATGATTCGCCTAGGTATTTTTTAAACTGGGCGCCTGCTTGACATCAACTCACTGTAGTTGTTCTTTTACGACACCTCGGTAAGAAAGAAGGTGATCTATTCTATTCGGCCGGATACCACATGGCGTTTGCGTTACGTATTTGAAAACAGTGAATTGATGCTTTTAATGTAAAAGTAGTTATTGTGCGGTAACCATAAGAGATAGAGACATGCTGTCGTGGACTTTTTTGTAGCATTTTTATAGTTCTACATTTCATTAGAACTGTACTTTAGTGTATATCTCTTAGTTTACGCGGCGCACAATACTAAAGCTCTTAGCAGGCGAGTTTTTTTAACCATAATGCACTATTACGGTCCAGAAGAAATTGAAAGAATTTTAAAACCGTACAAAAATCCGTTCAGGTAAATTTGAGAAAATATAGACTGACACTTTTGGGGACTTTCTTTTATAATACGTATAGATATTCGTGATGCGAAACGTTTTTTTTTAACATATAGGTTAACCCGGTATTTAATTTACAATTGTATCAAATTTGATCAACATCGGTCCAGCGGTTTACTTATATTGCAAATACTTCGTCTATCTTACACTTTCACGCCTAATGCGCTAGCCCAATATTGATGATATTCATCCATCCATCCATCAGCCTTTCGCAGTCCACTGCTGGACATAGGCCTCCCCATGTCTGCGCCAGACATCCCGGTTCTCCGCAATGCGCATCCACCTGGCCCCGACAACCTTCCTGATGGCGTCGGTCCAGCGAGACGGTGGGCGCCCTACACTGCGTTTGCCAAGACGTGGTCTCCACTCCAGGACTCTTTTGCTCCAACGGCCATCAGTCCTGCGACAGACGTGACCGGCCCACTGCCACTTCAGCTTGCATATTCTGCTAGCTATGTCGGTTACTCTGGTTCTCTCGCGGATAATCTCATTCCTGATTTTATCCTTGAGAGACACTCCGAGCATAGCTCGCTCCATGGCACGCTGAGCGACTTTAAACTTGTGGACTAGTCCCGCCGTCAGTGTCCACGTCTCGGCGCCATAAGTTAACACAGGTAGGACGCATTGGTCGAAGACTTTGGTCTTCAGGCATTGCGGAATCTCGGACGTGAAGACTCGACGAAGTTTGCCAAATGCTGCCCAGCCCAAGTGAATTCTCCTTTCAGCCTCTCTCTCGAAGTTGTGGCGGCCGAGTTGGATAGTCTGGCCTAGGTAGACGTAATCCTGCACAACCTCGAGAGGAATTCCATTCACTGATACTGGTCTTGGCACGACAAGATCATTGAACATGACCTTCGTCTTGTCCAAGTTTATGCCAAGACCAACTCGCTTGGAGGCATCACTCAAGCCATTCAACATTTCGCGCAAGTCTTCCAGCGTCTCTGCAAAGATGACGATGTCATCCGCGAAACGAAGGTGTGAGATGTATTCTCCATTAATATTGACGCCTCGTTCAGTCCAGTCCAGGGTTTTTAAGACGTCCTCCAGCGCGTTGGTGAACAGTTTCGGAGATATTACATCTCCCTGCCTCACCCCGCGCTGAAGGTGAATAGGTCTGGTTCGCTGGTCCTGGATTTGAACGGTCATTGTTGCCGTATTGTAGATACATCTCAACACCTCGATATATCGCCAGTCGATATGACATCGCTGCAGAGATTCCAGAACAGCCCAGGTCTCAATGGAGTCGAAGGCTTTCTCGTAGTCCACAAATGCCATACACAGCGGCTGGTTATACTCTATGGTCTTCTGTATAATCTGCCGAACAGTATGGATGTGGTCTACGGTACTATAGCCTTTTCGAAACCCGGCCTGCTCCGGTGGCTGGAATTCGTCAAGTCTGGCGGCAAGACGATTCGTTATGACTCTCGAGAATAACTTGTAGACTTGGCTCAGGAGCGAGATTGGTCTGTAGTTTTTCAAACGCGTTTTATCACCCTTATTGAAAAACAAGACAACCACGCTCCTAGACCACGCTTCCGGTGTAGTGCCTGTATGGATAACGGTATTAAAGAGCTCTGCCAAGGCTTTAAGGACAGGACGTCCAGAAGCTTTTAGCAGCTCTACCGTAATCCCATCGTCATCGGGGGCTCTTCCGTTTTTAAGTTGCTCGAGTGCCAAACTAATCTCGCCACTCTCAATATCCGGGATTTCTTCTGTATAATGGCGCGACAGTGGTGCTCGTGGATCCTCGGTATTGCCGGTATTAGGCTTATGTGCACTCGACGAGTAGAGCAATCCGTAATATTTCTCGACCTCGTTCTGGATCTCAGAGCGACAGACAACTGTCCTGCCGTCCTCTGTTTTAAGCTTCACGAGATGACTTCTTCCTAAGGGTTTTTGAAATACTTTCGACCCCCTATTCCGCTCAATAAGGGCTTCGATAGCCTGTGTATTTGAGCAGCGGAGGTCTCTGCGTACAAGTTTTCGTATCCTCTTAGAAAGAGCTCTCTGTTCTGGCCAAGCAACTTGAGCGGACGGCATTTCACGTCTCTGTCTCATCAGATCCAGGGTTTCGGGAGAAAGTTTGGACTGCTTGCTTCGACTCGTCGGCGGAAAGTGCCTTCGACCCAATGCACATACCGTCTTCACCACGTTGTCGGTTATCTCGTTCACATTACTAGTGGTTTCCAGACAGTAGAATCGATTCTGGAGTTCCAATCGAAACTGCTCGGACGTACAGTCTATTTGGGCCAGCGTAGGTCGGAGAGTAGGCTTCATCATACGAGACCTTTCGACTTTGAAACACATATTCAAAGTGCCTCGTACGAGTCGGTGATCACTACCGGTATTAAACCTGTTGACCACTGAGACATCTCTGAATATGTGCCTCCTATCCGCCATAATGAAGTCTATCTCGTTCTTTGTCAAAGTATCGGGGCTTTGCCAAGTCCAACGTCTCTGAAACTTCTTCTTGAAGAAAGAGTTCATTAAGAAGAGCCCTTGCATTTCGAGGAAATCGACTAGCATTTGCCCCCTTTGATTCCTATGCCCCAATCCATGCAATCCGATTTTCGATTCTCCGCGTCTTTGTACTCCCACTTTAGCATTGAAGTCTCCCATAACAACGTTGTGGAAGGCTGACGTAGTGCCATGCAGAGCTTGAGATATGTCCTCATACATGGATTCGACCTCGTCGTCAGAGTGTGCAGAGTTCGGCGCATATACCTGTATCACTTTCAGGGAGTACCTGTCGGTGAGTTTAAGTACAAGGTACGCTACCCGGGTCGACACACTACTGACTTCTACAACGTTGTTGATGAGAGTCTTGTGAACCAGAAAACCGACACCACCGTGGGAGACCTTATCACCTTCACGGAAGTAGAATAAGTGACCGGAATCTAGGGTTACCGCATCCTCACCCTCTCTTCGGACTTCAGATAACCCAAGAATACTCCAGTTTATACGACTTAACCTCTAGTTCGGTGAGGTGATGGTCCAGCCGTAACGTTCGTCCATTTTACGTTGCCAAATAGATCGTTGGTTGGCAGCCTACCGTAAACCGGTGATTCTTCGCACCCTCCGCCCCACCGTTACCGCGACCGCTGCCGTAATCGGGAATAGTGGGGCTGCCGGGAACTGAGGGCCGGAACTTTCTGGACACTTCCATATGGGGGTTGCTGCCCATAGTCACCACGCTGGGCAAGCGGGTTGGTGACCGCAGAGCTGACTCATTCGACACTAGAGGCGCTGCTGCCCACCTCTGGCCTGAGATTTTAAGTCAGCTTAAATTGGATGGTTATACCGCCATCAATCGGTCGCCATAGCCTCATCTGTTATTCGGCAGGGGGCACCGCGTGCAGGTGAGGTTGGCATTTGGGAGCACTAGTTGTTATGCGTACTCCCCTTACCCCCCCTGATGATATTTAGTACAATCAAAACTCATACACCGGAGTAACAAAATCTCCGTTTAACTGTCGAGAACGGGGAAATAACACATACAGCATTATTGAAGGTAATATATCTAGGTAAGGTATCTAGGCCGTCTAATCTTAGAGTTCACGACCCTCAGTAATAAGGGATGGAGGAAACGTTTTAGTAAATGCGACGAGTACTCCACTAGTTTACTATAATTGAGCCGAATTCAATACTCCTTTCATAAAACTTTAAATGTCTCAGTCTGTAGTGCCTGCTGATTTTAAGATGGGTATTCTCAGGAGAGCGACGGCGGACAGGTGGTGAATTGCGAACATAAATAATAAATTACATTTACCACCGCCAGGATTAAAAGGCAATACTAGAAAATTAAGGAGATTCCACACGGGTAATGTAATACCATGGTCATTTCTTATACTAGTAGATTTTAAAGGTGAATGCAACTCTGCCGAAAGGTTCAACCTTATACATAGGTAACTCGAGGTTATCACGACGTTATTCTCTCTCTCTTCAACCAATGGACCTTCACTGTTAAGTCTAAATTCCATCAAAGGTGAGATCATAATCATCATTCGGAGGTGCGTTTTTAAACAGTCATTTTCGCATTTCGCCGTTAACTTAAATGCTGATATCTGATATCACTTTTGTACCGGGACTTAGAGCTGCACATTGTTTTTTTCAAAAGACTTCCAGGTTACGCGATGTGATAAAGAGACATAATTTTATAATGAAAGTAGGTCAATAAACTTTTGTACCACTCCTGGCCCGTTGGCGCAGTGGGTAGTGATCCTGCCTTCAGCTCCACAGGTCGCAGTTTCGATTCCCGCCGAGGGCCAACATTTTCTGTAAAATGAATTTATTGTTCTTTGAGCCTGGGTGTATATTTGTATTTAAGTATTTATTTAAAAAATATATAAGTATATATTCACCAGTTGTCCGTCTACCATAACACAAGTATTAAGTTGCTTACTTTGGGGACGGATAACCGTGTGTGTAAGTGTCTCATATATTTATTTATTATTATTTATTTATTTTATGATGAAAGGAGGTCAATAAACTTTTGTACCACTCCTCTTAACCCGTAGGTACTTAAAGCGGTACTTCATTCATGAACTATGTATAGCCAACCTTATGCATTTGGACTGTACAAATTTCGCTATTTCAGCTATCCGTTGGCAACTAAAAGTTTTATAGTTCCGGTAATTCAAATAATATACCATCGTGTAATAGTCCTAAACACTACGTTTTAAAGACTTAAATCGCGTGAATGTGCAATGAATTTTGATGTGAACTGTTTTTTTGGTTGTAAACAACAATTTATTGGTCTTGAAGTTTTCACAGCTTGATTCCAAGGGAAATCGGAAGCTTGGTGCAGCTAAGTTATTATTGAACAATTTGTTTATTGTTTATCATATTTAAAATGTATTCAAATATATTCTACGTTGTTTCTATTCACAAAGAAAAATGGAACATTATTCATGTATGATAGATCGGTATGCAGACTTCAATTTAGTTATAATTAAGTAAATAAATAATATAAATAAATATATGGGACACTTACAGACACGGTTGTTGGTTCACAAAGTAAGTAACTTAATACTTGAGTTATGGGTGACACACAGCTGGTGAATATATATATATATAATTTTTAAATACATACTTAAATTAAAAGTGTAAGGGATATGCTTATACGTAAAGCGTAGGTATTACAAAATTGAAAATTATTTGGATAATAAAAATGTCTGGATTTGAAAATCCTTTCAGCTTCAAACAAGACTGCGTTTTAATATTAGAACCTGGGTGACCGAGCCTTGCTTAGTAATTTTAAAAATGCAATTTAAAAAATATTAAAAAAAAATATCTGGTATCGATCCTAGTATTTTGAATTCGAGACCACCCCTTACCTAATTAAGCTATGATGACTTTGCAATTGACAGCGAAATTATCCTTTTATTTGTCATAAAATTATAGCAGTTCTTCAATGCCCTAAAAAAGGGATAATTTTTTTTTTAATGAAACCTTGCTAGATCGATTTTTCTCTCCCAAAACCGTCTACACGCTGAATTTCAGGAAAATCGTTGGATCTGTTTCCGAGATTCCGAAAATTTGTATATTATATATACATACAAGATTAACTCATTTAAATACTAAAGATTTTCTATTTTACATCATCGCGGGTTATAGCAATCATCATCATCTTCCTGCCCTTATCCCATTCTAAGTGGGGTCAGCACAACATGTTATAAACAAGCTGTCACATGATTTGGCTGCGTTTTTACGATTAGCCGCCTGCCTGACGTCAACTTACCTCAGTCGTATTTTACGACACCTAGGTAATAAAGAGGGTGGTCTATTCTACTAAACCGGATACCACACGGTGGGTCAACTTACCTTAGTCGCCTTTTACGACAAGAAGAAATGAGGTTAGTCTATTCTACTCAGCCGGATACCACATTGCGGATTATAGCAATATAATTTTATTATTATCTTTTTAGAGTCGTGACTCTCTCGAAAGAGTCGCAAGATCTCGCACGAGCTATCACAGCTTACATATAAAAACCTCCTTAATTATGTACTGTTATTTTATGTTCCCAAAGGAAAAACGATCATTACAAACAATAACATCACAGTGTCACGGCGATATCATCCTCCCGCCCTTATCCCACTCTAAGTGGGGTCGGCACAACATATTACAAACATGTTGTCATATGATTTGGCGTATTTTACGAATGGCCGCCTGCCTGACGTCCACTTACCTCAGTCGTATTTTACGACACCTCGGTAAGAAAGAGGGTGGTCTATTCTACTAAAGCAGATACCACACGGTGGGTCAACTTACCTTAGTCGCTTTTTATGATAAGAAGAAATGAGGTTAGTCTATTCTACTCAGCCGGATACCAAATCGCGGATTATAGCAATATAATATTATTATTATCTTTTTGGAGTCGTGACTCTCTCGAAAGAGTCGCACGGTCTCGCACAGCTATCACAGCTTACGTATAAAAACCTCCTTAATTATGTACCGTTATTTTATGTTCGCAAAGGAAAAACGATCATTACAAACAATAACGTCACAGTGTCACGGCGATATCGTCCTCCCGCCCTTATCCCACTCTAAGTGGGGTCGGCACAACATATTACAAACATGTTGTCATATGATCTGGTGTATTTTACGACCGGCCGCCTGCCTGACGTCCACTTACCTCAGTCGTATTTTACGACACCTCAGTAAGAAAGAGCGTGGTCTATTCTACTAAACCGGATACCACACGGTGGGTCAACTTACCTTAGTCGCCTTTTAAGATAAGAAGAAATGAGGTTAGTTTATTCTACTCAGCCGGATACTACATCGCGGATTATAGCAATATAATTTATCTTTATCAAGATCTCGCACGAGCTATCACAGCTTACGTATTAAAACACCCTTAATTATGTACTGTTATTTTATATTCCCAAAGGAAAAACGATCATTACAAACAATAACATCACAGTGTCACGGCGATACTCGAAAAGAAACCCGCCAGACATGTTCCGCGGAGCGCTATTATCGCGTCCTCGAAATTGTCATAAGCCCTTTGAGACGTTGCCAAGATCTTTTTTTAACATTTCTTTTGTGTGAAATAGATTTTTCTTTTTTAGGTTTTGTTTTGGTAAAGTATACAATACTTATACAGCGTTTTCAATAGACAAACGGAATTCATAGAAACACGCCGTGTGGTATCCGGTTGAATAGAATAGTACCACCCTCTTTTCTTACCGAGGGTCGTAAAAGGCGACTAAGGTTAGTCGACCCGCCGTGTGGTATCCAGCTGAGTAGAATAGACCACCCTCATTTCTTACCGAGGTGTCGTAAAAGGCGACTAAGGTAAGTCGACCCACCGTGTGGTATCCAGCTGAGTAGATTAGACCACCCTCATTTCTTACTGAGGTGTCGTAAAAGGCGACTAAGGTAACTTGACTCACCGTGCGGTATCCGGTTAAGTAGAATAGACCACCCGCTTTCTTATCGAGGTGTCGTAAAATATGACTAAGATAAGTTGACGTCAGGCAGGCGGCCGGTCGTAAAATACTTATCCAAATCATGTAACAACATGTTTATAACATGTTGTGCCACCCCACTTAGACTGGGATAAGGACAGGAAGATGATGAAACGGAATCCATAGAAATATGCATTTGACTGGCCCGTTTGCGCAGTGGGTAGTGACCCTGCTTTCAGCTCCGCAGGTCGCGGGTTCAATTCCCGCCGAGGGCCAACATTTTCTACAAATGTATTTGTTGGTCTTTGAGCCTGGGTGTATATTTGTATTTAAGTATGAATAAATAAAAATATAAGTATATATTCACCAGTTGTCTGTCTACCATAACACAAGTATTAAGTTACTTACTTTGGGGACGGACGACCGTGTGTGTAAGTGTGTATATTTATTTATTTATTTATCATTCTCCTGCCCTTATCCCTCTCTAACATGTTTTAAACATGTTGTTAATTGATTTGGCTAGTTATTTTATAACCGGCCGCCGGCCTGATATTAACTTACCTTGGTCGCCTTTTACGACACCCCAGTAAGAAATGAGGATGGTCTATTCTACTTTGCCGGTTACCACACTATATATAATTATCTCGGTAATTTTTTTCAGAGAAGATGAGAAGTGCGAGACTAAGTTGATGTGGTCATGTAATGAACGGTATGAAAATCATGTGACCAAAAGAGTTTTAAATATGAATATCGATGGATGTATGGCTAGGGGGACGCCTAACGAGACGAAAAAAAGATGGATGGACTGTGTGAAAAATGATACGCATGTTAAAGGAGTGGCACTAGAGTTGACGAATGATAGAGGAGAATGGAAGAAGAAGACATATTGTGCCGACCCCACTTAGAGTGGGATAAGGGAAGAAAATGATGATATATAGGATCTATAATTAGCGCAACTTTCAGATTTTCTCTTAGATACATTTCTGCAGGAAAAAAACGATTGAGGAGACAATGAGGGTAATTTAACATTGAAGTCGCGTGTAGCGCTACTATTCCTCCATAAACTATAACGATATAACTGTAATAGTTATACAGAAAAAAAGGCTTTGGTACGTGAAGAAATTTTCACTTTTGATCTCAGAACAGTTGCTTAACTATAAGCGTTTTAAAACGAAAGTTCTTAAATACGGCTTATTATGGTTTTACTGCGAAGTGCGACGTGCCAAGAGCACTTTGTCGCTCACTTTAAAATTCCCTTTTCATTCAAATAACGTTTAAGTAATAGTTAAGTTTTTAATGTTTAACCATATTATTGAGCACTGTTAAAAGAAGAAGTAATAATACGCCGTGTGGTATCCGGCTGAATAGAATAGTACCACCCTCTTTTCTTACCGAGGTGTCGTAAAAGGCGACTAAGGTAAGTCGACCCGCCGTTTGGTATCCGGCTGAGTAGAATAGACCAACCTCATTTCTTACCGAGGTGTCGTAAAAGGCGACTAAGGTAAGTTGACCCACCGTGTGGTATCCGGTTTAGTAGAATAGACCACCCTCATTCTTACCGAGGTGTCGTAAAATACGACAGAGGTAAGTTGACGTCAGGCAGGCGGCCGGTCGTAAAAACGCAGCCAAATCATGTAACAGCATGTTTATAACATGTTGTGCCGACCCCACTTAGAGTGGGATAAGGGCAGGAGGATGATGATGCTAGTCGGGCTCATCCGATAAAATAACACGTGAGTATAGCCGGTTTCTATACATTAAGGATGATGATGATTTTAATGAGTTAATCTTGTATATATATGTAGGTATATATTTTTTTACATGCCATTGAAAAGCGCCATCTATTATCTACCTATCACACGACAACAGTCCACGCGAACGAAGTTACAGGTAAAAGCTAGTTTTATAAATTCGAAAGCTTGTGAGGATGTATGTTTGTTACTCTTTCACGGCGTATCCGCTGAACCAACGTCGATGAAATTTGGCACAATTATTCCTTATATACCGGAATAACATATAGGCTATAGAAATCCTGTTAATTCTACAGGAATAGGATGACATTGAAAAGCGCCATCTAGTATCGACTTATCACGCGACAACAATTCACGTGAACGAAGTCGAAGTCGAATTAAAGCCTGCGAGGACCGGCCCGGGCAAAGAGGTTCGCCTCGAGGCCCGTACCCCGCCTACCCCAAGGGTATGCGAGATGACCCCCCTCTTATAAGTCGCGTGTTAAAGCTAGTAAACCATAAATACTAGTTTTTTTTTTATATGGGACACTTACACACACGGTCGTCCGTCAACAAAGTAAGTAACTTAATATTTGTGTTATGGGTGACAGACAACTGGTGAATATATACTTATATATTTTTTTAAATCTTTAAAAAAATATATTTAAATGAGTTAATCTTGTATATATATATGTATATTTTCCGAATCTCGGAAACGGCTTCAACGATTTTCCTGAAATTTAACATGTAAGAGGTTTTGGGGGAGAAAAATTGATCTAGCTAGGTTTTAAGTAAAAAATAATATGTTTTATCCCTGTTTTTGGGCATTAAAAAACACTAACATTTATATTGAATTGAATTTTCGCCATTAACTGTCAAGTCGACGTAGCTTATTCGGGTAACGGGCAGACTCGAGGAATGTGAATGCCAAGGATCGATCCCCAACTAAATAATTGTTTTTTTTTTAAGTTTTTTTTTTGTAAATAATTACCCAGATATTACATACTTAAATATCACACCCAGGCTCAAAGACCTAGAAATTCATTTACAGAAAATGTTGGCCCTCGGCGGGAATCGAACCCACGTACTGCTCCAACGGGCCAGTCATTAACCCAGTCAGTCAGTTACTTTTATATAATTTACCTAACAACATTTACGCGGAGATAAACAATATTCGGCCGACATTTTGTATAAAAATAAAAGAGCTTGTTTACCCTCGTCTAGAAAAAGTTAAGACATTATCTCCAATAAATACGAGCCAGGTTCTAGTAATGTCCCTGTTCGGATTATTTATCAGGGGTCTTATATTAAGCTGAAATAAGAAAGGTCTATTTTCTATTAAAAGGAAAGAGTAACAATATTTGTTTTTTACTTAAGGAATTACATTAGAATCCAACGAGTTTGTATAATAATATTTGTTGTTTGGTTCATTGTACATTCTACATCATAAGACTAGCTTTTACCAGCGACCTCGTTCACGTGGTCGTGTGATAGGTCGATAATCCTAATAGGTCATCCTATTCCTGTAGAATTAACAGGATTTCCAGAGCCTATATGTTATTCCAGTCTATAAAGTATAATTGTGCCAAATTTCATCGATATTGATTCAGCGTATCCGCCGGGAAAGAGTAAAAAAAAGCGAAATTTATAAAACTTAGATCGATTTTTCTCCCCCAAAACCTCTTACATTCTAAATTTCAGAAAAAACGTTTGAGCCGTTTTAGAGATTCAGAAAAATAAATAAATTAAATTATTTATGTACAAGAATAACTCACGCCGTGTGGTATCCGACTGAATAGAATAGTACCACCCTCTTTTCTTACCGAGGTGTCGTAAAAGGCGACTAAGGTAAGTCGATCCGCCGTTTGGTATCCGGCTGAGTAGAATAGACAAACCTCATTTCTTACCGAGGTGTCGTAAAAGGCGACTAAAGTAAGTTGACCCGCCGTGTGGTATCCGGTTTAGTCGAATAGACCACCCTCATTCTTACCGAGGTGTCGTAAAATACGACAGAGGTAAGTTGACGTCAGGCAGGCGGCCGGTCGTAAAAACGCAGCCAAATCATGTAACAGCGTGTTTATAACATGTTGTGCCGACCCCACTTAGAGTGGGATAAGGGCAGGAGGATGATGATGTACAAGAATAACTCATTTGAATATTAAAGATTTTCTTAACCTTCAAAACTACCAACAAGCAAACCGTTCAAGACAGTCTAAATTAAAAAATTACCATTTTAAAGTTCGACAAACTAATCAATTCTCTGTGAATTCGCAACAAAATAACATTTCCGTTGTGTAGCGATATCAGAGATCCAGAGATGATATCAGTGCATCATCTCTGGAGCGCTGCCAAGATGGCCGAAAGCGGATATCCGCTAGGCGTGTACGCGTTACAATGTTTTGAATTTTTGAGTATTTTTGACTTTCTCATTACTGACATTTCATGACAACCAAAGTTGTCTATGGTAAAATCTTATGATAACACCGATTTTAAGCTGAAAATTTTCGTCGTCTGCAACTTCTAAAGTTTTAGTTATCAAAAACCACGAACTTGAAGGTTCAGACGATCCAACAGTTAAGCTGTAATGGCTCTTTACACTCTAATTACGTAGGAAATTATAGAATGCTTTAATTTCGTTAAAGCCAGTACATCCAGTGTATTTAATATTTAATCAAATAATGCACTTTATCATATTAACATCCCGCGCGTTTCACTTTAATTAAAACAAGCATAGTAGTGTGAGTGAATGAATTTTATTATAAACAAATTTATATATTAAAATTATGTTATAGGTGTTAGCATTGCTTTATTTGATACTAGTAATATCCCGCGGTTTGACCCGCGTACATACCGATCTCAAGGCAGGGAAAGTCTACTAAGTCGGACTATAATTTTTTTTTGTTAAATATTTCATCAATAGTTTCCGCAGCGCATTCGATGACAGATTTCACCTTATTACATTTTTATTACGGATCCGTAATTTTTAATGTAATATAGCCTATATTGGACTATCTTCCACTGAAACAATTTTTCTAATCGGTCCAGTAGTTCCTGAGATTAGCGCGTTCAAACATTCAAACAAACTCTTCAACTTTATATATTAAATATAGATTTATAATTTATTTATTTATATATTTTAAGTAGAAGAAATAAAAATATTTTAAATATTGAAACTAAATATGTATGTCTTTAGCGAGATATGGAGTATGAAATATGAGCTTAACTAGATATCTGACGTTAGTGTTCTGCCCAGTATGAAATCTGCACTTTGTATTATCGAAGAAATTCTTTATATATTGCACGGACGCGAATTAGGTGTGATATATGACCGCGATGATATGTAGTATAGCGCCATCTTGGTTTATTATTTGGAATCACTATGCGGTAAAGTGTCATCTACAATACTTTATTTATGGTCTTGTATGCGCTCTGAACAGTGCTCAGTGCACCAAAAACTGCTGTAGATGAAGAAAAGACTAATTTGACCTTTCGTATCTTCGATGTAACAATGATATTAGAAAATTTAATCTTCAATTAGATTGGCAGACGGCAGAATGTGAAACGGTACATCTAAAATGATAAATTAAAGGGCAACAAGCCAATCGCATTATGCTCTAAGCAAATTTAATTAGTTTGCCTCACATTTAATTATTAATTGGAATAATTTAAAGAATAAGGCGTTACTTTGCGGAGATCCATAATACAAAAGCAATAATAAAATTATTTTGCTATAATCCGCGATGAAGTAAAAAAAGAAATATATATAATGCTTAATGTAGAGCGGACAATCCGTTTTCATACCTGATACATGCACGATTCGTAAAAATACATGCACAAACATCTACCGCCGCCACCAAAATACATTGCACACGTTCACTCTCACAAACTCAACAATCGTTTCGCCTCGCAACCTAAACATCTTCAGGAGATTGACTCCACGACATGTCGATACATCACTTCGGGATTTTATTTAAAGCAAAATAATTTTATTATCACTCATTACTTGGAAACATAATGTGGTAAAGTGTTGTCTACAATACTTAGTTTATGGTTTTGTATGTGTTGCGACCAGTGTTCGGTGCACAAGAAACTACTGCAGTACTGATCCAGTAGCACTGGTGCCTACGAGGTAGATCAGAATGGTAATTAAGTAAACTCACCTAATGTGTGTTAGCGCACACTATATACAATAACACGATATAATAGGAATACCACAATTCCGTTCTGAGATGCACTTCTCTTGAATGATGAACAAAGACTGACTGTCACTGAAACGTTTTATCAATAGGAAGACTCAACCGGAAACAACACGTCACAGTGTTGTCACCATTTTAATCAAAAAGGGCGCGATACTCTTGTTTCATGACTGTGTTGCTATAAAATATAAAGCGGAAGTCAATGGCGAGATCATCCGGCCCTCCTGCATACGTGTTCGTGCCGAACACGTACTAGTCTAATGTAGAAGCTGAGGACAACTGACTGTGTGGGTTGTGTGCATATTATACTCGTTTAAAGTGACAACCGACTAGACCCATGACTTGGTTACTCTCTGGGTACCAAAACTCTCATCGGACATACCCTGCATTTAAACTATATTCGCACTTTAATACATCACTACATATTATAAAACAAAGTCATTATTTCCGTATGTACGCATAAAACTTTAAAACTACGCAACCGATTTTGATGCGGTTTTTTTTAATAGATAGAGTGATTCCAGAGGAAGGTTTGTACGTATAATAACATTCAATACGAAGTAGAGAAATAATGTAATTTTTGAGGTTTCTGTAAATAATTACATTTTTTTCCGCTTACATTGCAAACGCAGGCTAAACCCTACGAGATTTATCAAAACGATGTACTAAGTAATTGTACACCTTAAAAAGGTCTACAGAAAAGTCCGCGATGGTATATATCTATCTCTTATGGATAACCCACAATAGCAGTTTTTTTCATTTACTTTTTACGAAAAATGATGCCTTATGTTCAAAGCAATTTTTATACAATACAGCATTAATCCTTATCCAATTGAGTACCTTAAATAAATTGTTGATTTAATATAGATCAATATTGCCGTTTACAGCATGTAATTTAACTGAATATTTTCGGAGATATTACAGATTTAAAATCCCGCGAGGAGGCCGCGCTTAGACCTATAAGCACTTCGAATTTAGCAGCGACCGGAGGCGCAACTAAATGTCCTTCTTTCAAGTTCATATTGTCTAATGATAAGAAAGCTATGAATGTTGTATGTAAAGTCATTGTCTAATCAATTGTAAAAATAAATAATATCACTACATAGTATAAAACAAAGTCGCATTCTCTGTCTGTCCCTATGTCCGTATATCCCTATGTATGCTTCAATCTTTAAAACTATGCAACAGATTTTGATGCGGTTTTTTTTAATAGATAGAGTGATTTTAGAGGAAGGTTTACATGTCTAATAACATTCAATATGGAGTAGAGAAATACTATAATTTTTGAGGTTTCTAATGTGATGTAAATAATTACATTTTTTTCCGCTTACATTGCAAACGCAGGCTAAACCCTACGAGATTTATCAAAATGATGTACTAAGTATTTGTACACCATGAGAAGGTCTACAGAAAAGTCCGCGATAGTATATGTCTATCTCTTATGGATAACCCACAATAGCAGTTTTTGTCATTTACTTTTTACGAAAAATGATGCCTTATGTTCAAAGCAATTTTTATACAATACAGCATTAATCCTTATCCAACTAAGTACCTTAAATATATTGTTTATTTAATATTGATCAATATGACCCTTTACAGCATGTAATTTAAATAAACAGTTTCGAAGATATTACAGATTTAAAATGCAGGGGCCGCACCACGAGCCTATAAATAGCGCGTCGGAGGTCGCGGTTCGCCTCTCAGCGATGCTTCCGCGCTCGCCCGTCTTATCGGTGACGCTGTCAAAGCCATTAGGGCTAACAGCATTAGTCAGTAATTCGAAAAAAAAAACGCGGATCGCCCTTTAACCATTTGAATTTAGCAGCGATCGGACGCATTTATGATCGGAGCTCTCTAGCGAGGAAAATAACAATCACTACATATTATAAAACAAAGTCCATATTTCCCTATGTATGCATAAAACATTAAAACTATGCAACAGATTTTGATGCGGTTTTTTTTAATAGATAGAGTGATTCCAGAGGAAGGTTTGTACGTTTAATAAGGTTGAATTGAGGTTTCTGTAAATAATTACATTTTTTTCCGCTTACATTGCAAACGCAGGCTAAACCCTACGAGATTTATCTAAATAATGTACTAAGTATTTGTACACATTGAAAAGGTCTACAGAAAAGTCCGCGATGGTATATGTCTATCGCTTATGGATAACCCACTAAAGTATTTTTTGTCGTTTACTTTTTACGAAAAATAATGCCTTATTTTTGAAGCAATTCCTATACAATACAGCATTAATCCTTATCCAATTAAGTACCTTAAATAAATAGTTGATTTAATATAGATCAATATGGCCGTTTACAGCATGTAATTTAAGTGAAAAAATTTCGGAGATATTACAGATTTAAAATGCCGTGAGGAGGCCGCGCTTCGCCCTATAACACTTCGACTTTAGCAGCGATGTCGCTCTTTCAAGAGTTTGTTTAAAGACATTCTGTAATTAATTGTGAAAATAAAATACATAGGGAAAATATAAAAGTAAATAAGTAATAATGTACTATATGAATTTAGGTATTCCAAAGATAGCAGGAAATCTTCTTGGTATAGTGAAAGTAAATTGTTTTTCTCCAAATTTAACGCTACGGCCACGGGCAGTAATGAATAAATCAAAACAACTGGATCAATTTTAATCATTTTTTTACACTGACTGACATGGGATATATATTTTATACCCGTGCGAAGCAGGGGCAGGCCGCTAGTATCAAATATACTGTATTAACTCAAAGATATTACCTACCTATATCTGCACCAATTTACGCAAAAGTTTAAAAAGAATACGGGTTAATCTTTTAATACAGTCTATGGGTGAAAACCGCATGAAAATCTCTTAAATAACATTTTGAGTCAGTCGTGAACGAAAGTGTTCGCGCCTATTGATAACTACAGTTGGTGGCAATTCCTCCACCCTGAATAATCAAGGATTACTGACCTTTAACTTGGAGACTTCGTAGGTTATGGTGTCCACGCCGCTCCGGCCGGAGTATAACCATTAAAAATCCACTTATATCCGTGGAATAACCAATTTGATAGTTCTTTGATATTTTTCATATACACAACCACCGAATTATCCTTTATATTTTGTATATATTAACACGAACATCCACGGAATACCGAGATTAATTATAATTCACTCCGAGAGCCGTGCGCCATCTTGCGCGGCCGACCGATTTTCTTTTTGTGTGACAATAATTAGTCACCTCGGTGGAAAAAATTGACCGAACAGACAGACAGACGAGTGACTTTGTTTTGCAGTGATAAATAATCATAAAAAGAAGTATTAGAGCCCTTATTTCTTACTAGCAATCGCTAGCGGCTCCGCCCGTGTGAAAAGTTTAAAACCGTAGTATAGTATTTCGATAACCATAAAAATGGTTAAAGTGGGGTAACGTTAAGAGCTAGACAAACATTGTCGCGGCCTTTTATTTAAATTTTTTAGAGGGGAACAATTTTGTAATACATGATTTTTCTTTCACCGTTTACTTAGCGCACGCAAGGAAAGCTTTAAATTTTGCCGTTTTCTTAATATTTTGTTTTGCTGCTCCCCTCCTATACGTTTTAGCGTAATATAATATAGCCTATATATAGCCTTCCTCGATAAACGGACTATCATACACTCAAAGAATTTTTAAAATCGGTCCAGTACTTCCTGATATTAGCGCGTTAAAACAATTAAACAAACAAACGTTTCAGCTTTATTTATTAATGTAGATAGGGATTATTTATTTATTAAGATAAGATACTATAAGATAAAATCAGTAAGGTGAGGTAAAGGGTATAATAAAGTGTTATCGTATAATGCTTAAGTACAATGAAGTAAACAATATCTTTAAGTATATATTACCTTGCTTACAGAGTAATCCAACTTTCCCACTTTACGCTCTCATTGATTTTTCTCGGCAGCCGTAGCTGTTTTATTAAGGTGACCATGTAAATCATGCAAATCAGGAAAATATATTATATTTTTTATATAAAAGTTAATCCATATTTTTCACTTCCCATAGCTAGTAAGTAGCGCCTTGTTACTATCCCACTGCTGGGTATAGGCCTCCTCTCTCTGTTTTTGGAGCTAAGTAATTGAAGCTAAGACCTACCACGCTACTCCAATGCGGATCGGTAGGTTAGACATATCCCTAGGATTCTCTAAATATATGCAGGTTTCCTCACGATGAAGAAGAAGGCAACGTTCACATACCTTACACAATCACCACACGTACAACATACCACACAAGCACTACACTAACTCACTACGGCAGTCTCACGATCTTTTCACGCTGTAACCCAAGGATCATCAGGAGGATTTTTTCTCGAAAGATCAGAAAGATCTTTTTATTTCTGTTTTTGTCATATAACACATTTAAAGCTAGCTTCCTTACTCTAGTATAATAACTCTATGAGGACAGTGGAAAATAACACGTACTTAAAAGAGATTAAATTGTAACTCTTTCTTCAGTTCTTTGTTATGATTATTATACTTTCATTATTCCGGGGAAAGAATTTGTAGAATTTAAATATTAATGCAATTCTTTTTGGCGTCATAGGTTTAATACAATTTGCGCCCACGCTTTGAATTTGTTTCTTTCTGTGCAAGATTATAAATATAAATATATGGGAGACTTGCCGTTCGTCCACAAAGTAACTTAATAATCGTGTAATATTGTTATATCGTAGACAGACAAATGATGAATATATACTGATATAATTTTTAAATACAAATACACCCACATTCGAAGATCAACAATTTTTGTAAAACCAATTATTATCTACTTCTATGCACGTGAATTAAAATGACGTTGGGCAATAGAGTTGAAGAGGAAAGATGGACACGTGTGACTACTGCATGGGCAGGACCCGGGGGAACGCGCGCTTGGGGTAGACCGCGGCTGCAATGGGCAGATGACATTAAAAAGGTGGCAGGTGACCAATGGATGAGAACAGCAATGGATCGGGACACTTGGAAGAACTTAGAGGAGGCCTTTACCCTAAGAGGGGTTCTCACCAACTAGAAAATCAATTTGACTAATTATTATTATATTTTTTTATCATTTTTTTTTCAATTAATCAACTTGTATTTTTAACTATGATGACTATGTATTTTTTTTTATATTTGACATCCTTGACATATTTTATATTGTAAATATTGGTGAGAAATAAAAGGCTTTTTATTTTATTTATTATTTATAATTATTCTACTATCAAGCCTGATTGTTGGTCACCATACAAAAAACATAAAAATAATTTTGACTCATCGCTACTTGCCTAGAGATTTATGATACTTCGGCAATTTTATCGTTCTTTCTTGTGTTCTATTAACGGTAAACTGCTGTGGAGATCATTTAATTTTCTGGAAGGAAATTTCATACATCTTTTATTGTAGCTCTTTACTCTTGACAGACTACATTGGGTATGAAAGATAAGTAAAAAACATTATTACCAAAAATGTGCTAATTCATACAACACTCTTTTGATAATTATTTTAAAAACTTTAAATATAAGGCATTCTAGTTAAGCCTGCCCAGCGTCTAATACGTTGGGATTGTCGCCCAATAATTTATCGTTTCAGATAGAATTTATAGAATAGGGCGTTAATATGCGAAGGTCCATAATGCAAAAGTAATATAAATATTATTGAGCTTATAATCCGCGATAAATGTTTAAAAAAAATCGCAGATTATAGAAGAATGATATTATTATTACATTCGTTTCAGAACGCCGTGTGGTATCCGGCTGAATAGAATAGTACCACCCTCACTTGTTACCGAGGTGTCGTAAAAGGCGACTAAGGTAAGTCGACCCGCCGTGTGGTATCCGGCTGAGTAGAATAGACTAACCTCATTTCTTACCGAGGTGTCGTAAAAGGCGACTAAGGTAAGTTGACCCACCGTGTGATATCCGGTTTAGTAGAATAGACCACCCTCTTTCTTACCGAGGTGCCGTAAAATACGACAGAGATAAGTTGACGTCAGGCAGGCGGCCGGTCGTAAAAACGCAGCCAAATCATGTGACAGCATGATTATAGCATGTTGTGCCGACCCCACTTACAGTGGGATAAAGGCAGGAGGATGATGACCACTCTAATATAGATATGGTGAAGAGAAACGGCGGTTTATGTCAGCTATAAAAAAAGCATATTATATTCATAAAACGCTGTAAAAACCTGGAGTAAACCAAAATTAATCTGAATTGTGTAAGATATTAGATTGAAATGTAACTGCTAGGAATAGGCCTCTCCGTTTTTGGGGAGACGGATTGGAGCTAAGACCTACCACGCTGCTCCA
This sequence comes from Morpho achilles, assembly GCA_947086495.1. Lineage (NCBI taxonomy): Eukaryota > Metazoa > Arthropoda > Insecta > Lepidoptera > Nymphalidae > Morpho > Morpho achilles. The sequence continues at coordinate 14,121,616 of CAMTZB010000016.1, forward strand.
ATGCAAATTGTTAGGTTATACATATTCTCTAGAGATATACGAGTACAGGTTTTATCACAATGTTTTCTCATTATCTTCAAATTTTGTAAAATGATGTACGTATAAGTATATACGCTGTGTGGTATCGGGCTGAATAGAATAGTACCACCCTCAGTTCTTAGTGAGGTGTCGTAAAAGGCGACTAAGGTAAGTCGACCCACCGTGTGGTAATCGGTTGAGTTAAATAGACCACACTCTTTCTTACCGAGGTAAGTTAACGTCAGGCAGGCGGCCGGGCGTATAATACGTAGCCTAATCATGTGACAACATGTTTTAAACAGGTTGTGCCGACCCCACTTTGAGTGGGATAAATGCAGGAGGATGATAACTTACGTATAAGTATATCTCTCATTTAATATATACCTTTCTGTAGACTGGTCTAGTATGGATTGGATATTCGTAACAAAAACAAGAACTTAAAATAAAAATAAATTAGAGAGTGAACTAACAGTAAACAACAACACGTGATCAATTGTCGCAACTTGTTTTCGCGAAAAAGACGTTTTGAATTGGTTATTATTAAATTATCAATGCAAACGGTTGCAACAAAAAACATCTTGCGGAAAATACGATCGCATTATTTAGGAATCTCGTAATAAGTTGCTTTCATAAGTTTATCATCATCTTCAACCGATGGATGTCCACTGCTGGACATAGGTCTCGTCAACACATGATCTTGTGCCGCTTTTATCCAGTGGCTCCCTGCGACCTCTTTGAGGTCATCAGTCCATCTCATAGACCACTGCTTCTAACACGGTAGGCAGGCAGCGGTGGCCTCCTTCTGCTCTGTGGAGGGCGGCGGTGAAGCGGTTCTGGGAACTTATGTTCTGGATCCCATCTGCTGCTAGCGAGTCCACGTGGTAGCGACTTGCCCATTGTCTGCCGCTCTGTCAGGGGACCTTCGGACGTTCCGAACGGGGTATATCAGACGTCTGGCTTCAAGGTCCCCGAGGCGGTCGGTGCATCTGGTACTCCCGATGCACCGGTTAGTGCCTCATTTAGCAATTTGATAGTTGGGGGAGGATATTCGACCCAACCGAAAATGTATTCGACCAGAGTTGTTTTATAAATATATTTCTCGTTTTCGTAAATGGGTCTAACGATTTTCATTTAATTCAGCACGAGAATCAATCTAGCTAGGTTTCATTAAAAAAAATCATTTTTCCTATAATACGTAAAATCAGCGTAGCTTCGGAAAACGGGTGGTCTAGAGAAATGAAAATTCCTTGGATCGAGCCCCGCCTTACCATTATTTTTGAAGTTTCTTTTTTATCTTGTAAAAACATTACCGAGCAAGTCACTCAAGTAGTTAGTATTCATTATAGATTATGATAATTCATATTTGTATTTGTTTCAGATAAAAGCGAACATGTGGTCCGGCAAGAAATGCTCAGAGGGAGGCACCGGTACTCCCACTGAGGAGGAGATTAAAGTTGTGCTCGTTGGAGACACACAGTGCGGGAAGACGTCGTTGGTCCAAAGATTTGTGTCCGACACTTTTGTGGAGGTGAGTTAACGCTTTAATATCTCCACAATAGAGCAATTACTGGCACGACAATCTTTAAATTAAAGCTATTGTGAGCGCCTCATACTTATAAATAGAAACTGGCTATATCTGGTTATATACGTAAATAAAATGAACTGCACTTTAACTTGTGGCGAATTTATTCAACGTCATTCACTAGACCAAACACTAGATAAAAGTTGTTATTGTACGTTAACCATAAGAGATAAGACATGCTTTTGCTGATTTTTTTGTAGTATTTTGGTAGATCTACAATTCTCTAGTACATTACTTTAGTGTTGCACTGCTCGGTTACGCGATGCACGCGAGTAAAATTGTCTGTCTTATAAAGCTTAGCTAAGACTCACAACTGCTCAAATTCGGAGTTGCAGTTACGCATATCTCATGAATTCTCCAAAGTTATAAAGGTTTCTGGACGCTGCGTTCCTACAATGAAAAGCGCATGATGTGTTGTGTATAATTACATAATAGTATCATCATCCTCCTGCCCTTATCCCACTCTAAGTGGGGTCGGCACAACATGTTACAAACATGTTGTCATATCATTTGGCTACGTATTTTACGACCGGCCGCCTGCCTGACGTCAACATACCTTAGTCGTATTTTACGACTCCTCGGTAAGAAAGAGGGTGGTCTATTCTACTCAGCCGGATACCACACGGCGGGTCGACTTACCTTAGTCGCCTTTTACGACACCTCGGTAAGAAATGAGGGTGGTACTATTCTATTCAGCCGGATACCACACGGCATAATTACATAATAGTATATAAACAGTAATGTTACATTATTAAATGTAAAATCCAATAAATGAAATACTAATGGCATACAAATGTTCATAGACCAACAGTATTGGAATACAGAACTCGTTAAAAATTAATATAAAGTCGGTCAGCGAAAAGTCCACTTCCGTTGTAAAGTGGAACACTCGTCAAATTGTAGTGCCGCAGCGCTTTACCACAAAAGTTTGCGGATATTGTGTCCCTACTATGCCGTATTATACTTGATTCCAACAGTTTCGGAAGCTACATTTTCGCCATTTCGATTTTATAAAGGGTTTGTCTGTAATCAAAGAGTATAAAAGCTTTTGTTGTTTCGCTTTTTTAATTCTTTTGCAATTGACGGCTTTTATTCACTTTAAGCCGTGTGGTATCCAGTTGAGTAGACTAGACGACCCTCTTTCTTACCGAGGTGTCAAACCTATTAGAGATTTTTGTTGTATTTATTATAAAACAAAGTCTTCCAAAATTGTCTGTCTGTATGTGATCGTCTTTCTCTAAATCTACTAAACGGATTTCTGTACGGATTTGACTAAAAGGCAGACCATTTATACGATTTATGTAAATTGTGTTGAAGAGGTCGCACGGATACAAAAAACTCGCCTGCTGGGAGATTATATTGCGTGCGCTGCGTAAACCAACAGAAATATACTAAAGTAATGTACTAGAGAATTGTAGATCTACAAAAATACTACAAAAACATCCGCAATAGCATGTGTCTATCTCTAATGGTTAACTAGCCATTAGAGATAGATAATAACCTAACTAACCATTTAATTAAACTCACTCATTGCGCCGCAAGCATATCTAGTTATCTGTACTAATATATAAAGCTGAAGACACCACACTAAGATGAATAGCATATAATAATTATGTACACATTCGGACTTAATAAAGGAGATTTTTTTTAAATTAATTATCAAAATTTTATTTTGAAAAGAGCAACCGTCATTTTAGTGGCTTTACGATTACCGCACTTAGTGACTTTTTCTCAGCAGATATTTTTGTTAAATTTGAATTTAATAAGAAATAACAGCGCGTCTCTATTTGTTATGGTTAACTTAAAAATTACTACTTTTACGTTCAAAGTTTCAATCAAATACACTGATTTCCAAGCGGGCGAAAGTACGGCTTGGGACGAAAAATAATAAAGAAACGTTCAGACCCTAAAACAACATCCTGCGTCCGTCTGAATCCACAAATATTTGATGGTGTGTGATCTATAAGGATAATGGGAATTACGCGTTAGGCGACTCCGAAAATATTGATCCTTAGGGTAAAAGGGTTAGTGAATTAGGAAGTTATTATAACGGCAATGCGAAGTCCGTATACTTTCTTGTTTATGGTTATACCTTTGTTATGTCCTTAGAGATTGTGTCAATATAGAACCCATATAACGATGTTCCGATGCTGTTATCTGTAATCCACTCTCAGCATTTTATACTTTCGACGATGCTTACTCGCTCACACAATTATACGACCGATAATTATACAATTATTAGGTATTTTTAAGCTGTGATAGCCCAGCGGTGCGACCGTGTGAATCTCTAGAGACGATCATGGGTTCAAACCCGGGTAGACATCAATGACTTTTTCTATTAAAAACTTATGTGTCTAATTGATAATTGCAATTTATCACACGCTTTTCGGTGAAAGAAAACATCGTGAGGAAACCTGCATATCTCTAGAGAATCCTAGGGATATGTGAAACCTACCAATCTGCATTGGAGCAGCGTGGTAGGTCTTAACTCCAATCCTTCTCTCCTAAAACGGAGAGAGGAGGCCTATGCCCAGACGTGGGATAGTAACAGGCCGTTACTTATTTTTACTTACTAGGTATTTTACGACCGGCCGCCTGACTGACGTCAACTTACTTAGTAGTATTTTACGATACCTCAGTAAGAAAGAGGGTGATGTAATCTACTTAACCGGATACCACACGGCGGGTCGACTTACCTCACTCGCCTTTTATGACACCTCGGTAAGAAATGAGGGTGGTATTATTCTATTCAGCCGGATACCACACGGCGTATTTTTTTTATTTTTTTATTGGAGAATAGGCGAGCGCTTGACTGCTATCATGCCTGAAGGTAAGCGATGATGCAGTCTAAGATGGAGCGCGCTTGCCTAGAAAATGCCTATTCACTCTTGCTTTAAAGAGGCCCATATCAAAAGAACTCGGAAATATCGATGCCGGGAGAGAATTCCACTCCCTTGCTGTGCGCAATAAAAATGAGGACGCAAAGCGCTCCGTGCGCCTTTGTGGGAGGTCAATGATGTAAGGGTGAAAATTCTCCCGGTGTCTAGCAGTGCGATAATAGAACGGCGATGGAGGAACAAGGTTATGAAGAGCCTCTGCACACTCCCCGAAATATATCCTGTAGAAGACCGATAGACAAGCAACCCTGCGCCGATGTTGTAGACTGTGTAGTTTGGTATTGGTCAGGGTTTGATCGGAGATGAGCCTTCTGGCGCGGCGATCCACCGAATCCAAAGCATCCAACTGGTATTTGGCAGAACCATCCCACAAATGACAGCAGTACTCCATACACGAACGTACCTGAGCCTGATACAATGTTAGAAGCTGTTTCGGTGTGAAGTACTGCTTGACTTTGTTAAGGATACCAAGTTTCTTTGCACCTGTCTTTGCTTTGGACTCGATGCATTTACCAAAGTTAAAAGCGTATGGTTTAAAGTAGATGCCTTCTGCATATTTCTACTTCTATTTGAGGTATAGTTTATTTAAACGTGGCGACTAAGGTAAGTTGACCCACCGTGTGGTATCCGGTTTAGTAGAATAGACCACCCTCTTTCTTACCGAGTGGTCATACAAAATACGACAGAGGTAAGTTGACGTCAGGCAGGCGGCCGGTCGTAAAAACGCAGCCAAATCATGTGACAGCATGCTTTTAACATGTTGTGCCGACCCCAATTAGAGTGGGATAAGGGCAGGATGATGAACTGGCCTAATATGGTGAAACAAATTTAGTAAGTTTCGCGCAAAAAACAACTACCTCTTCAATGGAATGTTGGGAACGTCCTTTTCAAAATTCTCGAAATTCCGACGACCTACCGTTAAATTTAGCGCTTACTCTAATAATTTAATACTTGACTGCATTCTCATCTGACTTAGACTCAAATGTAATTAATACTTTTATTTAATTGTTGAAGAAATTATTGCTGTAAATCCAAATTAAATTTATTTTAATACAACTTTGCGAGCCAACTTACCTTTTTAGACACCTCGGTAAGAAAATTGAAAAATCGGTAAGAAAATAAATAAATAAATAAATAATTATATGGGACACTTACACACACGGTCGTCCGTCCCCAAAGTAAGTAACTTAATACTTGTGTTATGGGTGACAGACAACTGGTGAAATAAGTATATTATTACAAGAATCATTTATTTATAGTCGTTTTTACTGTTTTAAAATCCTTAGGATGTGATACGGACTTCAATATAAATAAAACAACCGAGGATTTTAAACAGGCCTAGATTAGTGTGTCGTAGAAGATTTGAATGATTTTTGGAAAATATAACGAGAGGTTTTTTTGAGTCTTAGGGCGTGTATATGAGGATGACGTTTATGTCAAATTTTGAATTACCCGTCCGCGAACGACTCACGACGCACGTTCCATTCTACGATTATTTATTGAACTATATTTTTATAAATGGAACACTTGAAGTTTTTTTTTTTTCAAACTAAGTATGTAATTTGGTTTTAAAAGACTTTTAGAACCAAATTGCACACTTAGTTCGAATTTTAATTTTTAGGTACTTAGTGCCTTATTTACTTCAAGTGTTCAATGTACAATTATAATACATTTTTATAATAAGTTAATATTAATTGCGTCGCTAACAGTATGGCTATTTAAGTATCCTTATATTGCCGTCACTTGCTTCTTGAGTTATATTACATTGATATTGTAGATTAGCAAGTATACAACCATAATCCCCAGCACAGTCCAGACGTCACGAAACTCTTAGAGTGGCGGTAAGACCTTACTGTTTCAAATAAGTCTCCTTAATCTTTCAAATAACTAGCTCTCGTATATATTTACCTAATCTCTTTATAGCAAGCTTGTTGCTGGACGCGAATTAATTTGTTTTAAAATATTAATATTCTACCCAACGTTGTTATCTTTAATATCTTTCATATTTAAATGAGTTAATCTTGTATGTATATATATAAATATATAATTTCGCAAACGGCTCCAATGATTTTCCTGAAATTCAGCATGTAGGAGGTTTTGAGGGAGAAAACTCGATCTAGCAAGGTTTTATTTAAAAAAATAATCGTTTTGTCCCAGTTTTTGGGCATTAAAAAATACTACAATTTATAATGAATATAAAAATAAACTATTTTTACCGTAAATTGTCAAGTCAACGTATCTTATTCGGGGAACGGGCAGTCTCGAGAAATGTAAAAAATACCTAGGATCGATCCCTAACAACCTAATATTTTTTTTAAGTCACTTTTTTGATTTTGTAAAAAATTACCAAGCAAGGTACTTCTAGTTAATATGAAATGTGGTTAAAATTAAAACTGATTTGTTTCGAATATAGTTAAAACAAGACGTAACTAAAATGTCCAAATATTTTAAATGAAGTACTGTACTATCTCCAAAGAAAAGCATTTTTTTAAACTTTTATTTAGCTTGTCGTGAATATATATGAATGATCTCCAAGGAAAGGAAGGAAAGGAAAGATTTTTTTTTTACATTTTACTTAATTAAGATTGCGTGTGTTTGGAGGTGGAATCTAGCAAGTTGTATTTAACCCACTTACCGGTGTCCGATTGAGCTGAAATTTTACATACTGGTCCAGTACCGATGACAATGCATGTTTATGATAAGCATGACCTGATGATGCTGCTGATCAGCTCTGCGGGTCGTGGGTTCGATTCCCACCGAGGGCCAATATTTTCTAACAAAAATTTGTTGGTTTTTCAAGCCTGGGTGTATATATGTATTTAAGTATGTATTTAAAATTATACAAGTATTTACCAGTTGTCTGTCACCCATAACACAAATATTAAGATACTTACTTTAGGGACGGACGACCGTGTGTGTAAGTGTTCCACATATTTGCAAAAATCTAAAAAAACATTAAACTCCCCAGCAGTTAACAGTTGGGCATGACATTTTGATAAAAGCATTTTTAACTTTACTTGTTATAAATTAAAACATATTCCGTCTCGAATGTACAAGTCATATTGATTTCTTTCTAGATTTATTACTATTATTTTAAATGGTTGTAGCACTATAAAAAAATCACGAGTATATTGAAAGTAAGATATATTATGGTTCGGTACAAAAACCTCCACAGCTAGGCGTAGACGAAGATAAATGATCATGCACTGCAATCTGGCGAAATAGATCGCGACCATTTACCACGACTTGAGCTGGTTTTGAATCTACAATCTATGAAAGTAATGACAATATTATTCTGCTATAATACGCCATAATAAAATGTTATAATATGTGGATGGTTGGATTCCTTTTATATATTGTAAGTAGGATTGTTAACGCACACTATATACAATAACACGACACAATAGGAATACCACAATTCCCGTTCCGAGATGCACTTCTTTTGAATGAAGAACAATGACTGCATGCAACTGAAACGTTTTAGCAATAGGAAGACTCCACCGGAAACAACACGACACAGTGTTGCCATCATTTCAGTTATATGGGCGCGATACTTGTTTCATGACGGTGTTGCTATGAAATACAAAGCGAAAGTCATAGGCGACAACAGGATATAAAAAACGCCTGCACTACAAACCACTACTAACACCATCACACTATGCTGTCACTGCACACATTCACTATCACAAAAAAAAAACAGGAGTTACCATAAAATTTTGCTGTAATCCGCGTTTGTTAAGAGAATACATGCAATGATAAGTGTATGAAGCAGGCAACAATCACATACGCCATACATGTAGGACAAGCCGCCACACGTATCACAAGAGGCCGCCAGCACTACACACACTCACTACCACAACCTCTACGGTTTAACCCGAAACGCAAGCATCCGAAGCATGGTTATTGTGATGAGTGGCGGCTTGTCCTGCATGTATGTGGTAGTGATTGTTACCTGCTTCATACACTTAGCATTGCATGTATTCTCTTAACAAACGCGGATTACTGCAAAATAATTTTATTGTAACTTCTGTACTATGGAGTTCCGCAAACGCCTGCTTCTGTAAATCAAAGGAAAAAGCTTTTTTCTGGGATTGAAAAGTAATATTTAAATTTCATACTAGAATATATTGACAAATCTTTTTGTCTAGACTGAAAAGTCTATTAAAGTTAGAAGAATTCAAAGCAATTTACTTTGCTCGCATAATTGCCCGCCAGACGACGCCTCACGAAATTAAAATAAAAAGTCTTTGAAAAACTATAATATAAGTCTTTTAATCTCAATGGTGCGAACTCTATTCGAATTTTATATCAAAATTTCCTGTAAGTAAAATTTAATTTGTCTCCTGTTAGTAATATAAATAATTTTTGTACCCAACTACCTACGATAACGCTGTACTCGCCTTAAAAAGTGTTTTACCTAGAACTTGCCTTATGAAACAGTGTATTAATAAGTATGTGTAAAATGCTATTGGCTTGTCATAATAAGTAAATAAACTCTGAGTTAAAAAAAATTTGCGGAACATTATTCCGCAATGGCGCAATTGTGAAAGCGCGTGATCTTATGACGGTTTTGAGTTAAAATGTATAATTTTTTTTTTTTAATAAAACGTGTGGTATCTTATGGAATATTGGTGGTGTTCAAACCCACTATAAAAACTTACGTTATTTATAAATTCATTATGCATTTAACGCTAAGGAAAACTCTTAAGAAAATATATATATCTCTACAGAATTACTGAGATCGCAGATCATGTGGCTGTTATTTTGTTTATCTGCTGTATAGCAAATACCTATTTTAAAATGGCCGCGTTTTTTATTTTAATCTTTACACTTTTCAGAGTCTCTTTTAAGAGAGATTTATCTGCTACTTAGTTTATTTTTCGGTAAATATCCGACACTTTATCAGTAACTTATGAAAAAGGCCCTAAGTGTCTGACATTGACTGACGTGATTTTTAATATTTTTCTAAAAGTAATACCAAAAAATCACACTTTATAATTTGACGAAATTAGATCGGTATTTTGGCAACCTTGAGTCTTCTCCACTTGTATGATACAAAAAACATTACAATAAAATTATAATAATCTATACACATAATAAAATAAGATGTCAAATCTCTGTGCGTTTGTTTCCGCTAATCTCAAAAACCGCTGATCCGATTTGGTTGCTGTTTTCACTAATATGTAGTAGAAAGCCTCACTTAACATATTTATTTATTTATTACGCCAACAACTTACATACAAGTTTGTCCAACAATCATTAAAAACTAAGGTTCGTATCTAAGTCTATTACAGGCATAAATATTAATAACAGACAATTTCTAACTTAATTTAAACATATATATATATATATATATATATATATATATATATATATATATATATATATATATATATATATATATATATATATATATATATATATATATATATATATATATATATATACATATATAGTAAAATCAACTGTTTTTTTACAAATTTTAAATAGTTGCGAAAAAATAGTAATCATTATGTATAATGATCGCTGATCGGTTATAATGATCGCTGATGAGACTTTATTAACACTATAACATATAGGCTATGTTTTATTTGAATTAGTCAGTGAATAAAAAAGATGTGTCTATTTTAAGTTAAAAGGAATACAGGAAAAAACCCCTTATGGGTACCGCTACCCGACGGGGACGGGTGGCGGTTATGTCGGACTCGCACCGACTAAAACGACCTGTGTGCTTCACCACGCTGCCGATGGCAAGGACAGGGTATCATTGTACATATTGCCCCCATCCCGCCGACAGCTCTGATCCCAGAAAACCTTCACCGGGTAGGGGCCCCTCGAAAAAGAAGCCCTCCTCCGCTAACCGGTGCATCGGTCTACTATGATACTGGTACTTGCATCTTTCGTTTTTTCGCCATTTCTATTAGATGTATAAAGAAATCTTTTTTTCAATATATATAAAAGAATGTTTTTAGTCCTCTATAGACACCAAAACGGCTGGACCGATTTTAATGATTCTTTTAGACATTTTAAAATCACACAGCGGATGATTCATTCATTCATTAAGCGCGACAAAGCGGGCTGGACATACTAGTCTAAAATAAAAGAAGCAGTTTTCAAATTCGGTATTTAAACTTTGTACTAATTACTCGTCTTTCGATGGGAACAAAGGAAATTAAATGAAAGCAAGAAAAGTAACGAGAATAATGTTTGCAAGACCTTCGTTAGCGATAACTTCTTAATGCCGCGGTACAGATCCAATTTATTACAACAATGTTAACTTTATTCTATTAGCGGCCACAGTTTTTTTTAATTTATTTTTTTATTAATTTATTAGTTTTACTATTTATTTATTTTTTTGGAAAATAGCCTAGTATTAAACCTGGAACTCTCTACCATTACATTACTTTTAAGTTTTTAAAAATACATCATCTTCCTGCACTTATCCCACTCTAAGTTGGGTCGGCACAACATGTTATAAACATGCTGTCAAATGATTTGGCTGCGTTTTTACGACCGGCCGCCTGCCTGACGTCAACTTACCTCAGCCATATTTTACAACCCCTCGGTAAGAAAAAGAGTGGTCTATTCTACCCAGCCAGCAGCCCAGATACTACACGGCGTGTCGACTTACCTTAGTCGCCTTTTACGACACCTCGGTAAGAAATGAGGTTGGTCTAATCTACTCAGCCGGATACCACACGGCGGGTCGACTTACCTTAGTCGCCTTTTACGACACCTCAGTAATAAAATGAGGGTGTTACTATTCTATTCAGACGGATACCACACGGCGTTATTAAGTCTATAGAAATACAAAGTAGGTACATATTTTAGTACGCAAAGCTAAAAATTTTTATACTCAAAGCTTATTCGTACGGCGTATTCTGACATTGGGCATAGCTTAAGTTAAGATAACTTATACAAGGATAACTCATTTGATATGCTCTCCCACAGCTGCATTTCACCCTCAATTCAATAACAATATAATATAATACGCGATAGAAAAATTGTGCAATGTCGAAATGTTCCTTTAAATCACAACGTTGTGTTAAGAATTCGAAAACGAAGCGTGGAATAAAAATGACGTTCCAATATGGCGGCGCGGGTGGAATAACAAGTGCGCAAAGCTTGACACTGCGTGGTGGATTTGTTCATATACATGGTGTTCTTTTAAACAATAGATTAAAGAGTTAAATCTTTACAGATATTTTATTTATTTTTCTTTTTATACATATATTTAGAAAATCGAAAGAAAAAAAAACACATGTTCTTTGTCACAATTTCGAACTAACACATTTTACACCCAACTCTTTCTTTGTCAGAATTTCGTAGTAACCCATTTTACACCCAACTTTTTCTTTGTCACAATTTCATTCTAATCCATTTTACATCCAACTCTTTCTTTGTCACAATTTCATACTAACGCATTTTACACCCAACTCTTTGTTTGTCACAATTTCATACTAACACATTTTACACCCAACTCTTTGTTTGTCACAATTTCATACTAACACATTTTACACCCAACTGTTTGTCATAATTTCATACTAACCCACTTTACACCCAACTCTTTGTTTGTCACAATTTCATACTAACCCATTTTACACCCAACTCTTCGTTTGTCACAATTTCATGCTAACCCAATTTGCACCCAACTCTTTGTTTGTCACAATTACAAACTAACGCATTTTACACCAAACTCTTTGTTTGTCACAATTTCAAACTAACTCATTTAACACCCAACTCTTTGTTTGTCACTATTTGATACTAACCCATTTTACACCCAACTCTTTATTTGTTACAATTTCATACTAACCCGCCTTACATAAACTCTTTGTTTGTCACAATTTCATACTAACACATTTTACACCCAACTCTTTGCTTGTCACAATTTCATACTAACACATTTTACACCCAACTGTTTGTCATAATTTCATACTAACCCACTTTACACCAAATCTTTGTTTGTCACAATTTCATACTAACCCATTTTACACCCAACTCTTTGTTTGTCACAATTTCATGCTAACCCATTTTGCACCCAACTCTTTGTTTATCACAATTTCAAACTAACGCATTTTACACCAAACCATTTGTTTGTCACAATTTCAAACTGACTCATTTTACACCCAACTCTTTGTTTGTCACTATTTCATACTAACCCATTTTACACCCATCTCTTTCTTTGTTACAATTTTATAATAACCCACTTTACATAAACTCTTTGTTTGTCACAATTTCATACTAACACATATTTCACCTAACTCTTTCTTTGTCACAATTTCATACTCACCCATTTTACGCCAAACTCTTTCCTTGTTACAATTTCATGCTAACCCATTATACACTCAAGTATTAATTTGTTACAATTTCGTACTAACCCACTGTACACCAACTCTTTGTTTGTCACAGTTTCATACTAACCCATTTTACACCCAACTCTTTTTTTGTCACAATTTAATACTAACCCATTATACGCCAAAACTGTTTGTCACAATTCAATATTAACCTATTTTACAACCAATTAAACTCTCTTTCAATGAAAATTGCGAGTTCTGTACAAAATACAATTCTAAACTCGCCAACCCTGCGAAAGTTAAATTATGTTTGCAGTTAGTGTCTAGTTTCATAGGAAATCTAGAAGCCATGCGCGGGAAGTTCTGCGAAATACTCCACATAGTCTCGTAAATGTTTAGCTGTTGAAGCTAATTTAATTTTCAGGAACAGCTCCGTGTAACATGCAAGGTAGTTTTTAGCAAAAACGTAGTATTTTTAATAATAATAATAATAATAATAATAAATACACTTTATTGTACACAGAAAAATCTAAAACGAAATACAAAAAGAAAAAGAAGAAGAAGCATAGTAAATAAAATGTAAATGACGTACACGTTATACAAAAAAAAGCATGGTAAATGAGTCCATGTACAAGAGGCGGCCTTATCGCTAGAACAGCGATCTCTTCCAGGCAACCAACAATAAAGGAAAACAGTAAAACAGGCGGTAGGTGTGTACGAAATAAGGCATATATATATAAATACAATAAATAAAATAAAATATACATATATAATAACACAAAATATTGTGAATATGTTTATTGAAAGTGGTATAATATAATGACAAATAGAGAAGAGAGCAGAGAGGACAAAGGAGGGGATGGGATCAAGATGTGCTAAGAAAATGTTTTTTTATGTTATTTTTAAATATCCCAAGGGATTTCGATTTTTTAATATATTGAGGAAGGGAATTCCAAAGAATAACAGCATGAACAGCAAAAGACTTAGAATAAAAGGAGGATGAGTGGGGAGGAACTTTCAAACGTAGGTTATGGTCAGAACGTAAGGGACGGGTATGGGTGTCACCTAAAAAAACAAATTGTTCTTTTAGGTATTTGGGTGTGGTTGGATTAAACAATATGCAGTAAAGAAGGTGAAGTATATGAGTATTCCTGCGAAGATGAATTGGGAGCCACTTGAGTTTTTTGCGGAAGTCGGAAACATGGTCATATTTACGTAGGCCGAATATGAACCGTATACAAAGATTTTGAAGCCGCTCAAGTTTATTCAGTTGCTCCTGCGTGATGTCAAGATAACAAGAGTCAGCATAATCAAGAATTGGTAAAAGGAGAGACTGAGCCAATGCAACTTTGGTAGGAGTTGGAAGAAAGTTACGTAGACGTCTGAGAGATCCAATGGTGCTAAACATCTTCCTACTCACCTCGCTTATCTGCGCTGCCCACGATAGGTGTTGATCAAAAATAACCCCAAGGTTCCTAACCTTATCACAGAACGGTAGATGAGTATTATCAATAACAACCTGTGGAAGAAGTGAAAAATTTATACGTGACATTAATTTTCGACTTCCTATAATGATCACTTTACTTTTAGCAGGATTCACTTGCAATCCAAAGGATTTTCCCCATTCTGAAATGCGCTTCAGATCATTATTGATAAGGCTAATAGTGTTGGGCAAATCTGTTAGTTTTGACTGAGAGTAAATTTGTAAATCGTCCGCATACAGATGGTAGAGAGAACTAATGGAATTACAAATAGTATTAATGAATATTGAAAACAAGAGAGGAGACAACACGCCACCTTGCGGAACGCCAGCAGTGACTGTAGACCAGTCTGAGAAAGAATCTTGTGAACGAATACGCTGCCGGCGTCCATGCAAGTAACAGTGAAACCAATCAATTACCGTTGGAGATATGTTTAAAGAACTTAAGACGGCCAGCAGGATATCGTGGTCAACAGTGTTGAAGGCATTGCTAAAATCCAACAATGCCAAAACCGTAATCTCCCGGTTATCCATGCCTGCGCGGATATCATCAGTGATTCTAATGAGTGCAGTAGTCGTACTATGACCAGGACGGAAACCGGATTGCAAAGGATTCAAAAGATTATACTTGGAGAGGAAAACGCTCAACTGGTGATGCACAAGTCGCTCTAGTACTTTTGAAAGGAATGGAAGAATGGATATGGGTCGGTAATCATCAAAAAATGAAGGATTGCTTTTTTTTGGGAGAGGTATAACCTGAGCATCTTTCCAGCTTGATGGGAACGTATAGGAGTTAATGGAAAAATTAAAAATGTTCGTAATAATGGGAACTAGGACATCGATAATGGGAATGATCATTTTACGACTAATGCTATCAGCACCGACAGCATCCGAATGAATGGCTAAAATGTTGTTCTTAACATCACAACAGGTAAATTGATTAAAGAAATAAGTTGGGATATTAGGAGTAGATAAAGCAGAAAGATTCGTAATAGTATTTAATTTAGTGTTACTATCAACTGTAACAGAAGAACAGAAATGCTGATTAAGCTGATTTAAATTTAAGTTGTGTGGTGTGATGTTTTCGCGAGCTTTTCCAACTCCTATGGATTTAAGGAATGACCAGACCCTTGATGAGTCTTTTTCCTCGACAATAGAATTATAGATATAGCGTCGTTGTTTATCTCTACATTCTCTGTTGCAGCGATTTCTAGCTTTTATATATTTTTCTTTGTTGGTCTCATTCGGATTCAATCGATATTTAGCCTTAGCAATGTTTTTTCTTTCTTGGAGCTTTCTGATGTCCGCAGTAAGCCAGGGAGCGGGAAGATGCTTTATTCGGACGGGTCGAATTGGAGCATGGACGTCGTATAGCTGAGTCAGCAGAGAGTTGAAGACAGCCACACGTTCATCAATTGTTTCTGCAGTTAAGGCAACGGACCAATCGATTTTTTTAGCGTCTGCCTGTAGTAGATTTAAATCCATTCCACCAAAGTTGCGTTGGAGAAGAATTCTTGATTTTGCTTTAGGTGGCTTAAGTTGGTAAGATAAATATAGAATATCGTGATACGAGAAAACAGTAGTGGCGCATTGACCATGTTTTTTAACATGATCCACGGACGATACAATTATTAGATCAAGTAGAGAAGGGACAGAATTCGGAAAGGTATGAGTAGCAGAAAGAGGAAGTATATGCATATTTGCGCTATTTATCAAATTTTTTAAGCGATATGAACGATAATCATCCTTAAGGAGACAGGTATTAAAGTCACCCATGATTAAAGAGTGATTATAAAGAGGTGATAATTGTTCTAACATAGCCTCAAATGATGGGAAGTAATCGATCGTAAGGTTTGGACTGTAATAGACTCCGAGTAATAGTTTAATCTGACCAAACATGACCTCAATAAATAAATGTTCGGGGCCAGTAGTGGTAGGTTGTGATATACTTATTACAGAATAAGGGATATGGGAACGTAAGTAAATCGCTACACCACCACCAGTGCGACCTATACGATCATTACGTATAAGGTGAAAACCTGGAAGAGAATACGATATAGAAGGTAAACACGGCTTTAACCATGTCTCTGATACAAGAATTGCGTGAATACTCTTGTTATCGAAAGAGGATAACATATCAGGATAGTGTGCAGGAATACTCTGGGCATTTATGTGAATAACATTGAAATTTTTCGGTACGTCTGAAAAGTATGAATTTAGACACTCACTAACATAAGGAATATTAGCAAAACTGTCAATACTGCTCAATCCATCAGAAGAGGAAGTAAACGAGTTATTTAAGTTGTCATTATCTGAAAACATTATATGTAATAAAATGAATTGGTAATAATAATAATTAAAAGTAACAATAAATAAAAATAATAATAATTAAAAATACGTAATAATAATAATAAATTTGATATTTAAGTAATACCCTTATCAATATTTTCGTGCACACGCCAGCCTCTTTAATAATAAATGCTAACAGAGTAATTTGTAAAAGTAAAACAATAACAGCCTATAAAAACATCAGCATAAAATGAATTTCTAAATTTAGTTATATAAACACATAATCACTATAAACAAGAGTTCTTTGATCCACACTCTTAAATAAATAAGCACATAATAAATTTAAGTGGTTATAGAGGAAAAATTGAGCTAGAGGCGATAATCAAAAAGACTTGAATTCAAGGCCGAACAACACAGACATCAATGTCATTTGACAATTGTCATGACATGTTATTAAATTTGAGTTTGTTTACACTACATTTTATCAATCTTATATATATATAAAAACAATAAATAAAAACTAAAACGTTAACATTAAATTTAAATTTAGTAGGTTTATTCACAAATGCTGTTAAAAACCATTTAAACGGTAACAGTATTTTTAAATTAGTTTTTAAAAACAACCGCCGAGATTCTTCCCGGCTCTTCTCGGTAGGAACCGCTTTCCGAACCAGCAGTAGAATTGACGATTCAAAAACACTTCTTTACAAGTTTATTTGAATAAAGAAAATTTATAATGAGTTAGATATAGATATAGAAATCTATATAAATTTACAAAAACTTTTTTTATTACGATATAGCTCCGTCTACGATCCCGCCGATGGAAAGCGAATTATGCAGTCTAAGGTGGACAACGCTTACCAATGTAGTGCATATTCTCTCTCTTTTTAATTATCTCAGTAGAAATCCGAAAAGATAGATAAAGCTAGATAGTAGGGAGGGAATTACACACTTTTTCTGTAGGCGTAACAAAAAATAAGCCATAGTGCTATATAATTTGTTAAGTTTAAAAATCTCTTAGATTTTACAATGTAAAATTATTGTTGTTAAAAAAGTTTCTTTATAAGTATTCATGAAGATAACCACATTATTTTCTTATTTCTTAGTAGATGTGGAAGGTCGAATGCTTAAAAAAAACACTTGACTTAGCATTATGGTAACATATATATATATGATATTTATCTGTATATCTCTTATAGACTCCAAAACGATTTTAATGAATCAGATAATCTTTAGATTGACCTAGCGGATAATTCTGTGAATTGTGATGGTGAACGGAGTTTTTTAAAACTGTCTTTTCTAGGGGAGATCGAAAACAGATTAAGCAGTAACACGTTGTTGAATCGCTAGTACAAATATAATTTGAGTAGGTTCCTCTAAAACACCCACTAGTAAGAATAAAACACGTTAAATCTTTTAAAGTAACAATTACAAACATCCTGTATATGTTCAAACGGCTGACAAGTAAACGAGCGTTTATAAGCCCTTCTTAGAACCCATGCCTGTCCAATTCCTGTTTGCGTTTGACGTGTAAGGATGGATCCTACAAAAAACATGTCCGAAGCAAACATGTCCGATGCACAAGTGTTTATTTTCTACATATTTCCAACATGTAAACCGCATAGTGTGTTCAAACCCATTTTCATAAAGCAATTATTTTTAAATTTAAACTATCGTGAGTATTCATAGTTAATGTATAAAAAACCGGCTATACTCACTTCGCATCGCATCGCATAACGTCGTGTAAAGCTCATGAATAAGTGCTCCGGATGGGTTCGAAACTCGTCGGGCTAACTCGATAGAATAAGTTGTGAGTATAGCCGGTTTCTATACATTAACTAAGCGCCTATTATTTTGGAATATAACTTTTAGAAAAAGGAACCATACATTAAGCAATTCTTTACTTAGTATAAAACAAAGCTGTCTCTTTGTATGTATTTGATTTTCTAAAAATCTACTGGACAGATTTTTTTACGGTGTTAACTAAAAGATAGCGCGATTCTTCCGGAAGGTTTAGATAAATAACGCATTACGGTTTTATGTCAATTGTGTAATAGAGAGTCCTTAAAAAGAGCTTTAACGTTATAATGTTATAAACATGCTGTCACATGATTAGACCTTTTCACATTTTTTTTGTCACATTTTTACGACCTGCTTAACTTATCTTAGTCGTATTTTACGATACCTCGGTAAGAAAGAGGTTGGTCAATTCTACTCAGACGAATATCACAAAGTGGGTCAACTTACCTTAGTCGCCTTTTACGACATCTCGCTAAGAAATTAGGGTGGTCTATTCTACTCATCCGAATACCACACGGCTATACGAGTTTATAGTTTATTGACACTATATATTTTTGTCATTATTTTCCCATCACTATAAATTTATAGTACTTATTTAATTGCTTACTCTGCCTGTTTTGTCATATTTAAGTGTCAGTAGTGATATAGAAAAAAAATAATAATTTGAGAACTAATAAAAATATTTTTGTCACAAAAATTGGTGTAACATTATTATTGCCTTAGATTTGACTGGCCCGTTGGCGAAGTGGGTAGTAACCCTGCCTTGAGCTCCGCGGGTCGCGGGTTCGATCCCGCCGAGGGCCAAAATATTCTATAAATGAATTTGTTGGTATATTTGTATTTAAGTATGTATTTAAAAATATACAAGTATATATTCACGAGTTGTGTGCCTACCATAACACAAGTATTAACTTACTTATTTGGCGACAGACGACCGTGTGTGTAAGTGTCCTATATATTTATTTATTTTATTTATAATTTTTTTTTGGTTACTCACAAACCACAGTTTACCTATCCTTGCCAATCGATAACTCGACGTATCTGATTGTTATCAATGGTTACCGCGCACTGCGTATAAAAAACAATGCGTAAATGCTTTTTTAATACACTTCAGAAAATTTTCCAAACGTCGCAAGCGAGTGATTGATGCATATCCACGTTATTTTAAGTAAAGTGACGCTTCGGTGTTTTAGTTTAATGAAAAGTAGTTGACCGCTTGCTCGGTAATTTTTTACAAAATAAAAAAAGAATCTTGAAAAAAAAATATAATAGTGTAGGTGGGGCTCGATCCTAGGTATTTTATATATATATATATATATATATATATATATATATATATATATATATATATATATAAGAACTCATTTAAATATTAAAGATAATTTTATAGTGTGAAAAGCAGATACTGTAATTTAGCCTTAACAGAGCTGTTTTGTGTAGTTTTGTAGAATTCTGTTGTTAATCAAATTATATTATATCCATTGAAAAGTAATAATAAAATTATTTTACTAAAATCCGTGATTACATAAATAGAAAATATATATAATGCAAAATATAGAATATATTATTTATTAACTAACTTACGCCGAACAACTGTCAATATAAAGGCAGAAGGGAAGATCCATACACCGTCTAATTAATAAACGAAATAGAAAAGAACCTGTTATATCATTAATTGCGTTACACATATGTTCATTGCCTTAACAAATATTTCTCCGTATCCTTCCAAAGAAACACCAACATATTACACCTGTGTTAAAGCAAATTCAACCGTATGTTTATAACCATATGGATATAATGGTAGTAAAATAAATCACGATTAGTAACTTTATCTTTTGCTACACGAAAAGCAACCTTATTATGTAATAAATAAGGTTTTTATTATGGATGGAAAGGAGATATTTGCTGGTACCGCATGGTGTGGTGATTAGCTTTTTTGCCGCTCAGCGAATCGTACTGGACTGATTTCACGTAGAACCGCGGAAAACATTCTCGGTTTTTTTTTTAAACGGTTTGCTAATTCTATTTTATATATACAAATATTATAGATGCTGTCTGTCTGTTACGACTTCACATCTGATTCACTAGACGAATTAAAATTAGCACGATTACAGTCAATATCAACATCCGAAAAAAAATCCGTGGGTGGAATATTGTGGGTACTTAAACGCGTATGTTGCGTACTAGTGGTGGGTACCACTCAATGGAATATATTTAAAAAAAGATGTCGGTTGCCCGAGCCTTGCTCGGTAATTTTTGTTAATTTATAAAATAAAAAAAAGAAACTTCAAATAAAAAGAAATACGTAGTTGGGATCGATCCTAGGTATTAAATATAATTTAAATTTTTTGTATTAAATATAAATTTTAGTATTTTTTAATGCCCAAAAACAGAGATGAAACTATTTTTTTTTCATTAAAATCTTGCTAGATCAATTTCTCTTCCCCAAAACCCCCTACGTGCTGAATTTCAGGAAAATGGTTGAAGCCATTTCCGAGATTCCAAAAATATATATATATACATACAAGATTAACTCATTTAAATATTCAAGATACATCGTGAATCATTCGTCTATAGGTGAAAACGACATAAAATTCTTTTCTGTTATTTATTAATTGAATTTATCGCAAACATACAGACAGATGTGGTGACAGCAATTTTAAATAACTATAAAAAAGAAGCCTGATTAAAATTCAAAATATATTCAGGCTATACAAGAATACTATGTTGAAATGGGACAAATTGTAAGAATATTTTTTTGAAAAGAGAAACACGCCGCGTGGTATCCATCCAATAGAATAGACCACCATCATTTGTTACCGAGGTGTCGCAAAAAGCGACTAAGACAAATTGACCCGACGTTTAGTATCCGGTTGAGTAGAATAGACCTCTTTCTTAGAGGTTTCTTATTAAGTTAAATTGACGTCAGGGAAGCAGCGAGTCGTAAAATTCTCAGATATCCGACTAAGTAGAACAGACCATCCTCATTTCTTACCGAATTGTTGTAAAAGGCGACTAAGGCAAGTTGACCCACCGTTTGGTATCTGATTGAATAGACCACCCGCTTTCTTACCGAAGTGCTTTCTTACCGGTGCTAAATTTAGACACTATTTGGAGGATTCCAGCACGAACATCAGCATTTAGCACCTAGCACTATATCTAGCACTTAATTGAATACATACAGATTCTTCATACATACGTAAAATACGACTAAGGTAAGTTGACGTCAGGCTGACGGCCGGTCGTAAAATACGTAGCCAAATCATATGACAACATGTTTGTGACATGTTGTGCCGACCCCACTTAGAGTGGAATAAGAACAGGAGGACGATGTTGAATAATATGTAGCTCATACTCCATTCCGTACCGTAATGAGCTCATTATATCAAAACAAGATCCAGTTTACATTGAAGTGAAACTCGGTACGCCACAATAGCGTGATGTCATTGTAGAGATGTACGCTTATTAGTTTACCGAGGCCTTTGTGTTGAACAATCTTGTTAATTAACGTCTGCTATGTACTTACAACTTAATATCAAGTTAACTTACTTAACACGTGAACACCTACCAAAAATATTGTGAGAAAGTTAGACGTACTTTTGTGTTTGCCTTTAGTGAGCTTTGGATTCTAGTTTTTTTTTTTAATTTTTATAATTTTTTTTTAATACATAATTAAATACAAAGTACGCCGTGTGGTATCCGGCTGAATAGAATAGTACAACCCTCATTTCTTACCGAGGTGTCGTAAAAGGCGACTAAGGTAAGTTGTCGTCGGGCAGGCGGCCGGTCGTAAAAACGCAACCAAATCATGACACAGCAATATTTATAACATGTTGTGCCGACCCAACTTGGAGTGGGATAAGGGCAGGAGGATATATTTTTATGTTTATATTATTTTATTTTATACAATCTACAGCTATTTACATAAAATATATATTAAAAAGACTCAATCTATTAATAAGGCCAAACTGATTATATAATTGTACATAAAATAAATTTGACTTAACAGAATTTAATAAAGAAAGTACGAAAGCTGCAATGAACACGTGATGTGCGTGTTTGTGTATTGTGTGTGTGTGTGCGTGCGTGCGCGCGTGCGTGCGTGCGTGCGTGTGACCTTTGGAGTATAACTTTTTTTATATCATAAATAAGGTAAGGGCACTAGTAATTGACCTTGAACTAGTAGTTGACCGTTTTGTATGAAATTTTAAATAATAAGCTTTTGTTTGTTGTAGCTTATATGGGACACTTACACTCACGGTCGTCTGTCCCCAATAATTAATACTTGTGTTATGGATGACAGACAACTGGTGAATATATATTATATACTTATACATTTTTTTAAAATACATACTTAAATACAAAGTACCTGGTTGACAGAGCCTTGCTCGGTAATTTTTTACAAAAAAAAATAAAATAACTTGGTAGGTGGGGCTCGGTCCTAGATATTTTCAATTCTCAAGACCTCCCGTTCCCCGAATAAGCTACGCTGACTTGACAAATTACGGTAAAAATGGTGTTTTATATATTCAATGTAAATTTTAGTATTTTTTAAACCCAAACGTAGGGATAAAACGATTTTTATTTAAATAAAACCTAGCAAGATCGATTTTTCTGCTCCAAATCCTTCTGCATGCTAAATTTCAGTATATATATGTGGGAGTGGTGTTTTGCAAAATAATCTCGCTTTCACGCTGCTTCTCTCACTCGCACACGCTTTCGTTCAAAAACATTATCACCTTACATACTGCATTCATTCGTCTTTAAACTTTAACTTTTATTTAATCCTACAGATATATATTATAATTCTGAATATATATATACAAGATTAACTTATTTAAATATTAAAGATATACAGCCAGACTCGAAGACCAACAAATGAATATAATTTATAGAAAATGTTGGCCATCGGCGGGAATTAAACCGCGACCTGAAGAGCTGAAGGCAGGATCATTACCCACTGCGCCAACGGGCCAGTCATTGACCCTAATTGCAAGATTCAGCCTTAAGATTAGAGTTCTCAGAGTTAAGGAACATACACATACAAAAATTGTTAAAAATATACTGTGAGGCAAATGTAGGATTACTGTAGTAGGTGTTCTATGCGGGAATCTCTATTTATGGATAACCCACCGAAAGTTTTGTCTATTTTAGTTCATATCTTGTTCTGTTTAATTATCATTTGTATGACATGTGGTGCTATTAAATGAGTTAATTGTGTTAATTACTTCATAGATCTTTATTTTGGTGCACTGGCTTAACTCTTTTGGTTTAATTCTTATCTATACTAATATAATAAAGAGGAAAAATTTGTATGTATGTTTGTAATGTTTCCACATAAAAACTACAGATTTCAAAAATTCTTCTGCCATTGGAAAGCTGCATCTTTACTGAGCAACATAGGCTATATTAACTTTTTTTTTTAAATATGGATTCGTAATAAAAATGTAATAAGGTGTAAAAAATTAATCATACAAAACTGTTATCGCATGCGCTGCGGAAACTATTTATGAAATATTTAACAAAAAAAAAGTCTATAGTCCGACTTAGTAGACTTTCCACTGCCATGAAATCGGTTTGTACGCGGGTGAAACCGCGGGATATTACTATTATGGGTATAAAGTAATTAAGGCTTTCACACCCCAAAGTTTATATTTATTTAATAAAAATATTTTTAAGAACAATTTAGCCGTGTGGTATCCGGCTGAGTAGAATAGACCACCCTCATTTCTTACCGACGTATCGTTAAAGGCGACTGTGGTAAGTCGACCCGCCGTGTGGTATCTGGCTGAGTAGAATAGATCAATCTCATTTCTTACAGAGGTGTCGTAAAAGGCGACTAAGGTAAGTTGACTCACCGTGTTGTATTCGGTTTAGTAGAATAGACCACCCTCTTTCTTACCGAGGTGTCGTAAAATACGACTGAGGTAAGTTGACGTCAGGCAGGCGGCCAGTCGAAAAAACGCAGCCAAATCACGTGACAGCATTTTTATGACATGTTGTGCCGACCCCACTTAGAGTGGGATAAGGGCAGGTTGTATGTATGTATGTACATTTAAGAAACACTTAGTACTTATGTATTTAAATCGCGTGAAATTAAAAACTATTAGTGCATTTACTTAAATAATTTTAAATCACTCATTAGGTTTCCTAACGTTTTTTAAAAAAAATATTACCGACGCTCAAGCTGAAGCAATTAAAAATTAAACGATGTAATACCTTACAGAAAATTCACCCCATTTAACCCCCGGGTTTCCCACGCTCTGTTTATTCAGAAATGCACTCACTCGTATGAAAAATCCTTTTAATTCTGACCTCACGGCCAAGTCAACTGTTGAGAAAGTGAGGCTCTTTGTACATTGGTCTTTCTGGGGCTTCGGTTTACCGCCAACCAACTGACATTTTCAATCGAAAGAACAATAGGCAAAGATACAGCCTCCCAAATGCTTTAATGGCTATAATTTCAAATACCTAATAGTGATCTGGATTAAATGTAATTTTTTTATACATCCCAATAAAATAAAAGTAAAATTTTGTGACTGTTACTGCTTTCACAACGTAAAAAGTAAGATTTATGAAATTTGGTACAATTAAAGTTAATAAATAGGATAAAAAAGTTTTTTCATCGGAACAATAAAATGAAACTATAGTACAAAATTGAGGGTATTTAAACGCTTAAGTTGACGATCATTGAAGTCGCCGGTAGACTATTTGATTATAAATGTTTAGACTTGAATATTCTTTCACCTAGCATAGAAGACAGTCTAAGAAAATTTAAAAATAAAAGAGTATATAGAATATATATATATATATATATATATATAGTATGAAAAAGTATAAGAAGAGAATATTAAACTGTATATAAAGGTGAAATAAAGAAGAGTGAAGGATTATATGAGTATGTAGATATGCATATAAAAATCTTAATTTCATATTTTTTGCGTTCGTATTTTTATTTGTTAAATAAGTGTTATGCGATTGTTTTACAACTAACCCTCGCGCTTCTATTGTGCGTGATTGCTTGTCTATATATTTAATTAAAAAATAAATAACTCCAAAAGCATTGAAAGGAAACTCTGGATTCAAGTGGTACAAGATCGTATTTTGCCAATCTCTGACATCTGTAATTATAAGAATGTACGTAACGCACATCACATACCTATTATGTATACATTAGAGTTCGCGACCTAAAGGTTGTCTGGAAGACATCGCTACTTAGCGTTACGGCTCTTTGTGCCTTTAACTTCGATTTATAGCGTATCAATTTCTGCAAGCACACTTCAAAATATTATATATTAATATAATATCTATGTATATGTGTGTATCACTGGACAGCAATAGCATAACTTTTGTATTTGAATGAAATAGTGAAATCTAACATAATGCTCGACGATGTTCTAAAGTATATCAACAAAGGATTATTAACCGCCGTGTAGTATACGGCTGAATAGAATAGATCAACCTCTTTATCGTAAATCACGACTAAGGCAAGTGGACCTCGGCCGGCCGTAAAATACCTAGCCAAATCATGTTCCAACATGTTTATAACATGTTGTGCCGATACCCTACTAGAGTGGGATAAGGGCAGGAGAATGTTGATCAACAAATTAATATACATACAATATACATTGAAAAAAGTAAAACCTCTTCTCTATCTCCAAAAACGGAGAGAGGACACCTATGCCCAGCAGTGAGATAGTAACAGGCCGTTATTAAAAAATCAAAATATAATGTTCTTGTTTCATACCTTTAAATTAAATAACACTCATAAGTTTCAATCTGACAAAACCTTTTTATCAGTGGTCTCTTGGACTATGTTCTTTGGTTTGGAAATATATGCGCCGTAAAATTTGATATTCCGTACCAATAGCGTTGAAAAATATGAAACCATTTGAACTGGCAATACTTTTTATTGGGACTAACGGGAAAATGAAAATCTCAAAGCAAACAATTTCTTTGAAATGGTTGCGATTCACGGATGATAATTTAAATTGCTATCGATATTGTAAACTGTAGCACACTAGTGTATGCCGCAACTTATACTATTTTTTTTATTGTACTTCTACATTTTTCATTTTATGATTGAGAGTCTACAACTGAACTTATTTGTTTTATGTAGTACTTCTCTACATCTGCCTTTCTTCACCGGCTATGACGCATTCTATCAGGTTTTCCTAATATATCTCTCATGGGCTGCAATAGTACCACAACTCAAAAACAAATCATGTTTAGAAATAAATGGGTATAAGGATTTAATTGCTAAGGAAAATGCTTTAGTTTAATAGCTTTAGTTGTTATGGACATATGCGGCGTTGTTCTTAATGCAAATTCTCTAGTAAATGGTCTCACGACCACTATCACGAAAATAATCATTAAGAACTGTATTTATTTTGCAAATAATTAATTAAATAAGTAATTTGAATTTGGATTTGAGCAAAAAAGCTTAGCCTGTTCAAGAAACTAATCAAGAACTCGCGTACTTCGGTTACGAATTGCTGATTATTCTTTTAAAATTGTATGTTTAGTAAAAAAAAATCCCGATAAGGTCAACTATAGTCTCTTACAGCTGCATACCTCACTGCGACCTTTGCGAAGTCATCAGACCTCTTTTTAGGGTTCTTAAGAAAAAATCTTGCTTCTGTACCTTAGACATTACCAGCAATTATTTTTGTTAGAACCAAAGATGTAAAATGTGTTTTGTTGTTGTTTAATGACAGGTAAAGAGTTCGTTCAAATAGCCTAGTTATCTGAACCTGACTTCTAACACAATCATTATCTATTCATTCGATGGCCGTCCACTGCTACACATAGGTCTCTTCACGGGATTTTCATATAACACTATCTTGTGCTGCTCGGACCCAGCGGTTTCCCAAGACCTTTTTGAGGTCATCTGTCCACCTCATAGGGGTTCAACTGACGCTGCGTTTTCCGGTTTGGGGTCACCAGTCCAACTCCCAGCGGCTCTCCGCAGTATACGCCCCGCTCTTCGCCACTTCAGCCTAAGAAGCTAACTAAGCTTTGGTTTTTATACGGATCTCCTCAATTCTGATTTGATCACGTACAGATACTCCAAGCGTAGCTCGATCCATCGCCCGCTGAGTGACTCAAATTTCTTATAAGGTCCATAGGATTGGTTATTTATTATAACCTATTTCTTGTTTTTAGTCTTCAATTCTAAAATATCTTACATCTTCTAAAATACTTTAACCCAATTAATAATTACTCGGTCCCTTATAATTAGTATCAGACACGCATAAAATTAATTCATATTCTAAAACTGTAGCAGCGTCTTCCATAACAACTTTACAGAGTTATTCGCGTATTATGATAATTCAAATTTTGTTATTCAATTACTGTAACGTCTCATAAATAAATATCTGAACGGCAAAGTTTCGGGGCTGGTTATTTGCTTAATGTAATTTAATTCGTAATTTTCGATGCGCAGACGAAAGCCTTGAACCATCTTGTCATGTACAAAAAGTAAAGAAAATATTATTTCGCTATAATTTGAGATAAAAGAAAATATATGTAATGCTAAGTTTCGGGGCTGGTTATTTGCTTAATGTAATTTAATTCTCAATTTTCGATGCGCAGACGAAAGCCTTGAACCATCTTGTCATGTACAAAAAGTAATGAAAATAACGCCGCAAACGAAGTTTTCACTTCAAAATTGCTTTGCGATTTTGTACTCGATTCTACTTCCTGATTATTCAATTCTGACTTCTGACTTCAATTACGGGGTAAAGGATTGTTGAGATTTTGGTGATAAATATGCGCAGTGTTAGTGTGGTGATGGTATGTCGTAGATTTTAGTAAGTTTCACGCAAAAAACTACCTGTTCAATGAAACGTAGGAATCCTTTGAAATTTCTGCGACCTTCCGTTGATTTTTTTTACGCTTAACCTAATAATTTTACACTTGACTGTAATTCTCAAGACTCGTAATTAATACATTTATTTAACTATTCCAGAAAGTATTGCTGTAAATCCAAATTAAAATTATTTTTGCGAGAAAGAAAAAATTTCAACTAAAGGCCTCATCCTCTTGCCAATATGATTGGTATTATGATTTCACATGATTCGGCTTGGTTTTTTACGACACCTCGATAAGGAAGAGAGTGGCCTATTCTACTCAGACGGATACCAAGCGGCGGGTCACCTTACCTTAGTTGCCTTTTACGACACCTCAGTCAAAATAGGGTGGTATATTCTACTCAGCCGGATACCACGCAATGTGTACAACGTTACCCTATCACCGTCACCAGCTGTAACCATGTCAGTATTTTAGTCAGTAAGAGTCCGATATACCTGCCACTCGTCCCCTTCGGACGGTGACGACCCATAATAGGTTTCATGATCCAAAAAATAGAGAAAATTGCTTTAAGAATATGCAAAGACTTTCTTCCAAAAAACAATTCCAACGTCGGAGCGTTTAATCTCTAAAAAACGCGTGCTACGTAAAATTCAACACCTAATTAACGATTCAGTGTCGTAAAGGAGTTTCTCGCAGTTCACGAGCTCGGGTCTAAATCTATTCGAAAACTGAGGGTAGTTACGGTAAGACCCGCCTTTAAAGTGTAATTAGGGATCGAAGTTGCCCTGAAAGCGTTTCAGCGCCTTGATCTCTTTATGAAATTATGATATTATCTTCGTAATGGAGGGTAATCTAAAAACTAACTCAATTGCAAAGATAACGATTTTTGAACCAATAATTACCAATTATTTATATTTTGTGTTGGTAATACACATGTGTTTTTCTGTCACTTATAGACTACGAAACGGCTGGGCCGTTTTTAATGAAATTTTCAGATAATCTTGAGACTGACCCAGCGGATGTTTCTGTAAAGTTTGGTGACGATCGAAACAATTTTTTATCTGTTGAATTCTGTTTCGAGAGGAATTCTTAACCAGACTGAGCCATAGCAACGTGTGGCCGGACAGCTAGTATTTTATAAAAATTATATAACAGTTCATGACAGATATACCTTCTTTACAGGCATACACGCCTACCGGATTTGAGAAGTACGGGTACACTTGCACGGTGGCTGATTATAGAGTCAACTTCTCCGTTTGGGACACCTCAGGTGAGTTCAAATTCATATTTCAAATATTCTTAATGCAAGTAAAGTTCAAGTGCTTACGAATCGTCAAGTCTACTGCTGATTCGGTAATCTGTTGCTATCGAGAAGAGCCAGCAAGAAACTCGGCAGTTGCTCTTTTCAAAATATAATTATTATTACTATTTACATTGACATAGTCGTTACTATCTTGTACAGGATTGAAGAGTAGCTATATCTAATCATTCTTATCATCTATCTAATAATCCACAGTTTTTTTAAACTGCTGTAATGGCAAAGCTAAAATTGATAGCGGAATTTTATTTTAGAATCTTATGCCCAAACCCACAAACGACTAACGTACTTTTGCAAGGCGCAAAGCAGGAGCCGCTTAAGTCGACCAAGGAGTTCTTGGTTTGTCTATTATATACATCGCCAAATTAGTACGGACTTTAAAAGGCATTGAATTTTAGCAACTCTCACATGTCACTCATAAACAAAAGTAATCTTCTAAAAACCCGCGTGTGTTTGTACCGTTATAACTGCTTTACTAATGGCGCAAATTAACATAAATACGTGATATCGAAACGATGCGGGTAGCAGTTTTGTGATTTATTGTTAAATTGTGTTTTGTCGACGAAGGCCTGTCTGTCATAAGAATCCTTAGCAGTGTCTGGGAAACTGCTTTCATACTGAAAGTTTATTAGGGGATTAGAGAAAAAGCACGGTGTTTATTGTAAGAGCATTGTAAGAGTTTACAAGGACTAGCAGTAAACGCGACACTTGACTTCACGACACTGACGGCGCAACGTAGACGGCGCGACGCGGATGCCGTGACATAGACGGCGCGACGATGACGATGTGACACGGACTGTGCGACATGAATAGTGCTACTTAACTACACGACACTTCCACGTTTACTTACGCACTTTTCTTCTTCATTTCCCCTCTTTTTTGTTCTGTTGTTCCTGGTTTCTCCGCTAGCAAACCCTAAGCTTAATCTCAGCAACAGCTTGGATATCCGTTTCCATGGTAAAACGCTGCAATTCTATAATTCGGCATACATAGAGGTGAAATTTGTACTAGTGCATGAGTTAATTCACATTAGACAAATTCGTTAGACTTCCACGTTTACTCACGCACTTTTCTTCTTCAGTTCCCCTGTTTTATTCTCCTGTTGTTCCTGGTTTCTCCGCTAGCAAACCCTAAGCCTAATCTCAGGCAGCAGTTTGGATATGCGTTTCCATAGGGAAACGCTACAGTTCTGGGATTCGGCATACATAGAGGTGGGAAGTGTACTAATGTATGTTCACATCAAACAAATTTGTTATAAGTGGTTGCCTTCGCAATACGGACGGAGAGACATAGACGGCGCGACGTAGATGGCGTGACACTTCCACGTTTACACACGCACTTATATTCAACAATTTCCCTCTTTTATTCTTTCTTTTTGTTACGTTCCTTCCGTAAGAAACCTTAAGCTTACAGTCAACAGCAAATCCATTCACTAGTGTCATGACTGAGACATTTGAGAACAAGTTATAGTCTTCTAAATTTTCTGCAGATGTTCTAAATGCTGCTGGTAAAACTTATTTTGTAAGCTTGAAGCAAAATTTTGATAAAATAAAACAAGGTTCTTTGTTTTAATTACTTTAAGTTGGGAGAATAACGAAATTATATTCAGAGTTATAGCATTATGAATACAGACGCATACTAATATTATTTGACCTACTAACTTTATTCAAGGACTGCTAATTTATTATTCTAGCATTGAAAGTCTTTCGAAACACTTTCAAATAGTAAAAGAGGAGAAATTTGACTATCGCTATTGCTGGGTAAATTTTAAAGGGTAAATCTCAATATCTAATTGATTTATTTTTTATAAGATGGTAGAGTAAAGGACAATTATAGTAAAGGATCATATTTTCGGTCAATTATCCGATACCCGTCTGCTAAACAATTTATAGAATTAGTAGTTACTTTGGGAAGATAATATATAAATAATTACAAAAAAAACATCTTCTTCCTCCTGCATCAGTAAGTATCAGTAAGTCGGCACAACATGTTACAAACATGTTGTCACATGATTTGGCTACGTATTTTACGACCGGCCGTCTGCCTGACGTCAATTTACCTTAGCCGTTTATTACGACACCTCGATAAGAATTGAGGTTTGTCTATTTTACTCAGCCGGATACCACACGATTGGTCAACTTACCTTAATCGCCTTTTACGACACCTCGGCAAGATTTGTGGGTGATCTATTGTACTCAGCCAGATACCATACGGCGGGTCGACTTACCTTAGTCGCCTTTTATGACACCTCGGTAAGAAATGAGAGTGGTACTATTCTATTCAGCCGGATACCACACTGCGTCAAATAAAGAAACAATATTATTTTATTATCAAAACATTGTCTTTAGTCTATAGTCTTTAGTCTTTAGTCTAATATTGTCTTAATCTCTTTAGTGACTTTGTGTTGTAAATACAATTCAGAAGCTTGTCTTGAGTTTCTAATTAGTAATTAGTTTATTTCAGCAGATATTACTATAGATCGTTTGTTTAGCTTTCCCTTATTTCTAGTGCCATTTGATTTTTAATTAGCTTTAACAATAACTACATCAAATCATCAAAAAAAAATCAATTACTACTTTTATTTCGTACGAATTTTTCTTAAAGTTCGGTTTCACAGTAAAAACAAATTACAGCGACAGAGTACTTAATTGTTTTTACTGCTGGTATTTCCCTGTTGTAACGTACCGTATTGAGTTCGGACAGTTTTTGTTATTAATCTATATCTGGGTGCCTTGCTCGGTAATATTTTCAAAAAAAATTTAAAAAAAAGAAAAAATAAATATTGGGATCGATCCTAGGTACTTACATTTCTCGAGGCTGCCCATTCCCCGAATAAGCTACGCTGACTTGATAGTTAATGGCAAAAATTCAATTCAATATAAATGTTAGTGTTTTTTAATGCCCAAAAACAGGGATGAAACGATTTTTTTTATATGAAACCTAGCTAAATCCATTTTTCTCCCCCAAACCCCCCTACATGCTGTATTTCAGGAAGATCATTGGAGCCGTTTCCGAGATTCCGAAAAAATATATATAGCGGCCCGCTCTTAATGCTGTATTATTTAAAATTGCTTCGAAAATAAGGCAATATTTTTCGTTAAAATTGTCAATTTTTTTACCATACTGAGCCAAAGACAAAATTACGTTTAGCTGTCATTTATGTTTTGTTATTCCACTGTCATTTGTTTTGTTATTCCATGTCATAGTCGTTTTTGTTATATCATGTTTTATAGTGAAACTTGGCGGAAACGCGGTCGAACGAGATAAAAAGTATCCTATGTCCGTTTCCTGGTTTTAAGCAACCTCTCCACAAATTTTTAGCTAAATTGATTCATCTGTTCTTGAGTTATAAATAGTGTAACTAACACCACTTTCTTTTATATATAGATATAAATACAAGATTAACTCATTTAAACATTAACATTACTAGACGAACTGCAGTTGCATTCCTCTGTGATGTTAAATATAAACCGTCCGAGGATACTCGTGTTGTCTGTATACATTAATTATAAACATTCGTCCAGGAAGGGAACACGTGCAAGTGGTTTGGATATAATCCTAACATGCACCGACCTTTCTTGTAAATATTTGTATGAAGATTTTACTTCCTGTAAAAAATATACGAACATAAGTATGTGTCTAATAACACATCATCATCCTTCTGCCATTCTCCCACCTTAAGTGGGATCGGCACAACATGTTATAAACATGTCGTCACATAATTTGACTATGTATTTTACGACCGATCGCCTGCCTGACATTAAATTACCTTAGTCGTATTTTACAATACCTCGGTAAGAAAGAGTGTGATCTATTCTACTTAATCGGATATAACACGGTAGGTCGACTTACCTTAGTCGTCTTTTACGATACCTCGGTAAGAGGGTAGGTAGCCTATTCTACTCAGCTGGATACCAAACGTTGGGTCAACTTACCTTAGTTGCCTTTTACGATATCTCGGTAAGAAATAAGGTTAGTCTATTTTACTCAGCCGGATACCACACCGTAGATCAACTTAACTTAGTCGCCTTTTACGAAACCACGGCAAGAAATGAGGGTGGTCTATTCTACTCAACTGGATACCACACGGCTTCTTTCTGATACGCTGTCTCAGCTGATTTTATGTAAATATTTTGTCAAAATTTGCTACCATTGGATCTTATATACTGGGCTAAAATATGAAAAGAAAAATACTCGTTTTATATAGAACATAATAGAGGGTATTTTAACATTAATTTGACGAAAATGAAGCCGCCAGCTTGTATGTAGTCATATGTAATTAAACATTCATTCAAATCAAACGAACGCGCCAATAAATTTTCGCCGTTCAGTTGAAACCGCTGACCCAAATATTTTCATTGGCTATCATGTATCGGAATCCATACTTCTGTAATATTATAAGCTAGCTTTTACCCGCCACTTCGTTCGCGTGAATGTTTTCCCGTGACAGGTTGATAATAGATGGCGCTTTTTAGTGTCATTCTATTCCTGTAGAATTAACTGGATCTCTATAGCCTATATGTTATTCCGGTGTATAAGGAATAATTGTGCCAAATGTTATCGTTATTGGTTCAGCGGATTCGCCTTGAAAGAGTTAACAAACATACATACATCCATACTCATAACTCAGCATATATAATATTAGTAGGACAGGACTAGCTTTGCCAGCGGCCTCGTTCGCGTGAAATCAATGTCACAAAATTTTCCTCGGAATAAAAGTTTTGAACATAAAAATAGTTATTGTAAGTTAACTATAACAGATAGAGACATACTTTGTCGGACTTTTTTGTAGTATTTTTGTAGATCTACAATTCTCTAGTACATTACTTTCATGTATCTCTGTTGGTTTCCGCGGCACACGCGACTAAGCTCCCAGGAGGCGAGTTTTTTCACAAGTACGCGACTTATCCAACACAATTGACATGAAACCATAATTTACTATTAGCTTACCATACAGTAAAATGATGTACTAGAGAATTGTAGATCTACAAAAATACTACTTATTTTTAAGTTTAAATTTTTTTATCTGAGATGATATACTTAAAGGGTTATAGGAGGAATATTTTTTTGTGACACACTGATTTGCATCAAAGCGTAGCCGCGAGCGCAGCTAGTATCTGGTAAAGGTAAAGATGTATCCGGCTGAGTAGAATAGACCACCCTTATTTCATACCGAGGTGTCATAAAAGACGACCAAAGTAAGTTGACGTCAGACAAGTGGCGGTCGTAAAATACCTAGCCAACATGTAGCATGGTTATAACATGTTCTGCCGACCCCAGTTGGAGTGGAATAAGGTCAGGAGATTGATGATGATTAGATAAGGGTGATGGAATAGTTTTGGATCCTTATAATATATCATGTGACCAAAATAGTTTTAAATATGAATGTGGATGGATGTATGGCTAGGGGGAGGCCGAAAAAAAGATGGATGGATTGTGTGAAAAATGATATCATTGTTAAATGAGTGGCACCAAAGTTGACGAATGATAGAGGAGAATGGAAGAAGAAGACATATTGTGCCGACTTCACTTAGAGTGGGATAAGGATAAGAGATTAATGATATATGAGTTTATTATCCTATTATTAGATCCATATACTTCCTGAGTTCGGTTCTATCAATAAGTTTCAAGATAACTTGAAGTGGCCATTAGATATCTGAACTTACAAATTTATTGCTACTTTTTAATGGACTTTTAAATCCAATAGTTCTTATCTCAAGGAGATTTTAACTTCCTATTTGATTCATGTTTTATATGTTTTAAAAAGTATAACAATTTACTATACTTTTTTATCTTAATACAGGTTATATTTTTAAATGATAGTAAGTTGATCTGATTATGGCCGTTTAAAAACCACGTGTTCTTAAACTTCCTATTTGATTCATAATTTATGTTTTAAAAACTATAATTGTTTACTATGCTTTTTATCTTAATACAGGTTATATACAAAATTAATAATAAAATTATTTTGCTATAATCCGCGATGAAGTAAAATAGAAAATATATATGTATAATGCTAAATGTAGAATTGGACAATCGGTTATCATACCTGATACATGCAGGAGTCGTAAAAAACACATGCACAAACCTCCACCACCGCCACCACGATACACAAGCACTATATACGTTCACTATCACAAACTCAACAATCGTTTCGCCCCGTAACCGAAGCATCATCAGGAAATAGACTGGGTCGATTGTCCACTTCTACATTTAGCATTATATATATTTTCTATTTTACTTCATTGCGGATTATAGCAAAATAATTTTATTATTACTTTTGTATTATGGATCTCCGCAAAGTAACGCCTAATTCTATAAATTACAGGTTATATATTTAAATTACAGAATGAGTTTATTCGATATGGTCTATAGCCGCTTAAAAACATGGGTTAATTGAGGTGTTTTTATTCTTCATCATATGTTTAGTAGTTACCATCTTGTAGTTGTCATAAAATGTCCAAATATAGGTGACTTCGCTGCGGAAAACGCAACGTTGTTCAATCTCCTACGAGGTAGACAAAAACCTTCTTCTTCTTCTTCTTTTGTGTTTATGGCCTCGATCTGTGCTTTGAGGGCACGATATATCGCCATTAGCTTCCGCTTTGTATTTTATAGCAACACAGTCATGAAACAAGAGTATCGCGCCCCTTTTGATTAAAATGGTGGCAACATTGTGACGTGTTGTTTCCGGTTGAGTCTTCCTAGTGATAAAACGTTTCAGTGACATTCAGTCGTTGTTCGTCATTCAAGAGAATGCATCT
The DNA here is from genome assembly GCA_947086495.1 of Morpho achilles. Taxonomy (NCBI): domain Eukaryota; kingdom Metazoa; phylum Arthropoda; class Insecta; order Lepidoptera; family Nymphalidae; genus Morpho; species Morpho achilles. The sequence continues at coordinate 14,157,871 of CAMTZB010000016.1, forward strand.
CGAAACGGGAATTGTGGTATTCCTATTATATCGTGTTATTGTATATAGTGTGCGTTGACACAAGTAGCACTAGATAATATAAAATCAGATAAAAATACCTATATACAGCAGTAGACGTCAACCAGTTGGATATAAATAGAAGATGACCAAATACGAATTTATAACTTTTTTTCTCCCCGTGTGTGAAATCAAAAATATTTTTGTGTCCGAAAATTTATTTTTCGACACTACTCTATGTACTTTAATTATGCCAAATCTCTACGTGAACAATTTGCTTAAAAGAATGCATAATTTTTTGCTTATGTTACTTAGATTATAGCTCAAGTACCTGGTTGACCAAGCCTTACTCGGTAATTATTTCAAAATTTAAAAAAAAAAATAATAATAATTGGGTAGATGGCGCTATCCTAGGTATTTTCATTTCTCGACACCAGCTAAAAAGGCTACGCTGACTTGACATTTTAAGGAAAAAATAGTATGTTATATATTCAATGTAAACTTTAGTATTCTTTTTATGCCCAAAAACAGGGATAAAACGATTTTTTTTTTTTAAACACCTAGCTATATCGAATTTTCTCCACCAAAACCTTCTGTATTCTGAATTTCAGAAAAATCGTTGGAGCCGTTTCTGAGATTCCTAAAATATATTTATATACATACAGCATTAACTCATTTAATATAGCTCAATATATAGATTTATAATTCAATTTATAGTTTGCCTAATTTAGGTTTAAGTTTAATGCCTCTAATATAGAAACATTTTGGCAATAATTATAGCGGAGTAATTAAGCTACTAATCCCGACTAAATTTCGTCATAACATAACGAATTATTATGGTGCCATAATTAAACTGTACGTAGCTATTACTGTAATTAAGCCTAAACCTAATAATTAATAGTATGAAACGTTAGTTTATTACTACTAAAACAGTTGGGTATGAAAAACCTTGTTATCTTTGTTTAAATAATGTTTTTAGAAAACACAAGAACAATATATATGTAATTTAATTCTACACAAATACCTATTTCTAAAAGGATCTTACAAAAATTCGGTAGTCGTTTGCGATGCGATTTTGGAAGAGAAAACTTCTTTAGAAATGTTTTGCATATTTTGTGATAGGTAAAAAATGTTAAAGTCGTGTCTGGCTACGTGGACAGATCGAAAGTTCGTTCTTAAAGGTGACGGGAGAGTAGACCGCTGTCACGACGTAGAAGAGGAAGTATCCCCCTCTCTTTCTACTACGCGGCGAAAATGTATGCCTGCGCTTGCTGTGGAAGTTGATCTTTCTCAGAGATAAACTTTTTAATGAAAACAATTTTTTTTCATTTTAAATTGTGGTTCTGGAGTGTTAAATTTTTAATAAAATCAAATCAAATTGCATTTTTTATTCAAATTTTTTGATTTGCATTTTTATTAAATTTATTTGACAACAATTTTAACCATACTTATCAATAATCATTAAGCTTAGTGGTATCCGGCTGAGTAGAATAGACCACCCTCATTTGTTATGATAACTTATCAATAATCATTATTATAAGGAGTTTATACGTTCGGTACGGAAGTAAAAAGCTATAAAGTTATACATAAATACTTGTATCCCACCACGGCTAAGTTAAATAACAGTAAGTGAAACACGTTGTTTCTAATACACTTATAATGGTATAAACGGCAGTTTGCACTCTCGGGATACTTACAGACTTGTTGACAACTGCAAAAACTTGTTACAACGGTACGGGTAACAGCATATGGAAAGAAACTTTGTTATAATATAATGCAAACATTCTTCATACATATTTCTATCAATACTTGAATCTACATCAATCCAATCTAGACAACTCGTCTAAAAATATCTTTTACTCTCCATTGACAGAATAATCATAGCGTAATTAGATAGATAAGTTTTTAATAAAAAAAAACTCAGTTCCTTAGCTTGGATTAGAGCGAACATCTTTTACAACTCCTACACATTTCATGTTTATATTGGGTATTTTGTGTGTACCGTTTTTGGAAAATTGTTGTTATTATTATAAAATATCAATTAGTTAGATAGGATTTATTATCGAATGCGCTATAAAAGGGCCAGGTGGTTAACTCTTTAAGTGAACAAGAACACTGCGCAAGAGATACTAAAGAAGCCACGTCTTGTACCATCATCTCAAATGGACTAGTGCATGCGCCACCAAATAAACTAATTTATTGCGGTGTATTATAACATATTATAAAAAAATATAATAAGGAAATCATGGTTACGAAACATCCGGGAGTGGGCGGGAATCAAGAGCGCTTCCGAACTCTTCCGTCTGTCCACGCAAAGGAGGACGTATGCAGAGCTGACTGCCAACCTCCACTAGTTGGAGAGGTACCAAAAGAAGAAGATAAAAAAATCATTGTTTTAACCGACTTACACTCGAACATAATTTGTAATCGATATTTAACTACAATAAATCGATTTTTCAAAACTAGTTTAAACCTAGACACACTACACTCGCTCAAGTACGATTCTCTGAGAAAATTTAATATTAGTTTTAATTCATATTTCAATGATATTTATAATTATAAAATATATATATAAATATAATAATACTCATTTATTCTAAAATAAGAATGAACTGAACGAATGATATATAGAAGCCGCCTCCATATATTCAGTCTAAGTTATTAGGTTAGTCAGTAAACAGATAAGGCATCTGTTAACTATCAAGGATTCATGTTATCTTTTCCCGTTAATAGATTCAAAAATAAATAATCGGTTAATGCTATTATCTTTTAATTTAATTTCTTTATACATTCATTGTTGTATTAATAACTCCTCTCAAAAATAAAAATTTAAAAATCAAAATTACCATATTTAAATGGACCTTTTAAAAAGTCTTTTGGATCGTTACACTGGAGAATCCGCATCAGTTATTGAAAATATATGTGACTCGTCAGTAAATGTTGATCAGTAAACAAAAACGGTTCGGCCACTGCTGGAGCCATATTAAAAGAATAATAAACTGCAAGCAATTATTAAGGTTGTCATTTAAGTAAATAGAGTAAGACGTGCTTCCTCTTTAAAGTCATTGCAGAATAAAGTAACACAGTAATAACAATTACAGCATCCCTACATAGTTACCTCTAAAAATCCATTTGGATTTTGGGATCGGCGGATCAGGATTACAGCAGTTTAAAAACACTGTTAAAAAGAGGCTGATACAGAAAGCCTACTGTACTCTTGAAGATTATTTAGAAGATAAGAATGTGTGGATATAGCTCTCTTTGAACCTGTACAAGACAGTAACGACATAATGTAAATAGCATTAAGAATTATATTTTTAAAAGAGCAACCGCAGAGTTTCTAGCTGACTCTTCTCGGTAGGAACAGCTTTCCGAACCAGCAGTAGAGTTGACTATTCAAAAGCACTTGTTCACAAGTTTATTTGAATAAAGAATATTTTCAATTGAATTGAATTAAGCGAAAGACCATAGTACATAATGTAAGATAGGGGTGACAAACTCAAAAACCTGAGCGAACAATGCTTGCAATGCAATTGCAAATTGCAATGTTGGAACAAAAAAGTAGTGTTCACAGAAACAATTTTTTTTTTACTAGTACGTTATAATAAACTTAAATAAAGTTTAAACTTTACATCTCTCATCTGATACTATCTTTCCTATTTCGGGAGGTATTCACTCAGACTACTTTACAAGTTATCGCAACTTGAGCGCTATTATGAAAATTGGATTACAATTTCCATTCGTATAATTAATAAATAAATAATTTTGATATGCTGGTTTGGTTTGTAATTCACATTTCTATTTTATTTTTACTTTGCGTTGCATATATTGACTGGGCCGCAAAAACGATTATCTAGGGCCGTCAGTTTGACATCCCTGAAATAAGATAATAAAATCTTTCATAGAATTAGGCGTTACTTTGCGGAGATCCATAATACAAAAGTAATAATAAAATTATTTTGCTATAATCCGCGATGAAGTAAAATAGAAAATATATATAATGCTAAATGTAGAGTGGACAATCGGTTATCATACCTGATACATGCAGGAGTCGTCGCAAAGCTTTGCGATTTTGGTCGTGGAGTCTATCTCCTGACGATGCTTCGGTTGTGGGGCGAAACGATTGTTGAGTTTGTGATAGTGAACGTATATAGTGCTTGTGTATCATGGTGGCGGTGGTGGAGGTTTGTGCATGTGTTTTTTACGACTCCTGCATGTATCAGGTATGATAACCGATTGTCCACTCTACATTTAGCATTATATATATATTTTCTATTTTACTTCAAAATAATTTTATTATTACTTTTGTATAATAAAATCTATTTCTTTGCAGGAACCACAGCTTATGACACAGTGAGGCCACTGGCCTACCAGGACGCGAAGATTTTCATGTTGTGCTTTAACATCGCAGAGCCCGAAACTTTGAATAATTCAGCTGCTAAGGTATACGATTTTAATTAAAATGTTAATGTCTCTAATTCACTCATTCTCCTTTCTCTTATTCGCCTTTGTTAAGTAATTCTGTGAAAAAACAATCTAAACATCGTTTCTTTGCTTACATTGATTAAGAATATACACCACTTTTCAATACATGAAAGCGTACAGCTTTTTTTTTTATTTTTTCTTCCATTCTCTCCTATCATTCGTCAAATTTGGCACTATTACTTTTATATGCATGTCATACTTCACATAATCCAACCAACGCTTTCTCGGTTTCCCTCCAATCACATATCCATCTACATTCATATTTAACACTCATTTGGTTGAATGATTTTCTGGTCAATAACATATGATTCATTAGTAGTGAATATTGTTGCGGTATCTAATTAAATGTTTCTTATTACAGTGGTACAGAGAAGTCCGCACTCATGGCGGGTCCGCGCCAGTATTGCTCTGTGGATGCAAGGCAGATCTCAGGCACGACAAAGAAACGCTCACCATGCTGTCAAAGCTAAAGACGCATCCAGTCACCAGCGAAGAGGTACGTGTTACTTAAATAATCCTTATCTTCTTTTTCTTCCTGCGGCACTACAACCCTTTATGGGTTTTGGCCTCCTCAAAGAGACTTTTCCATTTCACTCTGTCTCTGGCCTCCCACCTCCAAGATGTGACTTTGCCTATGCACTATGCCCATGACTTGGAGTTTCACTGTTTGAACATTCCAAATGCCAATACGTAGCTGAAATCGTTTGTCCTTTAATCCTTGTCGATCTTGTCGAAATATAACCGATCCAGTTATATTACTTTTGTGGACTTTGGAACCGGATTTCTTTTTACCAAGAGTTGTTGTTGTATGTTTGTTAGTCTTTCACGGTGAATCCGCTGAACCGATATTGATGAAATTTGGCACAATTATTCCTTATATACCAGAATAACATATATGCTATAGAAATCCTTTTAATTCTACAGGAATATATATCATTGAAAACCGCCATGTATTATCGACCTATCACACTACAACAGTCCACGCGATCGAAGTCGCGGGTAAAAGCTAGTATTTTAAATGCGAAAGTTTGTGAGTATGACTGTATATTTGTTACTCTTTCATGGCGAATCCGCTAAACCAATATTGATGAAATTTGGCAAAATTATTCCTTATACACAGGAAAAACTATATAGGATATAGAAATCCTGTTAATTATATATTCTACAGGAATATGATGACATTGTTAAGCGTCATCTATTCTTGACCTATCACACGACAACGATCCACGCGAACTAAGTCACGGGTAAAAGCTAGTTTATTTATATGTCTGTATATAATTCTAAACTCAAATTTCAAAGTGTACGTACAGCTTTGTCATTGGTCTCAGGAAATTTGATCATGTACCGGAATATCGTGGTCGGTTAAAATGGCTCCCAATTATGCAGCGTAGGAACGTGCCTTGCCTTTCTCTGCTTTACACTGCTCTGTGAACTCAAACACCATTCTATCTCGAAGAGCGTTTCAGAATTCTCTAGCTAATAATAAAGTACACCTACGTTTCTGTTTTGATAATAAACTGAAGATGTCTTTAAGGTCTCGACTTGCAGCAATGTATCTGTATAATTAGTAGTGATGTTTTGTAATATTTTACCGAATTTATGTCATAAATTTCTAACGTAAACTCATATAAACTTAATTATAACTTATTGTATTAACTTGTATCATAATGACATATTGTAGATATAAAAATTATTAACGTGTTATGGTCTTTAGAGATATATAACTTTTTATAATATTTTATTCTTTAAAATTCAAAGTCAAAATATTTTTTATTCAAATAAACTTGTAAACAAGTGCTTTTGATTCGTCAACTCTACTGCTGGTTCGGAAAGCTGTTCCTACCGAGAAGAGTCAGCTAGAAACTGCGGTTGCTCTTTTAAAAATATAATTCTTAATGCTATTTACATTAAGTCGTTACTGTCTAGTACAGGTTCAAAGAGAGCTATATCCACACATTCTTATCTTCTAAGTAATCTTCAAGAGTATTGTAGGCTTTCTGTATCAGCCTCTTTAATATCAAAGTTCCTACAAATTATCTTCACCTAAATTTCTTTGAGATCTGATTCGCTACAAACAAACAAAAACCTTTCCATTCCGCGGTTAATTACTAAAATGTTTTCCCCTTTTCTGTCACATATTTTATGTTAATTATATAAATTACTTATAACATATACTTTTTAATATATTTTGTAGATATTGTTAAAACAGATAATATATCAGTAGATACTATCACAGAGCACTTAAACGTATCGTCCGGTTAAATTATCTATTAGCTCTTACTTGCTCAGCTATGAAGTAGGTTTTAATATATTTAAAAATTAACATTGAAGAGTTTAATATCTATTTAATTCATAGGAACGTCGCATTAAATAATAGTTAATATCAATGACTTCAATGACGTACTATACGCCAATTGATCCCAATATTTGGGTCATTCTACAATTATTCCAATTAAATCGAGGTCCTTTGGGCAAAATAGCATAAATTCCGTGCTGTCGTTATATTGATTTACTTTATTGGCGTTTCCATTTTATATATGTGAGGCCATGGAGAGTTTTGGTAGTTTCATGAACTGACTTTTGTTATTTATGTAACCATGGATTAACCTACTCGTATTCAGTAGATATTTTGTATTATTATGCGTACTCTTTTTGAATTGTTAATGTTACTTGATATACCTACTATCGGGTTATTGGGTTTTAATGTACCTTTTATGTTATATTTTTGAGTTGCAACACTCTTTAATTTCACTCTCTCATTTAAGATACTTTATACACCTTCTTCTTCTTCTTTTTAAGGTGCCATCTTCTCTCGAATTTTGATGATCATAAAAGGTATTATATGACTTTTATTTCCAAACCAAAGTCAATGTTCCTCTCCAGATTGTCTAAAAGTTCACAGTCTGTTTGCTAAGTTGCCTGGTATAATTTTGTTTTTAAGGAATTACTCGCCGGTGGCTCTAGTTTCTTTGGACCTTCCTGCTATTAATCTAATCTTGCTTTACTTCAGGCATTACTCTATCAATCGCCTGTTTTAGGTTTAAAGGTTTAAAGTAAATTTCATTGTTATCAAAGTTTGAATTAGACCATCGTCATTGGCAAAAACGTTGCGTGCGTTTACTGTGCGTTTTTATTTTGTATATTTTGTTGGCGACCGTGATGCCAATCATCAAAGCCATATATGAGGTTTCTTATTCATTTATAAATTTGGTCTACCTAATAGAAAATCAGAATGAAGCCGTTGCGATCAAATTTGAACATCAAAAATTAAATGTTGTTAATTTAATGTCATGTCACTTAGAGATGTGTGATTAGAGGGGTTTAAAATCTCTATTAAAATCAACGTTCTGTGCTGTTATTAGAACAGCTAGTAACTACCCGCATTAATTAGTAATTACTAACACGTGCCCACCAATCTATCTTTTTAAAATAAACTTTTATATGTACATAGATTTTCGATTTTAGAAATATTCATAGTATTATTAAGATAGATTCATAGTAATTATTTTACAGGCTCTATCAGTGGCGAGACAGCTAGGAGCTACGACCTACGTGGAGACATCAGCCCGTGCCTCAGCTAAAGGTGTCAAGGATGCCTTCGAAGTAGCAGCATTAGCAGCATTGGGAAAGCTAAACAAACAACAGATGAAGCAACAGGTGTGGTTTGTGCGCTTTCAAAAAGTAGCATAAATGAATTCGATAATAATCTTTTATCCGATTTGTCTGTGCATGTTTAAGATGATCAGACACAAAAACAATCGTAGCAGTACGAATTTTTTTTTTATTTCAATTGGCTTTGTTAACTTACACAAAAATTTAAAAGAATTGAAAAGAGAAATAAATTTACGATTTTTGTTAGTGTTCATTAGACACAATGTAAATATCAGTGCTTAATTTTTTTTTTATGAAATTTTATCATACAATATCTTTATTTTATAAGCTCAAGGCATTTTAAATATGTTTTTGACAGAAACAGGTGGGACGCAGCAAGAGCAAACGCGATTTGAAAGCTGAGCTGAAAGGCCGTGCGAAAAGTTGTTGCGTCATGTGATCCGTAGCCGGCCACCCTTCTAGGTGGCCGCACGACTGTTAGGCGACCACCGCCCTTCCGGAGTAATACCTAACAAAGCTTTTTGGACACCAAACATAACCTGTTCCATTGATGTCTACAAGGAACAACTGCGGGCCTAATGTCGCGCCTTTCGGAACTCTCGAAAATTCACGCTTTTGCGTTGAATTTGAATCGAACTTTAGAAATTCTAAAGAAATTTACAAAGTGTCGTCGTATATTCGAAATTAAATATTAAATTAAATAAATGTGGAACATAATGAAGAAATATTAATACTAATATTCTTAGCTTGGAACCGAGTTCGTTTTTAAAAATTATACTAAGAATTTATAATTAAAAAACATTTGTAACTAAGGTGCAATGGATAACCCAAGGTTGGGAGCGTGAAAAGCCTGTGATAATGTAAAAATAGACCATTTGGATTATGGGAATAAAGGAGATTAGAGTTTGGGATTAGAGAGGCAATAGACGCTCATTCTATAATCATTTTAAATCATTGTACACTACAGAACTACGAGTAACATAAGGGTTTCTATTTACATCAAACAATTATTTATAGAGCAAGAATAACGTAGCTAAATGTGTGTTTTCATATACAGAAATTAGATTTAAAATATAATTGATGTTTTATTCTATAATAAAGGCATTGTGTATGCTATGTAAATACCAATAAAATAGTTAAGGTATTAGTAAATTTCTATAAATTATCTATGCTCAAAGTTAGCGAAAGGTTTATAACGTAAATGTTGAATAAATTTAGGTGAACGGTTCTAAATTAGATGTTTTCTTTCTTTGTGATAATTATAATAATTAACGTATTTTAAAACTGAAATGCACAATGATGGACAATACTACTGAATACGGCGGTCCATAAACTTAGTTCCACGTCCATGTCGCTATTAGATTTAGATTTTTGTACATTTATTACAAAAAAAAACGGTTGCCTGTAAGTTCGGGTTTACGGGCAAAGATTTTACGTGACAACGTCTTTTTAAATGTGATGGATTGGAGTGGGAGAGAGACGCAAGGCATTCGCCAGTCCGGCGGGCCTCTCTTTCGGTGACTCATCGTAACAGACGTGAGCGGGCGTTACACTTTTTCATGAGTGACTCCAAGCCGCAACCTAATTTAAGACGTTGTCACGTCAAAAAAAATAAGCATTGTCATTCGTGTTCTAAAATCATTTTAAACATTAAATCGTCTAGTTGCAATCAACGTATAGTTAAACTAAATGTCTATTTAGTTCTTAAAATATCTAAGGCTAAGACTAATAAATATTAAAGGATTAAAAAAAACAAAATTGTAAATTTATAATACCCCTGTTTTTATAAAAGTAATTATTATTTTACAATATAATTATAAAATGTTATAAAAATTATACCTTGACTCAAATTGCGATAGAAATTTAAAAAAATATTCAAAAATTTAAAACCTGTAGCGTTCTGAAATTATTTTGTAACACAAAATTTCAAAAGATTTTTATGCTTATAAGTTTATTATAATTTATTATAAATTATTTATAAGTCGATATCAAGCTTTAAATTCGATATTAGCTTTAATTACTGAATAAAAGTTATTATTCTATTTTAAATAAATATTTCCTTTTAAATTAAATTTTATTTCGAAACTAAACGAGAGACATTTAAAACAGTTTTAAAATCTATTACTAGTATTTTATTTAAATATTTTTATTTATTATCTAAAAACATATCATTGAATAAACATTATAGCCACTTTCAACATCAGAGAGAATAAAACTGATTCTAGTATATGATGGAAATAACCATTCTTGTTATATAATATTTTAAATAAGTTGCTGTTGAGAAAAAATAACAAAATTTACACCTTTTATTTTCATTCCACATCATCTACGATATTTAAATTATTTCAGTAATCTTGTCTTGAATATGAATAAATTAAAATCTTAATATCCAATATATATTAAGATTTAAAAAGTATGCTGAGAATATATTTGATAAAATTAGATTAATGCAATTTTCATATTAATACAATCAAAAACAATTTATAAACAAAACCATGGTCATGTAAATGATGTAATGTGAACATAGTTTTAAAATTTTCAAAAATTTATCACCTTTAAAATTGAATATTTCAGTTGAATAATAAATACAAAAATTTTATGATTTGATAATAAATACATGTCGCTAAGTCTATCTATAAGTGATACTATTTGTACTGCAATTTCTTATAAAATATGTTCTAAGTATTTATCAAGAGCACAATATATGAAAATAACATAACACGTCTGTGTAACATGAAAGCCAATGAACTAAACCTATTTTTTAATAACGCACAATTTAATAAAATATAAAGCGTTTTTTATGAGTTATATACAGCCTTGCTTTTGGTGAAATAAGTCTTAAAATATAACATTTATAAGGTTCTTTATAAGTAATTTAAATTTGACTTCTCTTGAAATAACTTGCAAGAATCTTTCACGATTGTGTCGTTAATTAAAAAAGTGTATTACAAACACGAAACCGATTTACAAGAATGTTTGGCTTGCCGCTGCGTATTAGAATGTTTCAAGAATACGCAGTAAATGACAAGAATTTGAAATGAATAACAAACCTTTTTTAATATCGCATAATAAATCTTAAAATGTAACGTTCGTTAAAAGTAATATAAATTTGGACTTTTCTAAAAATAACTTGCAAGAATGTTTCACTATTGTGTTCGAAATTAACGAAGCGTTTCATAAACACAAAACCGATTTACAACAATGTTTGTCTTGGCGCTGCGTACAAGAGTGTTTCAAGAATATGAAGCACATGACAAGAGTGTTAAACATATAATAAACCTTAATATCGCATTATAAACTTAAAATGTAAAAATGTTTATAGCGTACGTTAAAAGTAATATAAATTTGGACTTTTCTTGAAAGAACTTGCAAAAATGTTTCACGATTGTGATGTAAATTAAAAAAGTGTTTCAAAAACAAGAAATACATTTACAAGAATGTTTGGCTTGGCGCTGCGTGCAACAATGTTTTACTCATGCGCAGTACATAACAAGAATATAATAAATATATTTTTTTAATATTACATAATAAATTTTACAATGTAAAATATTATATAGCGTTCATTGCAAGTAATATAAATTTGGACTTTCGGGATTCCTGCAAGTTATTTCAAGAATGTTTCACGATTGTGTCATAAAGTAATAAAGTGTTTCAAAAACATGTAATCCATTGAGAAATGTATTTAATACTAAATTACTTGTGAAATATTTGAGTTATAAGTTAAAATTTAAGTTTTTTTTTGTTTCGGAAGTGTTTCACTTGTTGAAATGTGCCAGATTTAAGAGTCATCTCACATTTTTGTATTGTTTTTATTTACAGTGACTAGCATAACGGTAATTTAATAGTTATTTTTCAACTCATATCTAGACAGTTGTAATTAAGTCTTTGAATGTTGTTTCTAGACTTTTGAATATAGCGTTCAATGTTTTTAATACTTGTCTTTTATTTCATTACATCCTATATCTATATTATTATATAAAGTTGAAGAGTTTATTTGTTTGTTTGATTGATTGTTTGTTTGAACGAGCTAATCTCAGGAAATACTCGACTGATTTGAAAAATTCTTTCAGTGTAACATAGTCCATTTATCGAGGAAGGCTATAGGCTATATAACATCACGCTATGGATAGGAGAGTAGCAGCAATAAAAAAATAGTACGAAAACGGCAAAATTTAAAGCCATCCTTGCGTGTAATAAGTAAACGATGAAAATAATTAACAAGCGTTTGTTAAGAAAACCCATGTAATGCTACGTGTAGACAACAGACAACGTTCTCATAGCTTATACACGCAGGACAAGTAAACACACATATCACAAAACACCGCCACCAAAAAAGCTCCAGACATTCGAATTCTAAGAACAATCAAAAAGCTAGTTTTTTTCTTGGTATTCCAAGTTTTGAGTATCTTGATACCGTGTGATATCCGGCTGAATAGAATAGACAATCCTCATTTCTTACCGAGGTGTCGTAAAAGGCGACTAAAGTAAGTTGACCCACCGTGCGGTTTAGTAGAACATACCACCCTCTTTCTTACCGAGGTGTCGTAAATTACGACTAAGGTAAGCGGACGTCAGACAGGTTGCCTATTATCGTAAAATACATTACCAAATGTGGCAATATGTTTATGTTGTGCCGACCCCACTTAGAGTGGGATAAGGACACGAGGATGATGAATTTTGTATTATAGTGTTTCCGCAAGTAACGCCGAATTCTATAAATAATGTATAGAGAAGTTCTTAGCCCAACTCGTAAGATATCAGCCAAATCATGTGACTACATGTTTATAACCTGTTGTGCCGGCCCCACTTAGAGTGGGATAAGGGCAGGAGGGTGATGGTTATCTTTAACACTCAAGAAATTTGTAGGCGCTACGCTACGCTTTATTGCAATTTGCCTCAAATTATTATTATTGCTATTAGGTCACTTTAATACTAAGAATACGATATGTCTCAATCAATTACGAACAAGGTCCAAATGGAAATATAAATTTAATCTATCAAGGAAATTATACATTTACCAGACCACAAGGGTCCATTAATGGTAAACTTGTTACAGTTTAATTTAGAAGGACAAAGACATTCGGCCATAAATTGCTCGACATAAGTCGTTTCAGTGAACATTAGGGACTTTTTTAGGGTTCCGTCAGGTTTCTTTAAAACTCTACAAATTGTTGTTCTTTTCATTTTAATGTTAAGCATTCTATACCAATGGTTTTTCGGTGACTGAACCTTTTTTGGGAAGCTAAATACTTGATGGAACCCTACAAGAAAACAATCGTTTTTAAAAGTGTATTCTTTATTAATAAGCAAAATAAAAGTACAACGTAATTGTTGTCGCCATTGACTTCCGCTTTGTATTGTATAGCAACACAGTCATGAAACAAGAGTATCGCGCCCTTTTTGATTAAAATGGTGACAACACTGTGACGTGTTGTTTCCGGTTGAGTCTTCCTATTGATAAAACGTTTCAGTGACAGTCCGTCTTAGTTCGTCTTTCAAGAGAAGTGCATCTCGGAACGGGAATTGTGGTATTCCTATTATACCGTATTATTGTATATAGTGTGCGTTAACATAATAGTTACAAATTATTACTCACTTTACCAATGGCAAGTACAATAATAATAATTATTGTATGGGTAGTAAGTATTGAATAATAGAAGATATTAAAAAATGAAAAAATGTAACTAATACACCAGCTGTTATAACACATGTTTATACAAATACCAATAAATAAATAAATAAATAAATAAATCTACATACGCGCTGCTGCGAAGTCAAAACGTTCGACCAGAGTGATAATTTGATTTTTTTTTTCAAAATTCTTGTAGAACCCGTACAGAGGTATCGCGGAACCCTATGGTTCCGCGGAACACACTTTGAGTAAAGCTGTTCTATACAATAACTCGAACATGAGAAAAAACTGCAAAAACTGTATTTAAACAATACTATACCGTGCGTCATCCCAACATTTATATCTATACTAATATATAAAGCTGAAAGAGTTTGTTTGTTTGTTTGATTGTTTGAACGCGCTAATCTCAGGAAGTACTGAACCGATTTGAAAAATTCTTTGAGTGTAAGATAGTCCTTTAATCGAGGAAAGCTCTGTAGTCTACCAGTAACCCACTTTAACCATAAAAATGGTTAAAGTGGCTTAACCTTAAAAGCTAGACATATGCTATTGCGGACTTTTATTTAGTACTTTTAGAGGGGAACAATTTTGTCATACATGACTTTTGAATAACCATCACCGTTTTAGTCAGCGTAGGTAAGGAAACTTTAAATTATGCCGTTCTCGTAATATTTTTTATTGTTGCTCTTCTCCTATTCATCTTAGCGTGATGTTATATAGCCAATAGCCTTCCTCGATAAATGGACTATGTTGCACTGTAAGAATTTTCCAAATCGGTCCAGTAGTTCCTGAGATTAGCGAACAATAAACAAACAAATAAACATAGCAATCAAGCAAACAAACTCTTCAGCTTTATATATTAGTATATATATAAATTGAACTGTATATACGTATTTACTATTTTATTTTTACAGGCGTTTCGTATAATCAACACCATAGACAATTTATTTACAGGATAGATAGAACCTATTGGATACGTATTCGACCCTCACTTGACCGCTGTGTTTAATAAAGCGGGAAAAATTCTCGAATATCGGCACGTCCGGGCGCCGCGTTATATTATAAGCGGTCACTGCTTTTAATAAAAAGTTTAGACATTATGCATTATGATGTTCTGAAAAAATGCGACCAAAAGGTATTTGCCGTTTTTTTTTTTAATTTAACGTTTTAACGTTTAATTTAATCTAAATGTATTTAGGTACATTTATGACACAGGATATAAAATAAAACTACGTTCTTGCAAACCCAGTAAAAACGTATTTTTACCCTAAAACAATATTCTTTTCTTAATAACAATTCAAATTGTATAGCTTATCGTTACTTTAACAGGAAAAATATGATGAACATTGGTACCAACATAATATTTTTATAACTGTCATAAAAATGTATGGACAAATTTTTTCGGCAGATTCGACGTTGTTATTCTTTATATTCTGGTTAAATATAAAGTATTAAGATAGCGAAAGAACGTTACAGGTAAAATTTATACTTAGATAAAAACAATTGATAGACAAAGTTTTTTCTAATAATCAGCACATAGCTGGACAAAAGTCTTATGACAAACCAATGAATTTTATAAGTTACAAAAGTAATAAAGTTGTCACACAATTCTTAAGTGTATTAAATAATTGTGTATTGTAACTTTTGGATTGTGGTATCCGGCTGAATGGAATAGTACCACCCTCATTTCTTAGCGAGGTGTCGTAAAAGGCGATTAAGGTAAGTCGACCCTCCGTATTGTATCCGGCTGAGTAGAGTAAACCAAATTCATTTCTTAGAGAGGTGTCGTAAAAGGCGACTAACGTAAGTTGACCCACCGTGTGGTATCCGGTTTAGTAGAATAGACCACCCTTTTTCTTACCGAGGTGTCGTAAAATACGACTGGAGTAAGTTGACGTCAGGCAGGCGGCAGGTCGTAAAAACGCAGCCAAATCATGTGACAGCATGTACTGGAGCAGACAGGAAATGAACAATTCACTACCCTGCTAGGAGGAGTCACTCTTTCTGGTTACTTCACAGCTACTAGACACTTAAGTGGAATCTTGAAGTCCACCGTCTGTTAAAGAGTTTACAGCTTCTTATAATTGTATGGTGCCTCACAGTCTAATTACCAGCTTACCAGCAGTAGAGTTGACGATTCAAAACCACTTGTTTACAAGTTTATTTTTTATAACGAATATTTTTAATTTGAATTTGAAATATCAATGGTAAATTGAATCACCATAATGTCATATAAGATCATGGAAAATTGACTATAGCTCGCAGTAATTCGCTACACCCACTGATTGCCTTCGTTTTATATGTGAAGCATAAAATGTGTGCGCAACAATAACATATCCCATTATTTCCAATGTATATTGGATATGGAGGAAAATAAACTTATATTTCATAGCAAACCCACGCGTTGCGCGTCTGTTTTCGACATCTCTCCCTCCTAATTTTTTAGAGCGCGTTAGTTTATAAAGTTATAATAGCGCAGCAGTGAGACCGTGTGCAGTGCTGCCAATTTAGCACTTCTGGTGCTAGATTTAGCACTATTTGTAGGAGTTCAGCACGCCCATCAGCGTTTAGCACCTAGCACTATATCTAGCACTTAATACATACAGATTTTTCATACATACGTAAAATACGACTAAGGTAAGTTGACGTCAGGCTGTCGGCCGGTCGTAAAATACGTATCCAAATCATATGACAACATATTTGTAACATGTTGTGCTGACCCCACTTAGAGTGGGATAAGGACAGGAGGATGGTGACTTAGTGTCACATAGATTTTCTTAACAAACAAATAATTGTATAATAACTTTTCTACTATAGAATTCCGCAAAGTAACACCTACTTCTATAAATTATTCCTATAACTAGTTTATTTGAATACAGAATATTTTGAATTCTGATTTTGAATTTGATCAACAAATTGTTTCGTGAACATTTTCATCTGCAAAGTTTTAAAGGTAGTTTAAGAGAGTTTCTAGCATGGCACTCGAAACACAGCATTCTGAATCCAACTTTCCAAGACGAGTACTAAAAGGTATTGCATTACAGAAGTTTAACAAGTAAGTACATTCCTGAAGTGCTAAGCGTCGTGTCTATTTGAAATTTAAAACTACAACTTCTTGATAACTAGAAACTTTTCCTTAATTTAACTACAAAACTGACTAAAACATGGTTGTCTGTGAGAGATCGTTTAGCTATAAGACCGCCTTTGGACGCTTACCTTAATTTAATTTAATTATTATTATATTAACATACCTTTTTTTTTAAATAATAACTAGCCGTGTGGTATCCGGCTAAGTAGAATAGTACCACCCTCATTTCTTACCGAGGTGTCGTAAAAGGCGACTAAGGTAAGTCAACCCGCCGTGAGGTATCCGGCTGAGGAGAATAGACCACCCTCAGACGTCAGGCAGGCGGCCGGTCGTAAAACGCAGCCAAATCATGTTACAGAATGTTTACAACATATTGTGCCGACCCCACTTAGAGTGGGATAAGGGCAGGAGGATGATGACCTTTTTTTAATAACATTTTTAATTTTTTTTTATGTATTTAAAAAAATTACCGATCAAGTGTCGGTGACACAGGTATTTGAAATTTTTGGATGCATTATACATAATTTTGAATTAGGCATTACTTTGCGGAGGTCCATAATACAAAAGTTATGAGGATATTATATTTCCCATACCTGATACATGCAGAATTTGTTACCCGACACCGATGACACAACAATACACAAGCACTGCACACATTCACCACCACAATCTCAACAATTGTTTCGCCCCGTAACTGATCTGAGCTGAGTTATATAGTCACGAGTTAGCTCAGCTTGCTTGGGTAATGCTTCGCGATTTGTCGTGGAATCTATCTCCTGACGATGCTTCGGTTATGGAGGGAAACTATTGTTGAGATTGTGGTGGTGAATGTGTGCGGTGCTTGTGTATTGTTGTGTCGGTGTCAGGTAGTGCATGAGTACTTACAAATTCTGCATGTATCAGGTATGAGAACGAATAGTACACTTTACATTTAGCATTACATATATTTTCTTTTATCGCGGATTATAGCAAAATAATATCCTCATTACTTTTGTATTATGCATTATACCATAATTTCTGTAGTAACTGAACGATTTCTATGCTTAACGTCGTACGTATTTCCGTCGGACGTATTTCCCTAAAATTATATCCTAGATCAAAATACATTCCTATTTCTCCGGACCGGAAATATTATATTCATGTTTCGTAGCGCAGGTACTATCGGGAGGTCGGTTCTGAATTCCGATTCTCGATTCTTGTTGAATAACTCGATGTCATATAGGAATGGCTGATAATAAGATATATTGTAAATGCATTGTCAATAAATCTTATCATCATCCTCCTGCCCTTATCCCACTCTAAGTAGGGTCGGCACAACATGTTATAAACACGCTGTTACATGATTTGGCTGCGTTTTTACGACCGGCCGCCTGCCTGACGTCAACTTACCTCTGTCGTATTTTACGACACCTCGGTAAGAATGAGGGTGGTCTATTCTACTAAACCGGATACCACACGGTGGTGTCAATAAATCTTATATTGACTAAAATTTATTTTATCTGTATAAAATTTTACTTACATGCCGTGTGGTATCCGGCTGAATAGAATAGTATCACCCTAATTTCTTACCGAGGTGTCGTAAAAGGCGACTAAGGTAAGTCGACCCGCCGTGTGGTATCCAGCTGAGTAGAATACACCAACCTCATTTCTTACCGAGGTGTCGTAAAATACTACCGAGCTAAGTTGACGTCAGGCGGCCGGTCGTAAAAACGCAGCCAAATCGTGTGACAGCATGTTTATAACATGTTGTGCCGACCCCACTTAGAGTGGGATAAGGGCAGGAAGATGATGCATATATCTTATATTGAGTAAAATTTATTTTATCTGTATACAAGTTTACACCTTATATTTACTCATTGTAAATAAATATATATTGATTATACACACTCTGTCTGTCTGTCTCCTAAGTAACTTAATATTTGTGTAATGGGTAACAGCCAAGTGGTAAAAATGTACATACTAGCATATACGCGCAACTTTAGTTCGGACGACGGTTTGTAAACACGTACACCTTCCCTAACATTGGCATAATATACCTAATAAAGTTATAAGTTATATATATTTATAGTGAGTAAGTAAGTAGCGGCCTGTTACTCTATCTATCTATCTATCTAATTTCGGGGACGCCTGTCGGTGCAGGACGGGTGATCAGCTCCTATTCCGGACTATTCCACCCATTTCCCCATGTTGGGACTTCAAGGGTTTCACTGCTGTCCCGACAGTGTCACCTGCTCTAATCTACCCGTAGCTTTTACGAACCTGATAATATCCCTGAAGGAGATATTTGTCAGATCCTCAACTTCAATTTCATTCTTACCTAGTATCTCCCATCTTACCAGCGAGTACATAGGGCACTCAGCCATAAGGTGAAGACTCGTTTCTTCCTCTCCACACTCTGGGCACGTAGCATCTTCTGTTATTCTCATTATTGACAGGTGTCTGTTTAACAGGCAGTGCCCAGTTGTAATGCCTGTTACAATTGCTACATTTTCCCTGCTCTGAGACATCAGCTGTTGAGGCCTGTTACTCACCCACTGCTTGGAATAGGCCTCTTCTCTCCGTTTTTGGAGAGAAGTATTGGATCTAAGACCTACCACGCTGCTCCAATGTGGATTGGTAGGTTACACATATCTCCAGAATTCTCTAGAGATATGCAGGTTTCCTCACGATGTTTGCCTTCACCGAAAAGCGTGTGATGAATTGCAATTATCAATTAGACGCATAAGTTTTAACAGAAAACTCATTGGTGTCTGCCCGGGTTTGAACACGTGACCTCCTCGAACGAGTCGCACGGTGTTACCGCTGGCCTACCACAGCTTGATCGATATTTACTGTACCATATATTAATTAAGTCTTGGATAAAACTAGTTTTAATAAAAGATCGTAATCCCGACCTAAATCTCTGCAACATACAACAGACGTCAAACTTTTATTTGAAGCGTACAACGGGCAGAAAACTCATGTGAAATGAATAATTGTGCGGCAGAGATTGTCCCGCTGGGACGCAAAGCGAAAACCGGGTCAAATCTTATTAATACATCATGAAAGTTCATACATTCCTCTATTCTTTCTTTGGGGACGTTTATAAAAAAACGCTCGCTTGAAAATATTAAAACCGTAATATAAAATTTTGATAACCATATAAGTGGTTAAATTGGGTTAACCCTAAAAGCGAGACATATGCTGTCGCAGACTCTTTTACTTTTATTTAGAACTTTTAGAGGGGAACAATTTTGTAGTGCATGATTTTTGAATAACTTTTACCGTTTACTTAGCGCACGCAAGGAAAGCTCAAAATTTTGCCATTTCTTAATATTTTTTATCGCTGCTCCTCTCCTATTCATTTTAGCGTGATGTTATATAGCATATAGTCTTCCTCGATAAATGGACTATCTTACATTGAAAGAATTTTTCAAATCGGTCCATCATAGTATCGGTCATATCATTTGATATAAGTTTAGTTATTTTACAACAATACTTGCATATTTCCTTTAAAAAATAAATAAATAATACATATAACCGGTTAATACTGTAGTATATATTATGATGATAGTAACACTAGGTACAAACCTCTGTGGTTTTTTATATTGTTAAGTAACATTTGTTAATAAATTGTTAAATAAATGAAAGAAAAAAAAAGTTCAGCTTTATATATTAATATAGATAGATATGTTCGCACCTACGAGTACATTCCATAGCTGCAGCTGAACATAGGTAGGATAGGCAGACAACTGACAATTTCTCCACTTCGAATAATCAAGAAGTACTGACCTTTTAACTTGGATGCTTCTTCGTAGGTTATGGCGTCCACGCCGCCCGAGTATAACCACTAAAATACTAAATCCACTTATATTCGCGGAATCACCAATTTGATTGTTCTTTTATATCGTTTAAATACACAACCACCTAATTATCCTTTATATTTCGTCTATATTTACACGAACATCCACCGAACACCGATATTTATAATTCATTATTAACCTGTTTTGTAAATATATAAAAAGTTATATCGACTGGCCCGTTGGCGCAGTGGGTAGTGATCCTGCCTTCAGCTCCGCGGGTCGCGGGTTCGATTCCCGCCGAGGGCCAACAATTTCTATAAAAAGAATTTGTTGGCCTTTGAGCCTGGGTGTATATTTGTAGTTAAATATGGTTTAAAAAAAAATATTTAAGTATATATTCACCAGTTTTCCGTCTACCATAACACAAGTATTTAGTTACTTACTGTGGGGACGGTCGACCGTGTGTGTAAGTTTCCTATATATTTATATTTATTTATTTATATATAACATTAAATAATAAGTACTTTGTCGTGTCATATTTATATCATTAAGCAATTTAATCATTTTATATCTTCTGTGTATATGTAAATTTGTGAAATTATAAAGCTTTTCTTTGTTTTGTCAAATATGTTAGTCTATGGCTTCTTTAAATGTTTTTGATTATTAATTGTATATATTTTATTTTGTCTCTGGTTTTAACATAACTACTGAAGATAGATTTTAGTCTATGATAGACATATCTAACCTATGTATCTAACATATTTTTTTTTCATGCAGGTTTAATAATTTCACCGAACAATCTCTCCAAAAAGCTATCAAAAGATATTTTAACTCATCCATGTTGGTTTTTCCACTACGCTGACATTTGCGGATTCACTGCTGACATCAAAAGCAGTAAAAGTGTCATTAATCAATAAGAAGAAAGAATGACAACCCGAACAAGATAATTTAAGTCCTTTTTTACAGACAAACTATTAAAGTCTGGTCCTATTCACATCATATTACCCTGAAGTGCATAGTTCAGAACATTTTTACATTTTCATATAATAAAATGCATGAGTCGATCTATATTAAAATGAGATGGTTCTCATTGCGTTCCGGATGACGAACAGACGGTGAAAATCTAGAAAATTCATGTTTAGCGGCCTTCTGGGATATCTGTATATTTTATAAAAGAGATCATCATTATCACTCTAAGTGGGGTGTCGTGAACATGTTGTCACATGATTTAGCTATGTATTTTACGGGTCAGATTTGATATCGATATCTTTTACCCATACTTCCCATATACTCGTACTTATTTTTACGTCAGGAAAACCCATTATGAGTCATAGCCGCCAGACGGGGACAAGCGGCGGGTATGTCGGACTCGCACAGACTAAAAACCTGACAGTGCTCCACCAAGCTGCTGGTGCGGGGACAGAGTACCATTGTACGCATTGTCCCCCATCCCCTCCAGCAGCCGCTCTTTACCCCAGAGAGCGTCACCTTCAGGTCGAGGCCTCTCTAACAATGGCCCCCTCGTCCACTAATCGATGCACTGGGAGCATCGGGGACCTAACTCCAGCGAGCGTCCGATAAAACCCCGTTCGGATCGCTCGGAGGTCCCCGTTAGGGCGGCATGCGAAGGACTATACTCGTATACATATACTAACTAGTACATACGAGGTGTGTTCAAAAAGTATCGCAAATTTTGAATTTTCGCGAGTTACATATATTCCAATTTCGATTTTTTTGTGGCGTTATGTTGGTACATATGTCTCTCACTTATGCTAACAAGTTGGGCCATTTTGAATGTTCGGTTAATTGTTGATAGCTGCTTTGCTTGCACGTGTTTTGGTCCGTCTTCGATTTTTACCTATTCAAAAAATGGAACAAGGAACTGTATCGATTTCTGTGTGAAAAACGAAATTAAGTGCGCGGATGCATTCCGAGTGTGGACTGTGGCATATGGAGAAGCTACTTTGGACAAAAGCAACGTTTATCGGTGGTACAAAATGTTTTTAAAAGGCCGAGAAGATGTGAATGACGAAGAGCGTGCCGGACGCCCGAGCACTTCAACAACAGACGAAAAAATTGATGAATTAAAGAAAATGGTATTGGCCATCTTCGAATCATCGATAGAGAAATTGCCGAGGACCTAGGCATATTGATTAGCTCGTGCCATTCGATTTTAATCAATAATTTGTGGAAAAACAAAAATTGGCTTTTGCACCTCGATAACGCCCCTGTTCACACATCGCTGCTTGTACGCGACTTCTTGGCCAAAAACAACAGACCAATGATACCGCAGCCACCGTATTCCCCAGATCTGGCCCCCTGTGACTTTTTCTTGTTCCCGAAACCGAAGAGGCCCATGAAAGGACGAAACTACGCCACGATTGCGAGATAAAGACGGCATCGAAGGAGGAGCTGAACAAGATACAAAAAAATGATTTTTTGAAGTGCTTCGAAGATTTGTAAAAACGTTGGCACAAGTGTATAATATCCCAGAGGGATTACTTTGAAGGGGACAAAATAGATATTTACGAATAAATAAATAATTTTTGAAAATACACAAAATTCGCGATACTTTTTTAACACACCTCGTATATTCTTAGCAGGTTAACCTATTTTTTCTTTGGAACTGAAAAAAAAATAGACGGTAAAATATATTGACGGTACTCTAACATTTATTCTTATTGATGTGAACACAGTCAAGGGCATATCATCATCATCCTCCTGCCCTTATCCCACTCTAAGTGGGGTCGGCACAACATGTTATAAACATGTTATCACGTGATTTGGCTGCGTATTTTACGATCGGCCGCCAGCCTGACGTCAACTTACCATAGTCGTATTTTACGACACCTCGGTAAGAAAGAGAGTGGTCTATTCTACTAAACCGGATACCACACGGTGGGTCATCTAACCTTAGTCGCTTTTTACGACACCTCGGTAAGAAATGAGGGTGGTCTATTCTTCTCAGCCGGATACCACACGGCGGGTCAACTTACCTAAGTCGCCTTCCTTTTACGACACCTCGGTAGGAAATGAGGGTGGTACTATTCTATTCAGCCGGATACCACACGGCGTGAACACAGTCAAGGGCATAGTTTGGATGCAATACGCAATTACCCACAGGTGTTGTATATAACAAGCTATATAAAATATTTTCCTTCAATGATGATTTGATTTGAATCGACAAGTAGTTAAATAAGTCAGTCAATTATATATAATTGATAAATATGTTTTATTAATTTTTAAATACTGTCATAGTTAGTGAGTAGAACAGACCGCCCTTATTTTTTACCGAGGTGTCGTAAAAGTAAGGTAAGTTAACCCATCGTGTAGTATCCGATTGAGTAAAATATACCACTTTCTTTGTTACCGAGGTGTCGTAAAATACGACTAAGATAAGTTGACGTCATGCAGGCGGCCAGTTGTAAATGTAGCCAAATCATGTGACATGTTTATAAAATGTTCTGCCGATCATACTTAGTGTGGGATCCTTATCCCAAGAGGCACTTAGCTTTACATAGATTTTGTTAAAGACAAAAAAGTTGTTTGTTTTGTGGTATCACAAGATGGTGCGGTAGATGACAGAAGTTTTAGTATCTTTAATATTTAAATGAGTTAATCTTGTATGTGTATATATGTATATATTCGGAATCTCGGAAACGGCTCCAACGATTTTAATCAATGGATAGAAAAATCGATTTAGCTAGGTTTTATTTAAAAAAAATCCTCATATCCCTGTTTTTGAACATCAAAAAAATTACATTGAATATATTAAACACTATATTGCCGTTAAATGTCAAGTCGGCGTAGTTTTTCGGGGAACGGGTGGTCTCTAGAAATAAAAATACGCAGGATCGCCCACCTACCCAAATTTTTTTTTTAGTTTATTTTTATAAAAATTACCGAGCAAGACTAAGTCACCTAGGTACTGTTGAGTTTACTTCCTCATCGTTTTTGTTTGAGCTCTGGTCGGAAAACCTGATGTCGATAAAGCGAATAATAAAAACAATTATATTCAACATTTCCAACTAGTTGTAGCCATGAACGAAAGCGAAGCGCACACTGTTTTAATGTAAAATATATTTTATATAAAATAATTTATTTAAACTACATAATATTTATATTTATTTAGAAGAAAATATAATCTTATTAGTAAAATATAAAAACATTATAAAAAATATTGTCTGGCAAAATAAAATATTTTATATTTTATATTGTGAACATAGTGATTTGTGCTGTGAACCTAGCTAGTAAGAATAATTTAATTTGGAATTAAGTTTCGCATATGTAAGTATGTTTTTCTTTTCATTTCCATAATCCATTGTTAAATAAAAATAGTATTATTTAAAATATATACCGTGTGGTATCCGGCTTAGTAGAATAGACCTGCCTCTTTCTTACTGAGGTGTCGTAAAAGGCGACCAAGGTAAGTCGATCCACCGTGTGTTATCAAGCTGAGTAGAATAGACTACTATCATTTCTTACCGCGGTGTCGCAAAAACTGACTAACGTAAGTCGAC
Organism: Morpho achilles; assembly: GCA_947086495.1. NCBI lineage: Eukaryota > Metazoa > Arthropoda > Insecta > Lepidoptera > Nymphalidae > Morpho > Morpho achilles. The sequence continues at coordinate 14,182,987 of CAMTZB010000016.1, forward strand.
CCGCCGTGAGGTATCCGGCTGAGTAGAATAGACCAAACTCATTAATTGCCGAGGTGTCGTCAAATGCGAACAAGGTAAGTCGTTCCGCCGTGTGGTAAAATAATAAAAAAACTAGCTAGTAAGAATAATTAAGGAATTAAGTTTCGCTTATGTGAGTATGTTTTTCTTTTCATTTCCATAATTCATTATTAATTACAAATAGTATTATTAAAATATAAAACGTGTGGTATCCGGCTGAGTAGAATAGACCAAACTCATTTCTTACCGAGGTGTCGCAAAAACCGACTAAGGTAAGTCGATCCGCCGTGTGTTATCCAGCTGAGTAGAATAGACCAAACTCATTTATTATCGAGGTGTCGTAAAATGCGACTAAGATAAGTCGATCCGGCGTGTGGTATTTGGCCTACTCAGCCAATAGACCACCCTCATTTCGTACCAAGGTGTCGCAAAAACCTAGCTAGTAAGAATTATTTAGGAATTAAGTTTCGTATATGTAAGTATGTTTTTCTTTTCATTTCCATAATCCATTATTAATGACAAATAGTATTATTAAAATATATACCGTGTGGTATCCGGCTGAGTAGAATAGACCAAACTCATTTCTTACGGTCGTAAAATGCGACTAAGGTAAGTCGATCCGCCGTGTGTTATCCGGCTGAGTAGAATAGACCAAACTCAATTTTTACCGAGGTGTCGCAAAAACCGACTAAGATAAGTTAACCCGCCGTGTGGTATCCGGCTGAGTAGAATAGACCACTATCATTTCTTACCGAGGTGTCGCAAAAACTGACTAAGATAAGTTAACCCGCCGTGTGGTATCCGGCTGAGTAGAATAGGCCATTATCATTTCTTACCGAGGTGTCGCAAAAACCGACTAAGGTAAGTTGACATGCTGTGTGGTATTCGGCCCTCTTTCTTGCCGAGGTGTCTCAAGAGCCGACTATGGTATGTTGACATCAGGCATGCGGCGGTCGTAAAAATCGTAGCCAAATGTGACAACATGTTTATATTGTGCTGGCCCCCCTCAGAGTGGGATAAGGACACGAGGATGATGACTTTTGTATTATAGTTCTTAGAAAGTAACGCCTTATTCTATAAGTTATGGGTAGATAAGTTCTTAGTCCAGTTGTAACATATAACCGTGAGTTACTTTACTTTTTTTCTATTTTGTTTAACATTAACAGGTTATTGCTACTTATTTTATACCGACGATTGTATACAGAGTGGTTCCGACTATTCAACATTAAGGTAAGGGCACCAGTAATTGACCGTTTTGTATCAAATTTTAAATTATAAGCGTTTGTTGTTCATAGATTGTTAGTAATTACAAATTTATTTTTTATTAGCTACAACAAACAAAACGCTTATTATTTAAACATTTTATACAAAAATAATGAAAAAAGTACTCTGCAACCGTAGAGTTAAGCTGGATCGCATGGAGCGCATTCGGATCTTGCACTGCTATATTTGGCCCATAGTTCTATACGGATTCGAAGCCTCTTAAAGAAGATCTCAAAAAACGAATAGAAGCATTCGAGATGTGGGCTTACAGGCGCATGTTGTCTATAAGCTGGACCCAGAAAATCTCGAATGTGGAAGTTCTGCGACGCGTCAATCAAAACCGGAAACTTTTGCATACCGTTAAGATAAGAAAAGTCGCATATCTAGGACATGTTCTCAGGCACGATAGATATGGACTTCTGCAACTCATCTTAATGGAAAAAGTTTCCGGAAAAAGAGGTGTGGGACGCAGAAAGAAATCCTGGCTTCGCAACGTAAGGGAATGGACGGGGATCGCGAGCGCCGCTGAACTGTTCCGGCTAGCCAGGGATAGGGACAAATTTATGAAGCTGACTGTCAACCTTCGCTAGTCGGAGAGGCACTCGAAGAAGAAGAAGATACAAAACTGTCATCTATTAGCATATGTTCAAATACTAGTGCCCTTACCTCTTATAAATTAATAAATAATAAATAAATAAATACATGGGACACTTACACACCCGGTCGTCCGTCCCCAAAGTAAGTAACTTAATACTTGTGTTATGGGTGACAGACAACTGGTGAATATATACTTATATATTTTTAAATATATAAGTATATATTTGAGTGTAAAATTGCCGGATAAAGCAATCTGTGCCACAAGTACGAATACCGCTACAAACGTAGTACAAATGTCAGCTGATGAAATACGGAATATTATAAAATCTGAAATTACAGAGGCCTTCTCAGGCTTTTGTAACGTCCTTGAGGGTGTACGGACTGAGTTATCCACTTTACAAAAGTCTGTTCAATATATGAGTGATAACTATGATATGATGGCTAAAAGAATGGATATGATGGAAATTAAGCTGAAGACTTCTGAAGTATTAAACTCGGATCTGAAAAATATGAGCATTGCCATGGCAACCACTCAGTCTGAGACAAATAAAAGAGAACAATGGGCTCGGCGTTCTAATATTGAGATAATAGGGGTTCCGGAATCCAGAAACGAAAATTTGATGGATATCGTATCGAAACTCTTCAACCTTATCGATAACAATACTTTAAATAATAATGATATAGATTTTGTCACCAGGGTGACTCCTAAAATTAATGACAGTAAAAAAGCAAGGCCGGTCATAATTCGATTTCTTTCCCGTCATAAAAAAGATGATTGTCTTGCTAGGCTTCGCGAGAATAAGAATTTAAGAGCCTCAGATCTTGGATACACTGGTAATAACAGTCGCATTTATTTCAACGACCATTTAACAAGTTATAACAAAATGCTTTTACAAAAAGCAAAGAAATCTGCCCGTGAAAAAAATTATAAGTATATCTGGGTCAAAAATTGCTCGGTCTTGGTTCGAAAAACCGATGTTAGTCCTCTTATGCATATCTATACTGAGGAAGATTTAAAAAAACTGTAATATGTACTTTTTATATATATTGTTATTATGAATTTTTGTGTTTGCTGAATATGTGTCGTTTTATAGTTATTTTTGTCAAGAGAGAGGTCAAAAGATTTTATAATTTTGGTTCCGGTTTGGGCGAGTTTATTATATTTATAATTAACATGTATTTTTTGAATTGCAGTTTAAGAGTTTATATAATTATAATTTGTAGTAATAAGTCAAATATAGTAGATGTAATAAAATATATGTATTATTATCTAGATATCTTTTTATGGACAGATTAGACATATATTATCAAAATGTGCGTGGATTACGTACAAAAACAGTAGATTTAATATCGAATGTTCTAAACTATGACTACAAAATTATTTGTTTAACTGAAACTTGGTTGGAAGTGGGAATATTTAACTCAGAAATTTTTGACAATCGTTATTCTGTATATCGTTGCGATAGGGACTATGATTCGCGAAATGACAGATTCGGCGGTGGTGTTCTAATAGCCATTCGTAAGGGAATTACCGTTAAAGATCTAGTTATCAAACAATCTAATGATGTAAATTCATGTGATATACTTTCGCTCTGTGTCACTATGAAATTAAAAAATAAGATGGTAGACTGCAGAATTTATTGTTGTTACTTCCCGCAATGTTCTACTCAATTCGACGACCAGGTTAATTTTTACGAAGAAGTTTCAGAGTCAATCATACTCCATCCGAAAGATATTTTTGTAATTTTAGGTGATTTTAATATTCCTTTGGCGAAATGGACTATGTCTAATGATGGATTATCTGCAGACCTTACTGATCAAAGTTCGCTGCCGTCAGTTAACGCATTATCATCATTTTTGTTATTCAATAATCTAACTCAGTTTAATTTAGTAGCAAACACGAATAATCGCTGCCTAGACTTGGTTCTTAGTTCTTCGCATTGTATTGTCACAAGAAACATTATGCCGTTACTGACTGAGGATAAACATCATCCTGCTTTAAATATACGTTTGGATGAGATATATATAAAGTACCTAAAGAATGCCCCTCGTACGGTTCGGCTCTTTCATAAAGCTGATTATGAAGTAGTAAATAGAGCTTTAGCGGAAATTAATTGGTATAACTGTTTGAACAGCGCTAATGTTGAGGTATGTACTAATACGTTTTATGAAATTTTAAAACAAATAATAAATAACTTCATTCCTCTAAAAGTTATTATAGATAAAAGTAAATATCCCTTCTGGTACTCTCCGGCTCTGAAAAAAATCATTAAGGAAAAACAGAAATTTCATAGAAAGTGGAAAATATATGGAAATTATAGTGATTATAGTACTTTTAAATTTCTAAGAGAAAAACAAAAACGTATTCAAGTAGAATGTTATACTAAATACATTGATAATGCAGAAAAAAATCTTTTAAAAAACTCTCAATATTTTTGGACTTTTGTAAAATCAAAAAAGCAAGTTAGTGAACTGTCTAATAGAATGTTTTTGGACGATAGATTAGCTAGCAGTGGGCAAGAGATAAGTGACTTATTTAATAGTTACTTTCATTCGTCTTTTGAATCAAACATGTGTCAAAACTTGGCGCTGTCCATCGTTAGTTCAAATGATCTTGTGAATAATTACCCTACGCACTTGTCTTCCGTTACTTTATCGATGTTCACAATACGCAAATACTTAAAATCTTTAAATACGAAGAAAGGGCCTGGCCCTGATGGTATACCACCTTTGTTTCTAAAACAATGTTTTAAAACAATATCTATACCTCTTTACATTTTATTTAGTTTATCATTGCGTACATGCACGTTGCCCGCAGTATGGAAACAGTCCTTTGTGGTCCCTATATATAAGAATGGTGACAAACATAATATTAAAAACTATAGGCCTATTTCTAAATTAAGTTGTATACCAAAACTATTTGAAAAAATTATTTATGATAAAATATATCCAATCGTAAGACCTTTTATAATAACTCAACAGCATGGGTTTATGAACAAGAGATCGGTTGAGACTAATCTTTGTGAATTTACTGATTTTGTATTGATGGCAATGGATGCAGGTTCTCAGGTGGATGTCGTGTACACTGATTACTCCAAGGCATTCGATAAGATCTCACACACTATACTTATAACAAAATTGCGGTGTATTGGTGTGCACGGTGACCTCCTTCGATGGATTGAATCATATTTGTTTAATCGGACTCAGGCAGTGACGGTAAAAGGTTTTTGTTCCACTTTTATTCCGGTTCCATCTGGAGTTCCACAGGGGTCCCATTTGGGGCCATTATTATTTAATATTTATCTGAATGATGTTATATCTGTCTTTAGGTATTCTAAATGTCTATTGTACGCAGATGATACTAAAATATATAAAATTGTAAAAAATGTAAATGACTGCACAGATTTTCAAAAGGATTTGGATTCGTTGTGTGATTACTGTGTCACAAATTCTCTCTTTTTGAATATTAAAAAATGTAGCATTATCTCATTTAGTCGCAAGAAAGATATTATTAGATTTACCTATTACCTAAAAAATGCACCTTTAAATAGAGTCTCGTTGATCAGAGATTTGGGAGTCTTGCTAGATTCAAAATTGCTTTATAATGAGCATGTCAATAACATAACACTAAAGGCATATCGAATGCTCGGGTTTATTATTAGGATTTCCAAAGAGTTTAAGCTTGTTAAAACACGCATTCTACTATATCAGTCATTTGTTAGATCTATTTTGGAATATGCTTCTACTGTTTGGAATCCTCAATATAATACACATATTGATAAAATTGATAAAATTCAGAGAAAATTCCTAAAGCATCTCAGATTTAACTGTTCCGGCGATATGACTGTATTGCATGACATCTCAACACTTTCTGGCAGACGCATAGAACGAGACCAAATGCTATTATACAAAATTTTGCATGGTACTATCGAGTCAAGTTATCTTCTTTCCAGAATTAATTTTAACTGTCCAAGGAATAATTCCCGACGAAAGACCACTTTTCATGTATCGTCCACTAGAACCAAATATGCGAGTAAACAGGTGCTGTGCACTTAACAATCAACTTTTTTCGGAAATAGATATATTTCACCTCTCTCTCCCTAATTTTAAAAAAGCTGTTCAAAATAATATTAAAACTAAAAAATAAATGAATAATCTTATGTAATATTTAACTATATTATATTAAGGATTTTATTATTATTACTATAACATATTTTATTGTACTATCGAATTGTAATTTTTTATTATGTCCCTTCATTTGCATGTTTAATTGTTATAAGTTAATGCAATATTTGGAAACTGTTTTTGGTTTATGTTTGGCTTATATGTTTATAATGTAAATAATTATCATAGTACTGTTTGTTTCCATAATATAAATAAATAAAATAAAATAAATACATATTTTTATCAATCCAATGATCACTTAAACGAATAACTTGGGCATAAATCAATCATTTTAAATGTTGATTAAAAAAATGTTTTTTCGAACAAAATAAATATATTTTTTTTAATCTGGCTAATAAGTAATGATAAACTAACCTGGCGCGGCGTCCATGTTAAAAAAAAGTAAAAAACAATAATATTAAAGTTTTGTCTCTTTCGCACTTGTTGTCACACACTTTATTTATTTTGACAATCAGTTATTGTTACATATAAAACTTACATAAGGTGCCAAGAAATTATTAAACTCGGTCAAGGTTATGCATTACATACGCCATGTTATGGAATGGAGTACGGTCATTCACCCCTCTACATCTTTTATTCAAAATGTAAAATAATTCGAATGGTTAAATTACTTAACTAAATTAACTGAAATTTTTATGTAGTCTGCTAAGGTATGTAGGTACCTGAAATTAAAAATTAATTACGTATGGGTGTCACCCTGTATATGGTTACGCTCTACGCTCGCGTGCTTGACCGAAAATATTGTAAGATAAATAAATTATACAAATAACTTGTAAAAACTGCAACAAAAACATACTATAAATTAACTAATTAAGACTTCTTTTAAAATGTCTCGTGTTTGAAATGAGACAATCTCAAAACACAATAAAACAATTCAAAAATATACCTTATCTATATAATTGTAGGTATAATTTTGAATTGTAATAATACTGAATTCGAGAAAGACCAAAAAAACCAACAAAAAATTTTGGTGGTAAATTCATAATTACTTGTTTAATTTCATTAAAATCTTAGCCGTGTCCGAAGCGAATCATGCTTCTGTGACTAACATAATGAGACCAATATAAAATTCACGTTTCTCAACATCACTCTCCTGTCCTTATCCAAGTCTAAGTGGGGTCGGCACATGTTATAAACATGTTGTCACGTGATTTGGCTACGTATTTTGCGACCGGCCGCCTGCTTACTTCAACTTACCTTAGTTACTATCCCACTGCTGAGATAGGCCTAATCTTTTCATTTTTGGAGCGAAGGTTTGGAGCTAAGACCTACCACGCTGCTCCAATGCGGATTGGTAGGTTACACATATCTTCAGAATTCTCTAGAGATATGCAGGTTTCCTCACGATGTTTTCCTTCACCGAAAAGCGTGTGATAAATTGCAATTATCAATTAGACACAAGTTTTAACAGAAAATTTCATTGGTGTCTGCCCGGGTTTGAACACGTGACCTTCTCGAAAGAGTCGCACGGTGTTACCGCTGGGCTTCCACAGCTTATTATTATTTATTTATTTATATATCATCATCATCTTGCTCCTCTAATCCCACTCTAAGTGGGGTCGGCACAACATGTTATAAACATGCTGTCAAATGATTTGGCTGCGTTTTTACGACCGCCTGCCTGACGTCAACTTATCTCTGTCTATTTTACGACACCTCGGTAAGAAATTAGGTTGGTCTATTCTAGTCAGCCGGATACCACACGCCGGATTGACTTACCTTAGTCGCCTTTTACGACACCTCGGTAAGAAATGAGGGTGGTACTATTATATTCAGCCGGATACCACACGGCGTAAGAAAGAAAAATTATTAATGTTATTTATTTTAGATCGTCAAACCAGTATGCAAGTGACTTATCATCTCGTTTTACCGGCGTGTTTAGTTACTACAATCTTCCTCTGGACCGGTTCTGCAGGTATAGCAATTTTCTTATTTAATCCATTCAAATTCAAATTCAAAATATTGTTTTCAGTACCTTTGAATCGTCAAATGTTTTAAAGAAGCTACCACTGATTCAGAAGTTTGCTCCTACCGAGAAGAACCAGCAAGAAATCGGCGGATAATCTTTTCAACAAGAAATAATTACAATTTGATATACGTAACTAAACTTATAATGTAGAAATACATACGTTAAAACATTCATACTTATTAATATATACATACATGTATTTATATATAGGATTAAGATTTATAAATAATTTATACTGATATAATAATTTATAAGTTACACATATTTCAGAATTTTCTAGGTAGGTAGGTATTTTTTTCAACATAAAACGCCATACAAATTATATATCTTTAATATTTAAATGTCATATATCTTAAATAAATCGTTAAATATATCTTTAATAGTAAATTTTGTATGTATATATATATTTTTTCAAAATCTCGGAAACGGCTTCAACGATTTTCTTGAAATTTAGCATGTAGGGAGTTTTGAGAAAGAAAAATGGATCTGGCTAGGTTTTATTTAAAAAAACCCTGTTTTTGGACATAAAACAAACAAAAGTTTACTATTAATTTATTGAATATATACAATACAATTTTCGCCGTGAAATGTCAAATCAGTGTAGCTTATTCGGGAACCGGGTGGTCGCGCGAAATGAAAATACCTGGGATGGAGCCCCACCAACCCTATTATTTTTTTTATTTTTTTGAAGTACCTTTTTTTCTAAAAAATTACCGAGCAAGACTCGGTCAACCTGGTATTATATATTATATTTTAACACAAGTTTTTAAACATTACTTTACGGTCTCGCGCTCTTTCCATCGAGCCATCACAGTGAACGATAAATTAACACGTAATTGCAAAGCAATTATTGCTGTATTTTGTTTCATCGGATTGTATGATGCATAACGACTTTGACCTTAACGTCTTGTTGAATGTTATATGTAAGTTAAGGTTATATTTTCCTTGTTACACTACTAATATTATAAATGCGTAAGTTTGTGAGTATGGATGTATGTTTGTTACTCTTTTACGCTGAACCAATATCGATGAAATTTGGCACAATTATTCCTTATACACCGGAGTAACATATAGGCTATAGAAATCCTGTTAATTCTACAGCATGACATTGAAAAGCGCCATCTATTAGCGACATATCACACGACAACATTCCACGCGGATGAAATCGCGGGTAAAAGCTTGTTATATATATTTATGAACATACCGTCTGAAATCAAAAACAATTGATGAAAGCATTTTTAACCACCTATTTTTAAATGTGTGTGTGCATTGTAGAGTTATGGGGTCCTACTGGGCGTTCCGAACGGGGTTTAATCGGACGCCCACCCTATAAGGTCCCCGCGGTGGTCGATGCATCTGGTGCTCCCGATGAATCGTCCAGCGGAGGGAGGGGCCACTTTTAGAAAGGTCCCGACTCAGAGGTGTAAGATTGTTGCACTGACAAACTTTCAGCTTTTATAAAATGACGAAGGTCGCTACCCGCAGGGTAATAAAGTGTGGAAACAGGACGTCCTCTGTTGCGCTTTCCGTGCATATTTTTAGGGTTTAATTTTAAAAAAGAATATAAACAGCTCAATAAATTTATAATAAATAAAATAAGTTAAACAGTTCGTCGGAAAGTTTTAATTCTGCACATATACTTCTTGACTTCATCTTCAGCCCCTTCACGTATTATAAAGACTAAAAGACCAAAGACTTCTTAACTATAAATTGTCATTTTATAGGTTAGCTGGCATAGATCTGTCATAGGGATAAGTTGACCTTTGTACAATTTTTTTTGCCAATAATGTTTTTTTCCAACATTTTTTATGGTACATAAATAAATAACTCATCATTCTCTTACCCTTATCCCACTCTAAGTGGGGTCGGCACAATATGTCTTCTTCTTCCATTCTCCTCTATCATTATTCAACTCTAGTGCCACTCCTTTAAAATGCATATCATTTTTCACACAATCCATCCATCTTTTTTTCGGCCTCCCCCTAGCCATACATGCATTCATTTACATATTTAAATAAATACATACATAATACCACATACATAAATAAATAAAATAAATATAAAGCAAAGTTTAGTGTGTTCGGAATAACCTTTTTTTTGAATCAACTGTATCCTGTTGATGAGCCTGAGCCCTAACAGCCGTTACAACGTCACTGTGTGGAACGGGCAAGCGCAGAAACATCGCCCAGGTTGCGAAATGCGGAGAGTAGAGCGCAGTAGCGTCGTCCTAAGGGTGCTCCTAAGGCCTCCTGTGAGGCCGAACAGGAATAACCTTCGCTAGAAGGAGTACTACCTAATTATTTCGTTCACTTTCCAGGCGTTTTCATCCCTAACCTATCAGAAGCTTGTTATCGCTGTCTGTGCCACGTTTCAACACTTTGCACGATCTCAAATGGCTGCGCTGGTGGCTACTGCGGACCGTTCAATATATCCAAGGTATACTGGGTGGACGCAGGCAAAGCGACTCTGCCTGACGACGATCCAGAAAGAAATCGTGGTAATTCTTTTTCATAATGCCCTAGCTATGAAACCTTGAAAATACTACTACTTGGAATTGCCTTTACACAAGTTCAATTAAAAAGACACTTATTCATAAAGCTTATTTTATTAGCCGTTCTGTATCCCGCTGAGTAGTATAGACGATCCTCATTTCTTACCGAGGTGTCGTAAGAGACGACTAAGATAAGTTGACCCCCCGTCTGCTATCCTAGCACCTTTCCAAACCAGTCATAGCTTCATTGTAATTTGACTTGAATCGATTTAAAAGTGCTTGTAAAAGCAAATTTGAATAAAGTATTATTTTTTTTTACATTGTTTATAATTCGATTATATTGTATTTAATAACATCAATAACAAGTTAGGTGAATATATACTAAGTATACTATTTACTAAACTAAACTATTTTACAAAAACAAGCATTAAAAAAAACAAATTAAATCTTATTAAATAATAACTAAAGAATAAAAATAAAAATTAATAAATATATATATATTTACACTAAATCAAAACCATCCATTCCATTGCAATGGGGTAGAGTTCCTAAAATACTGGCAGCGTTGCCCCTTTGTATGGCCAAACTTATACGTTGGCCAAGGTAGCTGCCAGCTCTCGGGTCCCCGGTACACTCTACGAACCTTCTAGCGAGCTCGTTGAAGAACCTATGAGCGTCCGGGCCCCATGGACCTAAGGTCTCTACACCAAAAGGCACAAAAATGAAGCTTCTATTTATGTCTTCATATTTGCGCCTCTTGGAATGTTCTGCAGTGGTAGCCGCTGCTCCCGCCATATATAAAGTATTATTTGAATTTGAAAGTACCTCCAACTTTTCTATATCTTGCTGCAGATTTGGGGCAAAACATGTGGTTTTTTCACAAATCAGCGTCAGACATATTCGTTGAGTCTTGAGTAGGAGCTACAGCACAATTTACACTAATGCCAATCGTAATAAATTAATATATAAATGCCTCGTTTACAGCATGGGAAGACTGTGCCAGGAATTATCACTGCTCAAAAAAGATTATAGAAGGTTATCTACAAAAATTTGGAAAGGTAAGTTTATAGTTTTTTAAAATTCAAACAAATTAAAAAGCACCCAAGTCATATTGCAATGTAAACAGAAATAGGAAATATACGTCCTAATAATTTCTCCACAGTATTCTCCACGATGTTCACCAATATTTTCCGTTCCAAAAGTTAGACCAGGGATCAAAAGCTATGCGACCACAATAAATAGAAATCGTTCAACTTAAACATTCAAAAATAATCATTTAAAGTTACGAAGCCTTAAAACATTACGCAAAGTTGGTAATAAATTGTTCTGATACTTTGTGACTGTGTGGATAAACTGTAAATAGCAGTTAAGTATATAAGACTTAAAGGAAACTTTTTTTTTTTTTTTCTTCTTCTTTGTCAACCGATTGACTTCCACTGCTGGACATAGGTCTCTTCATGGGATTTCCACACCACGCGAACTTTTTGAGGTCTTCAGTCCATCTCATGAGGGGTCTACCGACACTACGCTTTCTAGCACGGGGTCGCCTTTCTAGCATCTTGAGACCCTAACGCCAATCGATTCTCCGCACTATGTGCCCCGCCCATCGCCACTTAAGCTTCGCGACACGCTGAGCTATATCGGTGACTCTGGTTCTTCTACGGATCTACTTATTTCTGATTTGATCACGTAGAGATACTCCGAGAATAGTTCGCTCCATCACCCGCTGGGTGACTCTGAGCCTTCTTATGAGGCCTATAGTCCACTACCATTTTTCAGATCCGTATGTCATCACTGGCAACACGCACTGTTCGAAGACTTTGCTCTTCAAGCACTGAGGTATTTTGGACGAAAAGTTTTCGTGTAGCTTCCCTAAGCTGCCTCGTCTACAATAGGTTAAAACCTTTCATCTCCCATCCAAAAAGGGTCAGAAAGTAATCCATTCCACTATAACAGTCCAGCGTCATTTATATGTTCTTTTAAAATTCCAGGACTGTAACGGCGATGGTGTGACAAATTGTTACGATTACATGATGATAAACGGAAACGGAGGATACGGATGTACGGCCCCACTCAATCGATCAATGAATGGGAGACGTTGGTTGGAACGATACGAAGAATGTCGGCATTCATTGTGATGTTATCTTGGAAGCTTAAAAACATTAGAAATTCGAACGAACTTTTTTGCTTTATTGTGAGATTTTTCTTTAACCGAAATGGCAGCTTTTGTTTTCTGTTTTCAATGATGTTGTAGATCATTGCAAATTTGTTATTTATAGACGGGATATTGGCCTTTCGTTTACATAATATAAATTTTCATAGACCACTATAATACTTATCCAGTATTTGAACGCAGAAATCAACAGATTTCATTTTTATGTATCGGCCACTATGGTGATACGAATATTGTGAATGTAATAAAATACAAGTCAAGTTAAAAAAAGCTTTTAATTTAATGTTGAGTCCCTATTGTTAACCGTTAGGGGGGTCTCTATTCTGGAGCCAATCCTGGCAGCAGCATTATATCATAAACATGCAATGTCATCAGGACTGTACCAATATGTACAATTTCAATCGGACCCCGGGAAGTGGGTCAAATTTAACTTGCAAGATACACATACGTACACCGCAAATAAAAGCTTTTAAAGAAATAAATCATAGATAACTTTTACTGTATCAAAAGACATCCTTAGGCTTATATTGAATCAGTACCTGAGTGACCGAGCCTTGCTCGGTAATTTTTAAAATGATGTAAAAAAATTATAATAAAAAAAAATTGAAAAGAAAAATTAAAAAATAATAGGGTAGGTGGGGCTCGATCCTAGATATTTCATTTCTAGACCGCCCGTTCCCCAATTGAACCACCATGACTTCAAGTTTGACAGCAAAAAATTGTGATTGTATTGTATTTAAGTCTGTATTTCAGGAATTTCAGGAACATCGTTAGAGTCGTTTCCGAGATTCTGAAAAAAAAAAAAAAAAAAAATATATATATATATATATATATATATATATATATATATATATATATATATACAAGATTAACTCACTTAAATATTAAAGATTCACTCTTGGCGGTAGGTAAGTGACAATATGGCGGCACAGCTGAAGTCACATCCGTCATATTTTGACGGGACGGAAGCATCAAAGGAGTCGTACGGTTTTGACGTTATAACGCTATTTCGCTTACTTATGTTTAAATTAAATCTATTTTTAACATTTAGATCTACCAAGAAAGTTGTGTTTGTTGTATAAATAACTTGTATTTGTTAAAATCATCACGAGCTTGTATTCAGTGAGAAGTTTAACTACAATGTTAACGAAGAAAATTCACTTCCAAATCGTTATCCCCAGTTCCATTTGATATCCAAAATGTTCATTTGTATATAAGACAATAATATGGGTTTACTCTCACAAGACAAGGTGAACACAAATAGAACCGCAGCCGAGTTGATTAAGTGGTTCAAAGAGAAATTGCTTAATTTATCTGTAATTGGATTTTAGGGCTACAATGTTCATAGATTTGCCGTTTCACAGTTTGTTTAAACACCGTATAATAGACCTTATTTGCTTTATTGTTATAATTTTGTATTGTTTTATTTTTTATAAATTAATGTTCTGCTTTTAGCCCTTACTTTACACACATGCACACGTCTACACACGCACACACTCCATATTCATATTTTAGTCATAGAAAAGTAGCGAATAAGTAGAGAAGCAATAGGCAGGTCTGTGAATGGGAATTTCGCAACAAATAATACGAGGGAAGATGAGTGACAAAAAATGAAAAAAAAAAATTGTTATCCTCATTTGCTTTTTCTTTTATCTATGGACACAATTTAGTTGACGTCAGATCAAGTTGACGTCAGGCAAGCGGCCGGACGTAAAAACGCAGCCTAATCATGAGACAGCATGTTTGTAACATGTTGTGCCGACTCCACTTAGAGTGGGATAAGGGCACGAAGAAGGGACACATTTTAGTCTGTCTCCCTTTTTCTTGTATAATATACGTTACATAATATAATAAATTAACAAAAGATAACATATGGGACAGCTAAAATAAAGTATGATAGGTTAAGGTAATAATTTAGAATCCATCCACTGAGAAGAACTGGCAAGAAACTCAGTGGTTTTTTTTTCAAATCAAATCAAAAAAATCTTTATTCGAATAAACTCTTTCAAAAATTTTCGAATCGTCAAGGATCAATATGATTAATGAAGTTACGACTGGTTCGGAATGTTGCTCTTACCGATAAGAACCAGAAAGAAACGCGGCGGTCAATCTTTTAAACATTTTCATATTTACATAATTAAACAGCAGTCTTGTATGAAGCTGAAAGGATTTTAAATCCAGGCTTTTTTATCATCCAAATAACCTTCAATTTTGTAATATGCTTTACGTAATATGCTCTTATGCTTAATTTAAACCTTTTTGTAGACTGGTCTAGTATGTATTGCGGAATTTTATTGTAGAAGCGAATACCGGGACCATCGAATGAGTTGCTAACTCTGCAACTCAGAGTCGCGGCACAGATATCACAAGCTTTTTGTAATCTCTCGTATGTCTATGATATACATCAAATTTCGTCTTTTACATATGGATATTTTTCCGTACGAATAGATTGCTCTTGGTTGTTTACTTGCTCTTATCACGAATACCCTTATCAGAGTATCAGCCTATAAGCGTATAAACGTTAAATTTTCGGATGAATTGTGCTACCTTTTATTAAAAACCGTTGAGAAAATCGATCACGTAGAGACAGACAGCTTTTGTGGACTCTTATAATAAGTATAGATTGAACCGTGTTAAAACTTGGTCCGCCTGTTCCTATAACCGTGTGTTATAGTTCAAGCTGTGGTAGCCCAGCGGTAACACAGTTCGACTTTTTCGTAGAGGTCACGGGTTCAGACACCAATGACTTTTTCTGTTAAAACTTGTGTCTAATTGATAATTGATTTGTCACACGCTTTCACCTGCATATCTCTAGAGAATTCTGGAGATATGTGTAACCTACCAATCCGCATTGGAGCAGCGTGGTAGGTCTTAGCTCCAAACCTTTTCTCCAAAAACGGAGAGAAGAGGCCTATTCTCAGCAGTGGGATAGTAAGAGGCCGCTACTTACTTACTTATAGTTCAAATGATAACATCATTATTTTATGTGCTTCTGTCATGCTATTCGTTCCCATAAAAAATATTCGCACCCACATAGTTACGTGAACAATTCTTTTCATTTCAATGAGGCCTAAAATGACAGACGTACGGCCAGACCGGTCGGAAAAATGTAGTGAAAAGTCGAAACTACGCTTCGGCGCTCTTTATACATGGTTTTGGATTACTTTTTGCGGTTTTGCCGGAATCCACGAGACTTTTGGCGACATGTTTCACGTAAAAAATGTGCTGGACAATGTTTTGCTTAATACAAGACTAACATTTGTATTCTTTGTTGGTTAAAATATATTTCAGAAAGAGTGGTATTTATTATTTAAATTCAAAAAAATCTTTATTGAAATTGACTTTTAGAAGCACTTTTGAATCGTTAAATTAAAATGAAGCCACGACTGGTCAGAGAAGGTGCTCTTACCTAGAAGAACCAGTAGAAAAATCACCCTTTTTTTCAAAATTCATTATTTTTCTTATATTTTGCAATTTTATTGAACCAACTGTCGCGGGTTAAAACCCCTGGGCAGGAACCAAAGAGAGGGAGGGCCACTGCTGGGCATAGGCCTCCTCTTTCCGTTTTTGGAGAGAAGGGTTGGAGCTAAGACCTACCACGCTGCTCCAATGCGGATTGGTAGGTTACACATATCCCCAGAATTCTCTAGATATATGCAGGTTTCCTCACGATGTTTTCCTTCACCGAAAAGTGTGTGATAAATTGCATTTATCAATTAGACACATAAGTTTTAACAGAAATACTCATTGGTGCTTGCCCGGGATTTGAACTCATGTCCCCCTCGAAAGAGTCGCATGGTCTCACCGCTGGGCTATCACAGCTTTTGTGTTTATTATAATTCTAAATTAGCACAAATATATTCTCGTTTATAACATTTTTTTTTTAATTTAATGATATCAGGGTTGAACCTTTTAAGATTAAAGAGAATAAGGTGAAAATTTAGAAATACATATTTAAAGATTTTAAAGTGCCACTGAAAATTTCCTCACGATGTTAAGCGTGTGATAAATTGTAATTATCAATTAGACATATAAGTTTTAACAAAAAAACTCATTGGTGCTTGTCCGGGGTTTGAACCTTGAAAGAGGCGCACGGTATTACCGCTGGGCTACCACAGATTTTTTAAGTAGCAATCTGCTATGATTATTACTTGTACTTTGAAAAAAAAAACTCCCGAATCCTGAGAGCCTACACGAGCCAACTTGTTAAAATATCTAAAAGGATTTGCATAATTTTCTAAGAATATTAGGGTCGCTTCTTTGCTTGGAATCCTGGCGTAAATTGAGTCTATTTTTTACATAAGAAATGACGTCGAGGGGAAAATCTCAAGGTTATATAAATTTACAAAATATGAAAAATTATATTTACCAAATAATTTTCTATACGACTCCTTTATCGAAAAGTTGTCTGAACAAAATTGACCCTCGCACTAAGACCGCTAAGACGTGATTTTGGTTTGTTTTATTTGATCATCAACAATGTATACACTGTTACTTCTTTATCATCATCCTCTTGCCCTTATCCTTAAGTGGGGTCGGCACACACATATTATAAACATGTCACATGATTTGGCTACGTATTTTATAACCTGCCTCCTGCCTGATTTTAATTTACCTTAGTCGTATTTTGCGACACCTCGGTAAGAAATGAGGGTGGTTCTACTCAGCCGGATACCACACGGCATTCTATATGTATCTTAATATTTAAATGAGTTAATCTTGTATATATATATATATTTTCCGAATCTCGGAAACGGCCCCGACGATTTTCCTGAAATTCAGCATGTAGGAGGTTTTGGGGGAGAAAAATTGATCTAGCTAGGTTTTATGTAATAAAGTATTGTTTTATCCCTATTTTTGGGCATTAAAAAACACTAACATTTATATTGAATTGAATTTTCGCCACTTACTGTCAAGTCGACGTAACTTATTCGCTTAGCGGGCAGCCTCGAGAAATGTGAATGCCAAGGATCGATCCCCAACTCAATAATTGTTTTTTCTTTATTTAAGTTTTTTTTTTTGGAAAAAATTACCGAGTGAAGCTCGGTCACCCAGATATTACTTATTATAAAACAAAGTCAGCGCACGCAAGGAAAGCTTTAAATTATGCCGTTTTCGTAATATTTTTTATTGCTGTTCCTCTCCTATTTATCTTAGCGAGACATTATATAGCCTGTAGCCTTCCTGAATAAATGGACTATCTTACAATGAAAGAAATTTTCTAATCCAAATTTTCAAGTCGAGTAGTTCCTGAGATTAGCGCGTTCAAACAATCAAACGAACAAACTCTTCAGCTTTATATATTAGTATAGATATTTGTGAAATGACGCCGTGTGGTATCCGGCTGAATAGAATAGATCACCGTATTTTTTACCGAGGTATGGTAAAAGGCGAGTAAGGTAAGTTGAAGAAGGCAAGCGACAAATCGGTGCAGTTTGAAATCGGTCCAGAAGTTCTTGGGATTAGCGCGTTCAATCAAACGAACAAACTCTCCAGCTTTATATATTAGTATGGATTGTTACGAGTATGTAGTCTGTGGCATAATTGTCATTTAGAATTGTCTATGTTCATTATCTATGATTGTCTATTGTCTACCATCTATGTCATGTCGACGTCGTGTGCAATAATAAGCTACAATAAAGATATTAATACAAGTCATTCTGTGTATGTTATCCACCAAAATACGTTACATGGATATAAGCCGATCTGCATTTGAAAACAAATGGTACCTTTACAAAAAATTCAACGCATCACATCACCTTTCGGTATTTGAACGACCTTACAGAACAGAAATGACCTGTCACATAAATTAGCGGCCGTGACAGCTCGGGAAATGGGCGAAATTTTACCGGCAAGTAAAAAAAAATGAATGTGCGTTTGGAGATATACTGGCCAGTGTATGTTTTATGTTTAAGGATATTCTTATTACAAAAGGAAATAGTACATTTCTGTATCTATATATTAAGTACTCGGTTGACCAATCGTTGCTCGGTAATTTTTTTAAACAAAATGAAAATTGAAAAAAAAAAATGAAAAAATAGTTGGGCAGGTGGGGCTTGAACCTAGGTATATTTACCTCTCTAGACAGCCCGTTCCTTAAAAGAGCTACCATGACTTTACGTTTAAAGCGAAAATTGTCTTTTGAATTCAACGTAAATTTTAGCATTATTCCACAGTAGTGCAGTAATGCAATCGTTTAAGCGTTTTCATTGATAGTTCCTTCATTAAGAATACGCCATACACGTCTTATTAACGTTCCCAGGTGCCATACCAATTATTCTCAAAATTCTATAGTACCACGGCTAGCACGATCATACAACAAGCAATATTCAAATAAAGATATATTTCATTTATCCAAAGCACAATTTAAACGTGAGTTAATTGAACACAGTCGCAAACAACAATAAAATAAAAAAGTATTAAACATACATAGACACACAAACACACGCACACGCACGCACGCACGCACGCACGCACGCACGCACGCACGCACGCACGCACGCACGCACGCACGCACGCACGCACGCACGCACGCACGCACGCACGCACGCACGCACGCACGCACGCACGCACGCGCACACACACACACACACACACACACACACACACACACACACACAGACACACACACAGACACACACACAGACACACAGACGCAGACGCAGACGCAGACGCAGACGCAGACGCAGACGCAGACGCAGACGCAGACGCAGATGCACAGACACACAGAGACACACACACACACACACGCACGCACGCACGCACGCACGCACGCACGCACACACATACACACACAATACACAAACACGCACATCACGTCGTTATTGCAGCTTTCGTACTTTCTGTATTAAATTCTGTTAAGCAAAATTTATTTATGTAAAACTATATAATCAGTTTGGCCTTATTAATAGATTAAATTTTGTATATGTATATTTTATGTAAATAGCTGTAGATTATATAAAATAAAAAAAATAAAATCATCATCTTGTCCTTATCCCACTCCACGTTTTTACGATGGGCCGCCTGCCTGACTTCAACTTACCTTATTCGCATTTAACGACACCTCGGTATGAAAAAGAGTAGTCTTATCTACTTAACCGGATACCACATGGTGGGTCAACTTAGTCGCCTATTACGACACCTCGATAAGAAATGAGGTTGGTTTATTCTACTCAGTTGGTATACACAATGGGTCAACTTACCTTAGTCGCCCTCTGCGACACCTTGGTAAGAAAACAGGTTGGTCTATTCAACTCAGCCGGATACTACACAGCGGTTCGACTTACCTTAGACGTTTTTTACGACACCTCGGTAAGAAATGAGGTTGGCCTATTCTACTCAGAAATAAAAGTCGTAAAAGGCGTCTAAGTAAGTCGACCCGCTCTGTGGTATCCGGCTGAGTAGAATAGACCAACCTCATTTCTTACCGAGGTGTCGTAAAAGGCGACTAAGGTAAGTTGACCCGCCGTGTGGTATACGGTTTAGTAGAATGGACCACCCTCTTTCTTACCGAGGTGTCGTAAAATACGACAGAGGTAAGTTGACGTCAGGCAGGCGGCCGGTCATAAAAACTCTGCCAAATCATGTGACAGCATGTTTATAACATGTTGAGCCGACCCCACTTAGAGTGGGATAAGGGCAGGAAGATGATAGTAGAATTGTAGATTTATAATATTCTCATCATCCTGTAATATCAGACTCATTTGTCTGTGTCTCCTTATTTTATTACACCGTCATTTCCAGATGAATCTTTCATTTCAAGGCACATCACGTACGGTTATGACACTGTGAAATTAGCCGCATTAACTTGTTGGTTCAGATATTTCCAGAGATACTTGTGAGAATTGACCTTATTCTGATGTAAAGGAGCAGCCATGTGGTATCCGGCTGAGTAGAGTAGATCATCCTCATTTCTTACCGACGTGTCGTAAATGGCGACTAAGGTAACTTGACCCGCCGTGTAATATCCGGCTGGGTAGAAAATAGACCACCCTCATTTCTTACCGAGGTGTAAAAGGCGACAAAGGTAAGTTGTCTCACCGTGTGGTATCCGGTTGAGTAGAATAGACCACCCTCTTTCATACCAAGGTGTTGGAAAACACGACTAAGGTAAGTTGACAACAGGCCAGCCAAATTTGGCTACGTATTTTACGAACGACGTTAAGAAATGAGGGTGGTCTATTTTCTACCCAGCCGGATATTACACGGCATACCAATGTTAAGAAAACCACGTTTATTAATTACCCGTACTATTTTCGTCGTATTCTTTGCTTTGCATTAAAGAAGTATCTTTCATCATTTTCCTGCCCTTATCCCACTCTAAGTGGGGTCGGCACATGTTATAAACATGCTTAACATGCAAACTTACTACAGTTGTATTTTACGACACCTCGGTAAGAAATGAGGTTGGCCTATTCTACTCAGCTGGATACCACACAGCGGGTTGACTTACCTTAGACGCCTTTTACAACACCTCGGTAAGAAATGAGGTTGGCCTATTCTACTCAGCCGGATACCACACAGCGGGTTGACTTAAAGAAGTATCTTTCTAACTCAATAAATGTTGCCTCCACAAGTACACTACGGGGATATAAGTTTATTGCAGCAAAAAGAGTCCGAATACAGAACTGCCTGAACTTTTTGCAGACAACTTTGTGTCTATGGAGATTTATTATGTTTGTTACTACTTCAATATAACTTTAACGTTTGTTTGGATATTGGTCTTCTGGCTACAATAAACACTAAAGTATACAAGGTAGTACCAACGATATTAAATTTAATTCCAGTTACTTACACACCTTAGCAGCCTACATAAGAAATTTCAGTTAATTTAGTTTAGCTAACGGAATTATTTTACGTTTTGTAATTAAAGTAGTAGAAGGGTGAGTGACCGTTCTTCCGTTCTATTTCGTATGCAATGCATAATCTTGACCGAGAGACTAAAGTGTGACAACAAGTGCGAAGGAGACAAAACTTTAATATTATTGTTTTTTCCTATTTTTTAAACAAAGGCGCCGCGCCGGGTCTGTCAACCATTACTTAAGAGCCAAATCTCAATTAAATAATATTTATTTTTTTTGAAAATACATTTTTCAAAATCAATATTTAAGATGATTGAATTATGCCAAAGTTATCTTATACTTTTTAATGATCATTGGATTGATTTAATGTTGAAACTGGTCTGTATACTACAATCGGTGTCGGCACAACGTGTTATAAACATGTCGTCACATTTAGCTGTGAAGTAAGTTTTTTTTATACGGGCAAAAACCCCTTATCGGTACCGCCGCCCGACGGGGACAGGCGACGGTTATGTCGGACTCGCACCGACTTAAACGACCTGTGTGCTCCACTACGCTGTAGATGGCAAGGACAGGGTATCGTTGTACACATTGCTCCCATCCCAGCTCTGATCCCAGAGAACACCTTCTCCGGGTAGGGACCCCTCGAAAGAGAACCCCTCCTCGCTAACCGGTGCATCGGGACCACCAGATGCATTGATCGCCTCGGGGATCTGTAAGTCAGACGTCCAATATATCCCGTTCGGAACGTCCGAAGGTCCCCTAACAGGGCGGCAGACGATGGGCCTAGGCAAGTCGCTACCACCTGGACTCGCCAGCAGCAGATTGGATCCAGAACAAAAGTTCCCGGATCCACTCTACCACCCCCCTCCGCCCCCCTCCGCATAGCAGAAGGAGGTCAACGCTGCCCGCGATCGCTCCCTGCCGACCGTGTCTGTTATTTCAGTTTCGGCAGGCAGTTTCGCCCCAATGTAGTAAGTATGTGACAACAAGTTCCAAGGAGACAAAACTATAATGATATTGTTCTCTACTGTTCTTAAACTAGCGCGCCGTGCCAGTTTTATCAACCATTACTGACAAGATCAAATTTCACTGATAACATGAGGACAGATAATATATTGTACGAGTTAAATTTATTTTCTGGTATGGGCATACAATAGTAACTTCCTTTTACAATTTTAAAATTAGTTTAATAGATTGACCGCCGAGTCTCTTTCTGGTTCTTCTTGGTAAGAGCAACATTGCGAACCAGTTGTAGCTTCATTAATCATATTGATCCTTGACGATTCAAAAGTGTTTGAAAGAGCTTATTTGAATAAAGATTATTTTGATTTGATTTGAATTTCAGCAAGGATCTCCGAAGAATACTGCAAGGTACTGATATGGTACTGGTATATATAAGATACTGATACTTTAAATATTTACATACATTTGCCGAGTGAGCGGAACAGAACAAATATAAAATCAGGGCTGAATTCACGTTATCATGGATACGAGACCGGCAGGACTCATCCGGCCCGCACAAATAATCATATCATGTAGAAACACTATTCTTTTGAAGCAGCCAGGACTTCAATTAAATCAAAATAATCTTTATTCTAACAAAAATAACAAATATTTCAATCACTTTTGAATCGTCAAGAATCAATATGATTAATGAAGCTACAACTGGTTCGGAATGTTGCTCTTACCGAGAAAAACCAGAAAGAAACTCGGCGGTAAATCTTTTCAACATTTTCAATTGTTAAACCGCAATCTTAATGGAGCGTTGTTAATAGAAGGCAACAGATAATTACAAATCTATTTATTAGATACAACAAATAAAATGCTTATTATTTAAAATTTCATACAAAACGGTCAACTACTAGTGCAGGATCAATTACTAGTGCACTTACCTTAATGTTGAATCGTCGCCACCACTCTGTATACTTCAATCGGCTGGATAATATGAGTGACAATAAACTGTTAATGATAAACAAAGTAGAAAAAAAGTAGTCAAATAACTCACGGTTATATCTCACAACTGGGCTCAGAACTTCTCTATCCATTATAATTTTAGAATTAGGTACTACTTGTGAAGAACTGTAATACTAAAGTCATCATCCTTCTGTCCTTATCCCACTCTAAGTGGGTCAGCACAACATGTTGTCACATTTGGCTGTGTCTTTTACCTTACCTTAGATTAAACTGATATCCACCTAAGCATGATTTGATGGTAGCTGTACTCATAGCGTATTCAGGAATTAAACGTGGGCATATCAGGACGAAAGTAATACTGACAGGGTAACAAGATGGCCACCGCTGGTTCATATCGAAACATGAAACGATGCATTGTTGCCAATGTGGAAAATAGCTGCGCAATCATACATTCCGATTTCATATGAACCCAACGAAGAATTTACATATTTATTTAGCTTTGCCATTATACCAGTACAAATATACTAAGGAGAGGCTGATACAAAAAGCCTACTATACTGTTGAGGATTATTTAGATGATAAGAATGCGTGGATATAGCTACTGTCCGACCCTGTACAAGATAGTAATGTCTTAATGTAACTAGTTAAAGGTATTATTTTGAAAAGAACAACCGCCGAGTTTCTTGCTGGCTCTTCTCGGTAGGAACAGCTTTCCGAACCAGCAGTAGAGTTGACAATTCAAAAGTACTTATTTACAAGTTTATTTTAATAAAGAAAATTTTGAGTTTGAGTTATTTAAGACAGCTGTACGAAATTCAATTCAAATTTCAAGCTGGTTGAATGTTTATTCCATTTCAAATAAAATCAAAATAATCTTTATTCAAGTAGACTTTTTAGAAGCACATTTGAATCGTCAAGGATCAGTTAGATTTAATGAAGCTACAATTGATTCGGAATATTACTCTTACCTGAGCTATTATATTGCCAGTGACAGCATAATTAACCTTTGTTTACTAATAATATTGTTATATTTCTTTAGTGTCTAAAAACATGGATAAAATGACTTTTTTTTAATAAAACCTACATAGATCTAGTTATCGCCCCCGTAACCCCTACGTTTCATGAAAATCAATCTGTTTCCGAAATTAAGATTATATATATACTAGCTCATTTAAAGATTAAAGAAGCATCATTTAAACTATGCCTATATTCTAACAGTACATGTCTAGACTGTTTAATGAGTGTCTGTAAATTACTGATAAAGGTTTCCAAAAATAAAACACGGGGATAGCATACGTGACAAAATACAACAAAGGGTAATATTACGGACAACATAAAAACAGTTGGTTATTAGTGAACGTCTAGTTCAGGACAAGTATTCTCGAGACTGAAGTTTGAGGTTTAATTTTTGTACAATAAGAACACTGATATGTTGTATTTATTTATTTTAACCTTTATTGTACAGATATGTTAGAAAAGTGAAGGAAAAATAGCACATGTGCTAAGGCGGACTTATCCCTAAAAGGGATCTCTTCCAGTCAACCTTTCAGTAAGAGAGGGAAAAGAACAAGTGAAATACGGGTAACATAGAAAGAAACAAAAAAACAAAATTAACAAAAAATATAAATTAATAATCGCAATATAAATATAAGAAAACATCTATGTAGTAATAAATTTTAAGTATATTTTTTGTGTTCCTTATTAGGTATAATATATATTTTTTATTTTTTTTTGCGTTACGAATAATAAATTCGTAACGCAATTTATTATTCGTTATCTGTGTTTTAACGTGACTAGAGGATTGACTGGTTCATTGCGTAATTAAATAAGTCTGCATTTAAATAAAGACTGCATCCTTGAAAACATGATCATATTATAATATAAAATAAACTTGGGTATTAACATGAATATCGATAGGCTTTAAAATAACACTACGTAAATATTTAACTATTCTAATTAAAATGTTCCAAAAGTATCAGTAATAATATTTAGGTAAACTCAAAAGTTTTTCGATGCAAACGTGTTTTAGCTGGATATAAATTATTTTAAATAAAATCATATTAGGTACATAGCATACATGCTAATGCATGTATGTCATGTACCTAATGTATAATTTAAATATATAATTTAACAAAGCTTTTTCTATGTAATCATAGAAATAGCTGTTTTAAATTATATATTTCAATTTGTAGTATATAATGAGTTTTCTTTAGCTTAGTTTTATTCGTAAGCCATGATTGTAAAAAAAAAAACAATTTACTCCATCTACATCCTAGATGAAATATTTGAAAGGCGTGTTATTTCATTGGATCACAGATTCACAACGAAATTCTGTTGATAGAGGATAGATGGCATAATAAAATATAGTTTTAAACTAAGCTTATTTAATAATTAAAATAAGGATAAAATCTGGCTAATTTTTATGTTATATATATATATATATATATATATATATATATATATATATATATATATATATATATATATATGTATTTGTTTTATGATATAAAATAATTGTGTATTTTTTATAATTATTTCTTAATTATAGTCTACTTCTTATATTTTAACTTATAACCAAATTATACGATAAAGATACATTAATTAAATTTAGAAAATTCCCATCAAAGTGATATACAGCATGTTGTGACTAGAGGGCACACTAACATTTCTTTCATATTTTTTAAGATTTCATTCATAGAGCAGTACGGCATTTTTTTAAATTTAGGTACATCCCTATATAATCTATGCCCAATGTTGAAATATAACTAATTAAAAAAACTTTTTTCATAATACACAACTTCCTTTTTAACAAATTCCTCTAGTGCCGCAACCTTTACTTTGATTTCCCGCATGCGCACTTGATTACTTTTTTTTTCAAAGTCCCTGAATTTCATGAATGGCGCTAGTCCACAACCGGTCGACTATATATAATAAAATTTGTTATTCAATGTTTGAAAATGTTACATCAAACCGGTTATAATAATAGCATTGAACCAATTAGATAGTGTTGTGATTAGGAAGCAAAGAGCTTTCCCGCTATATTTGACAATAAAAAAGTAAGTATTATAGAATATAATTTTCGATCGCATTCTATTTTTAAAATCAAAATATTATATTTAATCTATTCATAGATTAAAAATAACTTTTAATAAATAACGGGTCTCTCAAAAGATGTGCTAGTTTTTCTTTGAATACAAAACTGCGGTAATTTTATCGATTTGACACTTTACCCCAATTCTATGTTGTGAATCGTTTCTATGCGAACTTTTTATGTAAGACATCAACCTAATGACTGTCGGAGCTAGCCAACTGTATATTAATTAGGAATTAAATGAAATATATAGTTCTGAATATTCAGGAATAGTCAGTTAAATATATTTATTACGTATTTACTTTAAAAACTTATAATTGTGCCAATATGACTTAACCATTAGATATTTCAATTTCAAAATTACATTTCGCGACATTATTTGATTAAAATATTAAATAATTTTATTTATTACGATTACGGTAAATTTTTCGAATATCATAAAATTTAATAAAATTCATTTTTGAATATTTTGGAGTTAAATTTTTAAAATAATATCACTATCGACACGTGATAACATTATTTTAAGCCTAACGCACATATTACTTGTAAATACAAGTAATTCGCTTACATTTTATGCCAACACGTGCTAAAGCTTATACATACTCTAATTTTATCTTCTGTTTTTTTTTTATCTAAAGTAGAAGTTACACTAAGGTAAGGTAATGAATATAATTACTTTAGATATTTTATCTTTTTATTATTTATATTTTGATTTCGATTCTAATTTATATAAAAAAATATAACTTAAACACTTTAAGTTTTTACATGTTTAGCAATGCGAATTTAGCATTTTATTAAGATGAAAATTTAATTAATTTATTTAACGCACATAACGAACGCAAGTCAGTATATGATAAGGTCACACTTTAATAAATTATCTATAATAAAATTATAAATACTAAAGTATGACTGTCTGTCTGTTACTCTTTCACGGCTAATCCATTGGGGTTATATTGATTTAATTTGGTATAAATACAGTTAAAAAATCCCATTTTGCCTTCCGGAACAGGAAAAGTTTATATATAGAACATAACTGATTATATTTTAAAAGTAATATTGACGCGAAAAAAGTCGGGGATACCACTAATAAGACATACAATATAAATTTAAAAAAGATAATATCTTCTTTTTTATAATACCTAATTATTATTTATTTATTTATTTGCAAAATTGTGGGTTCATAACTGATTACAAAATACTAAATTCCCTTACACATCAACAGTGTGCAAATATTAATAAATTCATTTATATTTCAGTACATTTACTTAATATTACATTTTATGTAATATTAAGTTTTAATTAATAATTAATGTTATATTATAATAAATAAAATTAATTATTAAATACTAAAATATTAAAAGGCTGTGGTAGCCAACCGGTAGCACCGTGCGACTCTTTCGAGAAGGTCGAGGGTTCAAACCCGGGCAAACCAATGAGTTTTTCTGTTAAAACTTATGTGTCTAATTGCAATTGCAATTTATCACACGCTTTTCGGTGAAGGAAAACATCGTAAACCTGCATATCTCTAAAGAATTCCGGAGATATGTGTAACCTACCAATCCGCATTGGAGCAGCGTGGTAGGTCAACGCTCCAATCCTTCTCTCCAAAAACGTAGAGAAGAGGCCTATTCTCAGCAGTGGGATAGTAAGAGGCCGCTACTTACTTAAAATAATAATTAAAAAATAAATCAAATTTAGAACAGACATAGCAATTATTGTAAACATATGTAAATTAAACATTAAATTCTCACAATTACAATCAAAAATTCTCATTAAGGTACTTATTAACTGTATAATAATTTGATTTAACATTTCTAAAATTGCTTAAATTTCCGTAATGGCTGTTCTTTTAGTAGAAGAATGTCGAGTAGTCCGTTCCCATATACCTGTGAGCTATGTGGTGCGGAGGGTCTGACAGACGAGGGCATGAGATCTCATACCCTGGAGGCCCACGTCGCAGGTCGTCCTGATTGCCCATTCTGTGACTGCACTGTCCCTCAACCACAGCTCATCGGCCATGTACAAAGGGCTCATCTACATTATTTGACACCAGAAAGAGAACTGATGGCTTTTATAGACGACCAAAGTCCGAGGTATAATTCGCTAGATGTTCATATATCCGTACAATACTAAGAGGATAAATTTGTATGTATGTTTGTAATGTTTTCACACATAAACTACTGGACCGATTTCAAAAATTCTTTCACCATTGGAAAGCTGCTTCTTTACTGAGCAACATAGGATATATTACATTTATAAAAGAATAGGGATATATATAAAAAATATAAAAATTACGCGGGTGAAACCGCGGGATATTACTAGTCGTGAATATGTTGATAGCTCAACGTCCTTTTAAATCATCATCTTCCTGCCCTTATCCCACTCTAGGTGGGGTCGGCACAACATGTTATAAACATGCTGTCACATGATTTGGCAGCGTTTTTACGACCGGCCGCCTGCCTGACGTCTACTTACCTCAGTCGTATTTTACGACACCTCGGTAAGAAAGAGGGTGGTCTATTCTACTAAACCGGATACCACACGGTGGGTCAACTTACCTTAGTCGCCTTGTACGACACCTCGCTAAAAAATGAGGTTGGTCTATTCTACTCAGCCGGATACCACACGGCGGGTCGACTTACTTTAGTCGCCTTTTACGACACCTCGGTAAGAAATGAGGGTGGTACTATTCTATTCAGCCGGATACCACACGGCGTAGCTCAACGTCCTTTTAAATGTTTAATGTAATAGGCATTTTAATCGCCTCATTTGTATAATCGGCTATAAGCCTCATAATAAATCTCAATCACTCAGCGGGCGATTGTAGGAGTATCTCTACGTGATCAAATCAGAAATTAGGAGATCCGTATAAGAACCAAAGCCACCTCATATCGCAGCCTGTCACGAAGCTTAAGTGTGAAGAACCGATAGGCGTTGCGGTTAGAAAGATGTTGGAATGGTGACCCCGCACTAGAAAACGCAGCGTCAATAAACCCCCTACGAGGTGGGCTGACGATCTCAAAAAGGTCGCGGGGAGCCGCTGGATCCAAGCAGCACAAGATCGTGTTTTTTTTATCCCGTGAAGAGACCTATGTCCACACAGTGAACGTCCATCCGTTGAAAAAGAAGGAGAAGAATTTATATGTTTAATATTTCAGTGAAGCCAATAAGTCCTCTATATCACAATAAAAACGTATAATTAAATAATTCTCTTAAATATATATACATATTATATATACAAACGTATACTAAACTTAAACTTATTTATGGCTGCCCTAAAAAGAGCGCGTTTTGGTCTTGATAAGTTATTCACGCCTGGTACGGATATAGCCTTAGCAGCTTATTTATTTATTATAGTAATAATAGATTTAGTGTTTATAGGTGCCCAAAATCTTTGAATATATGAGACTTTGAATATCTTTGTCTAAATACAGATAAAAAAGAGAGACAGATAGATATTCTCATTTGGGTCATCTTTATTGTAATAGGGTACATTTTAGGCTAGCATCCCTACTGTATAATATGTAACTCTATAATAGGGCATTCAGGGATGTTTAAAGGCTAACGCTCTTTGGCACGTCATTGAACTACCCCGACCCCGAAAATTAATATCATGTAGATTGTTTAATATTAATTTGATTTTCTAAATATAAAATAATTATTTGTCTATGAATTCCATAAATTATATAATGTAATTTTCCATATTGTATAGATTCTCAATTTGAACATTTAAATAATGCGATAACACTTCTGCATAGATAAAATTATAATTAATTGTATTTATATAAGTCCTGGTGTAAACTAACAACATTTAATTTTTTTTTCAAGTTCGACGTATCGTTACAGTTTTGACGATGATTCCAAAATGACAACAGATAGCTGTAGTTACAATACACCCGGATCAATAAACGGCTGGCACAGTCCAGACACCACGTCGTCATACCACAATGGTGCCATATCCAAAAACTATTACAACGGCTTCCAAGAAAAAGATAATTATCACAGCAAGAGTGAAAGAGACGACGAAAAGTTCTCGCGGTCGCCTAAAAACATCAATCTCACTAATGGCATGAAGAATATTCATATCAATAATGGTGTAATACCAAAAAAGAGCTGCAGTAAAGAGAATTCTATGGAACGTGATATTATTAATGGGCATGATAAAAAAGGTTCGTCATGTCGCTCAATACAAAATATATGTAATTACGAAAATATAGACTATGGAATCAATAAACAATAATGAAAAGATCGTTATCAAGTCGTAAGGACATTCTATTTCATTGATCTGATATTTAAAACGATATAAATTGCAAGTACAGTAATTTTAAATATCATCGTTTTTTTACATTTTTTCTTTTATTTGACAGCAATAACAAAATAAATAAATTCTTGTACGTAATTATTAACGCAAGTAATTATTAAAATCTATACATTTTCAATGTATGACTTATATGAAGTAATATAATATTATTTTAATCTTTTTCAGGTATCCATTCAAGTTCAAACCACAATAGTAACGACAATTCACCAAATAAAAATAAGGTAACATTTCTTTATAATTTATTTTTATTATTTAATAGACAAAGTTTTAATTATGTACAATAAATTTTACGTTTACAGTTGTCAATGGCAAGTGCTGGACAAGGTTCACCGCTTAGATCGCAACTAGCTCTAAAATTAAAATCTAACACACCTAAAAAATCTGCTCCGACTCCGAGCCCTACAGTACAGGTACAATACTACAATATCAACTTAACGAAATCACTTCAATGCAAGCTGAGCTTAAGATAGATATAACTTGTACATCTTTGCTGTAAATAATAAAAAAAAAAAAAAAAAGTCAACCTCTTCAATGCAATAACCACATATAATATAAGAAAGTTTCCCTAGAGATATTACACTAGAGTAGAGTCATATGCAGGTCTATAAGTGAGAGGGTTACAATAAATAATGATACGAAACATGAAACTCATATACTTATTACCTTCGTATCTTTGTTTAATCACACACAAAAAATAGACACAGATAGATACAGTTTCATTTGCTTTTTCTTTATTCCTTTTATGGTAATAGGACACATTTTGGGCGAGCTTTATTATAATAACTATGAAAGGTCCTTGCTGCGTTTGTTTGTATTTCTGTCATTCTGTCTATTAGAACTCATAAATTGCTTAAAGATATGTTAAGTTGTTTAAAAATATGAATTTTGTTGGTATGTATAAAATTATTTGTGCAATTGATAAACATAATTTTTATCTATGTTTTTCCTCACAAAAATGTATGGATGACTTTCGTTTTCCTTTTCTCTCACTTCCTGCCCTTCCTAGTTATTCGTCTGTGACTTTATTTATCTGTCAATTTAACTAAATTCAATCAAACGGCGCCAAACTTTTACATTTCTTTACTTGTATAAAATTATTAATATTATCAACCTTTAAATCATTAAAATCAAGGATATTATTTATTTGTATTTATTTCTAGTGTCTTTTGTGCGATTTTACATCAACATGTCCGAGAAAATTAGAAGAACATATAAACAGGGCTCATTTCGATCTAACATCACCTTCTATTTTGGGGAATGAGAACTCCAATACAACGACAAACGTGACCCTTGGACTGTCCAACGCTACTCTCACCCTGGATAATCCTACTCTGGCGCTGAGTGCCATGGCAATGTCCCCTGGACCTCATGCATCAAGTTACCAGTGCCCGATCTGTGAAAGAGAATTTATTAATGGTTCTGATGTGGAAGTCCACGTTAATGTTGAACATCGTGATATATTGAGTCCTCAGAAATCTGTGAGTATTTTACCTATTATGTATTTATTTATATACAAATTTACATTATAATTTTAAATATTTTCTATATAAAATGAATATAAAAAAAATTGTTGACCACAGGAAGCGGAGAAAGTATTCAAGTTACCGTTGGTTAGGGCTCCAGACGATTACCTATTCATTATTATTACTATTTTTTTAAAAGTTAATAATATTGAGATAATTTCTAGTAAATGTTAACTAGCACAAGAGCAATATGATGTGTCTATGCCCAATATCTCCAAAGAGGAGACTTGTGCCAAATTGTGGATGTGTGAACAGTTACTTTATACTTGACTGGCTCGTTGGCACATTGGGTAGTGATCCTGCCTTTAGCTCTGCGGGTCGTGGGTTCCATTCCATCTGTGGACCAGCAATTTATAAAAATCAAATTGTTGGTCTCGATTCTGGATGTATATTTGTATTTAAGTATGTATTTCAAAATTATATAAGTATATTCACCAGTTGTCTGTCTACCATAACACAAGTATTGTGTGTGTAAGTGTGAAATATATTATTTTTATTATTGCTTAAGACAATAATTTATAGAATTAGGTGTTACTATGAGGCAGTCTATAATACAAAAGTAATAATTAAATGTTTTTAAATCCAGTCGATGAATTCATCAGGGTTTATAGCAAAATAATTTTATTATTACTAGACAACTTTAACATATGATTAATATTATTTACTGTATCGTATTAGGATCAAACAGACAATGCGTCTTGTGATGATGTTGTTATGATGGAAGAGAGTCCAGTCAGCAACTGCCCTGTCTGTTGCCAACCTTTGCCACTCTCGCAGAATGAATTGGTAAGTAGATCATGATTTTAATCACAATATCTTACTAATATTATAAATTCGAAAGTTTGTGAGTATGGATATA
The DNA here is from genome assembly GCA_947086495.1 of Morpho achilles. Classification (NCBI taxonomy): domain Eukaryota; kingdom Metazoa; phylum Arthropoda; class Insecta; order Lepidoptera; family Nymphalidae; genus Morpho; species Morpho achilles. The sequence goes on from CAMTZB010000016.1 coordinate 14,216,195, forward strand.
TGTTTGTTACTGTTTTTGCAAATTTGCTGAACCAATATTGATGAAATTTGGCACAATTAATCATTACACACCGGAATAACATATTAGCTATAAAAATCCTGTTAATTCTACGGGAATATGATAACATTGAAGGCTGAAAATTGATGACGAATAGGCAAAATTTTTATCATATAAGTTACCTTGGCATACAAGCTTCAATTACACCTAATTTCATTAAGAATGCTTTAACAAATTAGCTGTGGAAGTGTTACAGACACTCTTTTGATTTGGAATGATAAGTATCGAAGCTAGTGTATTTATTTAAGTACTCTCCTTTAATGTCTTAGATAATAGAGAATAGAGAGTTACATATTGTACTGTTTAACTAGGTATCACTGATAGAAGTTAGTAGTAGAAAAAACTCAAAAAAAATTACCATATTTGTTTTTTGGTCTTTTCTAAATTATTTTTGGCAAGTAGCAAAATGATATTTTCAGTTCATATGGTGTACATACTCTGGGTCAACTGAGGTCAAGGCTAAGCAGCATCCTTAAAACAATAGCTTGTGCATTTTACTTAGCACCATGTTTAATATATTCTAATTTCGGTTATAGTAAATTTAAGAGTTTATCTTCAAATACTTTATAATTAATAAAATAAAATTCTTGCACAAGTTCCTTTTTGTTAGATTTATTCGTCAACTCTGTGGATACTATTTCTTTGTATTTTATAAATATATTGTCATCATCATTCTCCTGCCCTTATTCCACTCTAAGTGGGGTCGGCGCAACATGTTATAAACAAGTTATGACATAATTTGGCTACGTTTTTGCGACTGGCCGCCTGCTTGACGTCAACTTACCTTAGTCGTATTTTACTACACCTCGGTAAGAAAGATGGTTGTTTATTCTACTCAGCCGGATACCACACGGTGGGTCGACTTACCTTAGTTGTCTTTCACGACATCTCGGTAAGAAATGTTGTATGACTCGATTTTGTCACTAAGTGTTTTGTCACTGGATTAAGTCACTATTTCAAACTCAAAGTAGGTAGTCTGGGTTAGAACTGTCTCTCTTATGTGTCTCCCCTTAAGTGTGGAATTAAAAATATACTTACCTAGGCTTTAACACAGTATGTAATCTGATTGACTGGCTCGTTGGCGCAGTGGGTAGTGACCCTGCCTTCGGCACCACAGGTCGCGAGTTCGATTCCCGCCGAGGGCCAACATTTTCTATAAATGAATTTGTCGATCTTTGAGCCTGGGTGTATATTTGTATTTAAAAAATATATAAGTATATATTCACCAGTTGTCTGTCTACCATAACACAAGTATTAAGTTACTTACTTTGGGGACGGACGACCGTGTGTGTAAGTGTCACATATATTTATTATTATTATTAATTAATAATGTGACTCTTTCACAGATCCAACATATAGAAGAGCATTTTGAAAGAGGAGAAGAAGGTGGTTCTGCCACGCTGTCAGCAGCAGAACGGGAGGCTCAAAGAAATAGGGAAGAGCACGAGTTTCAGTTACTGAGGGTAGGTAATAAAAAAGTGTTCATTTTAATTTCCTACTGCTTTGAGTTTGCTATCGGCCATTTGGAATTTTGAGGTCCCAGATTTGTGACATCGGTTGGTCGTGGCTTCTTGCCACCCTTCCGTCGTCGTATTGACTAATCAAACTCAAAAATTCAAATTCAAAATATTCTTTATTCAAATAAACTTGTAAACAAGTGCTTTTGAATCGTCAACTCTACTGCTGGTTCGGAAAGCTGTTCCTACCGAGAAGAGCCAGCAAGAAACTTGGCGGTTGCTCTTTTAAAAATATAATTCTTAATACTATTTACATTAAGTCGTTACTGTCTTGTACAGGTTCAAAGAGAGCTATATCCACACATTCTTATCTTCTAAATAATCTTCAGCCTCTTTTTAACAGTGTTTTTAAACTGCTGTAATGGCAAAGCTTAAATTGATTGGGAATTTTATTATAGAAAATATGTACCATATATACCATCAGCTCTCCACTACACGTCGCCCTAAGCCGTGGTCTGGCCTCACAGGAGGCACCCTTAGGACGACGTTCCCCATAGTTAGTAGAGCTTCTGCGCTCTACTTTCCGCATTTCGCAACTTCAGCGATGCTTCTGCGCTCGCCCGTCCCGCGCGGTGAGGCTGTAAAAGCGGTTAGGGCTAACAGAATACACTCAATTCGGAAAAAAAAAATTGGAATTCTTACAACACTGTGATAGTGGTAGGGTTATTTCGTGTGTCTCTTAGCCGGGGAGCACAGGTTCAAATCCCTGTCAATTGATGTTTGCAATTTTTCACACATGAAATGGGTGTGAAATGGTGAAGGAAAATATTATGAAACTGACATATCTCTAGAAGATCTTGAAAATATACTGGCTCCCATTGAAGCTACTGTTCCACTCAATTAAATACACTACACCAATCACTTTGCGTCGTAGTTTCAAGAAACAAAAGACGCAAATCGAAACGACGCAAAGTGAATTAAGATTTACTATAGCAAACCTTGTAAAGATCGACGATAGGTTCCAGGGTTCTATCTATCAATCTATCTAATTTCGGGGACGCCTGTCGGTGCAGGGCGGGTGGTCAGCTCCTATTCCGGACTATTCCACCCATTTCCCCATGTTGGGACAAGTTTCAATGCTGTCCCGACAGTGTCACCTGCTCTAATCCAGTTCCAGGGTTCCAGGGTTACGAAAATACTACTTTCTGAAAAGTAAATTAAATAGTCAAAATTTAAAAATATATATATAATTCTGCCATTAAATAAATTGGAAAAATATTTATCATTTTTATAATCAGAAACAATACGTAAAATTTATATAAATTTATTGTTTTTATAAAAAAAAAAGGACAACACACTACGTAATTGAAATGGAACTCTAAAATAAAGCAAAACAAAGTGAAAATAAAACTGCATTAACATTGCGTTGAGTTTAAGTTAGTAAGGGAATCCCCAAGTTTTGATAGCACGGCCCAATTAAAAACAAAAGTGTTGCCATCTTTAAAAAAAGATAATAAATAAAAAAAAAATCAATGACCTGAACCCCAAACTCGAAAATCTATCAGTGATAATTAGTACTAACCCCGCAGACACGCAAAGTGAGGTATTGGTGTACTGTAATAAATAATAATAAATAAATATATGAGACACTTACACACACGGCCGTCCGTCCCCAAAGTAAGTAACTTGATACTTGTGTTATAGGTTAGAGAACTGGTGAATATATACTTATATATATTTTTAAATACATACTTAAATACAAATATACACCCAGACTCGAAAAGACCATCAAATTCATTTATAGACAATGTTGGCCCTCGGCGAGAATCGAACGACCCGCGGAGCTGTAGGCAGGGTTACTACCCACTGCACCAACGGGCTAGTCTGTATCGGGCAACTGTGTATTTAACATCCAACTCTTTTGTCCAAAAAGAGTGGAGGTGTACGCCCAGCAGTGGGATAGTAACAGGCTGTTCCTTACGTCTCCAGGCCCAGTACGGTATGGAGGAGGACGAGGAGGGCTACACGAGCCGCGCCGCCAGCAGCCTGAAGCGTGCGGTGTACAGCGGAGCCCTATCAGTGGCCGGGTACTACGAGCGCAGCGTGGGGCTCAAGAAGGCCTCAGCTCAGGGCCTCGACGCAGGCTGTTCTAAGACTAACGGTAACTTTTACCAAAGATACTAAGTGGTAAAGACCATCATCGTCCTCCTGCCTTTATCCCACTCTAAGTGGGGTCGGCACAACATGTTATAAAAATGTTGTCACATGATTTGGCTACGTGTTTTACGACCGGCCGCCTGCCTGACATCAACTTACCTTAGTCGTATTTAACGACACCTCGGTAAGAAATGAGGGTGGTACTATTCTATTCAGCCGGATACCACACGGCGTATGGTGGTACTAACCATACTACATTAAATTTCATTCTAGTTACACTACACACCTTTTAGCAGCCTACATAAAAAAAGTCAGTTAAATAATTTATAGAATTAGGCGTTACTTTGCGGAGATCCATAATACAAAAGTAATAATAAAATTATTTTGCTATAATCCGCGAAGAAGTGTTAAAAGAGTGTGAAGTACTTCTTCGCGGATTATAGCAAAATAATTTTATTATTACAAAAGTCAGTTAATTTATTGAAGTAATTTATCTATAGGAAATATTTAAGTTTTGAATAAAAGATACATCATGTAAAACTGTGAATGACCGTACACCATTTCATTCCATTTCGTATGTAATGCATTAATAATTTTTTTGGTCAAGATTAGACCAAAAAATAAAGTGCGAAGGAGACAAAACTATAATATTATTGTTTTCTCCTGTTTTGTGAACAAGCGCTCCGCTCCAGGTCAGTCAAACATTTCTAAAAAAGCCAGTTCTCAATTATATTGTTTAAAAACGATATCTAACAAGATTGTATTATGTCAAAGTTATCGGTTATAGTTGTACGTTTAAGTGAATAGTGGCTTCACTACTATCGGGTTTTTGTATGTCATTGATTCAGGTTTTGACCATGCAATCGGGTTTTTGTAATTAAAAAATAATATGGACTCAATAAGTGGATTAACTAAGCTTTTAATAACTCCGTTTGTTAAATTTGTTCCAAAGCCTACCTACAGTTAAAGGTACTACTTACCTATAGTAGTAACAGGCCGGCCACTTAACAAAATAGTTCTCTAAGCATCATTAATTAAAGCTACATCTTTCTAACAAGCTGTGATAGCCCAGCGGTGCGACCGTGTGAATCTCTAGAGACGATCATGGGCTCAAACCCGGGCAGACACCAATGAGTTTATTAAAACTTATGTGTCTAATTGATAATTGCAATTTATCACACGCTTTTCGGTGAAGGGAAATATCGTGAGGAAATCTGCATATCTCTGGAGGATTCTGGAGAAATGTGTAACCTACCAATCCGCATTGGAGCACCTTGGTAGGTCGTCTTAGCTCCAAACCTTCTCTCCAAAAAAAAAACAGAGAAGAGGCCTATTCTCAGCAGTGTGATAGTAACAGGCCGTTACTTACCCGTATTCTCTTTCTTCTTCAATTCCTGTTCTTTTCCTTCTATTACTAAACTATTAAAGGTAGACTGGAGGAGTTCCCTTTTAGGGATAAGTCCGCCTTTATACATGTGCTTTTTTAGTTTTGCTTTCTTTTTTCTAACTATATGTATAAAAATAAATAAAAAAGGCTTGCTAGAGTACTTACGTATAGTAGTAACAGACCGACTAATCCCAATAGTATTCTAAGCATCATATTTACATCTTTTGACTGGCAGTGGGTAGTGATCCTGCCGTCAGCTCCGCGGGTCGCGGATTCGATTCCCGCCGAGGGCCAACATTTTCTATAAATGAATTTGTTGATCTTTGAGCCTGGGTGTATATTTGTATTTAAGTATGTATTTAAAAAATATATAAGTATATATTCACCAGTTGTCTGTCACCCATAACACAAGTATTAAGTTACTTTGGGGACGGACAACCGTGTGTGTATTTGTCCCATATATTTATATTTATTTATTTATCTTGCAAAAGTGCGTAACTCGTTTGTGGGTTTTGGTATAAAATTCTATAATAAAATTCCGCAATCAATTTCAGCACTGCCATTACAGCAGTTTAAAAACACTGTTAAAAAGAGGCTGATACAGAAAGCCTACCATACTCTTGCAGATTATTTAGAAGATAAGAATGTGTGGATATAGCTCTCTTTGAACCTGTACAAGACAGTAACGACTTAATGTAAATAATATTAAGAATGATATTTTTAAAAGAGCAACCGCCGAGTTTCTTGCTGGCTCTTCTCGGCAGGAACAGCTTTCCGAACCAGCAGTAGAGTTGACGATTCAAAAGCACTTGTGTACAAGTTTATTTGAATAAAGAATATTTTGAATTTGAATTTGAATATCTTTCCAGGTATCCTAGAGAGGATAGCTCAATTAAACGGCCAGAATCCAAGCATAGCGAAAACTTACCTGTGCAGTGCCGTAGACCACTACGCCAGCACATACGGGGACCGCGGCTGGGGATGTGGATACAGGTATGTGAAAGAAAAACTGTATGGAAACAGGTAAGTTGAGGTATAGAAAGGCCAGAAATGAGGATTCAGGTATGAAAAGGGAAAACAAGCAAGTTGTGATGATGTAGGTATGTTCTGTGAGTGTTCAAGTAAAAGGCGTACTTGAATGGCTTTAAACTTCCATTGCACCGTGTTGTTTCCAGCTTAATAGAATAGTACCACCCACATTTCTTACACAGGTGTCGTAAAAGGCGACTAAGCTAAGTCGAACCGCCGTGTGGTATCCGGTAGAGTAAAATAGACTACACTCTTTCTTACGGCTCGTTCATATATTAAAGAATATGATATATTGAAATATTATTATAAAAGTATATTCAAATTCAAATTCAAAATATTCTTTATTCAAATAAACTTGTAAACAAGTGCTTTTTAATCGTCAACTCTACTGCTGGTTCGGAAAGCTGTTCCTACCGAGAAGAGCCAGCAAGAAACTCGGCGGTTGCTCTTTTAAAAATATAATTCTTAATACTATTTACATTAAGTCGTTACTGTCTTGTACAGGTTCAAAGAGAGCTATATCCACACATTCTTATCTTCTAAATAATCTTCAAGAGTATAGTAGGCTTTCTGTATCAGCCTCTTTTTAACAGTGTTTTTAAACTGATGTAATGGCAAAAAATTAAAATTTTAAAATGATATAATGTGATTATTATCACATTATTTTATTCTATTTAAGGTTTTATTTGACTTTTTTGGGTTGATGGACACATAGCCTCCGACGCTCTAAAATAATTTGAGTTATTACAAAACACAACGTAGTACGGGTCCTGGCCACTTAGACGAATCATGTGCCAATATATATTAAAAGTGCTAGCGCTTTCGGCGCGGTTTTATGCATTTCACTGCTTGGGTGCGAGCGCTCTAGCGGTGGTTAAATATTGTAAATTATATTTTATAGTTGTGTGATAAGGAGTCAGTTACAAGTAGAATAGACCAAACTCATTTCTTACCTCAGTCGTATTTTACGACTGAGGTAAGAAATGACGAAGAGTTGACGTCAGGCAGGTGGTCGAGCGTAAAATACGTAGCCAAATCATATGACAGCATGTTAATGATATATTGTGCCGACCCCACTTGGAGTGGGATAAGGGCAGGAGGACTCCTTCATTGTAGGAACATGCAAATGGTGGTGTCGTCGCTGGTGCGCCACCCGCCGTACGCGGCGCTGCTGGGCGGGGCGGGCAGCATGGCCGAGTGCGAGTGCGTGCCCTCCATACCGAGCCTGCAGCTTCTGGTGGAGAGGGCCTGGCACCTGGGCTTCGACACACAGGTCAGTTGGACTAATTATAAGACAAAAATGACGACTTTAGAAAATCGTCGTTGGATTGCTGACCAATTCCTTTTTTTTTAAATTATTAATAACGAACTAGATTTTTCTGTTCCTCGTAAGAATGCACGATATAGCACCTTCAAACCCTTCGCCCTAAATAGCCGTGTGGTATCCGGCTGAGTAGAATAGTACCACCCTCTTTTCTTACCGAGGTGTCGTAAAAGGCGACTAAGGTAAGTCGACCCGCCGTGTGGTGTCCGGCTGAGTAGAATAGACCAACCTCATTTCTTACCGAGGTGTCGTAAAAGGCGACTAAGGTAAGATGACCCACCGTGTGGTATCCGGTTTAGTAGAATAGACCACCCTTTTTCTTACCGAGGTGTCGTGAAATACGACAGAGGTAAGTTGACGTCAGGCAGGCGGCCGGTCGTAAAAACGCAGCCAAATCATCTCACAGCATGTTTATAACATGTTGTGCCGACCCCACTTACGAGTGGGATAAGGGCAGGAAGATGATGAAACCCTTCGCCCTAAAAACTTGCAGAACTAATCTCGGCGCTCACAGTGTTCTGAATAGGATTTGTCGCGAGCATAATATGTTTTTTACAAGAACAAAAACTGACATACTCGCAGTGAGTCTTCGTAAATTTAAAACTATTTTGCATCAGCATAAAAACAACTAAGTGTTGCCTCCTGTAGTTCTTATTTGTTTTTATATATAATTAAGTTTTAATTGTTAACTTAGAAATTTACCCTTAGAAATTAACTTTTAACTATAACTCCGCACTTGCACGACATTCAGACATGCTGTTTGCCAGTAATTGGACGTGCACATTTTGTAAGTGTATATTATGTGATATTTTAAGGTATTATCTGTGTTATGTCTGTTGGCAAACTGTTTAATAAATAAATAAATAAATAAAATATTCCAGCCAATATTCGTTGGTACAGATGGCAGTGTTGTGAACGCAGCCACAACTTTTTATATATGTCATCGATCATTTTCAAATTTTTGACTACTTTTAGTAACGGTCTTACTGCCTTACTACACACGGACTTGCTACCTTTACCAAAAAAGACGAATAAAACTGAGAAAAAAGAAGACTTCCTTGTATGATTACCAGCGCGTAAATATCTTGACAACATCTAAGAAGAAACAGCATTGACCCTGCTTTCAGCCCCACGCATCGCTGTTTCACGCTGAGAGCCAACATTGTCTATGAACAATTTATCTGGTCTTTCAGTCTAGGTGTATATATTTCTGTTTTAACATATTCTATAAACAATAACGTTAAAAGCTAGACATATGCTGTCGCGGACTTTTATTTAGAACTTTTAGAGGGGAATAATTTTGTGATACATGATTTTTAGCTAACTATTACCGTTCATTCAGCGCACGCAAGGAAAGCTTTACATTTTGCCGGCTTCGTACTATTTTTTACTGTTGCTGATGTTATATAGTCTATAGCCTTCCTCGATAAATGGACTATCTTACACTGAAAGAATTTTCAAATCGGTCCAGTAGTTCTTGAGATTAGCGCGTTCAAACTATCAATCAAACAAACAAACTCTTCAGCTTTATATATTAGTATAGATCGTCAGTCCACTTCATAGGACGAACTTTCACTGCGTTTAACGGCCGTTGGGTTGCCATTTCAAGCCCGGTATACCAAAGCGGATGGAGAGCAGCAAAAAGGGGATATGTTTGTTGCAAAGCTGTCAGGTTACTTCCACTAAAGCGGAGAGGAGATGCTTAGTGAAGGTGCGGTGGGGGTGCGTAGTGAAGAGATGTGAATTATAAGATCTCCCAATCAGTCAAGTGCTGTATGAAAGTAAATACGTTAGAGAAGTTATATTTATTTTTGTTTGAGCAACGCTGCTCATTGCCCCACTACACAAATCTCCGCTCTGCCGCGCCACAAAACTATACAAAAATTACTGGACAAAATTCTATACAAAAATGAGACATCTCGTTTCCTCTCCATTTAATCCATTATCACTGAAGCTAAACGATATCTGACTAGTATTCAAAACCAATATTCTCTGTGGTGGATACCGGGTCTTAGGATCCCAACATTCATCAGTTGTGGTGAATTGCACGAAGGTTTTATAACATTAGGCGATCACTCTTGGCTCACCGAGGATATTACAGGACGCCTTAAGGGAACCACATAGGGTCCTCGGCTTCTGGTTGGAGTAACCAGTCCTTTCACCTTCACGCACAAAGCATGCCAAAAAAGACGCACAAAGCTAGTTAAGTGTGAAAAACAATCTGCCATAACAAGAATAAACATCGGGTTAACACTCCTAGCTCGCCGAAGTCGTGACAAGAAGCCTAGAGGAACCCAGCTTCTAGAAGAAGCTTGGAAGCTTGGTCAGTCCCTTTTACCTTGTTGAAGTTTATAAAACAAACAATTCTTGTCTATGTCGGTGCTTGTCTCTATGTAACAGCTCTCTATGTTTCCTTTTGTCTGTATCGCGTTATCTGCTCGGGCTATGTTATAAAGTTAACGAATTAAATCTCGGTTCAGGATATACAAATGTTTTATTTTACCTCCTTAACACCTTTAGATACAATGGTCAGAATGTGACCAAAAGTGGGAATAACCCTCTGGAAGAAAATACTTATCAGTTCTTCCTACTTTGTCCAGCTTCGAATTGAAGGAATAAGCTCCCTAAACCTCATTCCGATTATATCTGGCTTCAGGGTTCAGAGCAGTTGGGCTGTAAACTGCACAACACTAGAAAGTGGATCGGTGCTTGTGAGGTTGTCACTGTGTTATCTTCACTTAGGATAAGGTGAGTGGCTTCGCTTCTTACATATCTTTAATCTTAATATTTAAATGAGTTAATCTTGTATATATATATATATTTTCCGAATCTCGGAAACGGCTCAAACAATTTTCCTGAAATTCAGCATGTAGGAGGTTTTGGGGGAGAAAAATTGATCTAGCTAGGTTTTATGTAAAAAAAATATTGTTTTATCCCTGTTTTTGGGCATTAAAAAACACTAACATTTATATTGAATTGAATTTTCACCATTAACTGTCAAGTCAGCGTAGCTTATTCGGGTAACGGCAGCGTCGAGAAATGTGAATGCCAAGGATCGATCCCAACTAAATAACTGTTTTTTCGTTTTTTTTAAGTTTTTTTTTTTTGTAAAAAATTCACCCAGGTGAATTTGGAGGTTTTGGGGAGAAAATCAATCAAGCTAGGTTTAATTTAAAAAAAAAATATTCCTGTTTCTGGGCATTAAATTAATACTAAAAATTTTTGCCGTTAATCGTCAAGTGAGCGTAGCTTATTTGGGGAACGGGCGGTCGCGAGAAATGAAAATACATAGGATCGAGCCTCTCCTACTCTAAAGTATTTTTTTTGTAAAAAAATTACCGACTTAATGTAACTAGTATTATGTTAAAAGAGCAACCGCCGAGTTTCTTGCTGGCTCTTCTCGGTAGGAACAGCTTTCCGAACCAGCAGTAGAGTTGACGATTCAAAAGCACTTTGTTTGTAAGTTTACTTGAATAAAGAATATTTTGAGTTTGAGTTATTTAAGACAGCTGTCTGTGTACGAAAATCAATTAAAATTGCAAGCTTGTTGAATTTTAATTCCATTTCAAATCAAATTTTTCTTTATTCATGTAGGCTTTTTAGAAACACTTTTCGTACCAGCATCAATTAGGTTTAATTAATGAAGCTACAACTGATTCGGAATATTGCTCTTACCTGAGCTATTATATTGCAAGTGACAGCATAATTAACCTTTGTTTTCTTATTAGAAACTCTAACAATATTATTATTTAGTTAGAGTTTTTTAGTGATTAAAAACTGGTATAAAATGGCTTTTCTTAATGAAACCTGAATCATGAAAATTGTTTTAGCAGTTTCTGATAAAGTTATATGGTACCTTGCTAAACGAGCCTTGCTGAGCATTTTTTCTAAAATAAAAAAAAAAGATTAATTAAAAATATAAAAGAAAAAGATTTCATAAAATATTTTTTCTTTTATATTATATATTAAGATCAATCCCATTAGCACCTTGTTTTACGAGTTTACTTGCATAAAGTTTATTATGAATTATTTTTATGTTTGTATTTAAGTATGTATTAAAAAAATATATAAGTATATATTCACCAGTTGTCTGTCACCCATAACACAAGTATTAAGTTACTTACTTTGGAGACGGACGACCGTGTGTGTAAGTGTCCCATATATTTATTTATTTATTTATTATTTATTTATTTTCACCAGATGTCAGCTGATCGACTTCCACAAGCCGACATCGGCTGACGGCAGCCACCCCGCGCTGTTCGACTGGGTGCTGAGGTATTTTCAAAATGACCCGAACGCCTTCAAACCGCCCCTCTATCTGCAGCATCAAGGTAATAATAAATATATACAAAATTATAATTAAATAGCTTTCGCTACCGCAAACGTTACATCTCTACATAGTCTCACAAAGTCGCTTTCCGTCTGTCCCTATGTCCCTATCCCTATGTATGCTTAAATCTTAAAACTACGCAATAGATTTTGATGCGGTTTTTTTAATAGATACAATGATTCAAGAGGAAGGTTTATATTTGTAATGTAGATCAATATAGCCGTTTACAGCATTTTATTTAAATGAATATTTTATAATATATTACAGATTTAAAATGCAGGGGCGTCGCGGTTTTTGTTTTACTCTAAATTTAACGCGTGCGGGCCACGGGCAGTAATGAATAAATCAAAACTACTGGATCGATTTTAATCATTTGTTTTACACTGACTGACATGGGATATATATTTTATACCCGTGCGAAGCAGGGGCAGGCCGCTAGTTTTATTAATAATTTACGAAAAACACAGGATGTACTAAGTGTGCTGCGTTAGGTTATTCAACAATTACTGACAAAACCAGATCTCTATTAAATTATATTTATTTTCTTCGAAAATATATTACTTTAATACGATATTTAAGAACATTGAATTCATCATTTTCCTGCCCTTATCCTACACGTGTGACCACAAGTTGTTATTAACATGTTGTAACATGATTAGGCAAGGCATTTTGGGACCGACCGGCTGACTGACTTCAACTTACCTCAGTCGCCTTTCACGACACATCGGTAAGAAATGAGGGTGGTCTATTCTATTCAGCCGGATATCATACGGGCAATACATGTATAAAACAATTTTAAAATAATTTTATATATAGCTATAGCTATTATAATTGCAGGTCATTCTAGAACAATAATAGGCTACGAGAAACATAAAGACGGGAAGGCGACTCTTCTGGTGCTAGACCCTTCCCACTCTCCCGCACAAGTGAGTATCAGTTTTTTGTTTATTTCAGAGTTCAAAAAATTGTAATAAATTTCATCACTATTATAATAATAATAATAAATATATGTGACACTTACACACACGGTCGTCCGTCCCCAAAGTAAGTAACTTAATACTTGTGTTATGGGTGACAGACAACTGGTGAATATATACTTATATATTTTTTAAATACATACCTAAATACAAATATACACCCAGGCTCAAAGACCAACAGATTCATTTATAGAAAATGTTGGCCCTCGGCGGGAATCGAACTCGCGACCCGCGGAGCTGAAGGCAGGGTCACTACCCACTGCACCAACGGGCCAGTCAAAGTATTGCTCCAGCGGATTAGCCATGAAAGCTTAATAGACAGACTGACTATCGCATTTCTAATAAAGAAGTATTATTCTCAATAATGTGTGTGTCCACTTCTGCTTCCGAAGGCAAAACGTTTTTTTTTTATCATATATGTGACCCTTTTTATAAGCTTCAGTTGTGCTAAATTTCATCAATATTGGTTTAGTAGATTATCCATAAAAGCACAGGTGGACAAACAGAAAGAAAGACAGATTGATAGAAACAGACAGATAAATACACAGAAAGGCAGAGAGAGATACAGACAGACAGACAAACGGACGGACAGACTTTCGCATTTTTAATATTGGCATCTCTTCGTTATCGTTCCCTCATTACTGAGGATCGTGACTCTTAGTCAAATTGTCAACTGCCCGCTGCCAGGAGTTGCGATCGGCAGCACGATATAGTGCGGTGCTGATGGGTATATCCAGTTGTTCGGATATTTGGTCTGCCCATAGTTTCGGACTTTGACCTCTGGGTCTCCTTCCCTCTATTTTTCCTGTCACCATCAGTCGCTCCAGATTGTCGCTAGACCTACGAGCAATGTGGCCATAGTATCGCAGGATCTTTTGCAAGCAAACGCAAGACAGTCGCTTTGTTATAATATTAGCATAGACAATTAAAATTAAAAATGTTTAAGATTTGACCGCCGAGTTTCTTTCTGGTTCTTTTCGGTAAAGAGCAAGAGTACAAGCTACCAGTTGTAGCTTCATTAATCATATTGATCCTTGACGATTATTGACGCTTATTTGAATAAACATTATTTTGATTTGAAATTTTACAATGTTTATAGAATTAGGCGTTACTTTGCGGAGATCCATAATACAAAAGTAATAATAAAATTATTTTGCTATAATCCGCGATGAAGTAAAATAGAAAATATATGTAATGCTAAATGTAGAGTGGACAATCGGTTATCATACCTGATACATGCAGGAGTCGTAAAAAACACGGTTGCGGGGCGAAACGATTGTTGAGTTTGTGATAGTGAACGTATATAGTGCTTGTGTATCATGGTGGCGGTGGTGGAGGTTTGTGCATGTGTTTTATACGACTCCTGCATGTATCAGGTATGATAACCCATTGTCCACTCTACATTTAGCATTATATATATTTTCTATTTTATTTCATCGCGGATTATAGCAAAATGATTTTATTATTACTTTTGTATTATGGATCTCCGCAAAGTAACGCCTAATTCTATAAATGATTCGAAAGTGCTTATTTGAATAAACATTATTTTGATTTGAAGTTTTACAATGTGTTATCGTTCCGCCAACGCAGGTGCGGCAAGTGGTGTGCGGCAGCGCGACCGGCAGCGCGACCGCGTTGCGACTGTTGCGTCGCGGCGCGTCCGCGTTGCGCGCCAAGCAGTACCAGCTGCTGTGCGTCAGCGGCGTCATGGCCACCGACAGCGAGTACCAGGTGACGGACAAATTCAAATTTTTTTTTATAAATATATGGGACACTTACACACACGGTCGTCCGTCCCCAAAATAAGGAACTTAATACTTGTGTTATGGGTGACAGACAACTGGTGAATATATACTTATATAATTTTTAAATACATACTTAAATACAAATATACACCCAGACTTAAAGGTCAACAAGTTCATTTATAAAATGTTGGCCGTCTGTGGGAATTGAACCCGCGACCCGCGGAGCTGAAGGATTACTACCCACTGCGCCAACGGACCAGTCAAAATTAGCAATTTCATTTCAATTGGTGTATTGGACGAAAAGTTCTAGGTTCATATCTATGGCTAGGCTAGGTTGTATAGTATATGTATACAATAGACAAAGCAGGAACCGACATAAGCTTGCGGCTTCTGCTTTGCGCCTTGCAAAAGTACGTATATATAAATAAAATACTGATATATGTACTTATAAATTCATAAATAGATAAAAGATGGGCGGAGGACTTTATTTACTTTATTATTATTATTTCCAGGCCAGTAAAGTCCTTCAATCAGTTCGCATCCCATAAGAGTCTGCAAGTCGTTTTACAATCAATTACAGTACACTGCAAAATCTAAAGGTATTTTACCCGCTACATTCCGCTTCAACACCACCCTTGTATAGCCGACATTTTGCGCTAAAATATATTTACAGTAAAAGCTAGTGATAATAATATAATTATACATTAACGGCCGTATTCATGAATCTATACATTAACGTATAATTTAATAGGTATGTCAAAAAAATTTACATGTCAAATAATTAATTGTCGTCATATAATTAATCATGTATCATCTAATTGATTATTGTCATATAGTCTATATTAATATGTCAAATATACATGGCAATTAATAAATATATTAATTAACTATGTTATATGTTGTAATCAAAGTATAAATCTGTTAAATGGTTATAATAATCATTCATACGTATAACCTATTAATTAGTATGTCAAAAAATTACTATGATAAATAATTAATTAATATATCAAACAATATTAATTTGTCAAATGGAGTATTATGTCATATAACCAATAATTTAATATGTCACAAAATAAACAACAAATTGCTCCTTAACTTTTAAAATATTTAATTAAAATATCAATTATAATTGATAATTATGTCTACATTTATGAATTGACTTAATAATTAACGAATATGTCAAATATACATGGTAATTAATAAATATATTAATTAACTATGTTATTATATATGTAATCAGAGTGTATATCTGTTAAAAGGTTATAATAATCATTCAGTCGTCGTAACCTATTAATTAGTATGTCAAAAAATTATTATGATAAATAATTAATTAATATATCAAGCACTATTAATTTGTCAAATGGAGTATTATGACTATGACCAATAATTTAATATGTCACAAAATAAACATAACTAATTCCTGTTTAACTTTTAAAATATTTAATTAAAATATCAATTATAATTGATAATTATGTCTACATTTATGTATCAAATTGGTAATTAATGAATATGTCAAATAATTATTAAATATATAAATTAATTTCTGTTATTACTATGTTAAAGAACATACAATTTCTGTTACTTTTTGGTGTTTTTCTATTTTTATTTATTTATTTAATGCTTTTAACATTGTTTCTTGATACTTAAAACGATACGAGCATAACTATTGTAGTACTACAAGATTTTATATATGATTGGGTTTTTATGAATAGAGCTGTAAATTGCTTTCATGTATTATTTAATTTATCTTCCGAAAACGATAATAAAACTGATGAAATAAATATGAAATGAAAATAAAGAAATTCACTCAACTGTGCTTGCCATATATCTATAATATTTGCTATATGTCGCACAATAAAATACAATACAAAGCTTCAAAAGCCATGCATAACCCATATTTTCTTAACAAACTATTCAAGTTATTTAATTATTCCTAAATTTAAAAAAAATAAAAATTAATTGAATAGTTAATTTAATTAACAATTAATAATGCTAACTATCATTAAATCCATAACGCCATATTATAGACACTACCTCAATATGATTTATAAATTAATTTTAATTATTATAAAGGTTTAAATTATTTGATTTAATATTATTTATAGTTGAATTATGTTTGGTAACGCACTTTCTAATTACCAGTGACCCAATTTCATTATAAATCTATTCAAATGATTCGATTATTTCATTGTCCGTATAGATGTCATTGTATATTAATAACACCATATTATACACATTTATAATTTTAATCTATGGTAATTAAAAAACAGTTTCATCAAATAATATTATGGTGTGATCTATTAAATTTATTTATTATTATTGACTGAATTAATTTAATGACGACCCTTATTAATTACCAGTGACCCAATTACATTATATTTAAATGATTTGATAATAATATTTTCGTAGCGTTTTCATTTTAACTATGACGCATTATTAATAATAATAATTACAGATAATTAATCAAATAATATTATTGTTTGATTAATGATTGGTTATTTTCGCCATTTCTTAACTACTCTATTACATTATGGCTATATTTAAATAATTCCATTCTAATTTTGTAACGCGACAATATATATAATATTAATATTACTTACTCAGTATATTTTGTCAATTACTATTATGTTTTGTCAATTTAACTTACCATTAATAATTGAATTAATTATATTTACAAAGTTCCATATTTTCACAACGACCCTTATTTACAATAAAAGTGATTTACTTTAAATCTAGTTAGGATATTTTTAACGTGTTTTACATTACTGTATAATATGTATACTTTATCGATATTGGGAACTATTTCGGGTAAATAAAACTAACATTATATGCATAGGTTAGATTTAAATTATAATAGTTTATCTTAACTGTCATTTTTTTAAAAATTTTAATCTATTTTGGTATTTGAATCTCGAAAATACTTACTTATGAAATAATGTATTATACAGTAATGCAAAAGACCAAATCAAGTTTAGATTTTACGATATCATAGTAGGGTATGTAATTATAAATTTTAGTATTTATGTAAAATGCATGTGCGTTGCCTTCGAATATTTAAGATAATATAAGATACCTACTGCTTAAAATCAACACAGCCGGCGATTACTGCCTAAAAAAATCTTATTACAAATTACATTTCGTCATTGCTATCTTATGCAAGCCGTTTTCAGGATGTGTTCCATAAAAAATTATTTATTAGTTTATTTAAATTTACGTATTATTAATGATTTGCATTAGGTTGAAGATATATACTTATAATGATAAAGTGTCATTAAAATTTTACATTTATAATATAAAAAAAATATCGACAAAATGATAAACGTGTCAGAAATTATGAGAATAAAGTTTTAAAAGTTGACTTTCATCACTAAATTAAGACGAATTTTGTTGTTTAAAGAACTTAGTTTGTCGATTTCGTAATTAAAAATATGTTTATAGTACATTCAATTACTTCATTACAATTATTAAAACACATATAGTGTTTTCAATTTTTTTATGATTGAAAATAAAATTAATGACAAAATTGAGGGTAACAAAAATCAATCTTTTACGCTAATTAAAAGAAAAGTTTTCGCAATACCGCTATAGTTCCTAAAGGAATTGTGTAATTTATGGAACGGATACAGAGTCTAGTGAAATGAGCCACGGGATCGAGCGTAAATAATAAAGTAGAACAAAATTGCATAAAAAAATGTACAAATATCGTTATATGGTTTTTTTTTTCATACTGATTCCCCTTTTTCCAATTTAAAACCGATTTACGGTTAAAATTGGTAGGGGGTAATTAGTATCAAAAATTATAGTGCTAACATTTATTTGGCGGGTATCCTCCTCCTTTAACTGTTTGCTCAATGCTGAGCATCGTGATCTCCTGCCTCAGTTTTTTCAAAAACAAGTTCTAGCCACCTGGTTCGGTCATCGGCGCAGTGCAATGCGTGGCTGATGTTTGTGTCCAGGTGTTTGGACACCTGATCCAACCATCTCTTTGGACTCCGCCCCCTGGGTCTCTTGCCTTCTACTTTGCCCGTTATCAACAGTTTCTCCAGGTTATTTGCGGGCTTACGTGCTATGTGTCCAAATTAAAATAGGATTCGCTGGAGTGAGATGGTGGAAAGCCTTTTTTTGACCTGTACTTCGTTTAGAACAGAGATGTTGGTCCTAAACGCTGTCCAGGTGTGGCGGGTATACTGATGACCAAATATTATATTTATAACTATGATATATTGTCATGATTATTAACTATTATAGCTATATATAACCATTTTTTGATGTTTATCACTATCAAATATAGTATAACTATTTTTTTGGTAGTAATCACTATCAAAAATTATTTCACTACTATTTCTTGTTATGGGGTAATCATTATCGAAAATTATAAGTATTATCTCTTGTTGGGGGTAACCATTATCAAAAACGATAATATTACTATTTCTTTTGGTTAATCATTATCTTATATTATTGTTTGACCATTTTTTGACAAATGTCATAGTACAACCATTTTTTGAGGGGTAATCAGTATCACAAATCATTATAACAGTTTTCCATATTACTTCTATATTAAATAGTCAGTTATTCTATCTTTTTAAATGTTTATCTTTAGATTTAAAATCTTTTTTCTTTTACCCTCGGTCACGTGGCTCAAATGTTTATTAAGAGTTGGATTGGAACAAGTCATGGTGCGTGATAATAATTATTTCCTTTTGTACAAATAAAATTTTGCTTATAATTTTATTATAAAAATTACGTAATTTATTACTTACGTAATTTTACAGCGCGTATGTCTCTAGTTAATGAATTCAAATAAGTTTTCAATTTAATTAAGTATTTCGGAAAATTAGGGATAGTGTTAAATTATTTGTAAAATATATCCTTATTTAATACGATGTTATTTGTGATATTGGAAGTTAATAAATTTTCAAATTAAGGATGATTTGATCCTGTTTCAGTCGGTCAAATTCAGTTTTTGGCTTTAACAGGATTTTTGGATAGCCTTTCTTATTATAGGAATAAAACAAACTCGCCTGTGCATTCATAATATTATTTTATTTATGTATATAACTAGCTGTGCCAGTTATATCGCCCGCTTGAAAATCAGTTTGTCTCAAAAATTTTCCTTTATTTAAATTTTGAACATAAAAGTAGTTATTGTGAGTTAACCATGAGATATAGAGACATGTCATCGCGGACTTTTTTGTAGTATATTTGTAGATCTACAATTCTCTAGTACATTATTTCTGTGTATCTCTGCTGGTTTACGCGATGCACGCAACTAAAGCTACCCAGGCGAGTTTTTTTTACAACTTAACACAATTTACATAAAACAATAATGAGCTATTAACCTAAGCCTTTTAAAAGAATTGAGCAACCGTTTTGTAAAAACCGCACAAAAATCTGTAGAGTAGATTTTTAGGAAATCGATTACATTCAAATTTTGAGGACTTTTTCATAATAAATATTTTCTTTTTCATAGTAGATTATAGTCATCATTTTCCTGCCCTTATCCCACTCTAAGTGGGGTCGGCACAACATGTTATAAACATGCTGTAACATGATTTGGCTGCGTTTTTACGACCGGCCGCCTGCCTGACGTCAACTTACCTCTGTCGTATTTCACGACACCTCGGTAAGGAAGAGGGTGGTCTATTCTACTAAACCGGATACCACACGGTGGGTCATCTTACCTTAGTCGCCTTTTACGACACCTCGGTAAGAAATGAGGTTGGTCTATTCTACTCAGCCGGATACCACACGGCTATCATAATAGATTATAGTGTTGTTTATTTATACATCACTATAGTTATAACATAAAAAATTGCACATTTTTTTAAATCTTTATTCAAGCTGTTGCAAGCGATTTGGAATCATCAAGGATCAATCGATTATATTAAATCATCATCATCAATTACATCAAATTAAGCTATCACTGGTTCCAACTCTCTAGGATGATATTCAAGATCATATTGCATACCGCAAATCACCCAAATTTCGAACCCATCATTTGGTTAAACTTAATAATATACGTGCGTAATTTGCATTTAATTTTTACTTTATCCCAAATGGGTCACCCCAATTTGGGTAAATAATATTCGTTTGTAAGTCGAATATAAAAAAAAATTTCATCGTAGAAAATTCGAGAACATTCTGGGTCGAAGATCTTTTTATTGTTAATTATTGTGTAATTGTAAAAATCGACCAATCGTTATTTATCTAATTATCAAATTACTTATAGTCTAGGGGTTGAGATGTCAGGGTTGCCAACCTTTAGAAATTTATAAAATAAAATCAGCATCTTCCTGCCCTTATCCCACTCTAAGTGGGGTCGGCACATGTTATAAACAGGTGGTCACATGATTTGGCTACGTATTGTGCGACCGGCTGCCTGCCTGACTTCAAATTATCTTAGTCGTATTTTACGACACCTCGATAAAAAATAGGATGGTCTATTCTACTTAACCGGATACCACACGGTGAGTCACTTACCTTAGTCGCCTTTTACGACACCTCGATAAGAAATGAGAGTGGTCTATTCTACTTTACCGGATACCACCAGTTTTTTTTAAGTAGTTTTTAACCACTTTTTCACGTATTTGATTTCTCTAACAGGAATTGGGGTTATTTAAATATTGAAATCGAAAATTATTATTATAAAATGGTTATTATAAAATGCGTTATTATAAAATGGTTGACAACCCTAACCAGCGATGGGTTCTTGTATTGCAAATTTTGGCAAAGTTAGCGGATGTGGTGTTGCGAGATGTTATGTTATCATATGTAACGTGGTAAATAAACAAGATTATTATTACTTAACTAATACTATAACTTTAATACTAAGCGTGTGATATATGATATTCAAACTATACCACAATCATAACAGTTTTTCGGTGGCACTTTAAAATCTCTAAATACGTATTTAAAAATTTTCACCTTATTCTCTTTAATCTTTAAAGGTTCAACCCTGATATCATTAAATTGAAAGTAATAATGTTATGACCGAGAATATATTTGTGCTAATTTAGAATTTTAATAAACTTATAAATTAAAGAAATTGAAAACAAAAGCTGTGATAGCCCTGCGGTGTAACCATGTGACTCTTTCAAGGGGGGCACGAGATCAAATCTGGCAAGCACCAATGAGTTTTTCTGTTAAAACTTATGTCTAATTGATAATTGCAATTTATCACACGCTTTTCGGTGAAGGAGAACATCGTGAGGAAACCTGTATATCTGTAGAGAATTCTGGAGATATGTGTAACCTACCAATCCGCATTGGAGCAGCGTGGTAGGTCTTAGCTGCAACTGCCCAATAAAAAACACAGAGAGGAAGTCTATGCCCAGCAATGGGAGCATAACAGGCAACTGTAACAAATTTAAAATTTCCATTTAGATGTCTATGGATTTAAAATTCAAACAGATACCGTAATTTCCCCAAACGAATTATATTATTCATGTAAATAAAATGAAATATTTATTAAACGAGAAATAAATGCAATTTAGTCGTAAACATTTTGGTTGTGGTTCAAAACATGGAATATGCAATTACGAATTACAATTTTTTTAGTATATTTAGGTAAATAAAACTAAACACGATCATATGTATTACTTATACTTTAACCTTTAAAAATTGTTGTCGTTTTACAAACTCCTATATAACTTTAATATTGTTAAATAAATGACAGTTGATCACAAAAAAAATTGTTGCATGCATGCATGTTGCCCATGTTGGTTTTATATTAACAAAAAGCACTAAATTTTGGATTTACATTAATCCTAAATAAATAATTTTTGTAATTATTTTTTTTTAACCTCAGCATAACTTAATTTGGGTTTTACATTGATCCCAAAATCACTTATTTTGGTTTTTGACAGGCAGACTTTTTGACTTATATTTGTTATATGTAATTTCAGTTGTTTGTAAAACGTTTATAATATTTATTAATCATGTAATATATCAAAGTTTCATATACCCTTAACTTATTTGTTACCAATATTTTTTACGTCAAAATATTCGTCAATTAGCCATAGATAGAAATTAATATTAGAAGAGTACATAGATAAACTTTAACATTCTATTTTTAACATTTTTCCAGTAACAATTTTGAATCTATTAAAACTGTAAAAATATGGTGTCGAATTTTCTTTTATTTGTTAAAAATTTATTTATTTCATAACTTTTTAATATTCTATTCTTAATATTAATCTTAGAGTTTTTTCTGGATATGTATAAGTTTTTAAGTCATAGGTATACGCATCCAATATTTTATAGTTATTAATTTTATTTATTACTATTAATAAGACTAGTATCGTATATATTGTAATTATAAATTTAATAGGATAATATATGCACTCATTCATGTGATATTTATGCAAGGCCAGAGGTTTTCGCTTATATTTTGTATTAAAATATGTATTCGAGGTAAATTCCAAGTTCCTTATATAAACGTTAGGGGAATCCCCAATATTTTAATTATTCTACCCTCTAGATATAACATGCAAAACATGTTATCTTATTTTTTTATTAAGATAATGTGCCACTGTACCATAAATATTAAAAAAAGGCGTGAAAACTCTAAAACACTTGTAAAATGTGTGTCGAATTGCAAATTTAAGTTGAAAATTAACTTAGCCCAAATAATGGTTAGTATTAGACAATAAATCAATATTATATCAAAAAATATTACACACAATACCTCTAAACCTAAATGATCCAATATTGTAAAGTTTTTACTTAAAAAGTTTTATTTAAAAGAATCTTAGCAGTGTTGCCAACAATAAATAACTACAATCAAGCTAGCATAGCAACACGGCTGAAAGAAATTGTCACTTTTTTAAAAGATGGAATCAGGTATTTACGTCGAAAACATATTTTATTTGACCTATACATATAAGGCTTTGTCACTATTATAATATAGAAATACTGTGATAGGTCTAAAGTAACCAGATCATGTTCATTGTTAAATGCTTGGAAAAATACTGAAAACAAAGTAAATAAAAGGATCTAAATATTAAAGAAAATTTTTAAAAGATTTTTCATTTAAAAACAGTTCAATGATACTGCTATTCTTAAATAAACAAGCATACTCCAAAATTCCACATCATTGCCTTTACTTCTTTAGGCTGTCAACTTGCTATAGACAAGAAATAGAATAGATTATTAGTTTATATTTATGTACTTTTGTCTTATTCTGATTTGACTTTACTCAATGGTACTATTTTAATAAACGCATGTGAGTGTCATTGTTTTTACCTTTTATTTATATTCATATATTATATATACATATTTTTTTTTTTTACATACTATTAAATTTTTTTACATATTATTAAATTTGCTATTTTGCTAAATAATATAAAAAATTAGGAGTACAAAAAAAATTGTTTGAATATTTCTATTATTGCTACATGGAAAAAAAAAAAAATTTTTTTATAAAATATCCTTCTTTATTCCTGTCTTTGCTCAAGATTTTTTTTTTATTAAATCAGCTTTAAATATGGATGAGGCATCTCGAGTGTTAAAAAAAATTGTGATTGTTTATGGTATTTTTCTAAGCAGTGATATCGTTGGAGCAGTGAGTCACTTGCCTTGTAAGTAGAGTGGGAGCTTCGTAGGGACAGCTAGGCTGTGCTACAAATGTTTCTTCAATAAACTATCATAAGTTACAGATTCTGTCTTTTTATTTAATCCTTCATTATATAAACAAGTTCATAAATGTAACAACGCCGCCTTGTCGCTACTGCAAGCAAGCCATGACGTCACATCTTGCCACAGCCTTTCGCGCCATTTTGACGTGGGAGATGTGACAGCCGCTCTCATTAGCAGCTAGCCCGCTGATAGCGACTGAGAGTTTGCTTTGATTTCATTTTAGCATTTTTTATGAAAAGAATAAAACTGATTTAGAATACTTCTTTTATTAATACAAGTAGTTTAGTTACATAAAATAAAAAAATTGGTAAGTATTAACTCATATTTTTTTTTAGAAACAGCTGTTAGCTCTTACTGCCTTTACACGATTCATTTAACAGAAAAAAACTTCTCAATTGAGAATCCTTGAATAGAAAAACAAGTGTTAAATGTTTTCAGCAGAATAATTTTTACAAGTGGGCGTTTTGCGGGATTTCATAGTACATAGAATTATTTTGCTATAATCCACGCTTGTACGTGATTGAAGCATAAATTTGTAAGAGTAAATATATATAAAATGTTTTAGAGATCTTCAAATTGGACGATTTTTCGAAGAAATCCACACAATTCCGCTTTACGTCTAATATACGATGCTCTGAGGAAGCAAGCTAAATAAATGTTACAAAACATTGATATCTCTTTCTCTCATGAAATTACTATAAGATATACTGTCAAATCATTGACAAATTATTAATGAGGGAACAGACGTGATAACATCTCATGTCTTATTTATTACTCGTTTACACTGAATGATTTTTTGTTATGGCTTTTAATCCAATTAAAGAAAACATTAATTAATTCTCTATAAACACAGAACATGAATAAATACCACGTTTTAAAATATCTTCTAAGTTAAAGGGGTAGTAAAAATTAATCGAATATTTTGCGAAAACTTTATTTGAAAAAAAAATGGTTCACAAAGTATATCAACGTCATTATGACATTTTAACAAAAAAAAGTTACTTCTTAATTAAATAATAAATCGCCTTAAATAATAATAAATCAAAATTACACACATAGCATGCATTCAATAAAAGTACCTTATTACTAACCTGTTATAATATTTAACATCTGGAATTACGTAGAAAATTAGACATGCTTAAATTTTACGAGGTCTGAATAATGTCAAATTCTTTTGAAATTCTTAGAATATTTTAAAATTTTTAAATGCCTCTTTCTTCATATTAATTACCATAATGTTGATGATGGAATAAATGTTTGAGAGAAATATCTAACAAGAAAAAATTTCTAGACATCGTTAAGGTCATTACAAAGTCAAAGTTTTTTATGAATATTAAAAAATATTTTTTCGACAATTTTAAGATATGCCTCTCTTAATGTAATGAAACAAGAATTTTGCATTATATCATTCCGTAATTATCTCACTATCAATGATGTCTGGCAATTTTTTTTTTACCTCCGAGATCATTCTCGTAAAAAAAATTATGCGAAAAGACGACTAAATTTTCACGACAGTGGCTTTGTTAATAAGTAAATTAAGCACTGTAAAAATGTAAGTATTCGGAAACCGACATTACGTATAAAATCAATCAAAAATACTTGTAAAATCGACTTGCATAAGAAACTGCTATTAAAGATTTCGTTACTAATTTCATCAGTCAAATGGAATAATGCAATATTATATACGATGTATAATATATTCGACTAAGTATAAAATCGATAGATTCCTAAATTGAACAATCTCAAAATTGAAAATGTATTGTTACACTAAAATCAGTCTGCAGAAACATCTACGTTAACCCAATGTTAAATATTGTAAAATATTTAATATTACAATAAGTAATAATGTAAATTGAATGCCAAGCATTTCTCTTATTATAAGAATATATCAGACGTTATGTCATAGTTTTCAATAACCTAAAATATTTGTCCACTAACAAATTCGTTATAAACTAATAATAATGGTAAATTGTAACTAATATTAACTTAAGTTTAACTTAACTTAAATAACTGCATAAAATAAGATTGCTACACTATTTTTAAAAATTATAAAAAAAAAGTTAGTAGAGGAGACAATTTCGACTTTCTTCTATATATTTGAATACAAAAATTATACAGATTTGTTTCAATTAGTGAGGCCAGGCAATTGTTTCTCTGTATTAAAATATCTTTAAATAAATTTAAATCATACAAAAATATACTTTATGCGTCAAAACGTAGAAAAAATACTAATACGTTAATACTTCCTTCAAATTTGTAATTTATTAACCGCATTAAGCTATTAACATCGTTGAAAATAATTAAAATGTACACCTGCATTAAAAATACACGTTAATAAATTTCGTCATTTTTTATTTTCCTTAACTTTATTTGCGCTATTCTTTAGCTTTATCTTAAGAATTGATTCGACGGCGCAATTAAATAAACAAAAATAGTTTAAATTAACAAAATAATCATGACTTCTATCTAACTGCAATATTCAAGATGCAAAATTTAAAAAACAATGAGTGTTGATATATTCAAGAAACAAATTACGTTTCTATCTAAAAATTTTATAAAAAATACCTCAACTTAGCTGTATTTTTTACATAGCTTCATTCATTCATATTATTTTCACTATCCTCTTTTTTTATTTTTGTTTTTAATAGAAAATAAACATTGTTGGATGTGACTTTTAAAAAAAGTAAGAAAAATCGATTATTTTCATACGAATCAATCGATTTTTAAAAATCAATTTATTTTAAAGTAAAACTATTTTCTACACCCAGTCACATTCCTCCTAACCACGCTTGTGTAGCGATTCATTAAGCCATTAAATACACATAACATCAAAAAAGGGCTACAAAAATAGTAACTCATAAAACGCAAGCAAGTATGGCACTAAAAGTCACTGGACTTGCCCCAATTTTATGCAGTTAAAAAACGCGAGATATAGTTTCACTCCTTAATACTAAAAAAATACCTAATGGCTCATTTAAATGAACAATACACTGAAATACCTACCACAAACCTAACTCTAACGGCGCAGATGCACTCGCACCCCGCGTTATTGGTCTGTGGTCAACTAAAGTTGTGTAAACGAAATACTGATTTTAATTTAGGAACTAATAAAGGCCTATACGGTTATACGCGATATTTTGCTGCTGGCAAATAAATAAGGAATATTGGCACGATATAGACTTTATACGCGATTATGCTGCTAACGAATAAGTGAGAATTATTGCCTTGTTCATTTCCAGATACCCTGTGAACCCAGAAGGGTTCCCCTATCCCCCTATGTACTCCACAGGCAAAGTCTGAGTTAAACGGGTCGCCTAAGCATCCCTTATTAATCAAATTTAAATTCATGTCTCATTTTATCGATCTCACAAACCTATTTCTTCAGAAAATGAATAATAGGTTCCGTATAGGTTTATTTCGTTAAGGGTCTGTTTCACAAGTCACTGATAATGTGTCGGATAGTTAACCGACAAATAAACTAAGTAGCAGATAAATGTCTCTAAAAAGAGACTAAAAAGTGAAATATAAAAAAAATTAAATCGCGGCCATTTTGAAATAGGTATTTGCTATCCAGCAGATAAACAAAATAACAGCCACATGATCTAGCTGTTAACTTATTGGAGACTGTAAGTGCTGAATAAACCTATTAGAAACCTGAGAAATGCAAAATTCTGAGATATGTTCCGAATAGGCTAACTGACAGTTTATTGGTAACTTGTGAAACAAGCCCTAAAAGACATTTCTTTAACAATCACTTTGTTATGGAAAACGAAATCTCTGAGATTCATTTAAATATATTAATTAATGTATATATATATATATATATATATATATATATATATATATATATATATATATATATATATATATACGAAATAAGATCGCGTATAATATATAGGCACTCCAAACCGTTAAAAGGTTCATTTCATTCCAAAATTAGTTAAATACAGTGAGCACTATAAATTACAATTAAAAGCGAATACAGCAACCATAGACAAACCTCTCTATCACAGTTGTCGAAATGCACCAATAACTACACCTCTATTCGCCTTGATATATTTTTTAAATGTACACTACATTTAAATGTTATGATCGAAACTTTTAATGATTTTAATATTATGATGATAATTCTCCAAAATAGGTCAAAAAATTGTATAGCTAAGTAGATATGGTCAAGGCACATAGTTTAAATTACGATTGATGGGAAAATGTCAAATTAGTAACGCAAAAGCGTGAAAGACTATGTTAGTAGACCCATCAGGTATTAGAATACTTTAAGAGACGTATAAACTCGTAGCATTATAATCGAAACAATACCAAGTACAGGGGAAATTTTGTGGATATGAAGTCCATAGACAATAATGAAACATATACAAAAGACTATATACCCCTTTGACATTTTGGAAATGAGAATTTTATCTATAATCTATATTGTCAATTAGTGATTCAGAGAGCAGTCAAAGAACAGAAAGAAGAATCAATTTTTTTAATATATTCTTACACACAAAGAAAATTGAATACTTGATTCATTTTTATTATTTTTTTTTTAATTTTCAGTCGAAATATTGCATCAACGTAAATAGAGGATAATGCATTCTTGTTATAAGCTAAGTTCGAACATGGCGTAACCTTACATCTATGTCTTACGGTAAATAACGAGACTTGTCTATGGGTAGTCTATAGTGCGGGCTAACTTAGTAGATAATCAATATTTTTTATAAATATATATAACCTATAAAACCTAACTTTGTGTTCTATCACATATTATATTTTGATAGATTTGAATTTAAAACTTTATTTATTGATGGTTTTTTTGGCGTTATGTAAACTAGAGATAAGCAACACATCAACCTAACTTTTCTAAAATTTAATTTATTTTATCGACTTTCTCTGAACAATATATTGTTATTACATACTAAACTGAAATTTTGACTTTTTAAAATTATATATATTTTTTTAATGCTAATGTTCATTAAAAATAAAGTTTTGTGAATCTTTTTATACATAAAATAGATGTGTCTGTGTGTCCTTTATAGACTGCGAAATAGCTGGACTGATTTAATAAAATTCTCAGACAATCTTTAGAATGACCCAGTTGATGATCCATTAAAGAGCTGTGGCGATCGGAGCATCTTTTTTTAACTGTTGAGATCGTTTCGATGGGAATTCGAAACCGGACTGAGCCATAGCAACGCGTGGCCGGACAGCTAGTTATTAATAAGTTTTTCTTAATGACTGGTCATTAAGAAAAACTTATTAATAACTAGCTTTTTGGCTGGCAAAAAAGATTGAAAAATTGAAATTGGCCCGTTATTAAAAAGGTTGCCCGGCCCTGATGTAAACCATATTCTGTATTAATACCTACTAAGTTAGCCCTTTGTATACGCAGTTTCACTGGTACAATAAAAGTTTATAAATGTCCTAAATCGTAGACGTAGAAAAATAAATAATCGATAGCGCATCTTACTTAGAATACTTAATCAATTGTATATAAATTACAAGAAATCCTGCAATTTAATGTTTACTAGTGAGAAGTGGGACTAGTGAGAAGACTAAAAAGGACCTATTGAGTTAGTGTTATATAGTGATAGTGTAGTGTAGTGTTAGTGCTACTTAAAAAAAAAACAAGAACAAAGTGTCTCATATAGTAACAAAGCTAAGTCAGTGGACCTATTTTTAGATATAATTTAATTTATTTGTTTAGGTAATAATTAAGTTGCTTGGTAGCCTTTTGGCTACATTGTAGGGAAAAAAAATGTTTATGGGTTTGGTAAATTGCAAAGAAAAAAATTAGACCATTGTAAAATATTATGATACCAGATTTAATAGGATATCCAATTTTACTCGCATGGGCCCTGCAAGTCTTTATTATTTTACTGGAAAAAATAATATTTAACTCTGAATTGTTATTTGGTTGGGAAAGCTAAGAAATATGATACGTCGACTTAATATTTGAACAAAAGAAAATGTATTTCTATGCAAATAAAATCACTAGCTTAAGCTTTCACTAAATTAAATCAGTTATTCTGATAAGTTCACGCAAAAATTTTAATTGATATGTGCGTAGATAATCTTAAGTATACAATAAGAAATTGTAATTATTTGGTTGAATTTAAGCTTTAGAAATCAGTATTTAGGTATTTTGATAATAAATTATATTATCAAAATTGTCTTTAATGAATTATTAATTTAAGTTGGATACGAAGGAAAAATCACAAGTAATTATACAATTATTTTTCTATAATTTGTGTTACTAAAGATTTTTTTTAATCTGGAAAGCAGCTGCTACTTCTATAAATTATATAAAAGTGAAATATCATAACTTAATTTCAATAACGTTATATGTCGTTTTCAACATACTTTAACGATAAAAACTGCAGGATTTCTTGTTTAACTTACCACTAAATTGTTTAACAATGAGTCGGGTTTCCAACATTGCGATAGCAAACAGAGTCCGTTGCGCGTTGCCGGTACGTTATAAATAAATCACAATCATTTTATATTAACAGCCTTTTTTTGTTTTTTTTTTCATACACGTGACTGGAATAATATTTATCGTCGTGATCGATAACGTTACGCCCGTTAACGTTACCAAGTTGTCAATGACAATGTAACGAGTTTATTAATTTCTAGTCTATATATATATAGTCTGTGTAATAAATAATGGGAATTAAAAAAGGGAAAACAATTTACTAAAAAAAATCTAAAATTACACAAAAATAAAATCGAACTTAGTTTCTGACTGTGTAAAAAAATTATTAAAATTAAAATTTTCAATTTTAGTAGTACGTCAAATCTAACCACATCTCTTAAACTATTTTTTAATAGGTGAGGCTAAATATTTTTTATTATTATTTCATATTAATCATAGGGTTTAAAAGAATTTTAATCATGTTTTTTTTTATTATTTTCCAGTCACGCATACGTTCCTTTTTTTTTAGCACGTAAAAGTAGTCTTTGACATCTCACGCCATTTTGTTTGCCGCCGTTTTTCCCAAGAATGACAGGAGATTTCAAAAACTAACAATATAATTCATTACACAAAGTAAACAATATTGATTCAGCGTTTTAAATTTTCATTTTCAAAACGTATGAATCAAAAATTACACTTATTATATATATTTATATATAAATTAGCAACAAATGTAATCAGTCTGTAAACAATCGAATGGTATGTGCTTTTAGCTAATGCTATAGATAATTGTATACCGTTTGAATTAACTTGGCGCTAGTTCGATGACGTAACAAAACGGTTTGTGACGTCATCGAACACAAAGTTAATATCAACTTTTTATTTACTATAATTAATTATGGCGGAATAAAATGCCAAGTTAATTTATACAAACTTTACGGTAAACTTGTAGTTAAATAGTCGTTATAATTTCGGCTTCGATTTTCAAATGATGTAGTACTTAAATATTAAAAATTTAAGAGTTGTATTTTAATTTTTTAAAACAGATCGACATTTAAGTTAATGATTTTTGAGATTCGAAAACTTTGATAATTTCTAATAAAATGTAAAAATTAAAATTCAATAAACCGTTTTAGTTGTAAAGAGGGCCAAAAGATGGCGCTACTTGTATATTGATTTCATATGGAAGTGTATACAATAAAATAGGCAAATCAATAGAAACCTTGTCGCCAATAGAACTTTTAAAAGTTACTAACAAAACTTTGATATATGTGATAATTTTATTTTTTATATCATCTATTTTCATCAAAAATGTGTCTATATTATGTTTAGATGTATAATATAGAATAATTTATTCATTTATTAAAAAAAAAATTCATATCAGTTTTAGTTCACTGATAATTTGGATTTTTACTGCTTTACTTTTACCGTTCACCTTACTGTATCCAATGTTTATTTTTATTTTTGAATGATGTATATGCTTGTAATAGTATTTTAAATAAATAAAGACTATATGAATTACATGTAAAATAAAAATGTATGTTAAAAATAAATAAAATAAATTTATCCCCCGAAAAACTATTAGAAAAATAAATAAACAATTTATTTTCCGAATAGTTAAACAGAGGTTAAAAATTAAAATTTAATTCGAAACATTAAGATTTAAAAATTAATTTTATTTATTTTAAATATATTTGAATTATTTCAGCGGTCTATGGATTTGCCTATTCGATCTGTTTGTCTATGGTTATAGGAGAGGGTTGTGCTTAAACCTTCTGCTCGTTGAGGGGTTCCTCCTCGTTCTTCTGCGGCGGGGGGCGCGGGGAGCTCCAGGGCTGCAGCTCACCCGAACCGAACATGACGAAGACCAGGGCGCCGCATATGTATGTGCCGGCCAATATGAAGAATACCTTCTGCCATTGTCCATACGTTTTCTATAAACATATATTTTATCATGATCAATTAGAACTACTGTAGTTTATTTAGAGTATGAATAATTTATAACTCATCATCATCATTCGTGACCTTATCCCATTCTAAGTGAGGTCGGCACAACATGTTTTAAACATGGGAAATGTTTTGACTAGTTATTTTGCAACCAGCTGCCTGCCTGACGTCATTTTACCTTAAGTAAGAAATGATGGTCTAATCTATTCAACCAAATACCACACAGCGAGGATGAATAATTTATAATTCCAAAAGACATGTTCAGGTTCTTGTTTTATCATATTTAATATTTGGTAATATTGTTTTTTTGGTTCGTAAAGCACTGACTTTCGTGTGATGTGAAATAATTAAATTTAGAGGCTACTTACGTCGTGTTTGGTCAACTCGCCGACCATGTACGTGGAGAGCCAGCCGCCGAACGAAGAGAGGGTGTTTGCGATGCCGAATATCGTTCCTGTAACAGAGACCATCAGTGTGCTTAGTGCGAATTTTTCCGACCTACTCGAACCTTAGCAACCTACATAAAAAAAAATTCAATTAATTCAATGAAGTACTTTAGCCACAGGATATAATTTTTCATTTTGAAATTAAACTTCATAATGTATATAGATCAATGACCGATGAAAGCATGCCATACAAAAATAAACCCTATAAACAATATTATACTCCTCTGTATTTATAAATTTGTAGATGAAAGGTAAAGAACCGTGAGTCCAACAAAGTGTCGTTTAACATTTTATTTAGTTTTATTGATTAAAAATAGTAAACAATACTATGTGATCATACGACTATGTAATATATAATTTTACATCCACGAAATTAGTGGCTGTAGGACTTAATGCCTTTTATCATTTGATAAATACGAGTATACTGACTAGAATCATTGGAAATACAAAAATACAAAAATGTAAAAATGGCCTTGGCCTTGGCCTTGCGGTCACCGCGCCGCGACCTTTGTATTTCACCGCTCCATTTGATCTTAGCGGCAATCGCCATATCTACACCCAGCGCCGTACGCGCGCACTTCAAGTTAAGTGAACCCTAATGATAAACCGTGTTTAGCAATTTAAACGTATTAAGTGTGTTGAATATATTGTTAAAACATGTTTTTAATACAACCTCCTTCACAGAGTTGGTCATTAATATGAAAAAGCATTGAGGCTGTCATATTTTTATGTGTCATTCATTGAGTTTTTGAGAAAGAGTAAATGGGTTGGTACTCTGGGAAAACTGCTTTTTATTTATTGAATAAGTATAAAGGAGAAATATCGCTGATTTATTATAATATATTTTTCCTAAATTCTATATTTCAATAAATTGAATTATACCAAAGCAATGTAATACTTCCAAGTGAGCAGTGAAGTTATTTAATGTCGTATCGTCGGTACCACTCTGTTTATCTTCCTGTCCTTATCCCACGTTAAACATGTTATCATACAATTTGGCTGCGTATATACGACCGGCCGGCTGCCTGACACCAACTTATCTTAGTCTCATTTGACGATACCTCGTTAAGAAAGAGGGTGGTACTATTTTATTCAGCCGGATACCACACGGCACATCGATAACAGATCGTTAATAAATGCAAAAGTTTGTTTGTTCGTTTGTCTGTCTGTTTTAGACTGCTTGTCTGCTGCTGCTGCCGCTAGATCCATGAGGTACTTGCGTGACAATCCCTTGAAGAGATTTATGCCCAGTAGTCAGCGACCTAAAGCTCTTTAGGTCGCTGACTATCTGACATCTTTACCTTAAGTTTAAAACTTTCAATATATACTGACCGCTGAACTTAGGTGCGATATCCAGCCCGTTGCCGAGGTAGCCGGCGGTGACCGCGCCGTTGATGGTCAAGGCCATGGTGAAGATGGCGATGGACCACACCCTGTCGTGGCCGTAAAACGCCTGTACCAGCATCATGACACCTGGAGATCATTTAACACGTTAAACATTTTACTGATTCACATTTGAATTTTACCGATGACACTGTGGTAGCCCAGCGGTAACACCGTGCGACTCTTTCGAGAAGGTCGTGGGTTCAAACCCGGGCAGATACCAATGAGTTCTTTTGTTAAAACTTGTGTCTAACTGATAATTGCAATTTATCACACCCTTTTCGGTGAAGGAAAACATCGTGAGGAAACCTGCATATCTCTAGAGAATTCTGGAGATATGTGTTACCTACCAATCCGCATTGGAGCAGCGTGGTAGGTCTTAGCTCCAATCCTTCTCTCCAAAAACGGAGAGATGAGACCTATTCTCAGCAGTGGGATAGTAACAGGTCGTTATTTAATTTTTACTTTACTGAATGACAAACCAGAGTATTAATTGCATATAAAGGGATAGATAGATAAAAAACACAGAATATTAAAATTTTCCATTATATTATGTCTGCCGTGTGGTATCCGCGTGATTAGAATATAGCACCCACACTTCCTACCAAGGTATCGTAAAAGGTGACTAAAGTAAGTTGACCCGACGTTTGGTATCCGGCTGAGTAGAATAGACAACCCTTTTTTTCGTACCGAAGTGTCGTAAAAGGCGATCAAGGTAAGTTGACGTCAGGCAGGCGGCCGGTCGTAAAATTACTAGCCAAAACAAACTTAAAAATATGTGCCTATTCCACTTGAGTGGGATAAGGGCAGGACAATGATGACTAATATTATATAATGTGAAAGTCCCTCTGTTTATTTATTTATTTATTTTTATTATTTGGAAAACAAACAGTATACTTATGCTAATAACATTGATATAAGTTAAACTATACACTGTCCATTATATTAACCATCTTTTGACAGATTGACGATTTACATATTTAGTGATGTCCTAAAGATTCTCGTATGCGATACCATTCCGATTATAGTACCTACTATCATTAATCGAATTACGTACCTAAGTAATTCGATTAATGATAACCTACGTAAACTACTATACTTCTATAACAGATATAGAAATCAACATTTTGATTTAATATTGCCTTAGTTTTTTGAAAATAAATGTTAATCCGTGTGTATTTATTATAATCATAAAAAATATATTATACATCAACTGGCAACATCAACAGACCTTCCGCTCGGCCGCCATTTTGACGTGATCTGTCACTCTCAACGAAACGCCCGTGATAGTCACACGCATTTACGTTCGCTGAGTGTTCTCTCGCATCTGTTACACCTTGAGTTAAGTAGCTTTATTCCTCGGAAAAACTTTTGTGAAACTTATATTAATTGATCGTGAAAATGCCGAAAGGACGTGTGTTGAAAGCACAATCGAGACAGTTAGTGTTAAAACTTCATGAGTATTTTGAGCAAGAAAATCAAAATGGCGGACCTCTTATACCTATCACGCAAGTCCGAAACCGTGTTGCAGCCGCGTTGGGGATCAGTCTATCAACTGTGACTAAAATCACTACTGATGCCTACGGCAGGAGCGGCTTGGAGCAAAACAAACCATCTACACCAAAAAGAAAGCGCCGGGCTCATAAGGTGACAGCTGTTGATGACTTTGACGCTGACGCTATTCGTCGTCATGTATATGATTACTACTTGAGAAAAGAAATTCCAACTTTGAGAAAACTTATTGTTTCTTTGAAAAGAAGTGGTCTATTTCATGGTGAAAAATCTTCTTTGGTCAAAGTTTTGAACACAATTGGCTTTTCATATAAAAAGTTAAATAAAAGAAAATTATTAATGGAACGCACAGATATAGCTATAGCACGTTGTGATTTTTTAAGAGAGGCAAAGAAAATACAAGATTGGGCAAATATTGTTTTCACGGATGAAACATGGCTCAACGCTAACCACACACTATCTCGTTTCTGGACTGATGATACTGCTGATTCCACTTCCTCAGTACCAATGGGAAAAGGTGAGCGCCTAATCATTTGCCATGCAGGTACAGCAAAAGGATTTGTACAAGACGCACTGTTGGCATATAAATCGAAGAAATCAAATGACTACCACGAAGAGATGAATGCAAATGTGTATGAAGAGTGGTTCAAAAAAATGCTCATTTCATTGGAAGAACCATCAATAATTTTTATTGATAATGCGCCCTACCACTCCCGTCAAATTGACAAAATGCCAACACAGGCTAATAAAAAGCATGAAATATTTAATTGGCTTCGGGACAATGGAGAAAATGTGGACGACTCAATGTTAAAAGTTGAATTAATAAAAATATTAAAAACCAAAAAGAGAGCAAAACGCTATGTAATCAATGAAATGGCAGCAGAATATGGCCATACTGTTCTTCGGATTCCTCCATACCACTGCCAGTACAACGCAATAGAACTTATATGGGCACAAGTAAAAGGGCATGCTGCGAGATGCAATACAAGCCCCCCATTCACAGCGAATAAAATGTTGCAATTGCTAAAAAATGCTTGCACCCACGTAACGGCCGAGAACTGGGCAAGTGTGGTGGAAAGAACTAAAAGAGTAATATTCTCTGATTGGGAACGTGATATTGCGTTTGATAATATATTATCTACACAAGAGCTAATAATAACTGCTACTGAAGACTCCTCATCGGAGGAGTCTAGTGTTGATTATCATTCCGACGACTCGTGCTAATAAAATAAATTAAAATATCCTGATTGTTTTATTTGTATTCATGTATTAACTAAGAAGAAAGTAAAACTTTATATAATGTTATTAAATGTCTTTTAATACTCGTAACATCGATTTCTACCGATTATTTTTAATCTGTGGCATAATCGTAGTAACCATTATGTGTGACATCACTAAGTGGGCGGTACCCATCCATAAAGTACAAATATTATTTGTATGATATTTGTACGTAAGCAATACAAAACTTAATGAGCGTGAGCTGTCAAAAGACTGATAATATGATGGACGCAGTATAACGCACAAACCAGTAAAGTTTTCACTTATAAACTTAGACAAATGAGAATAGAACAAAAACTAAAAATTAAAAATAATTTTCTAAAATAATTTTCTTAAATTTTTTTAATGATTCCGAAAACAAATCAATGTGACGGAACTCTGTGTTATATTTTTTATACGCTCTAAAACAAAATGTGTTTTCTACATAGTTTGATCTAACCATGGGCAGATCAAACAATTTTTTTGGAAATTGCGGGTACGTAAGTTAGGGCACCTGAAACGTAAGCAACCTAAAAGATATGGGGAGTCTAATTCGTTTCTAATTAACTTAAACAAAAATAATTGATCTCTCAGTGTTCGACGATCAACTAATGTATTAATAATGCCTAATTATATATGTCTGTCATATCGTTGTAGTTGTGTCGTTCGCGTCAATTGAAATGTTTAAATACCCACAAAATGTGTGTAGTTTTTTCCTGTCTCCGAATCAAATAGCTTTGTTTTATCCTATATGTTAGCCCGGTATAAAAGATTTAACTTCAGCTTTGTAATGCAATCGGTCTACGAATCCTCAATGCATAAGATATTAAAACGATTAGTACAGTATTTTAGCATAAAAAAGATTTTTTATTCTAATTATAAGGTCATTTTTCTGCTTTTTGAATCTTTTGTTTGAAGGTACGGCGAGTATAATAGCTGTATGAGGTAAGTAATCGTCCATCGTCTGCCGCCCCAACTGGGGACCTTCGGGTGTTCCGAACGGGGTATATAAGACGTCTGGCTTACAGGTCCCCGAGGCGGTCGGTGCATCGGTTAGCGGAGGGGGACTTCTCTTTAGAGAGGTTGGGATCCCAGAGACACCCCCCGGGTAGGGGGTGGTGTCTCTGGGATCAGAGCGGCTGTAGGCGGAGATGGGGGCAATGTGTACAACGATACCCTATCCTTGCCATTAGCAGCGTGGCGGAGCGCACAGATCGTTTTAGTCGGTGCGTGTCTGACCGCCGCCTGTCCACATCGGGCGGTGGTACCCATAAGGGGTTTTTTTCTGTATAAAAAAAGGTACAGCAGGTAATAAAGTAAGTTAAGTTACCGGGTAGTCCAACGGCGAATCCGGTGAAGAGTTTCCTCGTGGAAGTGGTGGAGAGGCGGCCGGTTCTCCGCAGCGAGTCAGCCAGCACTGATGACGCGAGCGCGCACAAATACTTGCCCAAGTATGGCAGGGAGGATAGGAGGCCGTTCTGTTGACATAAATAAAAGACAATTATTATAATGACTAACCCGTTGCGGAGTGGGTAGTGATCCTGCCTTTAGCTCCGCGGGTCGCTAGTTCTATTCACGCCGAGGGCCAACATTTTCTATAAAACAATTTGTTGGTTCTTGGAGCCTGGGTGAATATTTGTATTTAAGTATGTGTTCGACTTACATTTAACATTTCTATGTCATATTAGTCGCAATAAACCAGTTGCAGTAAACAGACGTTTATTATTTTTCTCAAAGAATTTTAAAAGTATACAGTCCATTATAGTATTTATTACCATCATAATTTGGTCCAAAATCGAGCCGCATACTTCGGTGCATTTTACTTGCCCGGCCGGCCGGCGAGCAATAAGCGAACGTTTTTTCTATATGAAGATCGTTAGTGCGTATAACTTCATAGCGTCAACGAGGGAACTTTGCTTGTAAAAATTGTAATCAAGATGGCGTCGATCGACAAATTATTGGAAAGAAGTGATAATATCTTTGAATTAATAGAAAAAGCACGTGTTAATCATAAGAAATGTCCAAAAGCACGATTGACTATCGGATATTTAAATACGAAAATAAAGTTTATAGAAGAGTATTGGGATTCCTTTCGTGAAATACACAACGAAATTATAACTATTACTACAAAGGAACAAAGAATGAAATTATCGTATTTCAAGGATGACAGACACAGCCAATTTGAAGAATTATTCTTGGAATTGAGAGGCGAATTGGTAGATATTTCGGAAAACATCAAATGTGGAAAAGGCTCTAACAGAGATGAGAACAGTTCAAACAATGCT
Organism: Morpho achilles; assembly: GCA_947086495.1. NCBI lineage: Eukaryota > Metazoa > Arthropoda > Insecta > Lepidoptera > Nymphalidae > Morpho > Morpho achilles. The sequence goes on from CAMTZB010000016.1 coordinate 14,255,536, forward strand.
GAAGTTTATTTACCGAAGATCAACTTGCCCACTTTCTCGGGTGCATATGAGGAGTGGCAGGCTTTCGAGGACGTGTTTGTGTCATTAATACACAGGAATACAAACCTTAGTGATGTGCAAAAATTACACTATTTAAAATCATGTGTTTCAGGTGAAGCAAAAAATACTATAAAAAACTATCAAGTTGTGGAGAAAAACTATAGCATAACGTGGGATACTTTGAAAAATAGATATTCGCATAAGAGACTCATAGTGGATGCAATTTTAAAAAGGTTATTTTGTATTAAGAAAATTAACACAGTCAGTAGGTCAGTTGAAACTTTTAATAGATAATGTGCAGGAATGTTTAAGTAGTTTACAAGCTTTAGACATATGTATTAGTACTTGGGATCCTTTGTTAGTGTTTTTAATGACTCAAAAGTTAGATTCTGAGACTCATAAAGAGTGGGAAAAGTTTGTAAGTAATGAATATAAAACTAATTTGCCTTCATTTAAAAGTTTAATTGAATTTATTGAAGCTAATATTCAAACTTTAGTATTAATAGCACAACCTACCTGCTCTCGTACAACAAGGGAACGTTCTTTTCATGCTAATGCGATACAGAATATGTCATGTAGTTTTTGTACTCAAAATCATTTTTTATTTAATTGTAAGGGTTTCAGTAAGTTGGATCCTATTAAAAGAAGAGAGTTTGTTAGAGAAAATCATTTGTGTTACAACTGTTTATCATCCAATCATTCTGTCTTTAATTGTAAACAAAAGGTTTCATGTAGATTGTGTCATAGACGTCATCACTCACTTTTACATCAGAATAATTATTGTGGAGAGAGTAAAAGAGGAGAGACCGGGTCACAGGTGGAGAATAATTCAACCGGGCTGTCTTCTTTACATACAAATGTAGAAGGTGAGAATAATGTTTCAGCACATATTTCAGTAGCCTCGCACTCTGCAGTGGGTTACAAAGGGGCACTGTTAGCAACTGCACTGGTTTGGGTAAAGGGTTATTCAGGACATAAAACAATTTTAAGGGCATTAATAGATCCTGGTTCACAGGCATCATTTATTAGTGAAAGAGCAGTTCAATCATTGCGACTCAAAAAAACTGCAATTAATGGGACGGTGACAGGTGTAGGGTCAACAAAAACAACAGTCAGTCATGTGGTACAGTTGGAGGTTTTGTCTCGGTATGATTTGGAATTCAGCCTTCCTGTACATGCTTATGTTTTATCATCACATGTGACGACTAAGTTACCGTGCAAATCAATCAAGCCAAGCTCTTATTGGTCACATTTGGAGGGTCTCAACTTGGCTGATCCACAATATTTTAGTGCGAACAAAATTGATATTCTTCTTGGTGTTGAAGTATACACAGATATTTTAAAGAATAATTTCATCAAAGGGCAACCAGGTTCACCATCGGCACAGGAAACCAGCCTGGGTTGGATTTTGTTTGGAAACATCAGTGAGGACTCACTGAACAGTACAATCTTGGTCATGCATCATAAATTAGAGATTGATATTGACAACATGTTAAGAAACTTATGGTGCATAGAAGAGACAAGAATAGAGAGTTAACAGCAGAAGAGAGGAAGTGTGAAGAGATTTATTCAAAAAATTATTCAAGACAAATAGATGGAAGATATATAGTTAAATTACCTTTACGAGATTCAATGGAAGAAATTGGTGAAACAAGAGATATAGCACTTAAGAGGTTACAGATGTTAGAGAAGAGATTAGAGAAAAAACCTGATCTTAAAAATGACTATGTGAAGGTTATTGAGGAGTATACACAGTTAAACCATATGGAAAGAGTTCCAGAAGAAGAAAGAAGTAAAAGGGGTATATACCTACCTCATCATGCAGTATTTAAAGAAGAAAGCAGCACAACCAAGATGAGGGTTGTATTTGACGCTTCATGTAGAAGCTCAAATGGAAAGTCTTTGAATGATTTGCTTATGACAGGTCCACAGCTGCAAGAAGATCTTAGAAATTTAGTAATGCGATGGCGCTTAAAACCGTTCTGTTTTGTAGCAGATATACAAAAAATGTATAGAATGATATTGGTGAAGAAAGATGATGCGGATTTGCAGAGAATTCTATGGAGAGCCAATGTGAATGAAGAAGTGGAAGAATACCGTTTATTGAGAGTCACATTTGGAACGGCTTCAGCACCATATTTGGCTGTCAAGACTTTGATGCAACTCGCAGAAGATGAAGGAAAGGATTTCTCAGAAGCAGTAAGAGTCATAAAGGAAGATTTTTACGTAGATGATTGTTTAAGTGGTTGTTTCTCAGTTGAAGAAGCTATTGAATTAACCAAAGAAATTACAAAAATATTAAATAAGGGTGGTTTCACACTTCAGAAATGGGCTTCAAATAATGAAGAATTATTGAACATGATAAAGTCAAGGGAAGACGGAAGAAAATCTGAAGTAAATAATTGTACTATCAAGACTTTAGGTTTAACTTGGAATATGCTAACAGATTCATTTCAATATCAGCTGAAATTGCCGCAACTACCTGAATTAATTACCAAAAGGAATATTCTAGCAGACATACAGCGCTTATTTGATCCTCTTGGATGGTTAGGAGCAGCAATTATTTCAGCTAAAATTCTCATTCAGAAACTTTGGATGGAACGATTGGACTGGGATGAGTATGTTGGAGATGAAATCAAGGAAGAATGGATACGAATAAGAAATAGTTTTGGCTACTTAAATACGGTTCAAGTAAAGAGATGGATTACAACAGAAAGAAAGCAACTGGATAATATTAGTCTTCATGGATTTTGTGACACTTCCAATAAAGCTTACTGTGCTGTAGTGTATTATAGAGTAGAAACTGAAGGTGGGAAAATTAACACGGGAATCATAGCATCTAAAACAAGAGTTGCACCGGTAAGACCAATGTCTATGCCTAGACTTGAGCTTTGTGGTGCAGTACTATTAGCAAGACTATTAACTCAAGTGAGAGAAGCAATGAGAATACCACTTGAGAAATGTTTTGCATGGACTGATTCGTCGGTCGTTCTGTCATGGCTTTGTGGTGATCCTCAAAGATGGAAAGTATTTGTAAGTAACCGTGTTGTTGAAATATTGGATAACTTAAACAATTCCCAGTGGTTTCATGTTCAGTCAAAAGAAAACCCAGCTGATGTTGGATCTCGAGGACTTGATTTGGCTGAATTAATTAACAATAAATTATGGTGGGAAGGGCCAGATTGGCTAAGTGAGAAAAGAATACATTTTGAAAGATTAAATATAATACCGACAAATTTTGAAGTTAAGAAAATACAAGTAAATTTAAAAATTAAACAAGAGAATAATACATTAAAATTTGAAAATTTTATTTCATTAGAAGAACTATTAAGAACTATTGTTTACTGTAGAAGATTTTTAAATTACAAAAGAAAGCATAATGAGATTGATAAAAGTGTAACAGTTGGAGAATTAGAAGAATCATTAAAAATATGTATTGGCATAACACAGAAAATGAATTTTAGTGAAGAAATAGATAGACTAGGAATTAAGAAATATATGAAGAAAGGAAGCAAATTAAAATCATTGAATCCTTACTTGGATGACCGCAACATCCTCAGGGTGGGCGGCAGATTGCGAAATTCTAATTTAATAGATGGTGCTAAACATCCCATTATTCTTGATAGCAAATGTCACTTAGCGTATCTTATAGTAGGAGATGCTCACAAGAGAATGCTACATGGTGGAATCCAACTAATGCTTTGCTACATTAAATCTAAGTACTGGATTATTGGAGTGAAAAACTTGGTAAAAACATATTTACGTAAGTGTTTAGTGTGTGCACGACACAGGGCATCAATCAGGACACAGATCATGGGGGATTTGCCGGAAGTTCGTACTACACCAGCACGGGCATTTCTCCACAGTGGAGTTGACTTTGCCGGTCCTTTGCAAGTTTTAATGTCAAGGGGAAGAGGAGCAAAGTCAAATAAGGCTTATATTGCGATTTTCATTTGCATGGCTACGAAGGCCATACATTTAGAATTGGTAGGTGACTTATCATCTGAATCCTTTATTGGAGCTTTTCACAGATTTGTTGCACGCAGAGGAAAATGCACTCACATATGGAGTGATCAAGGGCGTAATTTTATTGGAGCAAATAAGCAGCTCAAAGAAGCATTTAAGGAAGCTAAACTTGAATTGCCAGCTCATTTAAAGGAAATGTTGGCATTTGAAGGTACACAGTGGCACTTCATCCCACCCTACAGTCCGAATTTCGGCGGGTTATGGGAGGCTGGAGTGAAGTCAGTCAAACATCATTTGCGACGCATTTTCACGGCTAGACTTACTTTTGAAGAAATGGCTACAACACTTTGTCAAATAGAGGCATGTTTGAACTCCAGACCGTTAACACCAATTGATACCACAGATTCTGATTTTAAAATTTTAACACCGGGTCACTTTTTGATTGGGGAAGCACCTGTTACTGTACCGAGTCCAGATTTGAGTAATATCAATGTAGGTAATTTAAGTCGATGGCGATTTGTACAAAAGCTAGTTAGGGACTTTTGGCATCAGTGGCAAACTGAGTATTTATCTCGATTACAAGAGCGTCCTAAGTGGCTTAAACGTGTTAAAGAGTTTGAAATAGGTGATATAGTGTTGTTGAAAGATGAACACTTGCCTCCTGGTAAGTGGTCACTTGGACGGATAGTTGCAAAACATCCTGGGTCTGATAATGTTACTAGAGTCTATAGTGTTAAGTGTGCTAGTGATATAATTCAACGTTCTGTATCTAAACTTTGTTATTTACCTATAGAAACTAATTAGAAATAATTATATTAAATTTTGGTACATTTTACTGCAACATGTAATTGGTAATTGTATTATGTATTTTTATTTGTATATCAACTAGAAAATGTTATCAAAATATTCTGCGTTATTGGTATTTGTTATTAAGTAAGTTATTACAATTACTGATTTTTAAAGGGAATGTAAACTCATGTAAGTTATTGCTTATAAAATGTTAATTAAATTTCAATATCAAAGATCTCATAAAGTATGTTTTTAAGAAATTTACTATAGCAATTTCATATGCAAAATTAAATGTTCTATTGTTAATCTATATAGTTATAAAAGCAATTCAAATGTTTACTTGGTTATATAGTTACAAAAGCAATTCAAATGTTTACTTGGTTATAATATGTAATTTTAGTATTTTTTGTTATTTAAGTGATTTCAATATTTTTTGTTAATTTTGGGATTTTGGTATTTTTGTTTTTGGCTACGTAAAGGACCATAGTCCTTTGGTGGGCGGTATGTTCGACTTACATTTAACATTTCTATGTCATATTAGTCGCAATAAACCAGTTGCAGTAAACAGACGTTTATTATTTTTCTCAAAGAATTTTAAAAGTATACAGTCCATTATAGTATTTATTACCATCAGTATGTATTTAAAAATCATATATTTATATATTCACTAGTTGTCTTGCACCCATAACACAAGTATTATTAAGTTACTTACTTTGGGGACGGACGACCGTGTGTGTTAGTGTTCCATATACTATATTATTTATGTATTAGGTAGTTGAGAAAAGAAAAGTGTCGCATATGTTTGTTTATATTTATTTTTATAGAATAAATAAATATGTTTACAATTACAAAGCTTTCTATGCAAGATGATATAAAGTTTTAAATATATATACTATATGCCGCGTGGTAGCCAGCTGAGTAGAATAGACCACCCTCTTTCTTACCGAGGTGTTGTAAAATACCACTAGGGTAATTTGACGTCAGACAGGCGACCGGTTAAATACGAATGAGATGATGATCTACGTAACAATTAGAAAATACATCATCTCCTGCCCTTGTCCCACACTAGAAGAAGTGGGGTCGGCACAACATGTTATAAACGTGCTGTCACATGATTTGGATTTTTTCTAAATATTTTTTTTATCTTTAAAAAAAATTACCGACTAAGGCTCGGTCATCCAGGTACTAAGAAATTAAAAGGAAAAAAGTATACAGTTATTTTTGGATCAAGTCCCGTTTAAAGTAACGACTCAATGAAGAACTTAATTAAAAAATTAAAAGCAGCCATATTAAGTAATGATCAACCGATACTAAATTTATGTTCATTGCACTTGAATGAGGGTTATTTTCAACAAGCACACTTAATACGGGGTTAACGACTAAAAATAAATACTAGTCTATAAAAAGCTTGGAATGCATTGGAAATAGCTAGGGTTGCCAATTATTTTTGTCTATACTAATATATAAAGCTGAAGAGTTTGATTGTTTCAACGCGCTAATCTCGAGAACTACTGGACCGATTTGAAAAATTATTTCAGTGTAAGATAGTCCATTTATTGAAGCTTTGGGCTATATAAAATCAAGCTTAGATGACTAGGAGAGGAGTAGCAATCAAAAAAACGAAAGCGGCAATCAAAAAAACGAATAATTTAAAACTTTTCTTGCTTGCGCTGAGTAACCACTAAAAGTTATTCAAAAATCATGTATTACAAAATCGTTCCTCTCTAAAAGTTCTAAATAAAAGTCCTGCGAGTATGCGACAGCATATATCTCATTTTTAAGGTTAACCCATTCTCCATTTTTATGGATATCAAAAGACTATATTACGAGATTTTTGTACGGTAAAAGAATTGTTGAGATGATTTTGGTTATAGCACATTCTTCGGAACGACCAAACCGATTTTAATGGGACTTTAACTGGAAGATTTTTTATCGTGGAATTCCGGCAGGGTCAAGATTTATTTGCAAAAACCTTTTGAATCACACTAATTTGTAACTATTTCTGGTTATGACTAAAATTAAGTGTTATTGTTATTAGTTTGTTACTGCGCTGTACTGAGCATCCTCTGAGTAAAATTAAAAAAATTGAGTGAACGTCTAGTCTTACATTTTAAGTACATTTTGATGCTGCAAACAATATTTTGTATACTTTATTTTTTATTTTTTTATTAGTTCAACATGAAAAAGTATAATAGAATAGTACAATATTATTGCACCACATAAAATGACAATATACATTGTAAAGAAAACGATATAAACTTAATGCAGATACAATAAGGCGGCCTTATCGCTACTTTAACTAGCGATTTCTTCCAGGAAACCTTTGGGCTAGAGACATTAAATTTAGGGTAATAAGGTAGGTATTTAATATATTTAATTAAAATTTTATTCAAGTTTTTAGTGAAAAACAATATAATACTGTTTTTAACAGTTGGCAACCCTAGAAATAGCTGCTAGTAAAAGATAGGAATGTGAGTCGGGCGCCGTAGTAAGCGCGGTGGCTTTTTTGTCTCGTTTAAAATTGTCTGGATGCGTAATAAATGCAAATCTTGGGAACTGCAATGTGTGCGTTAATCCCGTCTACCAAGAGTCGAATAAAGATGCAAAAAGTTACATGACAATGCAATTGTTATTTTAATCTGCGTAAAAAAGACATCTATGTTTTTCCATACATGTCTCTTATCACTGGAGCGTTATAAATGAAATTGTGTATAATTGAAGCTTATATACCTGGCCAACAAAAGGGATTGTTTTTAAATCCTTTTCGCGTTGGTTAAATGAAAAAATACATATTATTATTGAGGGTAATTAAATTAGAGGGTAACTAAAGTTATCAGAAACGGCTTTTTGCCACACCTTGGTAAGAAAGAGGTGGTATATTCTACTCAGCGGGCTACCACACGCCACGCGAACTTACTCGTACTTTCCTTTAAAAGTGGTATTTATTAAAGGTTTGTGTAAAAACGATGTATTACGATATTCAAAAAGATTCAAAATCGTATTTAAGACCCAAGACCTCATTAATAATAATGACATGTATTTGATTTTAAATATTTAAAAAAAATATTATTTTGATTATTTAATGATATTACTGTAGCCGACTGTATTTGATTATCTAGTTTATTTTAATACTGTGGCCGACTGTACTTACAATAGATTCCAGATCCAGATTAGAAAATGTATAAGATAATATACTTGGTCCGTTAATGTAAATAAAGTACACAAGTCGAATATATATAGAGGCTGTAAAGAGATAGCTTTAAGGATTATATTCGTATAAAATGCGAATAAACGCTTTTGCCCAGTGTACACGGAGGCGCCAAGAAACTTTCAATGCAGAATTACCACTAATGGAATTTTAATTAGATGATTTTGCGTCCTGTCTTTAAAGGCATCTATACTGTCTATAAAACTAAAGTAAAAGTCGCAATCCCACTATCCCACATGTGGGTAAGGGCGCTTTTTGGACGCGAAGGAGATCTAAGAAATTATAAAAGTAATAATAAAATTATTTTGCTGTAATCCGCGATAAAGTAAATAGAAAATATATCATCATGTTCTGCCCTTATCTCACCCTTAGTGGGGTCGGCACAACATAAACATGTTGTCACATGATTTGGCTAAGTTTTTTACGACCGGCCGCCTGTGTGACATCAATTTACCTTAGTCGTATTTTACGACACTTCGATAAGAAATGAGGGTGGTCTATTCTGCTCGGCAAGATACTACATTGTATTGCACTATTTATACGTAGTACCTGGCTCAGTAATTTTTAAAAAGATATAAATAAAAATGCAATAAAAAAAATTAAAAAACACAGCTTTGCACTTGACAGCTAAAAATATCATTTACTTTCTATTCCTAATTTGCAGATTTTTAATACCCAAAAACAAACAAAGATTATTCATATTTTTATTTTATTTTTCGCAGCAAAGTATTATTAACATAAGAACAATATAAATATCAAGATTCAACCTTATAACATAAGATTCGCACGTATCTGCATACAATATACAAAGATTCACCAGAGACAAGGAGTCCGCGATCATTGGGCCATAGCTCACAATTACGTGTGCGGAACAGAGTTGCATAACAATACAGTCCGTCTGGACCATTCGTACTGAACCTTTGGTCCATAAGTTGAATAACGATCTATTACTCTCCCACTGCTGGGAATAGACCTCTTCTCACCGTTTTTGGAGAGAAGGATTGGAGCTAAGACCTACCACGCTGCTCCAATGCTGATTGGTAGGTTACACATATCTCCAGAATTCTATAGAGATATGCAGGTTTCCTCACCATGTTTGCCTTCACCGAAAAGCGAGTGATAAATTGCAATTATCAATTACGCACATATGTTTTAAAAATATAAGTTATTGGTGTCTGCCCCGGTTCGAACCCGTGACCTCCGTGAGTCGTACGGTGTTACCGCTGGGTCCATAAAATATTATTACGTTATTTAAAAGTTCTACTTAACGTAGCGCGTTTGCAAAAAAAACGATTAATATTTCTCGACATCAAAAATCGACACCATAAAGTTTATTAATAAATGTTGCAAATTTGAGAGTTGAAGTTTTTAAAGTAATTTTATTCTATATAATCTACAGCTATTTACATAATATATATATATTAAAAACCTTAATCTATTATTAAGGCCAAACTGATTATATAATTTTACATAAAATAAATTTTGCTTAACAGAATTAAGTAAAGAATGTACGAAAACTGCAATAACGACGTGATGTGCGTGTTTGTGGATTGTGTGTGTGCGCGTGCGTGCGCTTATGTTTGTTGTGCGCTTATTCGTGTGTTTGTGTGTCTATGTGTGATAAATAAATATAAATAAATATATATGGGACACTTACACACACGGTCGTCCCTCCCCAAAGTAGGTAACTTAATACTTGTGTTATGGGTGACAGACAACTGGTGAATATATACTTATATATTTTTTAAATACATACTTAAATACAAATATACACCCAGACTCGAAGACCAACAAATTCATTTATAGAAAATGTTGGCCCTCGGTGGGAATCGAACCCACGACCCGTGGAGCTGAAGGCAGGATCACCGACCACTGCTCCAACAGGCCAGTCAAGTCAGGCCAGATGTAGTGAGTTTAGCGTTTTTATGGAAATGAGTGCATAATATTTGTAGATGTAATTTTCGTTATTTCGCAAAGAAGCTGTATTAACCAAAACGGCGTTCCTTGTGCCTAAATTCAGGGGTCATTGGTGCTAATTAAAGGCAGGCAATAAGTTTTTCTGACTAATATTTATGTGCCTTATTGATATTTGCAAATTAGCATACAATGGTTGGTGAAGGAAATCATCGTGAGGAAACTTGTATATCTTCGTAGAATTTTTGGGATGTGTAACCTACCAATCCGCGTTACAACAGCATGGTAAGTCTAAGGCTTTTCTTAAAAAAAAGGGGAGGAAGCTTATGGCCATGGGATAGTAACAGTCCGCAACTTTACAAAAAAGAATAATAATTATAGAATTAGGCGTTACTTTGCGGAGGTCTATAATAAAAAACTAATGAAAATATTATTTTGCTATAATCCGCGATAATAGAAAATATATGTCATGCTAAATGTAGAGTGTACTTTTTGTTTTCATACCTGATACGTGCAAAATTTCTAAAAACTCATGCACTACCCGCCACCAACAATACACAAGCACTGCACACATTCACCACCGCAATCTCAACAATTGTTACGCCCCGTTAAGCATCGTCAGGAGATAGTAGACTTTGTCTCCACAAAAAAGTCGCATTATAGGAAAATAATATTTTCATTAGTTTTGAAAAACATTACAAAAACCTCAACTATTTGCTTGCGTACGTAAGTACATAGACGTGTTTGTTTTTTTGTTTTAAATGTCCTGCGGTCTTATTTATTATTATTTTTTTTAAATTTATATATTATTTATTTATTATACCGCTTTTATACAGTGGCTCCAAAGTTTTCAAGTTTTTGAGTGCGAGTCGCCACTGAACAGAACCCTAGGCCATCAATCAATACACTAATAAATATTAACATAAAAAGATTTTATATTGTATATCAGTTAATTTACTGTTTTGAAAAAAAGGGATTTACGATTCAAATGTTCAGCGCATCTGGTTATGACGTCACTATTTGACTGTTTTATTATGTCTGCGACAGAGAATATAGAACACTGTTAGGGTCGCCTGGACTCATATGTTTGATCCTTAAAGATCGTATATATTAATAAGTAACCAAGCTTTCCTAGCTTAGTGGTTTAATGGCATAGTACAAAATACATTGTCGTTTAATGCAAGCCAAATATAAAATTAATCACAGATATTCAAGCGTCATTTTAATACAGGCACTACGACAACAGCTTAGTTTTATTTAAACTTGTGGTAACATTTTATTTAACAGTCTTAGATTTAAACCAGGTTACTAAGAACGGGAACTTTGTTGGGCAATAAAAGAAAACGATCAAAGAAATGTGTATGCGAATGAGATGAGAATGTTAAGGTGGATGTGTGGTGTGACAAAACTGGATAAAATAGTAATGAGTATATAAGGGGAAGTCTGAAAGTTGCGCCCATTACAGAAAAGATGAGAAGTGCGAGACTAAGTTGGTATGGTCATGTCATGAGGAGGGATGAAACAGATGGATATATGACTAGGGGGAGACCGAAAAATAGATGGATTGTGTGAATGATATGCATGTTAAAGGAGTTGCACCAGAGTTGACGAATGATAGAGAAGAATAGAAGAAGATATTGTGCCGACCCCACTTAGAGTGGGATAAATGTATGAGAATAATGATGACTAATAACGGGAACAGTAGTATTTAAGCTCTTGTCAATTTCTATACGATATCATATCTTACCTGAATCTCTTCGCAACATCATGCTCCGTAGAGTGACGGCTAGCAAAGTCAAAAAAATGTAAATCACACAACTCAACACGACAAAGAATAAAGTCGTGAAGAAGAATGTCTTAGAACAATCTCAGGGATAAATGTAAACCACCAACCTGTAGTGGATCACCATGATGAGTTAAGCTTTTCAAAGCAGATCTTTATCCAATAATGGAAAATTATTATACAACCTGTAACTTTTACTTTTTACGTAAAAACTAAAATAAAAGCATAGATTATAGAATGCACTTTTGTTCGTATTCGAAACGGGTAAAGAATTTTTATCATGCTCAGTCATCTGATGGCAAATAAAACCATTCAACTAAGTTTGATAAAAAAACATAGAAACTCAGCGACGGCTAGAGTAACCACGATTACTAAAACAGCGGACAGATTTTTTTTTTAATTTAGAGCGATTTTTTATTAATCTACTTATAAATTACTGAAATCAATAACATGTTAAAAAATACAATACAGAGTTCCGTCACGTTGACATTTTTCGGAATAATTTATAAAATTTTAGAAAATAATTTGTAATTACTCTGCTCTACTCTTATTGTTATTATATTAAAATTAATGAAGATCTTTACTATTTATTAATAAGTTTTAGTATCATCAATGTTATAAGAACAATTAAACTTTGTTTTCCAAATATTAAAAATAGATTGAAAAAGAGAGAATATTCTAAATATATGTATATTTAGAATACCTTGGTTCTTCTCGGTAAGAGCAACATCACGAACCAAGTGTAGCTTCATTGAATCTAATTGATCCTTGACGATTCAAAAATTTTTGGAAAAAGCTTACTTGAATAAAGAGTATTTGGATTTGATTATTAACGATTCACTGGTTATTCCTCTAAAAATGTTTTTAGAGTTTATTTTTCGACTTTCGAGTTCGACATAAGATTAGAATAGCAGACCAATTTTAATTTAATATTCACGAGATACAAAGTTATCCTTTATTTTTTAAACCTCCGATAACGCATAACGCAATAGTCGGGTCACAAATGTATGACATATACAATTAATTAGATGTCAATCAACCTTGTCAAAATGAGGTTTGACTAACGAACTAAAATATTATATTATTTTAGAATTTTGATTTGCATATTAACTTAATGTTGGAATGTTATATTATGTTTTGGAAATTTAATGATTTCAAATTGTTAAAACATTAATGTTACATTAGCAATTAAAACGTATTTTTATCACATCAGTTATTGTTATGGCCAACTTATGCGTTTTCTGCTAACTTTATAAGTAAATATTTTTCTTTTTTCACTTTTCCAGGGCTTAGAAGTGCGACTTCTAAGCACAGTACTAACAAAATTTTCTAACTTTTTTGTCACTCTATCAATACCCATATCAATTATTTTTTTTATAAAGTGAACTAAGTTATAATCTGTGGAGGAAATAATGTTGCATGAAATATAGACTGTTTATTCAGTATTAAATACAAGTTTCAAAATGTCAGATATTATCAATATGACATTACGATAATTTAAACAATTGGAAGGATATATTAAAATAATATTCACGCTTCATAAATATGCACTAGTAATTAACGATTTTCGTTAATTACTGAGTTTTATTTACCTTTTAGACTTTATAAGCCTTGATAATTTATACGTTATTTCATAAACCTTAACCCAATATTAACATGATCTTTAATTTTTATCATTCAAACATTGTTTTAAAATGCAGCTCTTACTCAGAAAGTATATATATATATATATATATATATATATATAAAAATTATACTTTAACCCGATATTCAACTTCGTCATTCAATTAGATATTACATAGTAAATTGCATTTAGTTAATATGCTAAAGTTAATGACAAAACGCAGACACTAAATAACACCGTCATTAATGTTTTCTAACATGCGCTCAGTATTTAATGGTTACATTACCATAATCTTTTTATGCGGTAATCTACACTTAATATGCAACGATGTTTAGAATCACGACATAACATTTTATTATTAAATGGAACTGAAATAACTATAACTATTACTAATATTAGTAATTATACTAATCACTATCATGTCTCATTCTATTCTGATAGCACTTCATCACACTGTTAAATAAAATCTAGTCAAGAATTATTAAGAAAAATCCCTGGTAGCTGATTACTAAACAGATCATAGAGCCACGAAAGCTTAGCAGTTAGGTGCGGAAATTGCGTGGTTTACTAAATAATAACAGTATCTAACTGGTAGAACTAAGACGTTTTATTAACAAATAGAAGATCCTAATACAACCGACTTATATCGGCTTGAAGTGTAATCTTGGTTGGATAACAACCATTTATCAGAGAGTCCTGTGTCTAACAAAGTCTTATCGTTTGATACACTAAGATTTATTTGTTTGTTATTTCATTTTAAAACTAAATCTGTTAATTAAAATACGAGATAAAATCAATAGCAATATTTCCACATATTAAATATTTCAAGACAGCAAAGTATTCACATCTGTTCAAGGTACTAAAACCTGATGTCTGATATATAAAACCAGTGGCAGTCTATTTGGCTGATGCAACGGAGTGGAAGACTTGCGTCAGCCTTGTTTTTCATTTATTAGTCCAAGAGTGGAGGAGTAAAAAGAACTTAAAAATATTCTATTCAAAGTTCAAAATCAATGTACAGTTTTTTCTCACGCAAAAGATATAATTTATTTATTGTATGCACATAACAAAAGATATTTTGATATTTAATGATAAGGATTTAATAAATTCACTTAATAAAAATTGAGAATGTACTATTTAATTTTTTTTTTCACAATTCTGCAAACAAATAAAACAAAGAATTTATTGACTTGCACAGATATGTATGTCAAGTAAGCACATGAATCATTTGAGGATAGGCAAATAAAACATAACCATTTGGATGTCACGAGTATGAAATGCAATCATACAAACGCAATAGAAATATTGAAAGCAGACGATAGATTAGACTTTGCTATAAAGTCTAAAGACAGGAAATTATTTCTAAAGTAAAATTTATTTCTGGGACGAGAAGATAGTTTATAAGAGTATAAGATGCCAATAAATGATAGCAGTTTCGAGCACTGCGAAATCTGAAGATCGAAGAAAAGATCTCAAAGATAAGAAAGACCTCTCCCAAAAATATGAATGATCTCAAATGAACTGGCAGGAAGCATGAATATAAGTGTCGGACGGCCGTAACACATGAAAATCTTTTACAAATACATACCTCTATCCAACAGTAAGTGATTTTCAACACGGACTAGTAAAACCATGTAGGTTGCCTGTTTGTTACTTCGAAATCAATTCGTTAATATCAACAATATTATAATGCGGGCAACATTATTATATTGTTGATGTTAACGAATTGATTTCAACTTCGTTCGGGTCGTGTTCAATGTTATAATACCCTTAATAACGTTTTATTTTTTTCGCTTCCAAAGAAATAAAGTATTTTTAACTGTATATGAACTGATATATAGCTATATAACTTTAATCGTGCCGAACTTATTCAATATCGGTCCATCGCGATTGCCGTAGAAAGCACAACAGACAGCATTAGTATTGATATTTCATTATCATCTTCCTGCCCTTTTCCCACTCTAAGTGGGGTCGGCACAACATGTTATAAACATGCTGTAACGTGATTTGGCTGCGTTTTTACGACCGGCCGCCTGCCTGACGTCAACTTACCTCTGTCGTGTTTTACGACACTTCGGTAAGAAAGAGGGTGGTCTATTCTACTAAACCGGATACCACACGGTGGGTCAACTTACCTAAGTCACCTTTTACGATACCTCGGTAAGAAATGAGGTTGGTCTATTCTACTCAGCCGTATACCACACGGCAGGTATACTTCCCTTAATTGCCTTTTATGACACCTCGGTAAGAAATGCGGGTGATAGCATTCTATTCAGCCGGATACCACACGGCGTAAAGTACAGAATTTACACGTGTTTAAAATTAAATAAGTACAAATCGTTATGTATAACGTTGTTTGTTTCATGTAAAAAATATCATATAATATGCTCATTATATGTGAAGAGCTCGGAACGGATTCTAAGTAATAATTCATTTAGAACGGTCACGTATAATTAATTCCAAAGAAAAAATAAGTAACGTTATTTGGCTTACTTGACCTTCATTAAAATCAGTATATTCACAACAAAATAGTAAAAAAAAATATTATAAGTGTATACGGTTGCATTGTACAATGAGCAATAATTAATTACAATGTAACTGACACGTGTTAAAATGGAACAATTTTTTGAATTTTCTCAGTACTAATCAAAATCAGTCTAAAGACGGCACGTAAAGTTAAAGTCATGTAATTTATTATACTTATTTATTTTTATTTATAAAAAACTTATTTATCTTAATCCGTTTTTTTACAAAAAAAAAAGTTGACAATATGTTTAGATATATTTCTATGGGCAAACGATATTAATCAACTAACAAAACTTTTAACTAACAAGTTCATTTTCAATTTTATTCAATTAAAAGTAAAATATGATAATATTGTAAAAAAAATATTTTAGTTGTTAGCACTCCAAATATATTTTGTTATTTAAAATATAAATTATTATATCTATAATATATAAATATATTGTATCATTATATAATATATAAATATATTGTATCATTATATAATATATAAATATATTGTATCATTTTTATTGTATTCATCCCTTGATAATTATTAATTTATTAACCCATTTATTTTTATTGTTACCACTTTTAATACTATTCTCTAAAATAATTTATAAATAATTATGTTAATTATATATTCGCTTCCTAAACAAGTGAACTTGGTACTGGAACGATATTTACAAAATTCATTGTTACCCTACATCTTTTCAACACGAATCTGTCAGCTAATCTTGTTGAAGTCGATTTAAAAAAGATAAAAAAATAATTATCAGAGTTTTTAATGGCGTTTCAGAAGTCAAGACGTGGAAACGGGTTCAAGAAATTGTTGGCGAAATATTTTTTGATGAATGAACTTAGAGATATTTAGCGGGCCATGACGTTTCGTTTGTCGTTAGCAATCGTCAGTCACTAAGAAACTCCATTGTTATTAACACTTTTTGTGAATGGAGAGAACGGCTAATAATACTTCTATTTTATGAGCGTGACAAAATGTAAGACGCTTTGTTTTTAACATAATTTATGTTATACAACTGTCGTATAGTAATGGCTTGTGTATTTTGCATTTTCTGAGACATGTAAGAAATATTGTTTTTAATTATATTATACAATTTATTAATCTCACAATCTAACAGTCACTTTTACGATCACACACACACACTAACCAACCAATCGCTATTTTCGTTATACCTAATGTTAAATGGACTAAAATTTACAGTTTTCTTTAATTTTTGAACGTAAATCAATACTTAAAACAAAATCAAAAAAACTGTGTAATTAATACATCAATGTTACCAACCAATTGTATTTTGAAAATGTCGTCCCCCATATCTGAAGTCCAATAACCTACCCATTACGACTCGAGCCTTAATACAACTTGTTGGGAAAATGGCTTCTTCCAGACAAGATTACAGCAGTTTAAAAACACCGTTAAAAAGAAGCAAATACAAAGCTTACTACACTGTTAAAGATTACTTAGATAATAAGAATACTCGGATATAGCTACTGTTTGACCCTGTACTAGACGGTGATGACTAAATGTAGCAAGTTAAAAAAATATTTTTTAAAACAGCAACCGCCGAGTTTCTTGGTAGCACTTCTCAGTAGGAACAGCTTTCCTAACCAGCAGCAGAATTGACGATCTAAAGGCACTTGTTTACAAGTTTACTTGAATAAATAATATTTTGAATTTGAATAGATGATCAATTCGAAGTTTATATAAACACTCACGTGATGTATATCATAATGGAGGATGCTCTCGATGTAAGTGGGCAGCTGGTTGACAACTGTGAAGTATCCAAACACGGATGCACCGTGCGTTATGACGATGGCCCACACCGGTGGTGACGTCAGCAAACTGCGCCATGGCACAGACGTGTGCTGTGAAAGATTACAAGAATAAGGAAAAAGGATTTCCTACATCTAACTTAAACGTTAAACATGTATTTATCCTTATGTGTGGTATCCGGCTGAATATAATAGTACCACCCTCGTTTCTTACCGAGGTGTCGTAAAAGGCGACTAAGGTAAGTTGACCCGCCGTGTGGTAGCCGGCTGAGTAGAATAGACCAATCCCATTTCTTACCGAGGTGTCTTAAAAGGCGACTAAGGTAAGTTGACCAACCGTGTGGTATTCGGTTTAGTAGAATAGAACACCCTCTTTCTTACCGAGGTGTCGTAAAATACGACAGAGGTAACTTGACGTCAGGCAGGCGGCCGGTCGTAAAACGCAGCCAAATCATGTGACAGCATGTTTATAACATGTTGTGCCGACCCCACTTAGAGTGGGATAAGGGCAGGAAGATGATGAAAGTCTGTATGTCTGTTACACTTTCACGACTAATCCGGTGCAGCGATATAGATGAAATTTAGAGCAATTGTAGCTATATATAATTGTGAGCATTTTAACATTTACGTTTATGTATATAAAGTCGCGGGTACAGCTTGTGTCTCAAAAATGTGAAATGTCTGTCTGTCTGTTACTTAAAAGGCTAATCCGTTGGACTAATATTGATGAAATAATACAATAACAAGTTCTACACCGGAATAACATAAAACAAATTTCCGCATCTTTCGTGAACAGAGAAAAGAACACTTTGCATTATTAAGGGTAATTAAAAGTGGACGCGAACGAATTCGCGATTACCATTTGTCTTCAGGCAGAGCATTATCATTATGAATTTATTTTTGAACATGTTAATTTAAGAAAAGTTATGTGATCAATAGGCCTTAGGGTATTTTAAATCGGGACTGAATACACAAGCGAAGTAACTTGTAAAAGCTAGGTAATAAATACATTATTGTAATGAATATATTTGTTGTCCGCGTTCTTTAGTCTATGATTCGACATAAATATATATTTATATATGGAGTTTCCACATAACATGGATCAAACTTGTTTTCCGCCAATTACTTACCCGTGTAAAAACCACCGATGGAAAATATTATCTGCAAATGTTTAAAAATAACGAATATACACATACTTTAGTATTTAATGACTCGACAACAAACACAACAAGGAAAATAACAAAAATATTATCTGTGCAGTAGGCATTTATTACGTACGTGTATAAAAAAATTGTACAAGTCAATCGTGAAATTCGAATAGTAATTCACTGCTCTTTAATAAATTAAACCAGGAATTCTAATAGAACAAGATTTAAAAAATCAAGGCCACATCAAATATCAAGACTAAAAATGAATACTAGTTCACGCCTTCGGCGAAGTCAGCCTTTTATTACTTCATAACCTTAAAATAATTAAGATAATTAAGTTCAAGATAGTCCCAACCGTTCAACTATTTCAATACTAAGCTGCGTTCGCACTTTCTAAGGGACCTAAACTTTTTCTATATAAATAACTATATAAATAACTAAATGTGCGGCTTCGTCCGCGTATAAATCAATCTGTCAGAAAGTTTTTTCTACATAAATCCTGACCGCGTGGAATTCTAGGATAAAACGCCTATATGCTGTAGACCGCAACCACCTCTATCTTCCAGTGAAAGTCTCATCAAAATTGGCTAAGCCGTGCCGGAAAATGTACAAATAACATAAAACTTCCTCAAAAGTCTTTTAGTAAAAACAGTACAAAAGTTCATCCAGTAGATTTTAAGAAAATTGATCACGTACAGATAGACAGCTTTAGGGAACTTTATACTATGTTTACGTAATGATCATACAGTGTGCTATTCACCAACTCATTTCTGTATTGGAAAATTGCTTTTACTAAGTAGAGCCAGCAAGAAACTCGGTGATTGCTTTTTCTCAAAATATAATTCATATAACTAATTACACTTTTGTCATTGACATCTTGTGCAAGGTCAAAAAGTAGCTACATCCAAGCATTCCTATAATTTATATCCTCAATAGTATAATTCCTTTTATATATTAGCCTTCTTTAAATAGTTACAACATTTAATAATATTTATACACAATACTCACGCCTTTGTTAGTGTCCTGAGGTAGTGCTTTCATCAGATAATTGCGCTCCGTATCAGAGATGCGGGGATGCTGTGCGGGCGTGTCGTACACAACCGCAAACCAAGCCACCGACCACATCACACCGATTATACCTGAATAACCAAAAGGGTTAAAATAGGCGAGCACTGGTGAAATCTTAACGGCCGAAAGCAGGGTTTTAAATGTAAACTTCGATCATTATATTGAAGCAGAAATAAAAACCTTTGTTCGGCAATAGCATACTAAGCCAGTCTATTCAATAGAGAGATGAAGTATATTACAATTGTAATGTGGTTTATGGTTATACAACAATATAAGAGCAATTCACAAAAAATAAAATTTTAACAGTAAAAAATATAATAAGTTTCTAAACAAATTTGTTGCCCTTAAATTTAATAAACTGTATAATTTACATTAAAGGAATATTTCCGAAAAGGATTATTCATATTTAAAAGCCTGCTTGTTAGTAAATCATAAATAATTATTCTTCAGAAAAATACTTATACAATATACATCAATAATAGGAATATCCTAGTTATATAACTTAAATGGAGAGCCTATTATACAACTTAGTTATGAAACTGTTCGCACTTTCAGACTTTGTAATATTTGTTAGTATTATTTACAGTCTAAATAAAATTTTACATATTGTATAATATAATGCTATTGCCTAATAGTTCACCCAAAATATACATATGGTATAGAATATAGCCTATATCATTACCTAGTTACATTAAATCGGGCTTCTGTGAAATCGTGGCATTTATTAAACCTTTATGTTAGCCGAGTAGAATAGACCACCCTCATTAAGTAAAAGGCGACTAAGGTAAGTCGACCCACCGTGTGGTATCCGGTTAAGTAGAATATACCACCGTCCTTCTTACCGAGGTGTCGTAAAATACGACGTCGTAAAAATGCTGCCAAATCGTGCCGACCCCACTTAGAGTGGGATAAGGGCAGGAGGATATATTGTACAATATAATGCTATTAGTAGCCTATATCATTACCTAGTAACAGACTAAAATCAAGCTTCTCTGAAATCGTAGCATTTATTAAACCTTTATGTTACTCAATGCTCAAATTTATATTTTCATTTCGGAACGCCACAGTAGTGCAAACCACATACACACACAAATACACACAAACACACATACACACGCACACACACACACACGCACGCACGCACGCACACACACACACACACACACACACACACACTTTAGTATGAATAATGTTAATAGGATATAAATAGTTAAAACATTGCCATAGTTGTTTCTCTTATCATCATAATTTACTGGCTTAATTATTGGTAAACGATAACGGGATTCAAGATTACAAGAATAATAATTGATAGTTAATTGTAGATAAATTTTTAATTTGTTTCATAAATGAGTGAGAAATCTGGTTTACAAATATAAAAGGAAAAAACATACAGCCCAGTTGCTATCTTTTTTGTGTCATCTTTGCCTTTCAAAAATTCTTTTGCCTCCCTACCTATGAATTTTGATATAATATTTCTCTTCTTAAATTGTTCACATAAGATATCAAATGATAGATTTTAGGAAGAATAATTTGCTTGTTTCGTTAAACTTGGCACCGTGAGGTATCCGGTTGAGTAAAATAGACCACCCTTCTTACCGAGGAGTCGTAAAATACGACTAAGGTAAGTTGACGTCAGGCAGGCGGCCGGTCGTAGAAACGCAGCCAAATCATGTGACAGCATGTTGTGCCGACCCCACTTGAGTGGGATAAGGGCGGGTAGATGATGTTCCATGGATAAACATAGAACATGTAACTTTATTCTTCTAATGGGGCGATATATTATTCTTAGTTTGACCAAAAATAAAAGAATTACCAGTGAAATAGAAAGCGGACTCCCAGCCGAAATGTGCTATGAGGAAACCACAAATCGGCATCGTGATGGCGGCACCAAGGGACGAAGCTGTAACAAAACATAACATATAGGTAACTCAAAAGATAGACAGATTAAAATATAAACAACCGGGTCACATCGCGATAATCCCGTTACCTTTGTATAAGGTTCAACGTTTCGGCAGAGTTGCGAGTTGAGAGTACTACGAGTAGTACTCGGGAACGAAGACGCCGCGGCGCTTCAGTCAGTTCGTGACCACGGTGGATGCAACTCTGCCGAAACGTTGAACCTTATACAAAGGTAACGGGATTATCGCGATGTGACCCGGTTGTTTATATTTTAATTAGTATGAATCGCGAAAGTTTAAAATCTTCTAGATAGACAGATATTTTCAACTACCTCTAGTAGTATTCGTATAGGAATAATGGATAGTCGTTTTGGGAGAGGAGATTGATTTAAAGGACCATTCAAATCAAATCAAAATAATCTTTATTCAAATAAGCTCTTTCAAACACTTTTGAATCGTCAAGGATCAATATGATTAATAAAACTACAACTGGTTCGGAATGTTGCTCTTACCGAGAAGAATCAGAAAGAAACTCGGCAGTCAATCTTTTAAACATTTTCAATTTTACATTATTCAACCGCAGTCGTATGAAGCTGAAAGGATTTTCAAATTCAGGCTTTTTTATCAACCAAATAATCTTCAATTCTGCTGATATGCTTTATGTATAAGAATATCTCTTATACAGCACAGATTACTGATACAGAAAGCCTCCTATTTAGGATCATAAAAATGATAAAATACAAGGGTTTAGCTTCGACCTTGCACAAGATAGCAATAACGAAGTGTAAATGTTAAGAAACTTAGTATGTAGAGGATTTTGGGGGCAACGAATTTATCTAGTTAAGTTTCAAAAAAAAAATGTCTTTTGATCACTGTTTTCGGGCACTAAAAAAACGGCGTTAATAGAAATAGAATGCAAAGCTTAACTTTGCTGTCATTAATAAAGTCATTACGACTTTATAAGCGGTGGATTAAAAAATGAAATATCTTGGACTTTATTATACATATAATATATAATGAAGTCCAAGATGTTATCGGCCCTTGCTTTCTTTTTTTTATATCTTATAATAAAATAAGTGAGCAAAGCTCGGTCACATAAATTAATAGATATTGCGTAGTGAAAATGATATTGTAATCGTAGCATAATAATATTATTAATTTCAAAGGGCTCATTAATCTATCACAGCCCTAATAAGGTCATTAAAGCTGATCACTTGAGGGTGTCCTCAAGAACTGGGTCTAGGTACTTCAGAGGAAAATTAACTGATTAACAGTTTTATTAGCACCTTCCTACATCGACCTCTCTTGAAAGTTCGCTATTAGAATTTATTATGTGTATTATTTGCGAATTGTTTTCCTGAATTTCGCGTGACTAATATTAAGGTTAAAGGAAAAGTTAGGTTTCTCATTATCCTATCCTAAACTAAGTATGGTCAACCATTCTCTGGTATCATTCGTGAACTCTGGCGCTGATTTATTATATGCATGTCATATTTTACACAATCCTCTTTTTTGCCTCCCTCTATTCATTGCGTGAAAGCCTGTCATGCTTCACAATATTCAACCATCTCTTTTTAGGCCTCCCTCTAATCACACTTAATATAGTTGCCATGTAAAATCCGGCTGAGTAGGATCGACCATCCTTATTTCTTAGTGTCGTAAATGGCGACTAAATTGAACCAACGCTGCCCTAACGGATAAATTAAGTCAAAAATATGTCCCAGGAGGGTTGGCGGCAGGTAAGGCGATTGTAAAATACTTGTCAAATCCTACTATAACATGGTTCCCAGAATTGTAAGGGTTCTGACTCTTTTTAAATCTAAGAATAGAAATCAAATCTAAGCTTTCTATAATCGCCGACTAAGAATGTGTAGGGTCGATAATGATCTCTCGTCCAAATTTTTGGATCTAGACATTTTTGATTTTCGTGAGTCATCATTTAAAAGGATTGTCGAGTGTTGTTACTTCTGGTAGTGCTGTTCAAGAAATTATAAAATAATAAAATTAGACTATTACTATTACATTCCTTAGCTTTAATTTTAGAATAAGTTTATTATTGCAACATGTTTTTCTTTTTCTCCCTCTTTTGTACATGCATATTATGGTGAGCAACTCCATTATAAATATAAATACATATGTATACATCTTAAGTATAATCGTGTTGTGTTGTATAATCGTGTTTTGTGTGTCTAATAAAATAAACGTAGAATTAGTTTAGAATATCAGCACTAACCTATCGTCACTTTGTGTCGCCTCTGTCGTCGCGATACGCAGTTTTATCAACTACCGTCATTTATTTCAATGTTTCGGTCTTGATTAAATTTATCTCCTATTTATCAATTACACGTAATTGGCATAGTGGATTAGGGAATTCACATCGATCATCGACCAAGCGATAAAAATTCCTAAAAATTTCCAAACATCTAATCGCTTACGGAAGTACAAGTCATTATAAGTATATTTTTTATAAATAATTGATAACTTATCATCATTATTGGATAAAAACAATTTGATTACGTAGTTACTATAATTACACAATGTTTAACAATATATTAGTCAATACAAATGTACGTAACATTTTTTATGACTGACTTTATAACCTAATATTGATAACACTTAAATTTATACTAATATATAAAGCTGAAAAGTTTGTTTGTTTGAACGCGCTAATCTCAGAAACTACTGGACCGATGTGATAAATTCTTTAAGTGTAAGATAGTCCATTTATCGGGGAAGACTATATAACATCACGCTAAAATAAATAGGAGAGGAGCTGCAATAAAAGATATTCCAAAAACAGCAAAATTTAAAGCTTTCCTTGCGTGCACTAAGTAAACATTGTACATGTGCTTTTTTACTTTTTCTTTGCCTCTTTTGGCTATATTTATAAAAAGAAAAAACGGTTAGTTCTTCGGAAACAGAAAAACATATTATAAACTGGCTGTGTGTTCGAAAAAAATAATATTTTTAATGAAAATTTAGAACATAAAATTATTGTGAGTTAGCAACACACAGTGTTGATATGTGCAAATACAGTAGTGTTTTTTATTAACCTAACATTCAGTCAATAATGGAAACTCACAGTTAGTCATTACATCGTCATTATATTGGCGCCGAGGAATCATCGCATTTGATAAGGTTATTATTATCCATTTTATGAAAATAACTCGTAAATCTGATGTGTCTTGTAATAGAGTAACGTTGTATGACAAAAAATTACTGAAAAAATATTGACACAGATATCGTCAGTGAACTATGAACCTGAACTTTATTAGCGACCAAAACTCAAGACTTGTATTAATTTATGATAACGAAGTTTTACAAACTTCGTTTTGCGTGAACTGTTGACGCGAAATACTAATTATTATAAATGCAAAAGTTTGTGAGTTTAGATGCATGTTTGTTATTCTTTCACGGCGAATCCGCTGAACCAATATCGATGAACATTGGCACTATTTTTCCTTATATGTAAGGATAACATATAGGCTATAGAAATCCTGTTAGTTCCACAGGAATAGGATGACATTGAAAATCATCATCATCTATTATCAAACTATCACGCGAAAGTAGAACCGCAAACAAAGTTGCGGTTAAAACCTAGTATGTATATGTTATATTTACCAGTTTTCAATCATAACACAAGTATTAAATTACTTTGGGGACGGATGATCGTATGTGAAAGTGTACAAAATAAAAAAAATAAAAAAACTTTGCCACTGAATAAGATGCTAAATCTATACTAATATATAAAGCTGAAGATTTGTCTGTTTGTTTGTTTGTTTGTTTGTTTGATTGTTTAAACGCTCTAATCTCAAGAACTACTGAACCGATTTTTAATGTAAGATAGTCCATTAATTGAGGAAGGCTATAGGCTACATAACATCACGCTAAGATGAATAGGAGAGGAGCAGGAATAAAAAATATTACGAAAACGGCAAAATTTAAAGCTTTCCTGGCGTGCGCTGAGTAAACAAAAGTTATTCAAAAATAATGTATTACAAAACACATAGCAAATACTATATTACAGTTTTAATCATTCCTCGCGGGCGGAGCCGCTGGCGTTTGCTAGTCTATACTAATATTATAAAGAGGAAAAATTTGTATGTATGTTTGTAATGTTTTCACGCAAAAACTTCCGGACCGATTCAAAAATTCTTTCACCATTAGAAAGCTTTGTAGGGACAAAAGGTAATAATGCTATTTAAGCTAATAGGCGGCTACTTGTATAATAATGAAATTTCAGTCGCAATAAAACACACTAAGAAGTAACACGTATTTTAATTTCCGTCAACTACAAAAGGTCTGACTTGAAGTAAAGTTAATTTAATAGGGTATCATTTAATTCTATTCAATCCACATAAAAAGCCTAAAAGCTGCATCTTTACTGAGCAACATAGGCTATATTACTTTTCAAATATCCGTAATAAAATGTAATAAGGTGTAAAAAAATTAGTCATAAAAATCTGTAATCGTATGCACTGCGGAAACTATTGATGATATATTTAACTAAAATAAATATATAGTCCAACTTAGTAGACTTTCCACTGCCACGTATGTACGCGGGTAAAACCGCAGGATATTACTAGTGGTAAAATAAGACACGCCGACGAATCGTCACAGGTGATAACGTATCAACGCGTCTGTTTATCAAGACATTAAAATATGATTTACAGATGACGCCATATATGATGATATATGTAGGAGGCATGTCATAAAGGGACGATTGAGAAAATTTTCCTACATGACCTGGTTATCTGAATCAAACTACTCTAGTTTAATTTAGAACAATAATTGCTTTTATCCGCGATAGCCGTGTGGTATCCGGCTGAGTAGAATAGACCAACCTCGTTTCTTACCGAGGTGTCGTAAAAGGCGACTAAGGTTAGTTGACCTACCGTGTGGTATCCGGTTTAGAAGAATAGACCACCCTCTTTCTTACCGAGGTGTCGTAAAATACGACTCAGGTAAGTTGACATCAGGCAGGCGGCCGGTCGTAAAAACGCAGCCAAATCATGTAACAACAAGTTTATAACATGTTGTGCCGACCCCACTTAGAGTGGGATAAGGGCAGGAGGATATATATAGCTTTTATCCGCGACTTCGTTCCCGTGAACTGTTTTCGTGGGATAGGATAATAATAGATGGCGCTTTTCAATGTCATCTTATTCGTGTAGAATTAACAAGATTCCTATAGCCTATATGATATTTGGATGTACACAATAATTGTGCCAAATTTCATCGATATCGGTTCAGCAGATTCGCCGTGAAAGAGTAACAAACATACATCCATACTCACAAACTTTCGCATTTATAATATTAATAGTAAGACTGTGTTTGTCCGTTGACACAGGTCAAGTTATAAGTAGAAGTTATTATTCTTATTCTATTCTAAAATAATTACTATTTTTAAATAATTATCATGTGAAACTTCCTTATCATAAATTAAAATAAGTCTTTACTTTTTGATCACTAATAAAAAAGTAATAATAAAATTATTTTGCTATAATCCGCGAAGTAAAATAGGAAATATATATAATGCTAAATGTAAGTGGACAATCGGTTATCATACCTGATACATGCAGGATTCGTAAAAACACATGCACAAACCTCCACCACCGCCACCACAATACACAAGCACTATATACGTTCACTATCACAAACTCATCAATCGTTTCGCCCCGCAACCGAAGCATCATCAGGAGATAGACTCCAACACCAAAATCGCAAAGCACCGATTGTCCACTTACATTTAGCATTATATATATTTTCTATTTTACTTCTTTGCGGATTATAGCAAAATAATATTATTATTACTGTTGTATTATAAGCTGTGATGGCCTAGCGGTGCGACCGTGTGAATCTCTAGACACGATCATGGGTTCAAACCCGGGCAGACACCAATGAGTTTTTCTAATAAAACTTATGTGTCTAATTGATAATTGCAATTTATCACACGCTTTTCGGTAAAGGAAAACATCGTGAGGAAACCTGCATATCTCTAGAGAATCCTAGGGATATGTGTAACCTACCAATCCGCATTCGAGCAGCGTGGTAGGTCTAAGCTCCAACCCTTCTCTCCAAAAATGGAGAGAGGAGGCCTATGCCCAGCAGTGGGATAGTAACAGGCCGTTACTTACTTACTTTTTTACTTTACTTTTGTATTATGGATCTCCGCAAAGTAACGCCTAATTCTATAAATTATCACAAATAAAAAAATCTATTTCGTCTCAATTTAGTTAAATATATGAGTAATGAGATTAGTGTATGTAATTATTATTGTTAAAATGAATAACGTGTGAAACTTCCTTATCACAAATTAAAACAAGTTATTTTTGGGCACTAATAAAAAGGCTATTGCGTCTTGTCAATTCAGAATTAAATACGAATATGTTTGTGGGTGTTGTTGTGTGTGTGTAAAAAGTAGCGGCCTGTTATAATCCCACTGCTGGGAATAGGCCTCTTCTCTCCGTTATAGGAGAGAAGGATTGGAGCTAAGACCTACCACGCTGCTCCAATGCGGATTGGTAGGTTACACATATCTCCAGAATTCTCTAGAGATATGCAGGTTTCCTCTCGATGTTTTCCTTCACCGAAAAGCGTGTGATAAATTGCAATTATCAATTAGACACATAAGTTTTTTTAAAATAGAAAACTCATTGGTGTCTGCCCGGGTTTGAACCCAT
Source organism: Morpho achilles (assembly GCA_947086495.1). Classification (NCBI taxonomy): domain Eukaryota; kingdom Metazoa; phylum Arthropoda; class Insecta; order Lepidoptera; family Nymphalidae; genus Morpho; species Morpho achilles. The sequence continues at coordinate 14,283,949 of CAMTZB010000016.1, forward strand.
GATCGTCTCTAGAGATTCACACGGTCGCACCGCTAGGCCATCACAGCTTTTTTTGTATGTGTGTACATATAGTTGTGTGTGTGTACATATAGTTGTGTGTGTGTACATATAGTTTAAGTATAAAACGTATAAACTTTAGTTATTTGGCTTTAAATCTTCAGTTTGTGAATAAGAAGTAATTATTATCTATCAACAAACTGAGTTTCGTATCAATTCATCACCGTCCTGCCCTTATCCCACTCTAAGTGGGGTCGTCACATAATTTGGCTACGTATTTTACGTCTTGCCGCCTGCCTGACGTCAATTTACCTTAGTCGTATTTTACGACACCTCAGTAAGAAATAGGAGAGGTCTATTGTATTCAACCAAATACCACACGGCGCGGCGGCTCAACGTACCGTAGTCATTTTTTACGACACCTCGGTTATTAATGAGAGTGGTCTTTTTAATCAGCAGGATATCACACGGCCATGTATATATAATATTTTTTGTCCCGCGTCTATAATAATCAGTAATTTAAACAGTTCACCTATCGATTAGTAATCATAACAGTTCAAAACTCAGAATTCTGAATATAGGACGGTCGCGTTCAAAATTATATCATTGCAACCCGGAGGAGTCTAATTTTGCATACCTACTCATGAATATTTGATAATTGCATTTTATCACACGCTTTTCGGTGAAGGAAAACATCGTGAGGAAACCTGCATATATCTAGAGAATTCTGGAGATTTGTGTAAACTATAAATCCGCATTGGAGCAGCGTGGTAGGTCTTAGCTCCAATCCTTCTCTCCAAAAAACGAAGAGAAGAGGCCTATTCCCAGCAGTGGGACAGTAACAAGCCGCTACTTACTTACTTAGGTACTTATGAATATTTGATGCGTATCTTGTATAATCGTCACACAATGACTCCACAGCCCACGTGACCGCGAGCCCCATACGAAAATAACGCTTCTACGAACTGGATAACCGCGCATAGCAACGGTTGCGCAAGGTTAATTCGCGCGGTCAAATCGCATCAGCCAATAGGAGCGCGCCATCGCGGTGACGTCAGCGACCACGCCTGCGCGCGCCTCCGCCGCCATGTTGCCGCTCTCAAAGCGTATCGAAGCGTACGCCGAACGATAACAATAATATGCGAGAACGACGTCGGAAATTGCTTGATAACAAAGCCGTTTACAATGGAATTTAATCTCCGGTCAAGGCTTTTTAATAAGAGTGGTGCGTCTTACATCGCCTAATTGTCAATTTGTGTATTTACGTCAGCCATTGTTAAATGTATAGTAGCTTAACATTACAATGTTTTCAATTGAATCTACATAAACATGCTTCGACAATTCATTGATGATTTTTCTTTATCAATGCATTACGGTACCATGAACTGGAGATGCATATATACTATGCAGGACTAAATGAAGTCAAACAGTGTTCCGTTGTATTCTAAGACAATGGAACAGTGTTTCCTCTAGAACCTAACTCAAAATAGTAAATAGTCTAAGCCTAACTTAGCACGTATATTATATACCACTCAACTAAATACTTTCTAACTCGTATTTGATTCGTGTATTGTAATAAATACTCGTACTATATTTAACTAACGACGCAAAAAGTACTATTAGTTTGAAGTGTTTATCTTTATGGTAATTTATGGGATCCTAATACCCAGATAAAATGGAATGGATTTGAGTTGTTTATATTTTGCTTAAAAAGCGACTTTACTGAGAGTTCAAAGCTATGATTTACAACTTTCCGGAGAAATTGCACTCCCTTTTAGTAAAAACCGTACAAAAATACAAAAAGTAGTTTTTGAGAAAATACATTACATACAGACAGATAACTTTGAGGGACTTTTATAATGAGTATAGTAAAGGTAGGTCGGGCGCGTTTTATTCTATAGATACCTGTGACAGAGCCTTGCTCGTGATTTTTTTTCATAATAAAAAAAGAAACTTTAAAAAAGAGAAAATTTAATTGGGTATGTTTAGGGTTAGGTAGTTTAGATAAGAGATAGACATACACCATCGCCGACTTTTCTGTAGACCTTTTCAAGGTGTACAAATACTTAGTACATCATTTTGATAAATTTCGTAGGGTTTCGTAGGGTTGCAATGTAAGCGGATAAAAATGTAATTATTTACAGAACCCTCAAAAATTACAGTATCTTTCTACTCCGTATTGAATGTTATTATACATACAAACCTTCCTCTTGAATCACTATATCTATTAAAAAAACCGCATCAAAATCTGTTGCATAGTTTTAAAGTTTTATGCATACATAGGGATATATGGACAAACAAATAATGCGACTTTTTTTTTAATATTGTTACAATTATTTACGGAAGTAGATGTTTTGTACGGAGTTTTAACTGTGCTAATGAAATGTATAGCATAGTAAGTAATGTCCTGTGTAAAGTGCAAGGTCACAATTAAAGTTTCTTTCTATCTAAATAAATAAAAACTGTATGGATTTTTAGCTGCGGTCTAGTTGTCTTTCATCCATAGCACAAGTATTAATTTACTTTGGGACGGGGATGTATGTAATTAATCGTCTAATACCTATGTATTAATCCGATCCACTTACCCATCATGTTAGACATGAATTTGGATCTATCCATCGGCGGAATCCATTTCGAGGCCATCGGCAGGATAGCCGGCCAGGTGGCTCCCAAAAAGAAGCCGAGGAACACCCTGAGAGCAACGATCCAGCCAAAGCCAGCCGCTGCAGCGCCCGGAGACAGGAGCGTGAGGATGCTGGCTAGAAGAGTGCTGTAGCCGAAGACCCGCCTGCGAACAATTTAAACACTATCAAAATTGAGGCACAGAGAGAGTCTGGAACTAATGTTCGATTTTAACGAATTCTAGGATAAAAGTAGCCTACATGTTGCTCTACAATCTCCTTTATCGATCAGTAAAAGTCCCATCAAAATCGGTTTAGCCGTTTGGAAAATAATGCTGTTAACATTCCTGAAGGATAAATTGACCTACCGGTAGAGTAGAATAGACCACCTTATTTCTTACCGAGGTATCGTAAAAGGCGACTAAGGTAAGTTGACCCACCGTGTAGTACCCAGTTGAGTAGAATAGACCACCTTCTTTCTTACCAAGGTGTCGAAAATACGACTAAAGTAAGTTGACGTCGGGCAGGCGAAAGGTCGTAAAATACGTAGCCAAATCATGTGACAACATGTTTGTAACATGTTGTGCCGACCTCTCTTAAGATAAGGACAGGATGAAGATAGTTTGAGGTTTGAGATTCGAGACCCCGTTTCCAATATGAAAGTAAAATTAAACGTTTCAAAAACTAATAGACGTGAAGATTTTATCACGTTCAATTTAAATTTAACTGTTGTTACTAAGAGATAACGCTGTCTCAAAGTGAAGTGTTTGCCTTGTTAAATTATATCTCAATAGTTAAAATTATAACTTGTTTAAATAAGATATTATCTTGACTGATCTTAAAAGAGAAAGTGGCTGCAAGTGATTTTCTAATAACTTGCACTTTCAAGTGACGTTTAAGTTGTGTATCTATAGCTGGTAACACTTATTATAAACGTAATTTGTACTTTAACTAGCGGACCGCTCCGGCTTCGCACGGCTATAAAATTTATAGCCCATGTCACTCAGTGAACTCAGTCACTCGATGCCCTCCACGCGGCATTTTAAATCTGTAAAATATTTTCGAAAATGTTCATTAAAAAATGCTATTGTTGGTTATCCATAAGAGATAGACATGCGTTTGCAATGTAAGATGTAATTATTTACGACATCACATTAGAAACCTTAAAAATTACAGTATTTTTCTACTCCATATTGAATTTTATTATACATATAAACCTTCCTCTTGAATCACTCTATCTATTTAAAAAATCGCATCAAAATCTGTTGCGTAGTTTTAAATATCGAATTGAAAATGAAGCGTACATAGGGATATAGGGACATAGGGACAGACACAGAAAGCGCCTTTGTTTTATACTATGTAGTGATTATATAGGGTAAGGGAACTAGTGAAGGGAACTATGAAATTTTAAATAATAAGCGTTTTGTTTGTTGTAGCTAATATTTTTTTAAATTAATATAATATTAAATTTTAAACAATGGGCTTACAGTTCTGAGATTTTGGGTAGTTACAAATTTATTTTTTATTAGCTACAACAAACATGTGGATCAACTTACCTTAGTCGCCTTTTACAACACATCGGTAAGAAATGAGGTTGGTCTATTCTACTCAGCCGGATACCACACGGCGGGTAGACTTACCTTTGTCGCCTTTTACGACACCTCGGTAAGAAATGAGGGTGGTACTATTCTATTCAGCCGGATACCACACGGCGTTAGCTACAACAAACATAACGCTTATTATTTAAAATTTCATACAAAACGGTCAACTACTAGTACATGGTCAATTACTAGTGCTTTTACCTTATAGGGTATAACTTAATATATTTCTATTCTATTCTAACGTAAGGTGTTGTGTAATGGCTATAATCGATTCTCTAAATCGATTTTATATTCAAAGATCACCACACATCCTGTCCACACTAGAATCGAGAACGTTGCGCGTGATTTAACTTCAGCTATTACTGCATTTAAATTGCTAATACAGTTTAACTGAAATATAAATAGTAGGGATGTCAAAAAATAATCGATTTTTAATAATCGACAATTTTTCATCAAAAATCGTTTTTTTTTAAATCGTTTTTTCTAAGTATCCCCTTTATCTTTTTTTTATTTTTTTTCTTGTTTTTTAAGATTATATATGCATTGTTGGATGAAACCAATGTAGCCAATCAACACTTTTTAATAAAATTTCATCAACAGCACATCCGATATTATTTCTTGGTAGTTGTTCACTTTAATTAGCCTTTACTGACTGGCTTTTTGACTGGCTCGTTGGAGAAGTGGGTAGTGACCCTGCCTTCGGCTCCGCGGGTCGCGGGTTCGATTCCCGCCGAGGACCAACATTTTCTTTAAAATGAATTTGTCGGTCTTTGAGCCTGGGTGTATATTTGTATTTAAGTATGTATTTCAAAAATAAAGAAGTATATATTCACCAGTTGCCTGTCACCCATAACACAAGTATTAAGTTACTTACTTTGGGGACGGACGACCGTGTGTGTAAGTGTCCTATATATTTATTTATTTATTTACTGTCATTAATTATTAATATTAAAAAAGACAACTTTAGAAATAGTCAGAAAAAAACGATTTTTAAAAAATTTATTATTTAATTTTTTTTTAAATTTAAACTATCGTGAGTAGTATTCATAGTTAATGTATAGAACTGGCTATACTTACGTCGTATTCTATCGGGTTAGCCCGACTAGTTTCAAACCCATCCGGGGCACTTATTCATGAGCTCTTTACACGATGTTATCGCGGTGTTAACTCATGAATAGCTCATAAAGAGCTCATGAATAAGTGCCCCGGATGGGTTCGAAACTAGTCGGGCTAACCCGATAGAAGAAGACGTGAGTATAGCCGGTTCTATACATTAACTACGATTATTTCGTATCTAAGTAATCGATTTTTCCAAAAATCGATTTTTTTTAATGGGAAAAAGATCGATTATTTATTAATCGATTTTGTTCTACTCCATGTCACATCCCTAATAGATAACACGAACAGCCAATTATCATCTGCTTTCCATTACCGCGGCTCGTTTCAACTGGGGAATACACGATTTTGTAGTAGAGATATAGCTAGGAGAGAAATATTTAGTACCGGCCGCCTGCCTGACATCAACTTACCTTAGTCGCCTTTCACGATACCTCGGTAAGAAATGAGGGTGATCTATACTATTCAGCCGGATACCACACGGTGGGTCGACTTACCTTAGTCGCCGTTTACGACACCTCGGTAAGAAATGAGGGTGGTCTATTCTACTCAACCGGATACCACACGGTAGGTCAACTTACCTTAGCCGCCTTTTACGACATCTCGGTAAGAAATGAGGTTGGTCTATTCTACTCAGCCGGACACCAAACGGCTAGTTAGTGTAGCTCACAACAGGTCGAATTTCAATTAAGCATAATTCCAGATTTTATCTGTCGTCTTACAACGTGATTTACTCACTTTATTAGTCATTAACCTGTCCTTTAAACTGAATGCATGAACCGACAAAATGGCCGCCACAGATTATGCAAATCTTGGGACTAAACTTGGATATAAAACATTCTAATGTCAAACGCACACACGATAAATTGTAAAAGAATGTTATGTGACGTAAAAAGGCCTTGTCAAATTTATAACACAAAAGTTATGAAAATATTATCTTGCTATATATAATCTGCGATAAATCGTCGTGTGGTATCCGGCTGAATAGAATAGTACCACCCTCATTTCTTACCGAGGTGTCGTAAAAGACGACAAAGATAAGTTGACCCACCGTGCGGTATCCGGTTGAATAAAATGGAACACCCCCGTCTTACCGAGGTGTCGTAAAATACGACTAGGGTAAGTTGACGTCAGGCTGGCGGCCGGTCGTAAAAACGCAGCCAAATTATGAGACAGCATGTTTATAACATGTTGTGCCGACCCCACTAAGAGTGGGATAAGAGCAGGAGGATGATAATTTACGATTAAATTTAAAAAATTAAATCGCGGATGATACAATAATTTTCATGTATTGGTATTTATGGACCTCCACAAAGTTACTTACCTACATCCCTAAGTACCCCTAGTCCCTAACCTTTCCAACTTAATTCTATAAATTAATTAAAAACTTGTAACATTTACTAATAATTTTAGTAAGTTAATCTAAATGGAGTATCTATATTATCTATCACATGTCGTTTTGCAAAGATCTAGTATCTCAAAAGACAGAGTGAAAAAAAAAATTGTTTCAACAGCCGAGCCAACTCTCCAACTCTTTCTCTTCCAAAGCAACGGAAGATTTTGCGATTATTTATTATTTTATTAGTACTTAATTTTTTAAATTATTATATTTACATATCCGAGTCCAAATATACATACATATATATGTATGTATTATGCCTCATTTAAATTTACATTCATTCATAATTCTTATCCGTTCTAAACCCTCGGTTCATTGCCCCTTCAAGTGACACGAGGACGGGCTTCTTCGCAACAAGGATCACCTAAGCCAGGGCTCGCGCAAACCGCGGTTAACAAACCACATGCCGCTCATAGGATGTGATGCTACTATTTCACAGTTCCATATCCAAATATTATTTATTTTATTAAAAAAAAAACAATTAAAAATCTTTCTAAATTCATTAACGACGGTTTAGCACCTACAACTATAGCAACGTGTATTTTCTTTTAACTGCACCCGTTCCCCATAGCACCGTGCTTGTAAGTTTTTATTTGATTCGGAGAAAAAATAAATTAAAATTGAAAAATTGAAATTTTGTAAACCCTTCCGGCTCAAATGATTGCCGATCCCTGACCTAAGTGATTGAAAGCGAAAACGTTGCCAGAATTCTAGAGAACATATGTTGTGGGTATAATTTGTATGGTAGCGTGTAAGCATTGACTCCGTCGTGAATATTATGAAATGAAATGCTATCTAAAACGCCCACTGAAGTATCTATCGATATGAATACGGGATGCTGAAAGATATTAATCGAAAAGGCACGTCAATGCATTATGTACGGAAAATATTTTCCACCGGCATTCTATATTCGCTAGTTACATCACGACCCAATAATAGGAACGTTACTCAAGCCAAAAGCACGACCATCAGTCCTCGTTGACCTATCCCGACCCCTTTATTAGCTTCTAGAAAGTTCGACGCTGAATCTTTAATTATAAAATTGCTTGTTGCTACTTCAGTGATATTAACGTACGCAATTTGTTTAGGTACTTAAGGATAAGGAAGTGTGGTATCCGACTGAGTAGAATAGACCACCCTTTTACTTAACAAGCTGTCGTAAAAGGGAATAAGGTAAGTTGACTCATGTGGTATCCGGCTGAGTAGAATAGTACCACCCTTATTTCTTACCGAGGTATCATAAAAGGGCACTGTGGACTAAATAAACACATGTTAAACCTGAACCTCTCAGACACAGGGTCGTGCAGACTCTGCCTAGAGGCGGAGGAAACACCTATGAATATCCTGTGCGATTGTCCTGCGCTGATTCAATACTGTCTCTTAGGGTCGCATAGTCTACGCCCAAAAGAGGTGAAAGATCTCGCTGCCAAAAAGATCCTGAAATTTCTGGAGGACTGGAATTTCTGCATTGGCAGCGAACTGTAGTCAGTGGCGATCACAACAGATCAGTAATGGTCAGTGATACTGGGCCCTCAGGCCCTGCAAAGCCACTACTCCCAGAAGAAGAAGAAGAAGCACATGCAGAATAGCTTAGATATCAATAATCTGTAGATTTAATAATACTGTAAATGCGGAACAGTAAAGTGTTAAGCTGAACTGAAGTGAAGTGTTAAGCTGAGCTGAACTGAAGTGAAGTGTTAAGCTGAGCTGAACTGAAGTGAAGTGTTAAGCTGAGCTGAACTGAACTGAAGTGTTAAGTGACATTGAGCTATACTAAACAAATAAAAGGTAATACCACACCTGTTTAATAATAATTATTTGATTAGAGGACAGAAACATGAAACCGGTTTTACGAAACACGTTTATCGCATTCGCCGTGACCAAATTGCACCTAATTAGTAGAAATAGCGATATATATATTTTTTTATTTTTAACAATTCTAATCTATATATAAAAATAAAGAATGTGCTTTCCTTATATCCTCCAAAATGGCTAAACTGATTTTAATGACATTTTCAATCTTCAGGTTGACCCAGCGGATAATACTGTAAAATTTGTACAAACCGTAAGGGTTTTAAATATAAAAAGACGCAATAAAAAAAAGAAAAAACTGCTGGTGATAACTGGGACTTGATGAGAAGTCAAAATACCTGGTATTTTGATTTCTCTAGTCCGCCGGTTGCCTAATGAGCTATTGCAACTTTATAAATAACAGCAAAATTAATCTTTGCATTCCATTCTATAATTTACCATTCTTTCAGTGACCGAAAACAGTGTTAGAACGATATTTTTTTTAAAGAAACCTAGCTAGATCGATTTATCATCCCCAAAACCCTCTACTAAGTTTCATGAAAATCATTGAAGCCGTTTCCCAAATTCAGAAAAATTTACAGAATATATACAAGATTAACTTATTTAAATATTAAAGAAGAAATTTAGCATTTTTTTTTAACGCACACGGTCGTCGGTCCCAAAAGTAAGTAAATTAATATTTATATTTTGGGTGAGAGACAACTGGTGAATATATACTAATATTATATTTAAATATGTACATACTTAAGCACAAATATAGACCCAGACTAGAAGACCAACAAATTGATTTATAGAAAATGTTGGCCCTCAGCGAGAATCGATCCGTGACCCGCGGAGCTGAAGGCAGGGCACTACCTACTACCCCAACGGGCCTGTCATCACTACATAGTATAAAACAAAGTCGCTTTCTCTGTCTGTCCCTATACTAATCTCTTAAATCTTTAAAACTACACAACATATTTCAAAGTGGTTTTTTTTAATAGATAGAGTGATTGAAGAAGGAAGTTTATATGTACAATAACAACAAAACCACTGGATAGATTTTAATAAATTTTTTTCACTAAGTGATATAGGCCTTATATTTTATACCCGTGCGAAGCAAGGGCAGGCCGATAGTTACTTATATTTTTGTTCTATCGCGGACTATAGCACAATAATGTTATTTTTGTTCCACATTACATATACTTATTAGGGCAACTTACCGCGCTCCTATAATCTCTGCTAGTCTACCACCTGGTAGTTCTGTGAGCACGTATCCCCAGAAGAAGCTTCCCAGCAACAGGTTCTTCTGTTTCGTGTCCCAGTGGTAGCGGGTCTGTTCTATGTGACCTGGATGCTGGAAAAACTGTAAGAGTAAATACCAAATAACGGAATACATTAATAAAATAACACAAACATACTGCACTTATATCGAGTTTTATCTGTGACTTCGCTCGTTTCAACTTAAACGAAAAATACACTCAATTATATAGAATTTTTTTTTTATTCCTAAAGGAAAATTAGGTAATTTGTACCCTTTTGTTAAGACAATATCTAATAAATATACAAATTAATTGTTATTATATTGTTATATATATTATAATTAAATTATAATTGTTAAAAGAGCAACACCCGAGTTTCTTGCTGGCTCTTCTCGGTAGGAACAGCTTTCCGAACCAGCAGTAGAGTTGACGATTCAAAAGCACTTGTTTACAAGTTTATTTGAATAAAGACTATTTTGAATTTGAATTCAAAATTGCTTGTAAAGTTATATAACTTTCTAATTTAAGTTATATTATTATTTATTATTAGATTATTAGAAATACAATCGCACATGATTCCCCGAACAGCAGTAATTAATTAGATAATAATATTTTCCTAAAAGGCGACATAAATAACAGTATGTTAGACAAGTTAATTAATTGAAGTACAAAATTTTAGGTCAAAAATGACCCAAAATTTTGATAAAAAACAATGACGTGTTGTCTTTAATGTACTTAAATGAGGTCACAACAGTATTCAGAATTTACAAGTTGCAACTTTGTCAAGGTAAAATTATTATGGGAGGCCGCTATTGACATTAATTCTTGAGGCGCCACATAATTTATGTTAGGCCTATCGAACGCAATATTTTTAATTAACAGAACGAATTGAATATATTTTTAAGAATTAAAAAAAAACTTGGATTATCGTTTCTAAAGCTATGATACCTGTGTGGCGACTCAGCAGAGTTAGCAACTCATTCGATGGTCTCAGTATTCACTTCTACAATAAAAACCCGCAATCCATACTAGACCAGTCTACAGAAAGGTTTAAATATAAGAGATGTACTTATACGTAAAGCATATTACAAAATTGAAGATTATTTAGATGATACAAAAGACTGGATTTGAAAATCCTTTCAGCTTTATACGACTGCGGTTTAATAATGTAAAATTGAAAATGTTTTAAAGATTGACAACCGAGTTTCTTTCTGGTTCTTCTCGGTAAGAGCAACATTCCGAACCAGTTGCAGTTTCATTAATCATGTTGATCTTTGACGATTCAAATTGCTTGAAAGAGCTAATTTGAATAAAGATTATTTTAATTTTGATTTTGAAAGTACTACGTAAGTACACAAGTAGTATAAAAACATTATTTCAATACACAATAGGATTTGACCGACATAAATCGAAGTATCTCTTTAATCTTTAAATTAGTCTTAAATCTTTAATCTTTATCTTGTGTATATGTAATCTGAATTCAGGAAACAGCTCCAACGATTTTCGTGAATCATAGTATTTTGGTGCTTTCGGGAACGATAATCAATAAAGCTACAATATAAATAGTATACAAAGATTAACTTTACTGTCATTTGTAAAGTTGTAATAGCTCAGTTTGGAACGGACTCATCATCATTTCGTTACCCTTATCCCACTTTAAGCGGGGTCGGCACTGTATGTCTTTCTCATCCATTCTCATCCATCATTCGTCAACTCTGGTTCTACTCCTTTACTATGCATATCATTTTTCACGCACTCCATCCAGCTTGGAACGGACTAAAGTAGTGAAAATACCCTATCAAGTCCCAGATATCAACAGCCCATTCTTTCTTTTTTAATTTTATTCAAATGCATTTTTTTATATCTTCAAGCAAAGCGCAGTTATCCAAGTACATATACTTAAAATCTGCTCAAGCCATAAAATCTTGTCTATTCTTAAGTGCATCGAGTTTTAAATACTTTGAATTACCAAACTAAATACATAATGCAAATTAGTTAAAAAAATCAATGCGCAATAATTTCAAGAATGTTATGCAGTAGATAAGTCACGTTGGTTACGAGTTTATCTTAATTACATACAATTTCATATGAAAAACGGTGTACTGTATTTCTAATAGATTTATCATTGAATTGAAATTATAGTTCCATGCCATGATTTATCTCAAAACCAGCAATAAGTAGGTCATGTTTGAAGTTGACATTTCGCCCCATTCGAAGAATAAAGTTACATTATGCCCCATCCAAAGAAAAAAGTTACATTTTGCCCCATCCGAAGAATAAAGTAACATTTTGCCCCATCCAAAGAATAAAGTTATATGTTCCATGTATTAACATAAAATATGTAACTTTATTTTTCGAATGGGGCGATTATTATTAAAATTTAAATTATTCTTTACTAATTTTAATTTGTTTGGGGACGGACGACCGTAATAGTAAGTGTATATATTTTTATTATCATATTCAATTTTATTTACGCATTTAATTGTATAATAGGCTTTCTGTATCAGCCTTCTTATAATGGTCGCATTAAACTGCATGGCAAAGCTTAAATTGGTTATTAAATTGTTTTAGTAAAATAATGAAAGCTACTTTTGTTAAGTCCTGTTGACCACTTGAGATTCACGTTTATATGAATTATAGTATTGTCAGTTTTAGAATTTTAAAGCATTCTAGGTTCTGCCCCTATATTACGTAATTTTTCATTAACGTATGACGCACGTCGTTAATGGCCGAAGGTTAATTAATCTAACTCTGCTGGAGCCTTTTTGAAATGTAACTACAACGCAAAATCTTAGATAAAAACAGCATTAATTGCAACTGTTAGCAATAATTAATAATTTTATGCTTACTTATTCGAAACATCTTGCCCGTACATAGTTGGAGCATTCCGAATAGTTCATACATAATTTACGGTTAGCTAAAATAAACTTTGTATCAATGAATGCGTGTACCACAGATTATAAACATTGGTACTAACTATCAGTCGAATCATATTAGCAAGCTATTTTTTTATATGTAGAATAATAAGCCTTAGAAGAATAGACCACCCTCATTTCTACTAAGGTGTATGACATCCCACGAAAGGCAAACAAGGTAAGTCGAACCGTCGTGTGGTATCCAGCTAAGTAGAAAAGACTACCCTCATTTCTTACCGAGGTGTCTTAAAAGGTGACTCAGGTGAGTTAAAGTCAGGTAGGCGGCCGGTCGTAAAATATCAAATCAAATCAAAATAATCATTATTCAAATAAGCTCTTTGAAGCACTTTTGAATCAAGGATCAATATGATTAACGTACGTATACGTAGCCAAAGCATGCGATAACATGTTTTTTACATTTTGTACCGACCCCACTTAGAGTGGGATAAGGGCAGGAGGATGATGAGAATAATAAGCCTTGTCTTAACACAAATTATTCCATAAAAATCATTTTCCTTTGTAATGCTGAACTTTACATCTCAAGATTAACCAACGTAGATATCAATTATGTTATTATAAGAAAACTAGCTATTACACGCGACTTCATTCGAGTGACTGTTGTCGTGTGATACGATAAAAGATGGCGCTTTTCAATGTCATCCTATTACTTTAGAATTAACAGGATTTCTATAGCCTAAATGCTATTCCGGTGTATAAGGAATAATTGTGCCAAATGTCATCGGTGTTGGTTCAGCGGATTCACCGTGAAAGAATAACAAACATACATCCATACTCACAAACTTTCGCATTTATAATATTGGTAAGATAAAATAAAGATATGGCAAGGTCATTTTTTAACATAGGTTTTTTTGCGGTGAATAATTACGCTCGATTGACGCGAACGTCGATGTTGTAAAAAACGTTTGTAAACAAAGGAGCTTAAACAGTATTGTTTATTTTTTTTAATCGAATTGTATAATGGCAATAATCGCAACACTTACCTCTGTGACATTAAGCGGATGTGTGAAATTTGAAATTGTTTGATTATCTTTTGTGTCGTAGATCATCTTAACAATGGCGATGGTCAGATTGACGCGGAGAGCGTAATTCAGCATGAAGCCAAGCAGCACCATGATGTTTAACACTTGTACGCATGTAAGACAACCTATAACAAAAAAACCTTTATTAATTTATTTTATTTCTTTTTATACATATATTTAGAAAAGAGAAAGAAAAGCACATGTATAAAGGCGGTCTTATCCCTAAAAGGGATCTCTTCCAGTCAACCTTTGAGTAAAAGAAGGAAAAGGACAAGAATTGAAGAAGAAAGATAGTACAGGTCCTATAGAGAAAAAGGAAAAGATTGTATAAATTTAACTATTTAATCTATTAATTAATTAAATTGTAAATATTTTCTAGTCTGTAACTTAAATACCGAAAGGGAAAGCGATTTGCGGATTGATACTGGTAAATCATTCCACAGCTTAACACCTTGAAAGCTAAATGTTCTCGAGAACTTTAGGAATCATATAACTCTTAGTAGTTTTGAATCTCTCTTGGGAAAGAACGTTGTTATTGGTCAATGGTCACGATCAAGCCGGAGACCGCTTGCGCTGAAAAATCTTATTTACTCTTGCTATAAAAATACTCATATTAAAGACAATACTTTCCAGAGAAAGTATCACGATTTTTAAGCAGCCATATCTTTGCAAACTGTATCTAAAGCCTTCATACCAAATGTTTGTAAGTAATGCCTAGTCGAAGGTCGAAGGTGTTAGTACACTGTATTCCCTATCAGCTGCACAAGTATCGTTAGTATTCTTAACAAAACTACGATTATTGCGTTATAGTATCGCAATCGAAGGATTGCGACAAACTTCGGAGAGTCCTTCATCCTTCGCTGATAATATTTCATGAATTGCAGAGAGGCTGTCGAGTCGCAGAGGGTGCTGGGCAAGTACATCGCGTATCACAGCGTGCAAGAGGCGAGTCCGTCGCCTGTCGCATCAGGCACGAGGCGAGTCCGTCGTCTGTCGCGTTGGTCACGCGGCGAGAACATAGCTGTCGCACCGGGCGAGAGGCGAGAACGTCGCGTGTCGCAACGGGAGCGATGCTAGTTCTTCTGCGTGTCAATAACTTTGTCAATAACTTTGGCCAATTCGTCATTAATATACGTGTTCCGTGTAAGATACGTCATCGTTAGCCTTTTGGAAATACGTTCATAGTTTATGTATATTAGAACATAGCACGAAATTATTTTTTTTTGCGATTGACTCCTTCCTGGAGGTGGTCTTTTGGTGTTTGCTCACCATTGCCACACCCCAACGTACTAATACTGGTGCAAAAGTGAGTTCAGCGGTACTATGTGCCTATCGCCGCTACAACTTCGTGACACGATACATCATAGTCAAATATAAATATATTAACATATTTAAAACATTATATTACGCAATCGACAAGTCTAGCGAAGGATTTTATTTATATTTTATATACGCTATATGTAGAAGGACATATTGAAACAGGTTATACTAATAAGAAACGGTATATTTTAGTGTTATTTCCGCTATACGACCATATTTTTGGTATTAATAGCTCGCTCAAGGCTTTCACGAAATACGATGCGTGTTTTTTAAAAGTATCAAACAGTGGTCGATCTTTTTATGTGATGATATACATATTAGTGATATTATGCTTATCTAAATTATATTTAGTTTATATCAGCTTTAAGATAAGGCATCTTTGGAAAGAATTTAAAAATGGTTTTCACCATTCTACATTCATTCCAGAAGCGAACAGATGAGACGCGTTTCGTTTCTTTACTCATAACATCGAGATGGTGACCACATGGTTGTTTATTTTATTTATTCATTTTACTTGTCTGTCTTTCATATTTAAATGAGTTAATCTTGTATGTATATATATATTTTTTTCGGAATCTCGGAAACGGCCCCAACGATTTTACTGAAATTCAGCATGTAGGGGGTTTTGGGGAAGAAAAATCGATCTATATAAGTTTTATTTAAAAAAAATGTTTTATCCCTGATTTCGGGCTTTAAAATTTTTTTGAAATTTACGTTGAATACAATCACAATTTTTCGGTGTCAAACGTAAAGTCATGGTAGTTCATTTGGGGTACGGGCGGTCTAGAGAGGTGAAAATATCTAGGATCGAGTCCCACCTGCCCTATTATTTTTTCATTTTTCTTTTCAATTTGTTTTTTTATTTTATTTTTTTTTATTAAAAATTACCGAGAAAGGCTCGGTCTTTTACGGTTTAAAGGCTTTTTTTGCTGGAGAAATACTTATGATATACTTCAAGATGATATAAAAGACAGCACATAATTAATATTATATTGAAATTGGCGCGAACAGAGTACCCGGTACAGCATGTAGGTACATAAAGATACGAATATGTTAATTCTCCAAACAACAATCGGATAATTTTTCATAGGTAGATACAAAATACATTCGGCAGATATTAAATCCGTTAGAGTTCAGGGTCGAAAAACACTGCGCACTTTGTATTTTAATGAAGTAACTAGACAAAAAAACTGGTGCTTTTGCCAAATTCGCAACTTGTCAGTGCCGAATCGTAAAACCGGTTGAACAATCGCAGTCGTAACTCACTTTAGACGGAAAACAACTGATACGGACGTGTGTGCGTCAGCAATGTTTAGTTCTATTTTTAACTAGATATTTAAGCAAAAACTAAAAGTCACCTACGCCGTGTGGTATCCGGCTGAATAGAATAGTACCTCAATTCTTACCGAGGTGTCGTAAAAGGCGACTAAGGTAAGTCGACCCGCCGTGTGCTATCCGGTTTAGTAGAATAGACCACCCTCCTTCTTACCGAGGTGTCGTAAAATACGACTAAGGTAAGTTGACGTCGGCAGGCGGCCGGTCATAAAAACGGAGCCAAATCATGTGACAGCATGTTTCTAACATGTTGTGCTGACCTCACTTAGAGTGGGATAAAGGCAGGAAGATGCAGAATCTTTGCATTGGAAACATTTAAAAATAACACCTCATACTACAATCCTATTATAAGAATGTGTCGACTGTACAATGAAATCATGCAAGATGTGGCGTATAAGGTAGACATTTTTGATTCTCGACCCGCTTTATTTGCAAATTCCATTAAAAAAGTAAAATTTAACGAACAATAACAATTTAATTTTTAGTTTTTAGTTTTAATTACCGTGTCTGTATTAAAAAACTAAATTAAGTGCTGTGCTTACACGTTAAGGGTTGCAATTAGATATTAAGTGTTAATTAGTGTATTACTCATATATTGTTCAATTGTAACCTGTTGTGTTTGCCTAATAAAAAAAAAAAATATGAGATAACGGGATGATATAACATACCCATAGGAAGTTCGAAATTGATAATGATAACGTCTATTTCCAACCACATCGCACTAGATACATCTGTATCCTTAAACGTTGTAAGAAAAATTTTAAAAATGCCGTTATTCCACTTCGGTGAAACGAAAGTGAGTTGGAGAATATACCTGACTACCGCTATGTGTGGAATTCGACGCTCCAGCAACGCCTATACCGTAAGGAGGAGGTCCTTAAGAAACTGGTTATTGTTAACACACACTATATACAATAACACAATATAATAGGAATACCACAATTCCCGTTCCGAGATGCACTTCTCTTGAATGATGAACAAAGACTGACTGTCACTGAAACGTTTTATCAATAGGGAGACTCCACCGGAAAGAACAACAGCACAGTGCTGCTACCATTTTAATCAAAAGGGGCGCAAACCCTTGTATCATGACTGTGTTGCTATAAAATACAAAGCGGAAGTCATGGGCGACAACATTATTTTGTGAGATTGATATGTTAACTTCCCGCCGTGTAGTATTCGGCTGAGTAAAATAAACTACCCTCATTTTTACCAAGCAGTCGTAATAGGCGACTAGGGTAACCCGCCGTGTGGTATCCGGCTGAGTACAATAGACCACTCTCATTTCTTGTTGAGGTGTCGTAAAAGACGGCTAGAGTAAGTCGACTCGTCTGTGGTATCCGGTTGAGTAGAATAGACCACTCTCGTTTGCTACTAAGGTATCGTTAAAGACGACTAGGGTAAGTTGAATCGCCGTGTAGTATCTGGCTGAATAGATCACCCCCTTTCCTACTAAGGTGTCGTAAAAGACGACTAGGGTAAGTCGATCCACCGTGTGGTATCCGGCTGAGTAGAATACAGCACCCTCTTTCTTAATGAGGTGTCGTAAAAGGCGTCTAAGGTAAGTTGACCCGCCGTGTGGTATCCTGTTGAGTAGAATATACCACCATCATAGCTTATTGAGTTGTCGTAAAATGCGACTAGGGTAAGTTGACCCGCCGTGTGGTATCCGGCTGAGTAGAATAAACCACTTATCCTTACAGTGTGAAACAGTCTTTAGAACCATACTGAGCGAACGGTTAAACTGTAAACATTACATTGTATGTTACAAACAGGTTTTACGACCTAGTTGATTGATAAAAGTAACGATAGCCTCACTTTTTACCGAGCTGTCGTAAAAAGCGACTAAGGCAAGTTGAACCACCTATTGGTATCTGGTTAAGAGGAATAGATCACAATCTTTCTTACCGAGATTTCGTCGTCGTCGTCGCTCGTCGTCGGCCGGTCGTAAAATACGCAGCCAAATCATGTGATGACATGACATGTTTATAACATGTTGTGCCGACCCCACTTAGAGTGGGATAAAGGGCAAATGGTGATGATGAGGTGCCTTAATAAATAATAAATATATGGGTAATAATTACACACACGGTCGTCCGTCCCCAAAGTAAGTAACTTAATACTTGTGTTATGGGTGACAGACAACTGGTGAATATATACTTATATGTTTTTTAAAGACATACTGAAATACAAATATACACCCAGGCTCAAAGAACAAAAAATTCATTTATAGTTGTTGGCCCTCGGCGGGAATCGAACCCGTGACCCACGGAGCCCAAGGCAGGGTCACTACCCAACGAGCCAGTCATGAGTTGTATATTACTAAATTATTTCTCACTGATGATTTTAACAATATCACCTACTTTTGTGATGCAACATAACGCTCTATTCTATAAATTGTTCTTTACAACTAGGTCGAATAAGTCGGCAATTTTATCTTTTGAGTTTACACGATTTACATAAAACCTTCATGTTTTTACTATAACCACAGATAATGACTCCAACAATTGAGTAATGAAAACCATTATAACGTCGTGACCGGAAGTGTGCTTCTAGGAATCGCTTGTCTACATCATGATATAAGTAACTCTTTACTACATCCTTGTATTTGACTTATATGTTTCAATACTTAGTATAAAACAAAGTCGCTTTCTCTGTCTGTCCCTATGTCCTTATGTCCCTATATATATGTACGAGGTGTGTTCAAAAAGTATCGCGAATTTTGTGTATTTTCAAAAATTATTAATTTATTCGTTAATATCTATTTTGTCCCCTTCAAAGTAATCCCTCTGGGATATTATACACTTGTGACAACGTTTTTACAAATCTTCGAAGCACTTCAAAAAATCATTTTTTTGTATCTTGTTCAGCTCCTCCTTCGATGCCGTCTTTATCTCGTCAATCGTGGCGTAGTGTCGTCCTTTCATGGGCCTCTTCAGTTTCGGGATCAAGAAAAAGTCACAGGGGGCCAGATCTGGGGAATACGGTGGCTGCGGTATCATCGGTCTGTTGTTTTTGGCCAAGAAGTCGCGTACAAGCAGCGATGTGTGAACAGGGTCGTATGCTTGAATCTTTAAAACTACACAACAAATTTTAATGCGGTTTTTTTAATAGATACAGTGATTCAAGTGAAAGGTTTATATGAATAATAATATTCAATACGGATTAGAGAAATACTGTAATTTTTGAGGTTTCTAATGTGATGTCGTAAATAAGGTTGATCATAAAATGACCAAATACGAATTCATATTCAATCAATTTCATCCAATTGACTATAAATTGCGAAAAATCATATAAATTTTTTCAGTTTTTCTTTAGACGCCGCCAATTATTTAAATTCGAAGCACGAATGAACTTCGGATTTAACATTGGCAGGACAAGTTTAAACAATGAATTTTATTCCATTTGCAACAAACATAATACAGTTTTTTTTCTGAACTTCTCAGTGTATGCTATAATTATGCCAAATCTCAGAATTATCTGTGCGCGTGCGAATTATTAATTTAAAATACAGAATTTTAGCTTGAAGTATTAATTAGTGTATAAAAGTATTGTGTAATATTCCAATTTTTTTATATACTGAAGAGCACTTTTTATGCGTTCTCGGAATATCGAGACGTAAAACCCCTAATAGCGATGAATTCTGAGTAAATCAGATAACAATGTTTTGATCATAATTAAGTACCTAATGCCTGCACTTCTCTATCAACGATGATCGTTGATCGTCTATAGCCGATCATCACGTCGCGATCATCGTGCAAGTGTCCATACAATTGTCCATATTATCATACCGATAAATACGATCATACGTATTACCTAGCGATTCTATTTGATGCGTGTCTGAGAAACCGACAATTTCACGCTCGCGTTAAATCGTTAGTAATCGTCGATTTGAAGAAAAGGGATATTAAATAATTTATAAAATTAGGCGTTACTTATAAGGCGTTACTATTAGAGTAACACATTAATGTCTTTCTGTACATTTTTTCATATAAAATCAAAGTGAAATGCCGCAGTGTTACAGGAAACAGCGTTAGAGCAGCTGTTAACCTTTTGCTCGATAAATGAGGCCGGAAATGTGAAATAGCCTCCACACACACGTCACATGAGGCGTAGCGGTGCATTGTTAAGTACTTGTCTCGAAACTAAAACCTCGACTAAATTTCTAGGAATCTAAACTTACAATGATTTTTTTATACTTGTGATGGAGCACACTTTAGGACATATACCCCTATAAAGGATAACCATATAATTCATTAACTACAATAGATGACCATAGTGTCTCAAAGGGTGAGCCTTTGGAAAATCTTGTCTAACTCCTCCTTTTTTCCCGCTCATCATTGAGAACTTAGGACTAGATATTGTAGATGAGGATATATACCTGAAAGATACGGTCCGACCATTGGGACCGATAACATACAGGCTTGAAATAGGTCAATCTAGTATAGGAAAGATTGAGCGTGTCCCTGCGATATATCTGAAGTCATCCGATCACCTATAATGGACCTGATGGGGGGGTATATCTACACTGCATTTTTAGGTGTAAGTACTGTCAATCTTGAGCCTTCAAATATCATTTCTATTAAACTGAACGTATCGATTGACGCATGCCATTACATTGATACCAGTCATGACCAGATCCTAATTAAAAGAATCACAGATCACGCAACGCGCTCTACGAAGCACAAAGAGAAAGTAAATGATCATATTACTGCAGAGGCACAAGAGTTCGTTAAATACATGTAACTAGCATTCGGTAACCATCACATGTGATATGTGCCATCACAATTAGACCATGTCGTGTTCGCACGTGATACGTAATAGAAATTATATATGACTTATGTGACTCAGTGATATCTTAATAGAGCTGTTCTCGATTGGCAATTGGGAGGTGGCTAAGATTCAAAAACAAAATAGAGTCAAGTCGATTGTAGTTCCTAAGGAACATTGCGTGGATTGTGCAGTTCAAACAAAAACAGAAGAAGAAAATGATAATTCCACTAATCAGGATCGAAACGACCCTGCGACTGACTTACTTCGTGAAAATAGCGGATGCAACTCTGCCAAAATGTCGAATATAAAGGGAGTCGATTTTAGCGCGGTTAGAACTTTTTCATTATATAATAGAAGGCAATTGTTTTTATCATTTCAAATACCTTGTACAATTGGATTGATATACTAAAAATATAATCCCTAAAAGGGAACTTTATGACCCTGAAAATCACATTTCAACTGCCGCATAGACACAGCACAAGTTTAAAAAACACTGTGTAGAAACGATACATCCAGGTCAGTTATTTTTATAATTTCTTCCTTAACTGTCGTCAATGTTTGACTTCAATAAAAAAAAATAATACTAATCATCAATTTAATCCAAGCAGGAAATGAGTCAAGGAGGAAATAAAATATAATAACAAGATTATAGTATAAAAAAAGAAGGTTACTGAACGTTTCTTTTGCAGTTTGTTTTCAGACGAATAGTTATAATTAAAATTAAAATTAGTCGATTTTTCTTAACATCTGGAATAAATAACAAATTACAATCCAAATTCTATTTCTAAAACATATTTATTTTGACGCCTTGATTTTTGTAACTTTGTTTTAAATTTTGCACTAGACATTAGACCAACTGAACGATTCATATTCAAGCAAAATTAATTAAGGCTGTTTTTAGTACTGCTACCACTGATTTGGCAGTTGGCTCCTACCGAGAAGAACCAGCAAGAAACTCGGCGAATACTTTAAAAAAAATACAATTTGATTGACGACATGTTTATCGTTGCAACCTCATGCATAGCTAACAGAAGTTCAAATATTCTTATATATTTCATGTCATTTAATAGCATCGTTTTAAGACAATTTCTAAACCTATCTGAAATTCAGTTTCATTGCTTTTAATTTAGTTATGAATTTAAATGCCACAATTGATGGATAACATATGGCATTCATCATAGATTTCAACTGAAACCCTTGAAATATAACTTCCTTAACGCTTGAAATATCTCAGCATAGTAAATTTGATTTAGCCCCCAAATTTATCTCTTATCTCATTCTCATTGAAAGGACAATAATAATTAAGCGTACACTTGAAGGTAATGTCGCACATTTTCTCGCAGATACTTAGAAAATAATGTTTTTTTTAGGATGTCGTTATCTCATGAGTATGTATATTGTTAGAAACCTTTTTTGTGACCTTTCAATGCGTTTTACGGTGAACAACATCGCTATGAGTATATTTCTAGAGAACTCATACTATATGTGTTGCCAATTAGCAGAAGCAGTGTGGTATATTCTCATGTCAAAGCAGAGAGGATACTTCCGCAAAAGTAAATTAACAACCTGTAAGTATCCCACTGCTAGGCGTAGGTCTCCTCTCTTCGTATTCGAAGAAAATAATTGGAGCTTAGACCGCCCACGCTTCTCCAATGAGGATTGGTAGTTAACACATATCCCCAGAATTCTCTAGAGATATGCAGGTTTCGTTATGATATTTTCCTTGACCGAATAGCATGTGATATCCTATCAATAAGATAAATAAGTATTTTACAGAAAAACTCATTGGCCCGTAGCCCTTTCGAAAAATAGTACCTTCTCATCGATACCTCTGCAAAGCAGTAGGATATAGAAGCCGAATTTTTTTAATATAAATTATCCAACCGCCACACTAGGTGTAATGTAATGGTGCTTAAAAATTAAGGATCTAATTAATAATTATATAATTCATTAAGCTCTTTCTTTCTTTCAGCTCTTTCTTCTATTCTTCTCTGTAAGAACAATTTTCTGAACCATCAGTAGAATTGACGATTCAAAAGATTGTTTACAAATTTACTTGAATAAAGAAAATTTTGAATTAAATTGCAGCTTAGTGAAAAATTCACACGCAAAAAAGTTGCGCTAGTAGCCTATATTCTAAATTAATTCCTAATCCAAATCTAATTTGTCAACATGTAAGATTGGAAGTAAAGACAATATTTAACACTACCGTACGGTGACATGGCAAACTTTGAAAGCGAAAGTGACCTAAGGAAAAAAAAAATTGTTGCTTTAGGATTTAACCTCGTATTAGTATTGTTCTTTTTTACCCTAAAATCTATGTAACCTTCAAATATTTCACCGATTAATAAGCATTATATACTTTTTTTTGCATATAAAATTATCATTAATTTTGTTTAATGGAATCGCAAATTCGCGTGTACGAAGTAACACTTACTTTTATTTACTTACGCTGTCATTCAGTTTTATTATCATAAAATTCCTTTTTTTACTACATTTATTTAAAACTAGCTTTTGCCCGCAACTTCGATTGACGCGTGATATGTTTATAATAGATGGCGCTTTTCAATGTCATCCTATTCCTGTGGAATTAACTGTATTTCCATAGCTGTTACCCTTTTGTATGAGGAATAATTGTGCCAAATTTCATCGATATTGGTTTAGTATATTGGCCGTGAAAGAGTAACCAAACATACATCCATACTCACAAACTTTCGCATTTATTGTATTATTAGGTTGGATAATAGAGTTACTTACAATACTTTCTAAGATTAAATTTCTGAGAGCCTTTTGAATCGAATATTTAAAACCTCTGTATAGAGGTTTCATATCTGCTTTTAGTTTCACACAAACAAAGAGAAGTTGTATCATCAAGTAAAATAATATTTTTTCAGTAAGGTCGCTTGTTTTCCGCACCTCGATAAATCTGTAAAGCAGGGGTGCCAAACCCAAAAGCTAACTTGGGCCAAATAATCAAACTATGTGGGCCGCAAGAAAAAACAATGTTTATAGTTTATAGAAACAAATATTTTTATTTTGACTAGTTCATTGTAATAAACACATATAAAATTAAATTATAGAAATAATACTTGTAGTTTATGAATTAAGTATAATTCAAAACTAATAATACAATTATTTTACCATAATCCGCGATAACGTAAATAATAAATAATATCTGGGTAATTTTTTACAAAAAAAAACTTAAAAAAAAAGAAAAAACAACTATTTAGTTGGGATCGATCCTTGGCACTCACATTTCTCGAAGCTACCCGCTAACCGAATAAGCTACGTCGACTTGACAGTTAATGGCGAAAATTCAATTCAATATAAATGTTAGTGTTTTTTAATGCCCAAAAATAGGGATAAAACAATATTTTTTTTACATAAAACCTAGCTAGATCAATTTTTCTCCCCCAAAACCTCCTACATGCTGAATTTCAGGAAAATCGTTGGAGCCGTTTCCGAGATTCGGAAAATATATATATATATACAAGATTAACTCATTTAAATATTAAGAATAAGATTATACAGAAACAAATATTTTTATTTTGACTAGTACATTGTTATAAACATACATATAATTAAAGTATAGAAATAATACTTGCAGTTTATGAATTAAATAAAATTCAAAACTAATAATACAATTATTTCACTATAATCCACAATAAGTAAATAGAAAATATTTATAATGCTAAATGTAAAGTCAACTGTCCATTAGCATATCTGATACATGTAGGGTTCGTACAAACTCATGCACTACAAACCTCCACCACCGCCACCACAATACACAAGCACTACACACGTTCACTATCACCAAGTCAATCGTTTCGCCGCTAAACAGTCAATATCAGGAGACTATCACAAAATCGCAACGGGTTATAATCTTAATATATAAAAATGAATGTTTGTCTGTATATCCTTTCCGCTGTGTGGTATCCGGCTGAGTAGAACACCAACCTCATTTCTTACCGAGGTGTCGTAAAAGCGACTAAGGTAAGTTGACCCACCGTGTCGTATCTGGTTGAGTAGTATACACCACCCTCTTTCTTAGCAAGGTGTCGTAAAACTACTAGGTAAGTTGACCCACCGTATCGTATCTGGTTGAGTAGAATAGACCACCCTCTTTCTTACCGTGATGTCGTAAACGCGACTAAGGTAAGTTGACCCATCGTGTTGTACCTGGTTGAGTAGAATAGACCACCCACCTTCTTACGGTAAGTTGACGTCAGCTAGGTAGCCGGTCATTAAATACGTAGCCAAACATTGTGCCGACCCCACTTAGAGTGGGATAAGGTCAGGAGGATGATGATTTCTATTTTTACTTTCCACCGGATCTCAGAACTCATGTGAACCGCGGACCATGAGTTCGACACCCCTGATGTACAGTAAAATGTAAACATTGCGCTGGCAAGCAATTTACTATTCCATTAACATGCACTTTGGCAGCGCAAGTGAGCACACTTAACGGTGCCCGGTTAAACCTAGCTGTTGACATGGTTAACAGCTTCCCGAACGTGTTTAAAGCTGTATGTTGAACCATAGGTTTAAATAAACCTCTTTGTTAAGCGTTGATTGTATACGTAGATAACTTTGGAATATGTCGCTATAGCTGAAGGGCGCACCCGACTGCGTTTTAGCAAGATTTTGCAAATTAAAATCTTACGCCATGTGGTATCCGGCTGAATAGAATAGTACCACCCTCATTTCTTACCGAGGTGTCGTTATAGGCGACTAAGGTAAGTCGACCCGCCATGTGGTATCGGGCTGAGTAGAATAGACCAACCTCATTTCTTACCGAGGTGTCGTAAAAGACGACTAAGGTAAGTTGACCCACCGTGTGGTATCCGGCTAAATAGAATAGACCAACCTCATTTCTTACCGAGGTGTCGTAAAATACGACAGAGGTAAATTGACGTCAGGCAGGCGGACGGTCGTAAAAACGCAACCAAATCATGTGACAGCATGTTTACAACATGTTGTGCCGACCCCACTTAGAGTGGGACAAGGGCAGAAAGATGAATTGCATGTTGAAATCTGAAAATTTACTAATGACTTATAGCGTTGCAAAATGAAAAAAGTTTTAAAAAAATAAAAAAGTTTTTAGAAACCGAGAGGTTCGGTTGAGGACCTAAATATTAAAATATTCTTTAATACTAATATAACATATTTATGTATGTATTTGTATGATATGTAAGCGTGCATATTTATGTATGTATTTGTATGATATGTAAGCGTCCTAGCGTGTAAGTAATTTAAGATAGATATAATTTGTACATATTTGCTGTAAATAAATATATTTTAACATAATTTAGTTTATTCATATTATTTGGAACACTGTTTATTGTTAAATTTCAAGGAGGCGGGCGTTGACATCAGCAGCGCAGTTTTTACGTTCATTTGTATAGTTCTTTATTAATTTAATTTCAATTCACTGCACGCATTCACTACCACAATCTCAATCGTTTCGCACTGTAGCCTAGCGTCAGGAGATTCGTATTTCCTCCGTAACGTAACGCCTATTTTTATAAATTCAGATCCAAGTTAAAGTTTCAGTTCATTTTTACAGTTCATGTTCACAGACACGTGCTTAATATTTGAAATTATAATATATTCACCTGAATAAAACATAGACACCAGTTTATTCAAATTCGATATCGGTCGGTAACTGACGGAAACATCTTCCTGCCCTTATCCCACTCTAAGTGCGGACGGCACAACATGTTATAAACATGCTGTCATATGATTTGGCTGCGTTTTTACGGCCGGCCGCCTGCCTGACATCAACTAAAGTTTATTAAAACCATCTACTAAACCGGATACCACACGGCGGGTCGTCTTACCTTAGTCGCCTTTTGCTACACCTCGGTAAGAAATGAGGGTGGTACTATTCTATTCAGCCGGATACCATACGGCGTCGTTAACTGACGGAAACATTATCTTAAATTACATTTTTTTTTCCAATTTCATTTTACTTTTTTAGTTCATCATCTGCCTGTCCTTATCCCACACTAAGTGGGGTCGGTACAACATGTTGTTGAATGATTTCGCTTATTTGTGTGACGTGACCGTTTCTAGAGCTTTCTCCCGCAACAAAAAGGACCACGTCGGACCATCGGGTGAGATATGCCAGCGTAGGCGCAACCCACGCTTCAGGATGTGTTTTACGAGTATTTCAAAGTTATTCTCGGGTTGATGTAATTATATCTTTAATATTTAAATGAGTTAATCTTGTATGTATATATATATTTTCGGAATTTCGGAAACGGCTCCAACGATTTTACTGAAATTCAGCATGTAGGGGGTTTTGGCGAAGAAAAATCGATCTAAATAAGTTTTATTTTAAAAAAAATGTCATTTTATCTCTGATTTCGGGCTCTAAAATTTGATTTACTTTGAATAAAGTCACAATTTTTCGATGTCAAACGTGAAGTCATAGTAGTTATTTGGGGAACGGGCTGTCTAGAGAGGTGAAAATACCTAGGATCAAGCCCCACTTGCCCTATAATTATTTCATTTTTCTTTTCAATTTTTTTTTTTATTTTAATTTTTTTACATCATTTTAAAAATTACCGAACAAGGCTTGTTTACCCAGGTACTGATAGTGATAGGAAACTTTGATTTAATTATGTCATAGCTGCAGTTAGAAAATAAACAACTTTCTTAGTGTTCGGCTTGTAAATCAATGTACAGTTTGCGGCACGTTAAATTTGATTTCTCGGTTCAAATATACTGATTTCTAAAGCTTTCTCCCGCATTATCTGTTGAGGCATTGATAGATGTCTAATATACTTACAATGAGACATGTATTAGGAGACAAGATGTTATTAAATTGAATATATAATACGCAAAAGTAATGATAGCAATATTTTGTTTTCAAAAAATAATTCCATCTGCCAACAGGCAAGTTTTTTTAACAACCACGCGTTCTCTTCAACAAAATTATATAAAAGGGTTGTCGAATTAACCAAAACGGAAGAATTGCACTATCTAGTAGTAAAAAAAGTACAAAAAACCGTTTAGTAGATTTTGGGAAAATCGGTCACATACAGACGGACAGCTTTTGTGGACTTCGTTTTATAATAAGTCATCATCATCTTCCTGCCCTTATCCCACTCAAGTGGGGTCGGCACAACATGTTATAAACATGTTGTCACATGACTTGGCTACGTATGTTACAACCGGTCGCCTGCTTGACTTCAACTTACCTTAGTTGTACTTTACTATACCTCGGTAAGAAAGACTGTGGTCTATTCTACTTAACCGGATACCACACGATGGGTCAACTTACCTTAGTCGCCTTTTACGACACCTCGGTAAGGTGGTCTATTCTACTCAGCCGGGATGCCACACGGGGGGTCGACTTCCCTAAGTCGCCTTTTACGACTCCTCGCTAAGAAATGAGGGAGGTACTATTCTATTCAGCCAAATATCACACGCGATACTAATAGACTTTATTTTTAGATAGCTTACGTTACTAGTGTTATTTTATTACAGAACAAGTCTTTCCAGTCAAGTCATATAACAGTAATTAGTTAGCTGGCGCCATCATAAGCATATTTTATCAATAAAATCCTTCCAGCCAGAATTTTATTGCCGTAGAAAGTATTAGAAATCTTTATTTAACACTAAATAGTCTTATTTTCCTCGAGGTCAGTGGTATTTACCACCAAGGTACTTCGCGTGACAAAAATTAGTTCCGTATGATACGAATTTGTATTTACACTCACTCAGGGTCACTTTATCACCTTCTACTGAAATTCACATCAATATGTATTGTTCGACGTTTCAAAATTTATTTGTCTTTATTATCATTCATCCTGTTTGTCCTTATCCCACTCTAAGTGGGGTCGGCATAACATGTTATAAGCATAGGGTCACATGATTTGGCTACGTTGTTTAAGACCAACCGCCTGCCTAACGTCGCCTTTTACGACACATCGGTAAGAATTGACGATGGTCTATTCTATTCGTGGATACCACACGGTATAAAATATAATTAAGTTGGTATTGTTATGTAATGAGGTCGGATGAAAATCATACCAAAAGAATAGTGGTGGAGTTTAATTATGAAAGTGGATGGATGTATGACAAGATGGAGACCGGAAAAAAGATGGATGAATTGTGTGGAGAATGATATTCATATAAAAGTATTAGCGCCTGATTATTGACGAATAATAGCGGAGACTGGAAAACTGACAGGAACGACTGACAGACCGACCAAAGGAATTGCGCCGACCTCCACTTAAAATAGGATAATGATAAGAAAATGATAACTATAAAAAAGATCTGATAGACAAAATTTCAACACCGGACAGATACTACTGATTTTGCTATAAAAACTTATGAATAATTGATGAATACAATTCATCACGCAATTTTTATTGAGAGGAAAACATTGTAAGGAAACCTATATTGTGTAGAAGAATTGAATTTTGGAGATTACACATATTCTAATATGTTTAATTTGTCAATAGATGATTTGAGCAGCGTGATAGATCTTAAAAGGTTGGACTTTTTCAGAAGAACAATGCAACCTCTTGAGGATAACGTTCCTGAGTTTTGACCATTGCAGTTTGTCAGATTATCATCTAGAATCAATGGATCAAACCGCTAAGCTTGGAGGTTCCAAAATGTTTCCCATTATGAAACGGAAGAAGAAGTTTTGGTTGACCTTTAACTTTTTGAAGTTTCTCTGCCACCTTTTTAAGATTTGCCAAATCTTAAAAACGTGGCAGGGAATTACAAAACGGTTTAAATGTGTATTAAAAACCTAGTAGAAAAAGAAGCAATGAATATAAATTGATTGATAAAATGGTTAAAATTAAGACATTAGTTGATAAATACGTAATTAGAATTGATAGCTTGCTACCATTTGAAAACCAGTTTTTAAAAGTCTCAAGCTAAACAACTAACACCGGTTGTAAAAAATATATAACCTGCATGTTAAAATTTTAAAAGGCACGTCAGCCTTTTATGTGTCGTTAAAACTATTTGTTTGTGCCAAATTACGCTCTTGCGCATTGAGCTGACATATGTCAATTAGCTAAGTGGCTTAATAACACGTTTTTTTCTGTTGATCTCCATTCAGACGTTCATCGCCCGTTCAGAAACATCAGCTTACGCTCTAATTGATTTTAATTCTACCCTATATTAGTTACTAACTGTGCCAGCAGTTTCACCCGCATGGAAATCAATGTCACAATTTTTTTCCCACTGTGAAATTTAGGATATAAAAGTAGTTATCGTAAGTTATATATTATATATAGCCTTCGCCAATAAATGGACTATCTTATAGTTAAAGAATTTTTCAAATCCACTAGTTCCTGAGAATAGCGCGTTCAAACAAACACTTCAGCTTTATATATTAGTATAGATCTGATTGACAAATTGAACGTTTCGACCTCATGCATAGAATCTGTATAGCCGACTAGGCTCCAATCAGCTTATTAAGAAATAATGAAGCTCCTTTTAGAATTCCGATAATCAAATATGTTTGATACACATTGATATTTTACTAGCCACAAAACAAGATCATGTGCCGTAGAAATTCCTTCAACAATGGACGTCTTTTAGCTGAAGAGCGATATCTCAAGACTCCTGCTTCAACGTGATACAAATTGGCGTTAACATTCGAGACGGGGTGTACCACTGGTGGTACATAATTGTCTGTCTCATGGGACGGGATGAGCCACCGATGGTTCATACAGAATTGTTCCATCAAAACATCGCAGTCAGATGGGAGATGCGAAAAACAGCGCAACGTACGGTCGAACCACTAAACGCAGGCCTGTTGCGAAGTGTCAATTGCTATAATGCGGCGTGGTTCAAATACCACTAGGGTCTGATCCCGCCCGATGGTATCGAGCAATGAAATACAGCCCCGCACCATGGTGCAGCTGAATTCAGACCCCTTCGCGAACGTGTTTAACTAATGCGATCCAGTAGGTTAAAAAAACTCGCACTAGCACACTGGTCCAATTTGTATAACCACAAATGAAAATGTACGTTTATTCTAACGGTCACAAAAACAAAGTTGTTGGAAAATGTCAAGCGTTATAGATAGTTGGCCAGCCTTGGCATCGTTTACAATTTTTTCGCACGCCACTTAAACATTGAATTTGTTTACAAACATACACACGCGACTGACTTACTGGAATAAGGTAAAAAGTAACAATATATTAATGGGAGAAAGTGTATAAAAACATTCAATATTAGTGATGCTTGGCGGATCGCATAATAATGTTTTAAGGGCTACATGTTGCTCATCCCTGATTTAGAGCATAGAGTTATACTAGAGTATGGAAGTCATAAGTAGGCCTGTAAGTGAAAGTTCTACAATAAATAATGAGAGAGAAGATGGAACTCGTGTACATATCTTTGCGTATAACAAATAAAAACATGACAGATAATAAGTCTCATTTCCTTCAGTCTCTTTTTCTGTATTGTCGATGGAACCATTTAACGCTGGCTACCCAACTCTAGTATAATAACTATGATCTAGAACACGTGGCAAAGTTTGACCTTGTTTTATCTGTCAACATGCGCTAAGGGGTGTGCCGTCTTATCAAAACCTCATATCTCAATATTTCGTTAATGAACGAATACGTTATTACGCGCGAAATAGATGCGTTTATTTTCAAGATGGCCGTCTGCCAGCACTCATACGTCACGGCGCACGCGTTGTGCCAATATTTATAGAACAAAACACGCTTCTATATTTATAATCCTATAAAACGGCATAAAACTGTTTGCTTTCCGAACGAAAATTCATTACCATCGGACTGACCTTTAACAACTGAATAGAGGTTGTCTAAATCTATTGGAATAAGGCTTATTATTAGAAATGGATAAATCCAGACTAGATTATAACTAGACTAAATGAATTACTAACAAAGAATCCTAATTATTCAAGAACCCACAGATCACATTAGTGATTCTAATTAAAGTATTATCAAAAATTGAACCCTTTAGTTTTTGAAAAGAATTAAGTATGCGTTTAATTCAAAATAATTTATCGAAGTATATTTTGCGGAATTAAAGTAAAAATCAATACAGATGTAATTATTGAATTATTCAATAGATTACTATTAATTAGCTTCATTAATATAATAAAATAATATAATCCACGATGAAGATAGAAAATATATATAATGCTAAATGTAGAGTGGACAAACCGTTTTCATACCTGATACATGCAGGATTCGGAAAAAAATGCACAAACCTCCACCACTACTGCACCATAATACTGCACGACTACTACAGTTTACGACCGGCCGCCTGCCTGACGTCAACTCGTGCTCGTGTGTGTACTGCTGCACTACACACGTTCACCATCACAAACTCAACAATCGTTTCGCCCCACAACTGAAGTATCATCAAGATTCAAAGTTCCCAAAGCTATCTGTCTGTATGTGATCGATTTTCCCAGAATCTACTGAACGGATTTTTGTAGTTTGTTTTTTAAAAAGAATGATTTTTCTGGAAGGTTTCCGTTAATAGTACATTACTGTTTTATGTATATTGTGTTAAAGAGTTCGCGCATTTGTAAAAAAAGCTCGCCTGTTGGTAGCTTTATTTCGTGTGCCGCGTTAACCAACAGATACAATAAAATAATGTACTAGAGACTTGTAGATCTACAAAAATACTACAAAAAAGTCTACGACAGCATTTTTCTATCTCTTATGGTTAACTCACTATAACTACTTTTATATATAAAAATTCAATCATTGCTTTTGCAATTCAAGATGAACGCATATTTAAAAAATACCCTGTATTATATCTTTTAATAAGAAAAACATTTTACGAAGAAACTAAATGTATTATTCAGCAGTGACATTGTTACAATACAATACATAAATACATAAGTAATGAGGATTACAATTGTAATTACTGTTTATTTTTAACATTTACTTGAAAATTTCTTACCATGTTTTTATAATTAGATACGCCGTGTGGTATCCGGCTGAATAGAACAGTACCACCCTCATTTCTTACCGAGGTGTTGTAAAAGGCAACTAAGGTAAGTCGACCCGCCGTTTAAAATACGTAGCCAAATCATGTGACAACATGTTTATAACATGTTGTGCCGACCCCACTTAGGGTGGGATAAGGGCAGGAAGATGTATAAACATGATTCACACTGGCATTGTTACCATTTATTTATCTTGTTTCTTTCACTTTTTGATTTTTCTATATTTATTTGTTTTTATTTATACTTATATTTAGCTGTTACTATTTATTTACTCTTCTTTTGCTTACTTATCTGCGTGCATTTGCCAACCCGTGGATAATTATACAAAAGATCCTCTCTTTCAAAGTGTTGTCTGGAAGAGATCACAACAGTGTGATAAGACCGCACTTTGCACATTCAAATGTATCTGTTATCTATTTCATCTTTTCATTTTGTATTTTTGTTTGTGTAATAAAGTTATTCTTCTTCTTCTTCTGATAGCATAGTATCGGCTCTCTGCTTTACACACCGCACGCGCGTCCGTACTATCCTGTCGTCGTAAAATCCGTGGGTAATTCTCTCCCCTCTCCCCACTACTATAGCGCGTTGTGTGTAAGCATGAGACGACAGAACCTCTAATATTATAAATCTACCTATTATCAAGACTTACCGTTATTCACATACATTACAGTGGCGAAACGATCGATGACATTGTCTTAGTGAACGTGTGCAGTGTTTGTGCAATGCAGTGATGGTGTTGAATTTGTTATGTGCGGTTACTCCTGCGTGTATAACAGACTGCTATTTTATGAATAATACAAAAGTAATAATAAATTTATCACTACATATTATAAAACAAAGTCGCATATATCCTATGTACGCATAAAACTTTAAAACTACGCAACAGATTTTGATGCGGTTTTTTTTAATAGATAGAGTGTTTCAAGAGCAAGGTTTGTACGTATAATAACATTGAATACGGAGTAGAGAAATACTATAATTTTTGAGGTAAATAATAATATAAAATACGATATATAAAAAATGCATCGGAAATAACTCAAACCGTTGACAGCAATTGGCAATTGTCAAAAAGCAAACATTTAATTCTCACAGTTGTTCAAACAAATGTAAAGTTGTTAACCAAATATGGGCAGTAATACAATTAAAAAAAGTTCAAAGTAACTCGATGAGGTTTTGTAAATTGCCATAATAAATAAATAAGCCAATATTAAATGCCGTACACCGATCCAAAGACGTTTCGACGAAATTGCACCTGCCATAGACACGAACTGAGTCATCGTGCGTGAATATTAAAAAACTTCGACCGTTTTACATCTGTACATATTATAAAACAAAGTACCCAAAAGATGTCTGTCTGTATGTGATCTATTTTCTTAAAAAGTAATAACCGAATTTTCGTACGGTTTTTACTAAAAGATAGCGCAATTCTTGAGGAAGGTTTAACTTAATAGTGAATTACGGTTTTATGTGTTGATTGCAATATTTGTGACGCCGATTTACACGCGGGCGAAGCGGCGCGCATAGCTAGTGTAGCATTTTTACAAAGTCTTGTTACTTACACAGCCCTGTGTAGTGTGTACTCACAGTCCTGTCTATAGTTCCTAAAGTCTATTTCAAAAAATACGTAACTTCAGGTTTATCAATTATTATTCTTATTATTAACTAATCATTCTCCTGACCTTATCCCACTTTAAGTGGGGTCGGCAGAACAAGTTATTAAAATGTCACATGATTTAACTAGGTATTTTACGACCGTTCGCCTGCCTGACATAAACTTACCTTAGTCGCCTTTTACGACATTTAGTAAGAAATGGTGGTCTCTATTCTACTCAGCCGGATACCACACAGTAGGTCAACTTTTACACCTCTGTAAGACCTAGGTATGGTATATTGTACTAAGCCGGATACCACACGGCGTATGCTATATATTATTAATATTATTAATTCATTAACGTAATTATGTTACACAGATAAAAAATAAAACAAATCCAGATTATGCATCTGCATTCATATAACAGGAAAAGCAACGGAATAACCGGTATTAAAACAATTAGAGGCCAAATTCTTACCTGTAAAGTTTCTTGGAAAGGACTTCTCTGTCTTGGCCATATTTGGAATGACTTGATCTGCAAATAAAAAAAAAATATGGTCAGTTAACGCGCATGGCAAAAAAAATGGCACAGTTACCTCGATAACGTATTGACAGATAGAATGTGACAACAGATTTGCAACGTTTAGCGAACGGTGAAATATATGTTTTTTTTATAACAAAGTCTGACCGCGATCTCACCTTATAGAAACCAATATATTCATTCATCCATACAGGTTTCAAATGTAATTATGTACATTACAGTATAAGAAAAAATTAACACGTTCTCAAAAACCAAAAAAATAATTTAAGCCGTTCATTATATAGGACTAGCTTTATACGCAACTTCGTTTGCGTGATAGGCTGATAAGATGGCGCTTATCTATGTCACCCTATTCCTGTAGAATTAACAGGATTTCTATAGCCTATATGTTATTCTGATGTATAGTGAATAATTGTGCCAAATTTCATCGATTCGCCGTGAAATGTGTAACATACACCCATACTCACAAACTTGCGCATCTATAATATTAATAGGAAGTAGGACGAAAAATTTCATTTTTCTTTTAGGAAGAGAGAATAAATCACAATCATTACTAAGAGTACTTAAACGCTTAAGTTGACGATGGTGTTGTACGAAAAAAATAAAAACGAAAAAATTGTAAACATATAAATAAATATTTCTCTTTTATAAACGTCTAAAAATACCTAACCTAATTTTAAAGCTTGTAACACCAATTATCATAGATAAAACATCACAAATACATACATTATAGTTGTGATAATGCTGATTTATGCTAATTTTGTTTTTTTTTTTTAATAAAATTCATACTCTTAGTAAAATACCTTGTCGACGATGATTTCGTTAAATGTAGCTCAGGGTCTACTGGTCAATTACAGTTTAATATGTCATATGCAAATATTTGGCAACCCTTTTCGCGTAGTGATGCGATTGTATACTTCGCATAAGGGAGCCCTGATTCTAAATCCATTTAGATTTTTTTTATGAACCTTTTAGACTATTTAAAAAAAAAATAACTTTTAGACTGATATTATTTCTTCAGTGTCTAATTTTTTTTTTGTATATTTCGTAATAGATATTGTGTATCTGCCGTGTGATTTCCAACTGAGTGGAATAGAGCACTCTCATTTCTTAACGAGGTGTCGTAAAAGGCGACTAAAGTAAGTTGATTCGCCGAGTGGTATACGGCCGACTAAAATAGACAGGAGAATAATGAGAAAGACAATGTGACTGAATATATGCTTTCTTTCCAAAAACTAAATTCGTAAATAAAGACATTATGTATTATGGAATTGTCTAAATTTATTTATATAAAACATTTACAAAATTGCCAACTTAAGATTGACGATCTAATCTCGGTCTCTCTTAAAAAAATATCTTAAACATGCACAGATTGCAAATACTCGAACACCGTTAAGCGAGCCATCTCGGTTGGCGCCAATAACGGGGCGCGTCATTACGTTCCATTTCATGCAAAAATAATTAAGATTTATTGGAGTAGCACTAACAACGAATACTAATCAACGTTTGCCGCAATCAATATCAGTTATATTTATTTTCTACAGGTTTATTACACTTGATTAATATATCATAACACGGACAAAAAAATTAAGTTGTAAATTCTAATGTTACGAGTACATATCAAAATGAATATATATTTATTTCTATCCAATCGAGATAAAATTTTACACACGAGAATTTAATTCCGTTCTAACCATACGGAATATAGAAACAAAAATTCAATTTATGATTTAGTTGTTTTTTAATGGCAACACACTAATTCATTTGTTTTAGGAACACCTATTTCTATAAACTCTGTATTTTGTTACATTCATAATAATGAAGAATAATTCGTGTTTTAAATTCTATATATTTGATGTTCTATTTTTAAAAACGGATGTTTCCTTTGCAATAAGATCAAAAGGGTGACAGTGACCCATTTAAATTAAAGATTTCGTTTACCGCAGATTTTCCGAGACGATTTTCTAACCTTGATTTTCAACCTCGTTCGAGTTTTCCGTCAGTAGACCTAACGTTTATTTATGAAAATAAATTGCGAATAAACGTTGACAATTCACTAGACAGGTTGGTTAATGGTTGGTAAACGCGACCCATTGACTTGCGCTGTATGTAGAACATTTATTTTTATATCAAATAAACCTATCACGAGTCTTGCGAGTCAAGTAATATTGATGAAATTCGGTATACAAGTGATATAAATCTATTCCTCCTGGAACAGTATAAGAACATAGTATATAATTAAAACAACATAAACATTTCGACGCACTGAAAGTCACTGGTGCAACTTGTTTTCTATAAAACTGCGTTTAGTTAATATGTATTAATAATTACTATGAATGTAAGATATCGTAATAGAACCGGCATATCCCTAGTATAGGATAGGCGAACCTTTAGGCATTTCTTTGCCTATTTGTCTAAACTAATATTTAATGAGGTCAGAGGAGTGTCGTCGTAAATTTTGACTTTGTAATTATTTGGAACGCAATACTTTAAAAAATTCAAAAAATACCTTATTAACTTTTTTTCTCTTGTACCATTATTAATTTAGTGATCTATGACGTATCGAAAATATCTGGCTCTATTTCTTCGCCACGTCTGGTTCAGAGCACTAATGGTAGATGGCTAAAATGCCAATTCATAATAGATAAGCGTGGTTAAGAGATGAAGAGAGGAGAGCAAGCCTTTGCCCAACTATGGAATAGTAACTAGTCGTTACTTTACTATTACTTTCGAGTATTAACTAAATGCGGCAATGCTGGAGCCACATCGGCGAGCAAGAGCGTTGGCGCGCAAAACATCGCGTATCGCGTACACACGATGTTCTTGTCTACATTGGATTTGAAGATTCGCAAAGCGGCCTACGGCGAATATTAGTTGTTCAGTTTTGTGCGTCCGAAAATATCAGCATTAGTAAGTAAGTAAGTAACGGCCTGTTACTATCCCACTGCTGGGCATAGGCCTCTTTTCTGTTTTTTTTTTTTGGAGAGAAGGATTGGAGCTGATACCTACCACGCTGCTCCAGTGCGGGTTGGTAGGTTACACATATTCCCAGAATTCTCTAGAGATATGCAGGTTTCCTCACGATGTTTTCTTTCACCGAAAAGCGTGTGATAAATTGCAATTATCAATAAGACACATAAGTTTACTAGAAAACTCATTGGTGCCTGCCCGGGGTTTGAACCCTAGACCTCCTCAAAAGAGGCGCACGCTGATACCGCTGGGCTACCACAGTTTTAATATCAGCATTATATAACAGTAAATTATTATTTATTACACTTGTACGAGTATCAGTTACGAAATAATATGAAAATGAGAGGAAAGAGGAGATGGTGGATTTCTACAATTCACAGAAACTAAACCTCAAAGTCTGAACAACACTGAAGTGACATAAATGTGGCCACTCAAACGAATATTGTCTAAAACGAATAATGTACCAGGCCACATACATTAGCGTAGCCCGAATATTCGCTGTAGCCCGCTAGTGTAGCCCCAGCGTTAGAGAAAGTGACGTACTACGTTCCTAAAACAAAACAAAAACTGTTTAGAATCTATTTCGATTGCCTCAAGGTTGAATGACGCACGTCCGGCGGGGCATCGATCATCCAAATTGAAGAGCAAGGACTTTTCTAGAAGCCCGCGTAATACTGATACACTCGTATCCTATTACCGATTCAAACACTTGATGTATAATTATTATATGAACATCACAACTGCTTTGTTAATATGTACAGCTGTTTCTTTATATTAAAAGCTTTTAATAACTAACATAACTACGTTTATCTTCAGAATTTCACAAATATACACTATATACACTTACACTTACAATAACACAAATATACACTTGGTAAATCTAGCCGTGTGATATCCGGCTAAGTAGAATAGTACCACCTTCATTTCTTACCGAGGTGTCGTAAGAGGCGACTAAGGTAAGTCGACCCGCCGTATGGTATCCGGCTGAGTAGAATAGACCACTCTCATTTCTTACCGAGGTGTTGTAAAAGGCGACTAAGGTAAGTTGATCCACCGTGAGGTATCCGGTTAAGCAGAATAGACCACCCTCTTTCTTATCGAGGTTTTGTAAAATACAACTGAGATAAGTTCAGGCAGGCGGCCGGTCGTAAAATACATAGCCAAATCATGTGACAACTTGTTCAATTCAAATTCAAAATATTCTTTATTCAAATAAACTTGTAAACAAGTGCTTTTGAATCGTCAACTCTACTGCTGGTTCGGAAAGCTGTTCCTACCGAGAAGAGCCAGCAAGAAACTCGGCGGTTGCTCTTTTAAAAATACAATTCTTAATACTAGTTACATTTAATCGTTTCTATCTTGTACAGGGTCGACCAATATCTATATCCAAGCATTCTTATCGTCTAAATATGAAAGTATAGCATGTTTTAAACATAACCCCACTTAAAGTGGGATATGGAGAATGATGATGAGTAACTTACGCTATTTAACGCGAAGTTGAAGCGAATACAGTCAAGGGTAGGGTATATGTGAGTAATTAAAATATGGAATTCTTTTTGTATATGTATTTGCCAATGTTATCCTCATTTACTTGTAGACCTTCGTCTTTATGGATATACAACTTCAATCACAATGAGTGACTAGACACAAGTAGCACAAAGTCGTGTCTCATGGAAAATTCTGGAAAAACTCAAAAGCAGTCTTGAACAAGTCATCGATTGAATTAAGCCTGTTTTACCCGAAATTGAAGCCATACGTAATCGTAAATCTATTTGTCTCTGTTACACTTTCACATTTAATAATATCAGTAAAATTTGTTACAATTGAAACATACTTGGCTAACATCTATGCATAATATAAAAACAAAATCCCCAAAATCTGTCTGCATGTAATCCATTTTCTTAGAATCTAAACGTATTGAAGTGTTTACTTAAAGAGGACATTATCTGAAACGGCTGAACCGATTTTGATGGGACTTTGACTAAGATATAGAGGATTTTACTGGATGATATGAAGCAATTTGGAAAAAACATTGTGATACGCTGCTTTATCCGCTGGCGAAACTTATAAGATAAAAAATATAGTTTTTTTTTCGGGAATATAAAAAAAACGCAAACTACACAATCGAGGGTATTTTAAGACCTAATTTACCCGTACCAAGTTGCGAGTAGAGCTATTAAAATAATATTTATCGCATAAATACACTATCAACTGCGAATCGAAGTACAATAGGGTTTTTTTATCCGACCCTTATACAAATAGATTTTACAATCCATAGGGGACTATTGCAGTTATCTATAATTCCTGCCGGGAATTTCGTTATTTTAATAAGGGGGAAAGTAAAAAGGGTAACCCCTGAGGTGGCTGATGCATTAGAGGTCCCATAAGTCGACCGATGCATTTAAGAGTCCCCTAAGGTGGCCGATGCACTAGGTGTTCTTAATGCGTCGATTGTGACGCCGTGTGGTGTCCGGCTGAATATAATAGTACCACCCTCATTTCTTATCAAAGTGTCGTAAAAGGCGACTAACGTAAGTCGACCCGCCATGTGGTATCTGGTTAAGTAGAATAGAGCACCCGTTTTCTAACCGAGGTATCATAAAATACGACTAAGGTAAGTTGACCCACCGTGTGATATCCTTTTAAGTAGAATAGATCAGCCTGTTTCTTACCGAGGGGTCGAAAAGGGCGACAAAGGTAAGTTGACCCACAGTGTAGTATCCGGTTAAGTAGAATAGACCACCCTCTTTCTTACCGAGATGTCGTAAAATACGACTAAGGTAAGTTGACGTCAGGCTGGCGTCCAGCGACCACACGGTGGTTTTAGAATTCTGCCTACTAAAGGATTAAGTAACGCTTTTTCCTATGTAAGGTCACCCTTCTAACGGCCTATCGGTTTTTTGTGCTATGTAGTTGGTTCCACGCCCATTGCGTTTACTTTCATTAATATATCAGAATACTTTCACTCTTCAATCTACAGATTATAATGCCTGAAGCGAACGGAGGAGTGAGTAACGAGTCGATGGAAGAACACTCGATAATTCACCACGAAACAAATCAATCTGGACGCCATTTTGTATTTGAACCACGTCCAAGTGCGTCGGAACAATGTCCGAGCGACAATACTTATGTTAATAACATGCAAATAATAAATCGGCCTTAGGGCATGTTTCACAAGTTACCAATAAACTGTCAGTTAGCTTATTCGGAACATATCTGACACATATCTCTGAATTTGCGTGTCTCAGGTTTCTGATAGACTTATTCAGCACTTAAAGTCCCTAATAAGTTAACAGGTAGATCACGTGGCTGTTATTTTGTTTATCTGCTGGATAGCAAATACCTATTTCAAAATGGCCGCGATATTTTTTTTACATTTTTCACTTTTAAGAGTCTCTTTTTAGAGACATTTATCTGCTACTTAGTTTATTTGTCGGTTAACTATCCGACATTTTATCAGTAACTTGTGAAACAGACCTTTAGTATACAAGTAAACCTGGCTATTGAAACGTGCGAACAAAATCACAAATAATAAATAATATATCATCCCGCACGACATGTTATAAACATATTGACACATGATTTGGCTACATATTTTACGACCGGCCGCCTGCCTGACGTCAACTTACGTTAGTCTTATTTTACGACACCTCGGTAAGAAAGAGGGTGGTCTATTCTACTCAACTGAACACCACATGGCGGTTTGACTTACCTTAGTCGCCTTTTGCGACATCTTGGTAAGAAATGAGGGTGGTCTACTCTATTCAGCTGGACACCACATGGCGGGTTTACTTACCTTAGTCGCCTTTTAAGACAACGCGGTAAGATAGGAGGGTGGTCTATTTTACTCAGCCCAATACCACCAAAAAAACCAAACCAATAAAAATAAAATACCACAAAAATACATTTAGGTCATAATGCAAAGTTTAATATTTCATAAAAATTAGTGTTTAACAAAACAAAAGTATAACGCCCGCACCTTTTTTATACGTAAAAAAACATAAACGTATAATTGTGGCGCCTACAGATAAAAAACCTCAACCGAAATTAATTCAATTTAATTTGAACAATTTTAAGAATGTTGCCTGCCTGTCTTAATCATTCAATTACCTTCCATATTCACGCGAAACTGTAAGTCGAGAAAAACAAATTTAATGAAAAGGGCAAAGTAAAATACTTAATTTACATAATGCAAGTAACTTTTCAATATGCAATCAGATTAATGTCACACATTACATTAACGTACATAAAGAATTTGAAAATAGAATATTCTAATTATTATATTTAAATTACGTCTATTCCAAGGCCTAATTTAGTTAAAGTTATCGTTCTTTTGTCCATAAAGTAAT
The DNA here is from genome assembly GCA_947086495.1 of Morpho achilles. Taxonomy (NCBI): domain Eukaryota; kingdom Metazoa; phylum Arthropoda; class Insecta; order Lepidoptera; family Nymphalidae; genus Morpho; species Morpho achilles. The sequence goes on from CAMTZB010000016.1 coordinate 14,326,541, forward strand.
AAAAGATGAATGTTAAAAAAGATTGTTAAAAAATTGGCATTTGATACATCTTGTATTGTTTTGTTAAAAAAAATGTATACAGAACCGCTATGTTACTAATATATATAAGGTGAATAATGTCAAAATCAGAAATATATACGTAATGAATATAATATTAAATAAATATATTTTAAAATAAGGCGTTTTGATTATTAATTTTGTCCTGTCCTTATCCCACTGTAAGTGGGGTCGGCACAACATGTTATAAACATGCTGTCACATGATTTGGCTGCGTTTTTACGACCGGCCGCCTGCCTGACGTCAACTTACCTCTATCGTATTTTACGACACCTCGGTAAGTAAGAGGGTGGTCTATTCTACTAAACCGGATACCACACGGTGGGTCAACTTACCTTAGTGGCCTTTTACGACACCTCAGTAAGAAATGAGGTTGGTCTATTCTACTAAACCGGATACCACACGGCGGGTCGACTTACCTTAGTCGCCGTTTACGACACCTCAGTAAGAAATGAGGCTGGTCTATTCTATTCAGAAGGATACCAGATAGATTATAATTTTAATATTTTTATATTCATGGCATGAAAAATATTTTGCCATAAAATGTTTAACGCACGTGAAAACAATTTTTAAAATTTACCTTTAATATAATTTGTTTCTTTTTCGTTTTTATACATGAGGTAGGTGCTACCAACCTTATAAAACTATCGAACGTCAAATACCGGTCTTTAATTGTTTGAATTTATTTTTACTGTATAAATACATTTATTTACATTAAAACAAAGGATTTACATTATTACGTGAACGGCTTAAAATATGTACAGTTTAAAGAAAGTACCTACATATTACCAGACCGCATTCGTAGAATATTCATTGTATTTTCACGCCAATCAGGCGCCATTACCAACGTAATATACCAATACGTAATAACCAATAATACCAACGTAAATTCAATATTTATCTGCATCGCATATTTTCTGTTTGAATTTTAAATGTTAATTCATTCTAATTAAATTTTAAAAGGTAAAATCTTCGGATCTTTCTTACAGAGGTGTCGTAAAATACGATCAAGGTAAGTTGGCAGGCAACCGGTCGTAAAACACGTAGCTAAATCATGTGACAACATGTTTATAACATTTTATGCCGACCCCACTTAGAGTAGGATAAGGGCAGGAGGATGATGAATAATCTATTAACAAAGCTAAATTGATCAAACGTAAAAGAAAAAATCGCATGGAATTACATAGCAAGGTCTAATCTGAGTGAGAATCATGTTATGGGTGGATATTCAAATTCAAAATATTCTTTATTAAAATAAACTTGTAAACAAGTGCTTTTGAATCGTCAACTCTACTGCTGGTTCGGAAAGCTGTTCCTACCGAGAAGAGCCAGCAAGAAACTCGGCGGTTGCTCTTTTAAAAATATAATTCTTAATACTATTTACATTATGTCGTTACTGTCTTGTACAGGTTCAAAGAGAGCTATATCCACATATCGATATCTTAACAAAACAAAAATTGCTGGGATATTAAAAAAAAAAATTATAAACCTGGAAAGATACGGGATACAAATTAATATAACTTTTACAAATGATTTTTATGTGATTCATAAAAAGCAATTAATTTGAAAAAATGTTCAATCGAAAAATTTTGCAGCCTAATTATAATCGATGTTTATAAAAACCTCATTTTTAAACTAAGAATAAACTTTATAATGTAAATTTACTATACTTTACAAACTTATTTTTAATCTAAGTTGTAAACATACTTAACAAAACCATCTATAACAAAACCAACCAAAAAAAACCTACGAAAGTAACCTAACATATAACGAAATTAATATTTTTCAATACTTTTATTAAGATAACAAAAAGAAATTTCATCATTTCCTAAAATTGATTAAAAAAAATAATTAGATAAAAGCAAAATATTAAAAAAAGGTCTCTAACAATAAGGAAACGAAGATTGCCTTTTCAACAACATCAACTTACCAGTAATTATTTTTTAAGTATGTTACAAAATGTATAACAAAATTCATTACGATGAATTAAAGACTACATGTAATAAAGCACTCCTTTTCAAAATTAAAAATCTCTCACACGTTACATGATCATTTCCATATTATATTAGGTACAATAAATAATTCTTGTGAATTTAAATCAATAGTTAGAAATTTTGAAAATTCAATAGAAAAAGTGATTCGAGGTTATGTACAAAAATATTTGCATGATAATTGATATACCTAGTTGTATTTTGTTTTGTTCTATTAAATACATAGGTATTTTTCAATTGTAAAATTATAACATTATAATTATACATTAATTAGTATCCTGTCTAATATATTTTTTAATTCTTTAATGAATATATTTCCTTTAGTATTGCAATTATCAAAATTACAAAATGCTCAGACAATTATTTAATTAGGCCCCGTAATATCTTTCGTGTTTATTACTCACCGTGGGATTATTTATAAAACACTTAACTAATAAATCACACAAACAAAACACTAAAAAAAACTTACACTTGCTTGTAAATAATCTAAGAATAGGAAGCTACACTTTTTAATTTAATAAATAAAATATTTTAAATTACTATGCTACGTAAACTCGAGTCGAAAGTTACACTAAACCAATACCGACAAGCGCAGAAACCCGACTAATGCGACCTCAAGTGGCAAACGCTCAAAATACTTTTTAATAGATTACGTTCCGTTTGTAATAAAAGTTTCATTTGGACATGCATCTTTACTTACTGTTAAAATAATGAAACTTATTTTTATTGGAAATCAATAAAAACTGTGTTATAAAATATAAAAAATAATATTATTACATTTAGGTTTTAAGTGTTTCACAGATATGTTTTAAAAAAAGGATGTCACTCACATTATTAAATATAAATTTATTTGTTGAAAATTTTATTGAACTACATATTTTTATATATATATCTCACTTGAAAATGTTAGATTTTTTTCTCAAACCTAGTAATTGATGTATTTTATTTTATTATATGTTTATGAGCTTTCATTGGCATTCCATGGCGAGCCTTTTTATTTAGAAATATTAATTATACGAATTACAGAGGTGGAAAAAAGCGCTTATATCCAGTTATTAACCTTATATTTAAAATCATTTCTTAGATATATAATATTTTTTAAATTGAAATGTACTTCATATTTGTATTATTTTACTGTGGCAATATTACAGTAAACTTTTAAAAATACAAATACCCACTTTAATTTTATATTTTTCTATGACGGTATTTTTATTTAGGCTTCATTTATACATTACCTTTTTCACAGTGACTTTCGTAGTTGGTAGTTGAACTTGGGTAATCAAGTAGTCAAGCTGTTAAAACTTTTGTAATTTTCAAAAACATTTATACTTAAAGTAATGATGTGCTTAAAACAAAAAAGAATATAAGTTTTACAGTAAAAATTAAAGGTTTCGTAAAGCCCTTGACCAAAAAAATTGCCTCAACTCGCATCTAACTAATCCAAAACATGGCGTCAGCAAACTTTTTAACAGTAAAAACGCACGTTACCGAATTTAAAAATAGTTCAGATAAAGACACATTAAGTGAGGTGAGTGTATTATTTTATATTATAGATAAGTTAATGATCAATTGACCTAGAAATCATTGAAATATTTGTAAAAAAATTCTCCGCCATTTTGAGAATAGATCGCCTATCAACGTGGCACGCCTTAAGTTAAACTTTGCAAGTCAATATATAAAAAAGTTATTTAATTTCCTTGAAGGCATCTGAAAGTGGTACAAGCAATTCCGTGACGTCGGCGGAAGATTTGCAGAAATTAGCAATAATACTTGGGTTGAATAGCGCTGAGGATGTTTATCAAGAAAAATTTCGTGTTGATCGGCGCCGATTGGAAGTCATGCTAGCTGGTATAAAAAAAATTTCAAAATACATAAACATGGTAATATTATATAAAATAAAAATATAATGACAATGCATTTTTTCAGAAAACTTAGAGGAAGCCCAAACAGCACAAGCCTTTTTTCATAGGGTAAGATTATAATTATTACTGATTAAAAATTCAATTTCAACTGTCAATTTATCTAATAAAAAATAAATATCGTTATTTTAGGTTATGAATGAAACGAATACTTTAATAAACTGGCCCGCGCGTCTTAAAATTGGAGCTCGCTCGAAAAAAGGTAAACGACTTAATAATTATTCAATTTTCAATATGCATATTAGCTGTATTTGTGTTTACAATTTTGAGTTAATTGAAAAAATATTATAATTAAAATAATACTGCTTATTACGTAATTCGGAATGCATTTTTCAAAAATTAACGTACATGTACTTGCGGGCGAACAATTTGGCGGGATGGCGCCAACTAGACGAAAGCGTGGCGCCAGTCTGGCGCAAAAATAATTTATTTTCTATATTTTGAAACATTACAGTGTAGAGTACGTTAGTCTTAACACAATTGATGATGTTATTTTAATGAATTCTATAAAAAATCAATTAAGATGGATCACTATGAAATTATTTATGATACAATGAAAAAAATGCGGGATAAAGATTTTATTCAATTATTAAATTTCATAGGTAAAAATTTACTTTTATATGGTTTTAATAAAGTGTGAGAGTTAATAGATGTGAAATGTTAATTTGTTTGTTCAGATCCTCACGTGCGTATAGCTGGTAGACTTAATGATGTGAAGATGGCCCGTGAGAAAATAATGCAGTTGCTGGATACCAGGGTAAGACATATTACCTTTTTTATTATATTTTTGTGGTTATATTAGACATTGAGTCGTTAGGTTTCGCTACAGTTACGATCTGTTGTTTGATTTTACTGTATTTTATAAAATCTCTGAAGTTGAATCAATCGAATTATATTCTATTTTATAATTTTGTCTATGGAGGATTTTTTTTTTCTAATTATAACGCATAAAGACATTTTAAATTTAAATAAAGAACTTTCTTATAGATAAGAAAGTGTTAATTGTACAAGAGAATATCATACATGTCTTTAAGGTTTTTAGGGTTTAAAACTTTTAAGAATTATTACTGTCTTAAGTTTCTTCTTAAAAAAAAATTAAAACAATAATTGATATAATGTAAATTTTACGCTATGTAAATAATTTCTTATAATTTTTTGAACTATTTCTTGGTTTAAATTTAGCCACGTAAATAACTGAGCTTTTCGAAAAATTAAACAATTTGTAACTATGTTCTCTTTTTGATATCTTTTGAATAATAAACGTTAATGGCGGTATTTTCTACGGGTGTTTGATAATCACAACAATTAGTAGAGGCATTTCCCATACAACGTTAATAACGGCTGCCGTTTAATATTAATTTTTAACGTATTTTATGTTATTATAAGTTAAGTTTAGATGTTACACGTTGTTTAAATTGCGAGTTAGCGCAATACTATAAATTTTCTAGATTCTTGATGATTTTATTACGAAATTTTCTTGATTTGCGATGATCTTATAACAAAATTTTCCAGATTCTTCTTGAAGTTATTTTACTGCTTCCATAGGACTGCAGATTAGTGCTGATATAATCTATGATTTCCTTTTATTGATTACTAGGTTTGCTAGCGGCTTCGCACGCGTGTGAAGTCACAATTTTTTTAAAGAATTGAAATTTTGTTCATAAAAGTAGTTATTGTGATTTAACCATAAGAGATAGAGACATGCTCTCGCGGACTCTTTTGTAATAATGATAGCTGTGTGGTATCCAGCTGAGTAGAATAGACCACCCTCATTTCTTACCGAGGTGTCTTAAAAGGCCACTAAGGTAAGTTGAACTACGGAGTGATATCCGCTTGAGTAATAGGCCACACTCTTTCTTACTGAGGTGTCGTAAGATACGATTAAGGTAAGTTGACGTCAGGCAGGCAGCCGTAAAATACGAAACATGTGACAATATGTTTAACATATTGTACCGACCCCACTTAGAGTGGGATACGGGGAGGAGATTATTAGTAATGAATAATATTTACCAGGGTAACCGGGTCACAATGAAGATCGACGTCAGCTACACCGACCACTCTCACATCATTGGGAAGGTGAGTGAAGAGATATTAAAAAAAAAAAATCAAATGTAGAATTGAAAGCAAAGGATTTATTGCCGTCAAACGCAACGTTGCGATAGCCGATGGGTAACGCGCGTACCACCCTCATTTCTTACCGGGGTGTCGTAAAATACGAATAAGGTAAGTTGACGTCAGGCACGCGGCCGATCGTAAAATACGTAGCCAAATCATGTAGCAATATGTTTATAAAATTTTGTACGGACCCCACTTAGAGTGGGATAAGAGCAGGAAGATGTTTTTTATCTTCTAAAAATATATCGAGCAACACTCGGACGCGCAGATATTATGTATTTAAGTACATATTTATTTTAAAAATAAATAAGTATATATTTACTAGTTGTCTGTCACATAAATGAAGTTACTTTGGGAATGGACATTATTTATATATTACGCCTGATTAAAACAAATAACTAAAATTGGCGCTTCCGTATGTGCTAGTCAAATTTAATATCACATACTTTTCTATTCCGATAGACCGTGTGGTGTCCGGCTGAGCAGAATAGACCGACATTTCTTACCTAGGTGTCGTAAGTTCCGACTAAGGTAAATCAACCCGCCGTGTTGTATCCGGCTGAGTAGAATAGACCACCCTCTTTATTACCGAGGTGTCGCGAAAGGCGACTAACGTAAAGTCAGACAGGCGGCCGGTCGTAAAATACGTAGCCAAATCATGTGACAATATGATTATAACATGTCGTGCGACCCCACTTAGAGTGGGATAAGGGTAAGTGAATATATAGCAAAATTACTTTATTATTACTTTTGTATTATGGATTATAAATTATTGATGTTTACACAGATTTAAAAACCCAAAATAGTTTTTATCTATAATATTTTAATGACTTAATCTAGTATCTAATATATATATATATATATATATATATATATATATATATATATATATATATATATATATATATATATATATATATATATATATATATATATATATATATATATATATATATATATATATATATATATATATATATATAATAGAACGAATTCTTGAAATTTTTTACAACGATTTCTTGAAATTCAGCATGTAGGGGGTTTTGGAGGAGAACAAGGATCTAGCACCCAGGTGCTCTAGGTATTATTTAAAAAAAACATTTTATCTCTGTTTTTGGGCATTAAAAAATACTAAAAATGACATTGAATATAAAACGTTATTTTTGCTTAAAATTAAATTATCTAGTCAGCGTAGCTTATTTGGGGCGGTCTCGAGAAATGTAAGTACCTAGATCGAGCCCCACCTTCCAATTTTTTTTTAAAGTTTCTTTGATTTTGTAAAAAATTACCGACGAAGACTCGGTTAACCAGGTACTAAATTTTTAAATTTAAACTATCGTGAGTGGTATTCATAATTAATGTATAGAAACCGGCTATACTCACGTCTTATTTCATCGCGCGTAAAGAGCTCATGAATAAGAGCCCCGTATGGACTTGAAACTAGTCGGGCTCATCCGATAAAATAAGACGTGAGTATAGCCGGTTTCTATACATTAATTAGGTACTATATTCTAATGTAAGAACGTGCAACAGGGCGGTCTTACGATCAAGCGCGTAATGGAGGAGACAGGGTGTCACATACACTTCCCGGACTCGAACCGGACCAGCACCCAGGAGAAGAGCAACCAGGTCTCCATAGCTGGGGACATGGAACGGGTCGAGAGAGCACGTGCTCGCGTGCGGGTAACTTACTCCAAATAACTTAATCAAATAACTGACTCCAAATAACTTACTCCAAATAACTTAATCAAATAACTGACTCCAAATAACTTACTCCAAATAACTTACTCCGAATAACTTACTCCAAATAAGTAACGAAAATGAACAACCATGTATTCTGCATTTAGAGGATCTTTTAAGTATTGCGCCACTAAAAAAAGTTTTATACTCCTTATATACCTCATAATATAATAGTGTTAAAAATCTGTGATGGCCCAGCGGTAGCACCGTACGACTCTTTCGAAAACGTCGCGGGTTCAAACCCGTGCAGACACCAATGAGTTTTTTCTGTTAAAACTTATGTCTAATTAATAATTGCAATTTATCACACGCTTTTCGGTGAAGGAAAACATCGTGAGGAAACCTGCATATCTCTAGAGAATTCTGGAGATATGTGTAACCTACCAATCCGCATTGGAGCAGTGTGGTAGGTTTTAGCTCCAAACCTCCTCTCCTTAGAAGAGGCATATTTTTAGCAGTAGGATAGTAACAGGCAAACATAACATTATTGTAAATCTACAATTCTCTTGTGTATCTTTGCTACTTTAAGCGGTACACGCGAGTAAAGCTCCCAGCCTTTTTTTAAGCGTTTTACAACCGCGCGACCTTTTCGACACAATTAACATAAAACGGTAATGTAGTATTACCCAAAACCTTCCGGAAGAATTGCACTGTATAGTAGTAAAAACTAAACGAAAATCTGTTCAGTAGATTTTGAGAAAACCTACATACATACAGACAGTTTTTGGGGGCTTTGTTTTATATGTAAAGTATGTTTTGTTCGTCTATCGTAACCCCTAGGCTCTAACCCCGCTGGTATTCTGCTTCGAGCTGCCGATACAATCACAGGCGCAGCCCGACATCAACTCGCCCTACGTGCACCAGATCCAAGACCAGTACAACGTGCAGGTGAGAGTTCAAAGCTTCTCTCTGAGGTCGACTGGACACTCTGATGTCCACTCATAGACACTCTCTAAACAACTAATGGACACTAACGACGAAATAGTCACCCTGACGACAATTAATGGACACTGACGTCTACTAACGCAATCTCCGACTTGCACTAATTGACACTGACGACCACTGCGTATTCTCTGACGTCCACTGAACACTGATGTCCACTCATAGACATTCTGACGATCACTAATGGACACTAACGACGAAATAGTCACTCTGACGACAAATAATGTACACTGCCGTCTACTAACGCAATCTCTGACTTGCACTTATTGACACTAACGACCACTGCGTATTCTCTGACGTCCACTGAAAACTGATGTCCACTCATGACACTCTGACGATCACTAATGGACACTAACGACGAAATAGTCACTCTGACGGCAAATAATGGACACTGCCGTCTACTAACGCAATCTCTGACTTGCACTAATTGACACTAACGACCACTGCGTATTCTCTGACGTCCACTGAACACTGATGTCCACTCATGACACTCTGACGATCACTAATGGACACTAACGACGAAATAGTCACTCTGACGGCAAATAATGGACAATGCCCTCTACTAACGCAATCTCTGACTTGCACTTATTGACACTAACGACCACTGCGTATTTTCTGACGTCCACTGAACACTGATGTCCACTCATATACACTCTCACGATCACTAATGGATACTAACGACGAAATAGTCACTCTGACGACAGATATTTGACACTGCCGTCTACTAACGCAATCTCTGACTTGCACTAATTGACACTGACGACCACTGCGTATTCTCTGACTTCCACTGAACACTGATGTCCACTCAGACACACTCTCACGATCACTAATGGACACTAACGACGAAATAGTCACTCTGACGACAATTAATGGACACACTGACGTCCACTTATGGACGCAATATTTGACTTGCACTATGGACACTGACGACCACTATGGGCATTCTCTGACGTCCATTGGACGCTCTGATGTCCACTAATGGACACACTTACGACCACTAATAGACACTACGACTACTGATGAACAGTTGTGATCTTTCCACGCGGGCGGAGCCGTTGGCGATTGCTAGTTCAAGATATTATGAGTATTGATTGCACGAAAACTGACTACATCCAAAATCTTTGGTAAGGATAGAAGGAATACACTCACTGAAACAGTAATTTGGAGGCGCACGCCTAACGATAACATTATCGTGGTTCATTTTTACCTGATAAATGTAGGTGATGCTTCGCAACCGTCCCAAGCTGCACTCCAGCCTGCTCGTGGTGAAGGGCCAGCAGTGGGAGGTGCAGGCCACTATGGAAGCCACCACCTTACTCATGAAGCACCTGTGCGGACAGCATGTGGTGAGTTACCTATGATACCAGCTTTCCAAACCAGCAGTAGAGTGGACGATTCAAAAGCACTTGTTCACAAGTTTATTTGAATAAAGTATATGTTGAATTTGAATTTGAATACAATCTGACAGTAGGTATATCTACAAAAGTAATCATGAAATTATTTTGCTATAATCTGTGATTATGTATATATATTATTAGGAATCCAGATTTCTAAGCTGTGACAGCCTATATAAGGCAACGGCTGACGACATTCGTTCTCTTTTCATGCCGTGCGGCATTAGTAGGAGATAGACGCGTATTGAAAAAATAATCGATTTTTTGATCGATTATTTTTTCAAAATAATCGATTTTTTTAAAAATCGAAAAATAGAAAATTGCAAAAATAAAATCAAAGCAAACTCGCATTCGCTATCCGCGGGCTAGCTGCTAATGGAGCGGCTGTCACATCTCCCACGTCAAAATGGTGCGAACGGCTGTGGCAAGATGTGACGTCATGGCTTGCTTGCAGTCGACAAGGCGACGTTGTTACTATTGAGTTTTAAATGATAACACTCCCAAGATATGATCTTCACATGTAGTATTAAATAAAAGCTACATGGATTTCACAAAAAAAAATTAAAAGTAAATATATAAAGTAGAAATACAACAAAAAATACAAAGATATCCATTATTATATTGACAGTCCCTTTTTAGAATATTACGGAAATGGCTGATTCTTCCACAAAAAAACATCGATATTTGTATTACCAGCACAACGTTTATTATACAGACGCTGCATACGATAAATCGGATTACAAAATGTGACATTGGTTCGGTATAGAGGGGTATGGAAAACATTTGTGATTTTGCTGCAATTGATGAGAAAAATGTCTGATAACAGACTAGTATCAATGAAATTGTGAATAATTTTATAGAGAATTGTTAAACTTGAGATCTCACTTCTGATGTGTAGTGTAGGTATTTGAAGTAGGTTGTATTTGAAACATGTAACAATTATTTATGTTAACCACTCGTCACCAGAACCAGACCCAAGTCCAGATGAGCCTGGAGATATCGCCGATGCACCACTCGGTGGTGGTGGGGAGCGGTGCGGAGCAGCTCAAGGGGATTATGAAGGGGACGGGCGCGCAGATCATGTTCCCCGACGCCGACGACCCCAACATACCCACCCTCAGGAAGAGCTGCGTCACCATCACCGGCCAGATGAAGGACGTGTACGCGGCGAGGCAGCAGCTGGTGGTGAGGCCATATTTTGTTAGCAATTTAATTTTTATACGTAAAAATATCATCATCCTCCAGCCCTTATCCCTCTGTAAGTGCGGTCGGCACAACATGTTACAAACATGTTTCGTACATGATTTGGCTGCGTTTTTACGACCGGCCGCCTGCCTGACGTCAACTTGCCTTAGTCATATTTTACGACACCTCGGTAAGAAAGAGGGTGGTCTATTCTACTAAACAGGATACCACACGGTGGGTCATCTTACCTTAGTCGCCTTTTACGAAACCTCGGTAAGAAAGAGGGTGTTCTATTCTACTAAACCGGATACCACACGGTGGGTCGCCTTACCTTAGTCGCCTTTTACGACACCTCGGTAAGAAATGAGGTTGGTCTATTCTATTCAGCCGGATACCACAAGGCGTTTTTATACGTAAAAATGTGAAGAACTAAAAAAAAGTTGGTGATGTATGTAATAGACAAAGTAGGAACTAAAAAAAATAATCGATTTTTAATAATCGATTATTTCTCCATAAAAAATCGATTAAAAAAAATAGATTATTTTAATCATCCTCTTTCTCGTTTCACTGTTTTTTCTAGTTTTTTAAGATTAAAATGATAAATAAAATAAATAAATATATGGGACACTTACACACACGGTCGTCCGTCCCCAAAGTAACTTAATACTTGTGTTATGGGTGACAGACGAATGGTAAATATATCCATATATAATTTTTAAATACATACTTAAATACAACTTTACACGCAGTCTCGAAGACCAACAAATTCATTTTAGAAAATGTTGGCCCTCGGCGGAAATCGAACCCGCGACCCGCGGAGCTAAAGGCAGGGTCACAACCCACTGCGCCAACAAGCCAATCAATGTAAAGAACCACAAAAAAGTTAGTGATGTATGTAATTGATAAAATAGGAACCGACATAAGCTTGCGGCTCCTGCTTTGCGCCTTGCAAAAGTACGTAAGTCGTTTGTGGGTTTTGGTATAAGATTCTATAATAAAATTCCGCAATCAATTTCAGCTTTGCCATTACAGCAGTTTAAAAACACTGTAAAGAGGCTGATACAGAAAGCCTACTATACTCTTGAAGATTATTTAGAAGATAAGAATGTGTGGATATAGATCTCTTTGAATTTGTACTAGACAGTAACGACTAAATGTAAATAGTATTAAGAATTGTATTTTTAAAAGAGCAACCGCCGAGTTTCTTGCTGGCTCTTCTCGGTAGGAACATCTTTCCGAACCAGCAGTAGAGTTGACGATTCAAAAGCACTTTATAAGTTTATTTGAATAAAGAATATTTTGAATTTGAATCTACTCTCCACATTTCATAAACTCGACGATGCTTCTGCGCTCGCCCGTCCCGGTGACGCTGTTAAAGCCGTTAGGGCTAACAGCATACAGTCAATTCGAAAAAATACTACCTACTATACTAGAATAGACCACCCTTATTTCTTACCGAGGTGTCGTAAAAGGCGAGTAAAGTAAGTTGACCCACCATGTGGTATCCGGTTTAGTAGAATAGACCACCCTCCTTCTTACCGAAGTGTCGTAAAATACGACTAAGGTGAGTTGACGTCAGGCAGCCGGCCGGTCGTAGAAACGCAGCCAAATCATGTTACAGCATGTTTATAACATGTTGTGCCGACCTCACTTAGAGTGGGATAAGGGCAGGAAGATGATGAAAAATATGGAATTACGTGTGTCACAAAATTTGTCTATTATTGTAATTTAATTTAATAATTGCTTTGGACCAATGCATCCAAACTAGAATATAAATGGTCGCAAACATAATAACAGACGATGATATTTCTCCTTTATACTTATTCAATAAATAAAAAGCAATTTTCTCAAACTCAACCCATTTCCTCTCTCAACAACTCAATGATACATACATATATGACAGCCACAATGCTTTATCATATTAATGACCAACTCTATAAAGGAGGTTGTATTAGAAACATGTAACACAATATTTATATTCAACTGTATTGATCAACAGTTAGAAGTACATTGTAGTTAAAAACAGTAGCGCTTTTAACAATGTAGCATCCCTAACTGAACCTCAAATAAGCTGACTAGGTCACAGCTGTTAAAACAACTAAATCTTTTATAGAATTAGGCGTTACTTTGCGGAGATCCATAATACAAAAGTAATAATAAAATTATTTTGCTATAATCCGCGAAGAAGTAAAATAGAAAATATATATAATGCTAAATGTAAGTTACATTTAGCATTATATATATATTCTATGTATTTTACTTCATTATATTTATTTTTATGCAAAGAAACATTTCCTTTATATCTCCCATCAAGGCTACAAAGCCCTCTCGAAATCAAAACATAAATTTACAACAAGATTTGCGTCTCTGGATTTGGAGATCAAGGAGAGACTTTAGCCTCAAGGTCGATAGCTGGTCTTCATACGTTACGCCTTGTAGACGCACATTCGAGTTTTTAAGCTATCTAAGTGTTTTCTTTCAACCTAAATCTGTCGAATTCGCGCACCATTGCCTTTCCTTTCTCCATCTGATACATTCTGGCCATTGCACAGGGTATACAATTTACTTCTTCGCGGATTATAGCAAAATAATTTTATTATTACTTTTGTACAACTAAATCTGTTAATCCGTCACCAGGGCAGCCTCCCGGTGGTGGTGATCTTCGACGTGCCAGAGGAGAGTTGCCGCATCGACAGCGAAATGACGCTCAAGCTGATGCACAAGTACCACGTGTACATCACAGTGCGGCGCAAGCCCAAGCAGAGCATCACCTCCGTCGTCATCAGGGGCATAGAGAGATGTGTTGGCAAGTGTATACACATTTCACACACACACAAATCATCCCCCTCCCCCTATATATTGTCTTCTTCTTAAACCGATGGTCGTCCATGATGGACATAGATCCCTTCATGGGATCTCCACACCATGGCTTCCCTCGACTTCCCTAATGATATTGAGGGCCCTTAGGTGGAGACGATAAAGCTGTGATGGCCCAGCGGTAACACCGAGCGACTTTTCGAGGAGGTCAAGTGTTCAAACCTGGGCAGAAACCAATGAGTTTTTTTGCTAAAACTTATGTGTTTAATTGATTATTGCAATTTATCACACGCTTTTCGGTGACAATCATCGTGAGGAAACCTGCATATCTCTAGAGAATTTTGGAGATATGTGTAACCAACCAATCCGCATTGGAACAGCATGGTAGGTCTTAGCTTCAATCCTTCTCTCCAAAAATGGAGATGGGTGGCCTATGCCCAGCTGAAAAACTCATTGTTACCTGTCCCGGGGTTTGAGACCGTGAGAACTCCATCAAAATGGATCTCCATAAAAATAACTTGCATTCTTTTTAATCAATAATCAATTGCACTTAAAAATAAATTTAACATTCAACGTAAAATTAAAAAGTGAATAATAATTTTTAATATATAGTAAGAATAATTAACGAAAAATACTAGTATTAGTGTCATGTCAAAAAGCTTATTTTCGATATATGAAAAAGATGGCACAAAGCGCCCTAGTTCGATCGCCCAAAGTTAGTTCTTTTTTTTATAAAAGAAAAGCACCTGACTACGATCTCGCCTGATAGAAAGCGAAAAATGCAACCCAAGGTGGATTGCGTTTGCCATTAAAGTATATTCACTCTTTTTAGAAAATTTCCACATTTTAGAAGTCCGGGAAGATAGATGCGAGAAGAGAATTCCACATTTTGGCCATGCGTATTAGAAACTATGAGCTAAAGAGTTTAGTGTATATTTTGAGGTTATTAATTGTATAGCGATGGAACCCCTTGCCGCGGCGGCTTAGATATGCTATAAGTGTGTCATCACTAAAAGGATCAGTTAAAGAAATTTTGGTTAATTCATTTAATAAGTAACTTGTACGTCACAGGTGATATATACGAGGCGCGCCGCGAACTCCTCGGCGACAAAGAATCCTTCATCAACCCAGAGATACCCGAGTCCTACACAATACCCTCAATAAAGAGAACAATGCCCAACTTTGGCACATTCAGCCAATTCTCACCAACCCAAGTGACCAACATCGCAAACATCAACACCCAACACTCGCCTTACAATCTCCATCTCGCTACCGACTTGGCCAACTACGCCAACATTGGTAGTCCAATGTACGCACATAACCCGCCCACGCCTGGTGGTTATCCCGCGCCTATATCCCCCCTGGCTTTAACGCCGCCAGTGTACACTGGGTGGGTTATACCGTCGCCCCAGCCCCGCCACGGCCAGTTCCAGTTCCCCAACATGACTCCAGTGCCAGTGCCAGCGCCAGCGCCAATCATATTCAAGGGTCAAACTTCGTGGGATCGTGAGTACTATCCCAATACTGGGGATATTTTTGATTTATGATTTTTTTGACATTTTATGATATAAATTTATATATATATGTCTTTAATATTGAAATGAATTGCCGTGTGGTATCCGGCTGAATAATAATAGTACCACCCTTACCGAGGTGTCGTAAAAGGCGACTAAGGTAAGTTGACGTCAAGCAGGCGGCCGGTCGTAAAATACTTAGCCAAATCATGTGACAACATGTTTATAACATGTTGTGCCGACCCCATCATCCTCCTGCCCTTATCCCACTCTAAGTGGGATCGGTACAATATCTATGTTGTTACATGATTTGGCTACGCTTAGCCTGATGTCAACTAACTTTAGTCGCATTTCACGACACCTAGGCAAGAAATGAGGTTGGTCTGTGATTTTTGGTGTATTCCCTTCTGTTTGGAGTAAAACCATAAAACTCTAACTACAATAACTTTGTTGTAACAAATATGCGGATTTATAAAAATTTCCGTAACCCCTGCTTCTATAAATATAAATTAGCAATAGTTATTTTTAATACTGTAAAAAAGCAATTGTTAATAGGTATGTGAAAAGAAAAAAAAAACGATTTTTATAATAATCCATTATTTTGTACAATAATCTATTTTTAATAATCAATTTTATGTTAATTATGCTCTTTTTCTTTTTGAATCATTTTCTAGTTTTTTAAGATAACATATGCATTGTTGTATAAAATCAATGCAGCTAAACTACACATTTCAATAGAATATCACAAGTAAGTAAGTAAGTAACGGCCTGTTACTATCCCACTGCTGAGAATAGGCCTCTTCTCTCCGTTTTGGGAGAGAAGGATTGGAGCTAAAAACCTACCACGCTGCTCCAATGCGGATTGGTAGGTTACACATACCTCCAGAATTCTCTAGAGATATGCAGGTTTCCTCACGATGTTTGCCTTCACCGAAAAGCGTGTGATAAATTGCATATAAATTAGACACATAAGTTTTTTAAGAGAAAAACTCATTGGTGTCTGCCCGGGTTCGAACCCGTGATCGTCTCTAGAGATTCACACGGTCGCACCGCTGGGCCATCACAGCTTATATCATATACAATATCACAGATATAGAATATCACAAACAGCGTTAATATTTATTTCTTAATGTCCCCTTTAATTAGCCTTTATTCTAATTAACTATTATTATTAAAAAGGCAACTTTTCAGATGGTCAGAAAAAAAAAAATTTTGTTAGGAATTAATCGATTATTTTGATACGAATTAATCGATTTTTTTAAATGATCGGTTATTTATGAATCGATTTTTTTAATCCAAGTCACATCCTTAATTGTTAGATCTTTATAATTTTTTTTTTCTTTCCAGCGATGTCGGGTACATCAGATGGATCCCCGTGTCTGCCGGCGCCGCCACATCCAAGACAAGTAAGTGTGTATTAAAATCAGGGTAAGTAAACCTGGGTGACCGAAATTAATACCGGTAATTTTTTTGAAAAAAAGATGAAACTCGAAAAAAAAAAAATAAGCAGGTGGGCTCGATCCGGGTATTTTCACTTCTTTAGTTCGCCCGTTATCGACTAGGCTATTAAAACTTCACAAATGACAGCTAAAATATCATTTGCATTTTATTCTACATAAATGGACCATCTTACACTGAAAGAATTTTCATATCGGTCCAGTGGTTTCTGAGATTAGCGCATTCAAACAATCAAACAAACTCTTCAACTTTATATATTAGCATAGATTTTAGCATTTTGTCAGAGCCTGAAAAATTAGAATAAAAAAACATTTTTTTTTTAAAAAAAACCTAGCTTAATCAATTTTTTTCCAACGTAACCGAACGTAACCGAAGCATCGTCAGGAGATAGACTCCACAGATTTATTTCTTTGTTACGGGACGAAATAATTGTTGAGATTGTGGTTGTGAATGTGTGCAGTGCTTGTGTATTGTTGTGTTATTGGTGGCGGGTAGTGCATGAGTTTTTACAAATTCTGCATGTATCAGGTATGAAAAGATAAGTAGCATTTCATATATTTTCTTTCATCGCATTTTCTATTGACCTGCGCAATGTAACGCCTAATTCTATATTTTTTTTTTAGAAATAAAGAATTTAAACTGTTTTTTTAGCAGATGTTGAACATCAGCCCGCATGGGAGCAGTGGCTATCATAGCAACTTCACCGGAAGCTCTGCGTCGCTCGACACACAGAACATATCCGGTATGTGTACCGTGTTTTTTCCCTAAATCCTGTTCCAGAGTGGCACGAAACGGTGGTATGCAATATGCATAAGGACGCTTCGGCATGCTTAACAATCCTGTTATATTCCGCAGTTTGCCAAGTGATATTGTGACATGCCGCAGATTACCGAAGGATCCTGTGACGATCCGCAGCTTTCAAAAGCATCCTGAGACAATCCGCAACTTGTAAAAGGATCCTGTGACATTCCGCAACTTGCCAAAGGATCCTGTGACATTTCGCAGCTCGCAAAAGAATGACATAACACAGAACGCCACAGAATCCTCTGCCATGTCGTGAAATGTCACCGAATCCTTCGGCATCAGAAGTTTTGTCTCATGTCTTTCTGTCTGCGGTCGCAGTAATTAACCAGTTTTCATGTTCTGTCAATATAGCAACATAATTGAAAAGACAATAAAAATAATAACTCCTTTTACAGGTGCTGAAGGCAGCCACATGGCCTCTCCATCGGTATCCCCCATCAGCAAGACCCATAGCCCCACGACGTCCGCGGAACATGAACGCACACCACATGGTTAGAAGCAAGCTTTGAGAAGCGTAGTACACTTCTAGTTGAAATATCGCTCTTTACCAGACAAACCTTTGCGATTTTGTCGCGGACACTATCAAAATATAATATCAGAGGATCCCTTTGCGATCTTGTTGCCTAGCTTGTCAGAACAAAATCGCAAAAAATCCTTTGCAATTTAATAGTAGAGTCTATCAAACAAAAACACAACGGATCCCTTTGCGAACTTGTCGCGGACCCTATCGAAGCATAATCACAACGGATCCCTTTGCTAACTTGTCGCGGAGCCTATCAAAACAAAATCACAACGGATCCCTTTGCGAACTTGTCGCGGAGCCTATCAAAACAAAATCTCAACGGATCCCTTTGCGAACTTGTCGCGGAGCCTATCAAAACAAAATCACAACGGATCCCTTTGCGAACTTGTCGCAGAGCCTATCAAAACAAAATCTCAACGGATCCCTTTGCGAACTAGTCGCGGAGCCTATCAAAACAAAATCACAACGGATCCCTTTGCGAACTTGTCGCAGAGCCTATCAAAACAAAATCTCAACGGATCCCTTTGCGAACTTGTCGCGGAGCCTATCAAAACAAAATCACAACGGATCCCTTTGCCAACTTGTCGCAAAGCCTATCAAAACAAAATCACAACGGATCCATTTGCAAACTTGTCGCGGAGCCTATCAAAACAAAATCACAACGGATCCCTTTGCTAACTTGTCACGGAGCCTATCAAAACAATATCACAACGGATCCATTTGCGAACTTGTCGCGGAGCCTATCAAAACAAAATCTCAAAGGATCCCTTTGCGATCTTGTCGCGGAGCAAATTAAAACAAAATCTCAAAGGATCCCTTTGCGAACTTGTCGTGGAGCCTATCAAAACAAAATCTCAAAGGATCCCTTTGCGATCTTGTCGCGGAGCATATTAAAACAAAATCTCAAAGGATCCCTTTGCGATCTTGTCGCGGAGCATATTAAAACAAAATCTCAAAGGATCCCTTTGCGATCTTGTCGCGGAGCCTATCGAAATAAAATCTCAACGGATCCCTTTGCGAACTTGTCGTGGAGCCTATCAAAACAAAATTTCAAAGGATCCCTTTGCGATCTTGTCGCGGAGCATATTAAAACAAATCTCAAAGGATCCCTTTGACATCTTGTCGCGGAGCCTATCAAAACAAAATCACAACGGATCCCTTTGCGAACTTGTCGCGGAGTCTATCGAAACAAAATCTCAAAGGATCCCTTTGCGATCTTGTCGTGGAGCCTATCAAAACAAAATCACTACGGATCCCTTTGCGAACTTGTCGCGGAGTCTATCGAAACAAAATCTCAAAGGATCCCTTTGCGATCTTGTCGCGGAGCAAATTAAAACAAAATCTCAAAGGATCCCTTTCGAAAGGAGCAAATAAATCCTTTGCGATTTGTTCGTGGAGCCTATATATACGACACCTCGGTAAGAAATGAGTGTGGTCTATTCTACGTAGCCGGACACAACACAGCTAATAATTAATTCTTACTTTTACCTGTAATAATTAATTCTTCTTTTTTTATTCTAACCAGATTTGGCGAACATAATCTCGGACCTGCCGATATCGGACCGCCGCGCTGTGGGCTGCGAGAAGAAGACCTTGGAGACGCTCAAAATGTCGCCGCTCTCGGAGTACAGGAAGATGCAGGCTGAAGCCAATAAGGTGAAACTTTGATTTGTATTTGAAAGGGCTGGCTTGGTTTTGAACGGAATTATTATATTTGCCGGCTGTATGGAACATTGCAAACTACAAAAAAAAACAAAATTCATTTATTCGTTAACAAAATTCAACAATAAAGTACTTCCATTGTGATGTACTTTATAAATACGAAAAAAAAATTATATGCTTATAACACGACAACAGTCGACGCGAACGAAGTCGCGGGTAAAAGCTAGTTGTTATAATAATAATTAGATCATTGTCTTTAACGCAGGCCATGCGCGACCCTGTCGGGGGCGGCTACAGGGTACCCACGTCCCGCTGGTCCGGCTGTTACTTCAGCCACACCAGCCCTGGACCGGTGAACGTGAAGGAGAACGATGGAATGATTACCGTAAGTGATATCATCACGTTTTGATGATGAAAGTTATTGTCTACTCCTGTATTTATAACATCACATACAGGTCAGTGAACCATTATTAACAAAGCGTGATCCTTATTTAACATATAGGTATCAAGTTTGTTAGATAATATAGATGTATTACTATATATAAAAATTGTTTTTAAGATATTAAATAAGATTTACTTGTCAAGGCGTGACCAATAGACCACTTCTTTCTTACCGAAGTGTCGTAAAATATGACTAAGGTTCGTTGACATCAGCAGGCGGCCGATCGTAAAATAACTAACCAAAAATTGTAACCGCATATTTAAAAATGTTGTGCCAACCCCACTTAGAGTGGGATAAGGGATAAGTGCGGCGCCGAGTTTGATACGGCATTGCACACGCTCGCAGACTGCATAGTTCGGGTGGTTCAACGGGCGGAACTCGTGGCACAGGTGGGGCGCGATCTCTCCCTGCCTCGTGCCATGGTGGACAGGAAGGGATCGTTGGCAGCGATGGACTCCTTCTGCGACGTTCTCGTAGAAGGAGTGAGTGGTCGTCGAGTGAGGTGGCGGAGCGGATCCGGGAACTCGAGTCCCTGGATCCGATCCGCCGCAGGCGAGCAGGGCGCAAGCAACTCGCCGAAGTCCGTCGCATGCCGCCCTAACGGGGACCTCCGAGCGATCCGAACGGAGTTTTGTCGGACGCTCGCTGGAGTTAGGTCCCCGAGGCGGTCGATGCATCTCACGATGCATAAATTAGTGGAAGAAAGGGGCCACTGTTAGAGAGGTCCTGACCCAGAGGTGGCGCTTTCCGGGGTAAAGAGAGGCTGCTGGCAGAGATGGTAGCAATGTCCCCGCCACCAGCAGCGTGGTGGAGCAGTGTCAGGTTTTTAGTCGATGCATTCCCTGTCCTCGTCGGGCGGTGATGACTTATAATGGGTTTTCCTGGCATACAAATAAAGGGCAAGAGCTAACTGACAGTTTACTGGTAGCTTGTGAAACAGGCCCTTATTACAATGGATGTCTTTAATGACGTAATGATATTGTTTGCAGCCGGAGAAGGGATGGAACAGGTCTGAGTTGTCGCGCCCCAACGTCCTGGTGACGTCACCCCCGCAGGCCCCCACGCCCTCGCCCGTGAAGGCCAAGCCCTGCCGGTACGAGCAACTGTACGAACTACTGAGAGATATTGGTCTTATTAAGTATATTGGTGAGTATTATAAAATACTAGCGGCTCGCTCCGGCTTCGCACGCGTATAAAATATATAGCCTATGCCTCACAGTGACAAAAATGATGAAAATCGTTCCAGTAGTCTTGATTCATTCATTACTGCACGTGGCTCGCACGCGTTAAATTTGGAGTAAAACGATTCCCCTTTCCCTATACCATGAAGATTACCTGCTATATCTAATACTAGCGGCCTGCCCCTGCTTCGCACGGGTATAAAATATATATCCCATGTCAGTCAGTGTAAAAAAAATGATTAAAATCGATCGAGTAGTTTTGATTTATTCATTACTGCCCGTGGCCCGCACGCGTTAAATTTGGAGAAAAATAATTTCCTTTCCCTATACCAAGAAGATTTCCTGGTATCTTTGGAATATCTAAATTCATATACTACATTTTTACTTATTTACTTTTACATTTTCCCTATGTATTTTATTTTTACAATTAATTACAGAATGTCTTTAAACAAACTCTTGAAAGAGTGACATAACTGCTAAAGTTGAAGTGTTATAGGGCGAAGCGCGGCGTCCTCACGGCATTTTAAATCTGTAATATCTCCGAAAATGTTCACTTAAATTACATGCTGTAAAAGGCCATATTGATCTATATTAAATCAACTATTTATTTAAGGTACTTAATTGGATAAGGATTAATGCTGTATTGTATAAAAATTGCTTCAAAAATATGGCATTATTTTTTGTAAAAAGTAAATGACAAAAAATGCTATAGTGGGTTATCCATAAGAGATAGGCATATACCATCGCGGACTTTTCTGTAGACCTTTTCAAGATGCACAAATACTTAGTACATTATTTTGATAAACCTCGTAGGGTTTAGCCTGCGTTTGCAATGTAAGCGGAAAAAAATGTAATTATTTCCAGAAGCCTCAAAAATTGCAGTATTTCTCTACTCCGTATTGAATGTTATTATACGTACAAACCTTCCTCTGGAATCACTCTATCTATTAAAAAAACCGCATCAAAATCTGTTGCGTAGTTTTAAAATTTTTATGCGTACATAGGGATATAGGGACTTTGTTTTATAATATGTAGTGATAAATGAATATACTACATATTTACTTTTTACATTTTTCCCTATGTATTTTATTTTTATAATTAATTACAGAATGTCTTTATATATAACATTCACAGCTTTCTTGTCATTAAACAATACAAACATTTTTTCTTTAGAGGTTACTCTTGAAAGAGCGACATATAGCTGCTAAATTCAAAGTGCTCGTAAGTGCTCGTAAGTGTAATTTTAATGGTGTTTACAGATTTGTTTAAAAAGCACGAGCTCGACATGTCGACATTCGCCTCACTGAACGAGGCTGACCTGATCGAGATTGGAGTGACAGCCTTTGGCGCCCGCAGGAAGATGCTGCTGGTCATAGCAGGTGGGTGGAACCTTTGGAAGGACCTTAAAATATCACTCATGATTTATCCTGCCCTTGTCCTACTCTATCTGAGGTGGGCGTTAACCTTAGCACTTTTTTGGGACTTCAAGATATCGCTCATGATTTTCCCCTGCCCTTGTCCTACTCTATCCGAGATGGACGTTAACCTTAGCACTTTTTTGGGACTTTAGGATATCGCTCATGATTTACCCTGCCCTCGTCCTACTCTATCTGAGATGGGGGTTAACTCGAGCACTTTTTTGGGACTTCAAGATATCGCTCATGATTTACCCTGCCCTTGTCCTACTCTATCCGAGATGGACGTTAACCTTAGCACTTTTTTGGGACTTCAAGATATCGCTCATGATTTACCCTGCCCTCGTCCTACTCTATCTGAGATGGGGGTTAACCTGAGCACTTTTTTGGGACTTCAAGATATCGCTCATGATTTACCCTGCCCTTGTCCTACTCTATCCGAGATGGACGTTAACCTTAGCACTTTTTTGGGACTTCAAGATATCGCTCATGATTTACCCTGCCCTCGTCCTACTCTATCTGAGATGGGGGTTAACCTGAGCACTTTTTTGGGACTTCAAGATATCGCTCATGATTTACTCTTCCCTTGTCCTACTCTATCTGAGGTCGGTGGCAACCTTTGCACTTTTTTGGGACTTCAAGATATCACTCATGATTCGCCCTCAGCCCTTATACTTTTAAGTCTGGTCGGCACATAGGGTATACTAGAGTAAGCCAGCCCAAGATTTATCCATCGATTAAAGCAGAAAGGAAATTAGGCCACCTATCTGTATCTCTTTATGTCTGATAAGACAAATATACATATAGTCATAATCTTCCTGCCCTTATACACTCTAAGGAAGGTCGGCACAACATGTTATAAACATGTTGTCAAATGATTTGGCTACGTATTGTACGGCCGAACGCCTGCCTGAAGTCACCTTACCTTAGTCGTATTTTACCACACCTCGGTAAAAAGAAGGGTGGTCTATTATACTTCACTAGATATCACACGGTGGGTTAACTTATTTTAGTCGCCTTTTACGACACGTCGGTAAGAAATGAGGGTGGTCTATTCTACTAAGCTGATATTAAATATTTATAGTTAAGCTTCATATGACTAGCAAAAAAAATATCGCCGTGTGGTGTCCGGTTAAATAGAATAGACCACCCTCATTTCTTACCGACGTGTCGTTAAAGGCGACTAAGGTAAATCAAACCTTCGTGTGGTATCCGGCTGTGTAGAATAGACTACCCTCATTTCTTACTGTGGTGCCGTAAAATTTGACATCAGGCAGGCGGCCAGTCGTAAAATACGAAGCCAAATCATGTGACAGCATGTTTATAATGTGCCGTCCCCACTTAGAGTGGGATAAGGGCAGGAGGATAATGATGATTAGAAAAAAATAAAGAAGTTCATATTTCCCAGAGCTGCAAAAACAACCGGGTGCCTACAAAGGTAAGGCCTCGCCGAGCGAGGTTAAACTCCTAACCTCGCCGCCACAGTACAATACTACCGCGCTGGCGCAAGACAAATGGTAGATCTACAGAACCTATATATTGATCTATAATACTTATGAGATTTTTTAATTAAAATGCTTAAAAAGCGTTAATTTTAACTTAAGTATGAACGGTATATAAAACAATGGGGATGGGCGAATGCAATCAAAAAAGATCTTTAAATTCGAGTTACGATATTTATAATTGTTATCCTATATGTATAAAATACGTGTAGGAGTTAGTTTTAAACCAAGTCATGTATTGCGAGTGGATCTAGAGAATGCTATCATAAATTAGTTAGATTTAGAATCTAATTACAAGGAATGAATTCTGAAAAGGTCACCTAGAACCGCTATGTTACAAATCTCATTGCATAAAAATTGGAAAAAAGTTGCATATACTGCATAAATATTAATTTGGATTTATATTTTAATTAATTCGTTTGATATTTTTTCCATTAAAATAGGAAAATATTTTCAATCTAGCAACACGCAGCCTGGGTGACCTATTCAGTGAGAATTTTCCCAACATAAATAACCCACTCGCATTTTAAGACTTTGGTACTGACATCTATAAATATATTTATAATTCAAAGAATTATACAAAGTTATACTGTTTATATTATTAAATATTGTCTAAAAGACATATTCTCGAATCTCATAAGTATTAAACCAATTTACAAAATAGACTTACGACTTAGATTATCAAATGCATTAACGTCAACTATTTAAACTGTTTCTGTTACTTCAATTTAATTGCTTTTAAAATTTAGTTCCAACTTAAACAATTTTGATACTTTACGTTAATGTGTAAAAAATTAAATAAAGCATATTATCGAGCTCAAGACTGATTTATTGACTTAAATTACTGTAACACTGGTTACGGAATGATCTCGACTGAAAAATCGTCAAGACTGGTAAAATGTATCACAAATTTTTATCATGACTGTATACATACATATGGCATTCACAATCATTTTTGTGCCAAAAAATATGAACTGTGATTAGTCTGTATGAACTTGCCTGATCCTAAGGCTTGTTAATTTTCATGTGAAATTTAAAAAATTAAGTTTTATTTTTTTAAAGATTTTATCGTAGCTCAAAGCGATACGACAATTTTGATCTTTATTATAGACTCGGTATTGTTGAAGTAAACAGGCTTAGTGCCACTTAGATTTAAGTTTAGTATGTAATAACGATTTAGCATAAGATGAGATGTATGAATCATTAGCGAGAGTATGCATGTTTTTATTTTTGATTTCATCCCTTTCATCACAATTTCTTGCAAATACACTAAAAATCCAGACTTAGTTACTATTAATTATATCATCCTAAAGTTTTAATTTTTGATTCATGTTACAGAGTATCCACGTCCATGTTTTTTTTACAGTGTTGCCAATAGATAAAATTCTTTTAATGGCATATTGCTAAAAATATGCTTTTAAAAAGAAAAAATACAAACATTATTGGCCAGTGACAGAAGTTATGGTAGGAAGTTTTGGACCGGACGCGTTTGACTTGATTTTAAATCAGACTCGTTTTTGAGTAGCACAGTGACAACTTTTTATCAAGCAGCTGAACACATTTTAATCGAATAACATTTTATTCAATCATTATATAATCGATTATTTACACTTTTTTTTTGAGCTTAGTTGTAGTGCAATATTTTTTTATTTTAACCAAAATAACATGCTAATTGAATGTCTTTTGTTTTAGATTTATAAGTGTTTGTAGACTAATATGTTTTGGTACATAATGATTGCGCACATAACTAATATTACAACATCGTGTTTTTAAAACCATGCATTTATGTTCCAAATCATATACTTTCTATGTATTTAGTTTTTATGATCATGTAATTGTTTTTTAATCATGAACTTGTGATTATCGTCAATCATTTTAAAGTTTGATTATGAGATGTTTAGAAGTTTGAGAGACTATTAGTTTTAGTGATTATGATATATATAAGTTTTAGTAGTACTTTTTTAATTGGCAGTTTTTTTAAATGAGTTAAGAAATTATGCATTCGCCCTGTTTTGGTTGTTTCTTTGTTTTAATTTTTATAGAAAGTTTTTGCACGATTGCTTTTAAGATGCCTGCCCGATTAGAAAAATTAAAGTTTTTGAGATACAGGTTTCTTTTTTTTCTATTCCACACCTTTTTAATTAAAAAGATAATTAGATTTTTAGAGTGAAGGTTCAGCTTTTTATTATTTACGTGTTTACAATATGGTGAAGATTCAGCAAATTTTCTAGTTTGGTTAATTAAAAAAATATATATTCATCATATTGTTACTAAACTACTTGTATTAACAAAAGAAATATTCTAAATCAGTTTTATTCTTTTCATAAAAAATGCTAAAATGAAATCAAAGCAAACTCTCATTCGCTATTCGCGGGCTACCTGCTAATGACAGCGGCTGTCACATCTCTCACGTCAAAAATGGCGCGAACGGCTGTGGCAAGATGTGACGTTATGGCTTGCTTGCTTGCAGTAACGACAAGGCGGCGTTGTTACAATATATTTTGTCTCTTATGTGAAGGTAGAATTTTGCAAGTTAAATTTGACCCACTTCCCGGTGTGCGATTGAGCTGAAATTTTATATATTGGTCCAGTCCCGATGACAATGCATGTTTATGATAAGCATGATCTCATTCTGCTGCCAGGATTGGCTACAGACGAGGAAAATCCTCAACGGTTAACACTGAACAGTAGCTTTTTTAATTGTGTTTTTAAATGATTTTGTTTGGTAGTAGTTTTTTTAGCAACGCTCAATGTACTCTAAACATCGGACATTGAAAGTCGCGAAAGTGTTTACGAATGAAAGTTGACATCTCCATTTTATATTTAATTTCGATGAGATATTAATACATAAATTGTTAAGGTTTTACAGACTAAAGGGTCAACTTTTAAAGTATATTTGCAGTATTTAAAACCTGTTATATAGTGTTATTTACCAAAACGGAAATGATATAATGGCGAAAATGTGGAACGCAAACAAAAAAATTTTGGTCAATTGCTTTTGAAAAAGTAGGGTTTATAATATATGCGACAGCGACTTTAATATACTACTCGCTGACGACGGTTGAAATATCGTGTCACGTGTGGACTAAGTGTAATTACTAAGTGCACGTCGCTACTAAAAATGGCTTATGGCGGACTTTTGTAAATATTTACCTGTGTATTTGTTATGGACTTTATAAAACTTTACAAAGATTTTCTTGCTATGTACATGGATAAAAATAATACTCAAAAAAATAATAAAAGCTTTAAGTTTTAGGTAGAAAAATTTAAGAAAATGGAGCGAAACTAATCGAGAGTTTGTTATAAAAATAAACAAAACCAAGAGGAGGTTTGGTGAAAGTAAAATAAAAAAAATATAACAATGTCTGAAATCCGAAATATTTCATTTAAAATTCGTACGGTTTTATTCAAGTTTACGACCAAAAATGGACATTCAACAATCGCTTTGATGTGGGCGCAAAAGCTTTAATGGTAAATGGTAATCAAAATCAGTAAGCTCTTTATGATAGTTTTGTACTCTGTGACAAAATATTATGTATCATTTCATCTCAAGATTTTATTTAGTGGTATAGATTACTAGTTATTAGTCAATGTTGTCAAGTGTCTTGTCTGTTGATTTTAGGAATTTAGGGATATTTGTCTGTATTAATTACATCAAATTTCATAATATTCAGCTGACAGTGTTTTAATTTTACTTTGAAAAAATAAGTAAAGCAGCATGGGTAATGCAAGTGCCAAAGCTGTTGAAATAAAAGTGCCGGAGCCGGCGGCTGGTGCAAGTACAGAGAAACCCAAACTGAAGCCGTGCTGCGCGTGTCCCGAAACTAAAAGAGCGCGAGATGCGTGGTAAGGTTGTTTTTTCAAATATCTACTGATTATTACGCAATAAGTGTGTACTTTTCTCTAAAAAAACAAAAGAAAACACTTGTTACTGTGAAAAAAGTAATTGTAAATGTGAAAAATTCTAAGCAATGGTTTGTGCATACAGTGCTAAAATGACATTTGAGGGGTAAAAGAAAAATAACGTTTTCTATTATTTTGAGTTACTTCTATTAATTAGTTATTATTTTCAATAATAGTTCATAACGAGCATACTAGTGCGCACACACACACTTGAAAACACAACAGACGCCTCAATTAAAATACTTGTTTATATAGAATAAAATTAGATTAGAGAATCACTATTTTCGATCCAGAGGGAGGTAGACACTCGTAGCACAAGTAATCTTAGAATGAGTGTCTACGATATTTGTTAATGTGAATTTTGTATTTTATTACTTATTTTTGTATTTTCTATTTATTGTAATTGTTTGGCTAAATGAAGTTTATTATTATAATTAAGTTTATTATTCTATATACTTGCAACTTGTAAACACTTTAAATATTGTGTATGTGCAGTTACTAATCATGCATGTATAAGATATGATAATGGACTGCCCTTCTCTGTTCAGTATTATACAGATATTCCTAAATCACTAATTATAACAAAGTAATTCTATAATTACGCATGTAATTATATATATTTCTACTACTTGTCTGTCACCAATAATACAAGTATTTAGTAAAATTAAAAATTTTTTGTTCATTCTAGTAATGTTCATACAGTTGTTATTTTAAAACTTTTTGCCTTGAATATGGAAGAGTGGGGATCCCTAGCACAAGTAATATCCATTACTTAAAAGGTGATCCCCCGCAGATATAATGTAACTTTTAGAATTAAGTGAAAGAAATAAACAAATTTTTTATTATTTTTTTATTTACTTTGGGGACTGAAGACCATATATCTCAATGTGTCATATAATTATTGTTATATTTTGTTTTATATTACAGCATTATCGAGAGAGGAGAAGAAAACTGTGGCCCCCTGATTGAAGAACACAAAGCATGCATGAGGAAGATGGGCTTCAATATCTAATGATGAAACCTTGTGATGTATATATTTATTTATAGAAGTAGTTTCTCATCTCTATACTTTAAATTAACTCAAAGAAGCTGATTATGTTAATAAAGTCCATGTGTGTTAACATTTTTATACAACTTAACATCATCATCAACCTGTCCTCGTCCACTGTGGACAAAGGTCTCCCCAATATCACGCCGCTGAGCTTGCTCTTCAGCTGTTGGTGGCCTTCCATCGCCCGGGGATTCTTTTAACCCCCTGCTCCACCGTTACCACCGTTAACTGGGGGCTGTTGTGTTACATACATACAACTTAACAATAATTTAAAAAAAATTTAAACAGCCCTTAATAAGATTTAATTATTTATTTATTTAAGGACCACCAGTAGCTACTACATTTAAA
The DNA here is from genome assembly GCA_947086495.1 of Morpho achilles. Taxonomy (NCBI): domain Eukaryota; kingdom Metazoa; phylum Arthropoda; class Insecta; order Lepidoptera; family Nymphalidae; genus Morpho; species Morpho achilles. The sequence goes on from CAMTZB010000016.1 coordinate 14,356,504, forward strand.
TAAATTATGAAACTATAAACATATTAATATTTTTCTTTAAATGTGCAGCTTATTAAGGTAGTTACAACATGCATAGAATAAACAAGTTTTATATCTTTACAAGAAAACAATACTAATTTTAAAATAAACTGGAAAATAAGATGGTTGATTTTGATTTGAACATGAGATATTTCTTGTATAAAATAAATAAAAACTTATAATTTAATACATATATAGAATAAAGTATGTCTTGAAATTCTGTACAGTGTGTGTTACAAGCTATAAAAATGGTTAATAATATTAAACAAAACAATAATTTTTTTTGCTTCATATCATTAAAAAATACAGATAATTTCTGTTAGCTTGAGTCTGTTTAAAATATGAAAGTTTTTAATTAAATATTAAGATATTTTTAAATAAGCATGTTAAAAAAAATTATTAGAAACAACGATAATGATACCACTAATTTAAATATACAATTACAAATCAATTTAAGATGGATACATGAATGCATTATCCATAGAAAAAAAAATGATTTACTGAAATTTTGTAAAAATTTTGTATTTCATATTTGTTTTTACTATACTTTCCCTTTTTATAGCTTGTATTGCAATATTTGGTTTTTTTATCTATTAGTTGTTTCAAACTTTAGCCGTGTGGTATCCGGCTGAGTAGAATAGTACCACCCTCTTTTCTTACCGAGGTGTCGTAAAAGGCGACTAAGGTAAGTCGACCCGCCGTGTGGTATCCGGCTGAGTAGAATAGACCAACCTCATTTCTTACCGAGGTGTCGTAAAAGGCAACTAAGGTAAGATGACCCACCGTGTGGTATCCGGTTTAGTAGAATAGACCACCCTCTTTCTTACCGAGGTGTCGTGAAATACGACAGAGGTAAGTTGACGTCAGGCAGGCGGCCGGTCGTAAAAACGCAGCCAAATCATGTTACAGCATGTTTATAACATGTTGTGCTGACCCCACTTAGAGTGGGATAAGGGCAGGAAGATGATGAGTTGTTTCAAACTTATTTAAATTATTAATTTATTATTAGTTGTGTTTAGACATTTAGTGATATTAAGTAATTTTTTTGTTAATTCGTTATACTCGCATTAAAAACATCTGTATATTAGCCAAAGATTATGTACCCATATGCGATAAGTTGAGACTTAAGTTTGCTGTTGTCATGGGGTTGGAGAGTTATTTATTTTCCATTTTTTTTATTATCCCTTTGTAGTTCTTTTGAAATTGTCACTTACCCTTAACAACATGTATTTGCAGACGCTTAGAATGTTTATCAATTTTCATTGTAGTTATTAATTAGTATTTAATAAAGATGTGTTGATTTTTTTCGCGTTTATTAATTCTGTCCCCACATTTAAGGTATAAATATAATGCGTATATATAATGTGTATTTGATTATAGATACAGACATCAGCTGCAAATTTGTTTTATGATGTTTCGTGCTCAAAAATGGGTATTAATTCCTTACTAAGCTCTAAGAGTCTAAGCTAAACTTAGTGCGAGTTTTTTTAACCCTCTCGACCGGGTTAGCAAAACTCCAATTTGTATGACGATGCAACAGCGACATCTAGTGACGGCTCTTTAAGCGCCATAGAAATTGGCGTTGTTACTGTTTCCGCCATACAATTTATTAAAAAAAACTCTCACTAAACACACTGAGTTCTCTCATATCTTACAAAATCTGTACTTATTATAAAACAGTCCCTAAAAGCTGTATGACTGTATGTGATTGATTTTCTCAAAATCTAAACCGATTTTTGTACGGTTTTTGCTAAATATAGTGTAATTATTACGGAAGGTTTAGGTTAATAGTATATTACGGTTTTATGTAAATAGTCCTGAAGAAGTCGCGCAGTTTGAAAAAATATCGCCTGGGAGCTTTATGCATTCGCTTTAGGGATACGCAGTCCCAGTGTTTCATAAATGGAAGGTATGGAATAATTTAATTAGTAATAGACACAATACAAACATAGTCTATAAGATTTGTTTTTTACTAACAAAATGGATGTAGTGTCTGGAATCAATAAATTATTATTTACTCACGTGCGCCGCGTAAACCAGCAGAGAAATACTAAAGTAACGTACCTACTAGAGAATTATCGATCTTCAAATTTATACTTATATATAAAGCTGAAGAGTTTGTTTTTTTGTTTAAACGCACTAATCTCAGGAACTACTGGACCGATTTGAAAAAATCTTTGAATGTAAGATAGTTTATTTATCAATGAAGGCTATAGGCTACATAACATCACGCAAAAATGAATAGGAGAGGAGCAGCAACAAAAAATATTACGCAAACGGCAAAATTGAAAGCTTTCCTTGCGTGCGTTGAGTAAACGGTGCAAGTTATTATAAATTATGTATTACAAAATTGCTCCTCTCTAAAAGTTGTAAATAAAAGTCCGCGACAGCATATGTCTAGTTTTTAAGGTTAAGACACTTTAATCATTTTTATGGTTATCAAAAGACTATATAACACTTATCTTTTCAGGCAGGTGGCGCCGCTGGCGATTACTAGTTAAGAATAAAAAAAGAAATAGTAAAAAACTTTGTGATACACAAATATCTACGCGATATTTGTCTTATTCTCAGTCAATACAAAATGATGCTAATATTATTTTTGCATTATGGACTTCTGCACACCCTATTACTTATAATTTATTTTATATTTAGTAGGCGTTTGCGGATCCTTAATATAAAAGTAATAATAAAATTATTTTGCTATAATCCGCTATGACGTAATTTATTACTTATCTTTAACTTGACTTTGCCTAAAGTTTTATTGTACGTAGATAAGGGTGTTTCCGCCTATTTTTAAGGTTAGAATTTTTAAATCGTCCAAGGTTGCGTTAAGACGCCTAAACCTGTTCATTTTTGAGTTCACAATCGCGGACATACTTGTACCGGATTCGATGCGCGTAAGGTTGAACTTTCAATCAAATAAATTTATCTTGAGTTGACGTTCAAAGTTTACATTTACACTGTTTTTATAACATAACTAATAGCATTATACGCCAGATGAGTCCTCGTTTATCTTCCGGAATGTGAAGTAATGTTAAAAATATAATGACAGTGTTCGCGTTTATTGTTCGAGCTAGTCAAATTTTTATATACAATAGTGTTTTCTTAAATTTTAAGTTTATTTGAAGATGTGGTTACGGGATAACTCTACGAAAAATAATGGCAATGATTCTACACCCAGTTCAGTTAAATCTACTGATAGTTATGGGTGAGTGTTTTATTAAAGAAGCTAGTCAAGTTATTTAATTTAAATATGATTTTTCCAAAAAAAAAATTAAAAAAATCAATTTAAATCAAAGTATTTATTATTTATAAACTAGTCAAGAACCAGGTTCTTTAATTTAATTTATTTAATTATGATTTTTCTAAAAAAAAATTGAAAAGCAATTTATTTCAGAATATTCTTTATTCAAGTAAACTTGTAAACAAATGCTTTTGAATCGTCAATTCTTACTGGTTCGGAAAAATGTTCCGAGAAGAGCCAGGAAGAAACTCAGCGGTTGCACTTTTCAGTAAATAATACTTATAACTAGTTACATTAAGTCATTACTATATTGTACAGGGTCGGAGAGTAAAGTAGGCTTACTGATTCGTTGCAAATGTATTGCAACTAATTTCCTCTAGAGTAAGTAATGGCCTGTGTCTTCTCAACCAACAAATTTCGCAAATTCTCTTTTCAAAATTCTTGTATCTTGCTACATTTAGACATTACTATCTTGTACGGGGTCGAAGAGTAGTCCACTCATGATTATAATCTATGTCATCTTCAACAGTATAATAGGCTGTGTATCAACATCATTTTTAAAGGTTTTTTTCATTCGAAGGACCAACTAATTGTTTTTAGAAAATGTTGGTTCTATGCTGAATTCGAACCCGCGACCCGCGGAATTGAAAGCTCACTGCCACCCGCGCCAACGAGCCAATCCATAAGAGTATGAGAATTTCTTTTTAATTAAATAAACGGAATGATATTTATGGCTTTTCATAATAAGGGTATAAAATCATAGAGATAAGTGCTTGGGTGATTAAAACCTTGATAAAAAAGTGACAAAAATAAAAATAATCGGGTCTTGATCCCAGGTTCCCACTTCTTTAGTCCGCTTGTTATCCACTGCGCTATCACAACTTTACAAATGACAGCTAAAATATCATTTACGTTCTAATCTACATTTTAAAAAATTTTCCGAAAACAAGGATTAAAACGACATTTTTTTAAATAAAACATACTTAGATCGATTTTTCGACCCCAAAACCCCCAATATACTGAATTTCAAGCAAATCGTTGGAGCCGTTTCTGAGATTCAGAGCACATTTATATACATAGGTATACTAGCGGGCAGTATAATATCAAAACATGTTACAACATTTTTAAAACATGTTTTGCTGGCCTCATTTAGAGGGGAATAAGGCAGGAGAATTGTTAGAATAACAATGAAGATAATATTGTCTGTGGTAGTACATAAGATTTTCTTGTCCATGTATAACTTCCCTTCTTCCTGTTCCTGCCTTGTAATGGTCACGTATACCATACGGTGCTTTAATAAATTACATTAAAAGTGACAAAAGCATACATAAGTTTTATTTATCGCTATAAGAATGATTTAAATGAAAAACTAAACTCTTCATCTTCCTGCCCTTATCCCACTCTAAGTGGGGTCGGCACAACATGTTATAAACATGCTGTAACATGATTTGGCTGCGTTTTTACGACTGGCCGCCTGCCTGACGTCAACTTACCTCTGTCGTATTTCACGACACCTCGGTAAGAAAGAGGGTGGTCTATTCTACTAAACCGGATACCACACGGTGGGTCATCTTACCTTAGTCGCCTTTTACGACACCTCGGTAAGAAATGAGGTTGGTCTATTCTACTCAGCCGGATACCACACGGCGGGTCGACTTACCTTAGTCGCCTTTTACGACACCTCGGTAAGAAAAGAGGGTGGTACTATTCTACTCAGCCGGATACCACACGGCTATAATGAAAAACTAAACTATTGAGAAATAAATTACACAAAGAGGTTTTATTCCAAAAACTATATAAAGCAGTGTCTCCAAATTTCCACTCTTAATTAATATTCCAAGTGAACTTATCGATTCATTAAAAATTATTCATCATTCACAACTTCCTAATAAAATATTGATTTATTCAAGTAGTTGCTATACAGATTAAAAATTTAAATTCAAATACATAAAATTTACATATTGATTAGCATTCTTGGAAATATTTGGTACTCCGCCGTAATGCGATACGAAAAAAATGAGAATAAACATTATGTCGCGTGGAAAACTGGTTTTGTACAAACAACTTTTAAATTAACTTATTTTTTTTAATGTTGATTACTCAGATAAGTTAAAAAAATCATTTGCCAGACAGTCCTGCTAAGCATTTTTTTTTTTTTTTTTATCAATAACATAAAAAACAATCAAACACTCATTGGCTTATAGAGCGAGAGTCTGTGAACCCCAGACCTTCGTCATTTTATAAAAGCTGAATGTTTGTCAGTGCATGCTCCCAACACAGGTAAGAACGATGGCAGATTATGAAAATTTGGCCATTGTGGCTTTGTGAGATATATTTGAGTAGCGCGCTACTGAATGTTGCAAAATGCCGATCTAATTTCGTCAAATTATAAAGTGTGATTTTTTGGTATTACCTTCAGAATAATATTAAAAATCACGTCAGTTAATGCCAGACACTTAGCATAGTGGCAACCCCCTGCCAGACACCCTTAAAGTTCATGAAGTTTGAATTCTATTTACGTCATAGTATAAAAGCTGATTTTAATATTATGTTACTTGGATACTAATAAGATGATGTTTCCTCATCAGCCAGACATCTTTAATAGTTCCAACCCCTGCCAGAAACTATTGCGGTAGCGAAACATCTACGGAACGTTTGTATACTGCAGATATTTCGCAAAGAATTTGTAATAAATGATTTATTATCACTACATAGTATAAAAAAAAAGTCACTTTCTTTGTTCATACGCAACAGATTTTGATACGGTTTTTTTAAATAGATAGAGTGATTCAAGGAGAAGGTTTATATGTATAATAACATTCAATATAGATTAGAGAAAATTTGATTTGATTAGAGGAATACTGTAATTTTTGAGATTTGTAATGTGATGTCGTAAATAATTACATTTTTTTCCGCTTACATTGCAAACGTAGGCTAAACCCTACGAGATTTATCAATATAATGTCCTAAATATTTATATACCTTGAAAAGGTCTACAGAAAAGTCCGTGCTTATGGATAACCCACATTATCATTTTTTGTCATTTACTTTTTACGAAAAATAATGTCTTATGTTCAAAGCAATTTTTATACAATACAGCATTAATCGTTATCCAATTAAGTGCCTTAAATAGATTGTTGATTTAATATAGATCAATCAATATGGCTGTTTACAGCATTTAATTTAAGTGTACATTTTCGAAGATATTACAGATTTAAAATGCCGTGAGGAGGCCGCGCTTCGCCCTATAACACTTCGAATTTAGCAGCTATATGTCGCTCTTTCAAGAGTTTGTGTAATGACAAGAAAGATATGAATGTTGTATATAGAGACATTCTGTAATTAATTGTAAAAATAAAATTCATAGGGAAAAATGTAAAAATAAATAAGTAAATATGTAGTATAAGAATTTAGATATTCCAAAGAATGCAGGAAATCTTCTTGGTATAGGGGGAGGGGAATTGTTTTTCTCCAAATTTACCGCTTACGGGCCACGGGCAGTAATGAATAAATCAAAATTACAGGATCAATTTTAACCATTTTTTCACTGAGTGACATGGGCTATATATTTTATAGTCGTGCGAAGCAGGGGAAGGCCGCTAGTTATTATTATAAAAGAAATGTCAATGTACTTTTTTTGTCTGTTGTCAACTGCTGGTGCAGACCCGGTTTTTGTAAGTATTTTATTTGCTGGATATCCAATCGCGTATAATACTCTCGAATGAAAATTCATTATTTTTAGCATTCATCGGTATTTTGCAACCTTGAGTACTGCGTATCTCTCAAAGTCACTATGACCCAAATTTCATAATCTACTATCGTTCATCAGGCAAAAACCGACAAACTTTCAGTTTTTATAAAATGACGAAGGTCTGGGGTTCACGGGCTCTTAGTCAAATAGTGTTGCTTAACAACTCCATCTACTGGTACTGTCTCTTAAACAAAAATTACAGGTACATAATGAAAAATGGCCGTAAAGTAGTTCGTTGCTCCCAATAAAAATAAAAATATTATTACTCATCAACAGATGTCAGGAAGAGTCGTAGAGAGTTTGAGATATAACTTTAATTGTTACCAAAACATCATGAAAAATATAATTTAACTACTGTAATTTGTAACGTTTGCTTTTTTCAATCTGGATCTTCTTTTTAAAGATATATTTTTATATTATATATTTCGTATATAAATTATGAATTAAATACGTTGAAATAAAGGCTTTCAATAATAATTTTTAAATTAAATCAAATATAAATATTATATAATTAATATAAATATAAAATATATAAATTATAATAAATAATAATAAAAAAAAATAATAAATAAATAAAAGAATAAAAAATAAATTATAAGACACCTGGGGTTCGAAACTGTGGTATACTAATAAATTAACACATGTTCTAAAGTTATACCGTTTAACCATCACACGATGACATTTAATGGCGAAAATACCAGTTGCTTTCTATTCTAGTTTTTTTAAATGCTCAAAAACAGGGATAAAACGGGTTTTTTTTTACATAAAACCTAGCTAGATCGATTTTTCTCCCCCAAAACCCTCTACATGCTGAATTTCAGGAAAATCGTTGGAGCCGTTTCCGAGATTCCGAAAATATATATATATACAAGATTAACTCATTTAAATATAAAGATTCTACTAATAAATTTAAAAATGATTTAAAAAATATTTTAATATCCAAATGTTATTACTCGATTAATGATTTTATAAATAATTTTTAATAATAATTCCATGACATCTTACTTATTCAATTAATTTGACTTTATTCTTTATTTATTTTTTTGACATACTGATATAATAACATTTTAATTCTTGAATTTAACTATTTTAATTAACATTTTAATTGACAAAAGTTAAAAGGCAACATTATTTAACCTCGCAAAAACAAACATAATATTATATGTATGTACCGATGTGTTATGGCTCGCACTAGTAAGGTTTAAAAAGTTCAAGAGGAGAGGCGGAAAAAATTTTTGTACACCCTTGTGGGGTAGCTTACAGTACTGTGTGCTAAATATAAGATACATTGAATACTGTAATGCACAAATAAAATATTTGATTTGATTTGATTCGTATTTTACCGCCGGATACCACACGGCGTGAAGCGTAAAAATCTTGTACAGAAAACTGCACACCGAACTCATATCGAATCCTATCCTACTAATATTATAAATGCGGTTTGTAAGGATGTATGTAACTCTTTCACGGCGAATCCGCGGAACCAATATCGATGAAATTGGCACAATTATTCCTTATACACTGGAATAACATATAGGCTATAGAAATCATGTTAATTCTACAGAAATAGGATGACATTGAAAAGCGCCATCTGTTATTGACCAACACTAGTAGTAAAATCCTAGTAAAATCTAGTCTATCATATATGTAAAACCACCAAACCTGTTTTATACGAGAATTAGAATATCGCTAAATGAAATCTACCTACATATAATGAGAGCACGTGTACTATAAATACTGTTAATTATATCCTTAGATTATATTATTTTTATTTAATTTAAATATTATAGAATGAGGAAAATTTTATTGATATTTTTAATTTTAATGTCAAAACTGAATATTCACCTAGACAACTTAAATGCTTTGCGATTTACTCGTGGATGGATGATGCTTCGGTTGCGTGGCGAAACGATTGTTGAGTTTGTTATAGTGAACGTGTGTAGTGCCTGTGTATTGCTATGGCGGTGGTGGAGGTATGTGCATGTGTTTTCTCGAATCCTTTCACGAATCCTGCATGTAAATGGATAGTCCACTCTACATTTAGCATTATATATATTTTCTATTTTACTTTATCGCGGATTACAGCAAAAAGTTTTATTATTACTTCTGTTAAATGACAGGTTTTAAGGAGAAGAATTATGGTTTTTCGATAAATTTAGCAAACTCGTGTTGAGTCCATTTTCGAAATGAACCGGATACCACACGGTGAGTCAAGTTACCTTAGTCGCCTTTTACGACACCTCGGTAAGAAATAAGGCTGGTACTATTCAGTCGAATACCACCGCCGTGTGGTATCCGGCTGAATAGAATAGACCAACCTCATTTCTTACCGAGGTGTCGTAAAAGGCGACTAAGGGAAGATGACCCACTGTGTGGTATCCGGTTTAGTAGAATAGACCACCCTCTTTCTTACCGAGGTGTCGTAAAATACGACAGAAGTAAGTTGACGTCAGGCAGGCGCCCGGTCGTAAAAACGCAGCCAAATCATGTGACAGCATGTTTATAACATGTTGTGCCGACCCTACTTAGAGTGGGATAAGGGCAGGAAGATGATGACTATTCAGCCGAATACCACACGAAACGTTGATGTAGACAGTCAAAACAGTGTACAGTACAGTGTACTATGTGTTTATTATGTTTATGTTTTTAGCACGCTAGCTTTAATAATAAGCCATGCGCATTAAATGTTATTTTACTTTTGAACGAATTAGATTTATTAGAATTAGATTTATTAGATTAGAAGACAAACAACTAACTTAATTTCAATACAACTAAGTAGGTACATTAAACTAATTTGTTGTTCAGACATTATTTAATTAATTATTAATGTATAATAACACAAACAATCCGATAATGTGTTTGTTTAAGTCAAGATATCCATATTTGTTGTTATTAAAGCTAAAATCTTGACAATTTTTTTAACGCTTAATAGATATAGTACGTTCAGAAAACAAACAATAAAGTGCATAATTAAGGGTATTTTAGCTCTAACGTTGACGCGAACGTTGTCAAGTATAAAAAAACCACCCCCTATATAATATTAGACCCTGGATAACCGATAAATTTTTTACAAGAAAAAATTAAAAAAATTGGAAAAAATAATTGGCCAGGTCGGGCTTGTCGGGTATTTTCACTTCTCTAGACCGTCCGTTCCCAAAATGAACTACCATGACTTTAAAATTGACAGCAAAAATAGTCTTTTGTATTCAATGTGAATTTGAGCATTTTTTCAGTGGCCAAAAACAGGGATAAAATGATATTTTTTTTAATGAAACCTAGATTGATTTTGCACCCCCAAAACTCGCTACATGAATTTCATGAAAATCATTGGATTTCCGCAATTCATAAAATGTACAAACATATATATATAGGTAAATATATTCAAGATTAACTCATTTCGATATTAAATATGTAAAATAATACAAAGGACACAAAGACTTTTGGTTTTAAATAATATTATCGTCATATATTATTAAGATAATAATTAAGAATTTTAAGGGTAAGAAATCTTAAATATTATTTTCAATATCAAACACATAAATCACAAATCTCTTTGTTGTAGCCAGACATGACTAATAATTATTAATATTATTTATATACGTAAATAAATCGCAATACAGACATTATCTACGGAAGCCAAGGATCAAGGGAATTCTTATCGCATTAATGTGAAATTAAATTGTATTGCAAGTTCCTTATGTGTAACTTCACTTATTACTTATATATCTTTAATATTTAAATGAGTTAATAGTTAATGTATAGAACCGGCTATACTCACGTCTTATTCTATCGGGTTAGCGGGAACAGTTCCCGCCGCGATAATGTCGTGTAAAGAGCTCATGAATAAGTGCCCCGGATGGGTTCGAAACAAGTCGGGCTAACCCAATAGAATAAGACGTAAGTATAGCCGGTTTCATACATTAACTATGAATACTACTCACGATATTTTCACGTTTTGGGGAAAAAAGATCGATGTAGCTAGGTTTTATTTAAATACAAATTCGTTTTATTCCCGTTGTTGGGCATTACAAAAATGCTAAAATTTATTGAATATATAAAACATGATTTTTGCTGTATAAAACATGATGTTAAGTCAGCGTAACTTATTCGGGGAACGGGTGGTTGCGAGAAATGAAAATACCTAGGATTGAGCGCCATATATCTTATTATTTTTTCTTTTTTTATTTTGTAAAAAATTACCGAGCAAGGCTCGGTCAAACAGTTAATTAATAAGTTAATAATGTAAGTAATGTTTAAATAACATGTACAATTTAAGGTATGTATTATTGTATCATTATTCTAATATGAATTTGGGTGTATTTATTGGAATGTACTTACGTTTATTAATAAATACTTTCTTTTGCCCATCCTTTTCGAGCTGTAAAAATCCCCCTCCCCCATATAGAGACATTAGATAATGAAATTCGTATATAGGCGTCCAAAAAGCGTCCTATATGACCCTGACGATCAAATAACAATCGCAAACACAGAAACACGTAATACACACATACAGCGTCTTCGCCGGCGAAGACGAGGTCCCAGATTTGTGACATCGGTTGGTCGTGGCTTCTTGCCACCCTTCCGTCGTCGTATTGACTAATCAAAGTCATACCATCAGCCCTCCACTACACGTCGCCCTAAGCCGTGGTCCGGCCTCACAGGAGGCACCCTTAGGACGACGTTCCCATAGCTAGTAGAGTTTCTGCGCTCTACTCTCCACATTTCGCAACTTCGGCAATGCTTCTGGGCTCGCCCGTCCCGCCCGGTGACGCTGTAAAATCCGTTAGGGCTAACAGCATATAGTCAATTCGAAAAAAAAAATGAAATTAGTTAATCATTAGTAGGAGTTTATTATATCTTCTTAGAGATCACAGCAGTGTGATAAGACCGCACTTTGCACATTCAAATGTATCTGTTGTCTATCTTCTTTTCATTTTGTATTTTTGTTTGTGTAATAAAGTTATTCTCCTTCTCTTACTTCAATCTTACTCCAATTTCCATTTTTGACGACGTACGTTTAAAAGAAAATTAATCACTTCATTAAGACAACTTACGATTAATTACATTTCAGTTTTGTTTATTTATAAGTAACTCTATGAGTGATTTGAAGAGTGTGTTTTATTCAAGTTCTAGCAAATGAAGGACGAGGTCTTTAATTGTGGTATTGCGTATACTTGGTACCTTCGGTTCGTGAATTGGGGTTTTGACTCCATACAGATGTTATACTAGTTATGGGATCCATAGGCGTGTAAGTGAAATTGTTACAAATAATTATAGGGAATCTTAAATAGTGCCAAATTTCATCAATACTGCTCCAGCGGATTAGTTAATAAAATAAATAATGATATGGGACAGTTACACACATGGTCGTCGGTCACTAAAATAAGTATCTTAATACTTGTTATGGTAGACAGAGAACTGGTGAATATATACTTATATATTTTTTTAAATACATACTTAAATACAAATATATACCGAGACTCGAAGACCAACAAATTCACTTATAGAAAAAGTTGGCCCTCGGCGAGAATCGAACCCGCGACCTGCGGAGTTGAAGGAGGGGTCACTACCCACTGCGCCAACGGGCCAGTCGTGAAAACGTAATAGAATGTCGACAGATTTTCACATTTGTAGGATTGAATTGTATTTTCTTCGGAAGTTGTGTATTCAATGTGCTTAGCCGTGTGGTATCCGGCTGAGTAAAATAGACCACCCTCATTACCTACCGAGGTGTCGTAAAAGGCGACTAACTTAATTTGAATCACGGTGTGGTATCTGGTTAAATAGAATAGACCACCCTCTTTCTTACCGATGACGTCAGGCTTGCGGCCGGTCGTAAAATACGTAGTCAAATCATGTGACAACATGTTTATAACATGATAAGGACAGAAAAATTATGTTTATTCAATGTATTTTTTGCAGTGTTTTTGGTAGTGCTTGCTCCGAATGTTCAAACTGTAATTCCGATCACGAAAGAGGCCACGGGTACAATTTCAAGTAAGCCCTTTTTGATATCTATACTAATATATAAAGCTGAAGAGTTTGTTTGTTTGATTGTTTAAACACGCTAATCTCAGGAACTACTGGACCGATTTGAAAAATTCTTTGAGTGTAAGATAGTCCATTTGTCGAGGAAGGCTATGGGCTATATAACATCACGCTAAAATAATTGGGAGAGGAGCAGCAATCAAAAATATTACAAAAACGGTAAAATTTAAAGCTTTCCTTGCGTGCGCTGAGTAAACGGTGATAATTGTTCAAAAATCATGTATTACAAAATTGTTCCCCTTATAAAAGTTCTAAATAGTTCATGTGTATATTTCGTTGACTATGAGCTTTATAAGAAATTTTAAAGGCACGCGGGCGATGGAGCGAGCTATTCTTGGAGTATCTCTACGTGATCAAATCAGAAATGTGTTGATGCGTAGAAGAAACAAAGTACCTAAATACCTCAGGCGCCAAGCGGTTGCCGCAACCTTATTTCAGTTTCTACTTCACCTGATATATTCATTGCCATTTTTTAAAAATAATAATACCTATATATTTTTATGCACGAAAATTAAATTACTAAAAATATAAAAGTATTAAAGTAAAATAACGGCCTGTTACAATCCCACTGCTGGGCATAGGCCAGCTCTCTCAGTTTTTGGAGAGAAGGATTGGAGCTAAGACCTACCACGATGCTCCAATGGACTGGTAGATTTCACATACCCCTAGAATTCTTTAGAGATATGCAGGTTTCTTCTCGATGTTTTCCTTCACTGAAAAGCGTGTGATAAATTACAATTATGAATCAGATATAAGTTTATAGAGGTGTCGTAAAATACGACTAAGGTAAGTTGAAGTAAAAAAAATTTGTAGCCAAATCATTTGACAACATGTTATACCATGTTGCGCCGACTCCACTTAGAGTAGGATAAGGGCAGGAAGATGATGACATAAGTTTAAACAGAAAAACTCATTGGTTGAACCTGTGCTGAAACCTGTGAACTGCCCGGGGTTTGAACCAGTGACCGTCGTAAGTGTCTGACGCTTTCACCGCTGGGCTATCACTGATACGAATAATATACCTACTATGAAAAAAATATACATATTGTATACTTATCTTGCAGGGAATCACGCGGAATTCTATAGTAAACAAAGCCAAAGCATAAACTAAGGTTTTTTTGTTATGTAGTAAGATGTCGGGCTCAAGCACCAACCTGAGCTTCCAAAGTGCTGACCGAGAGACCACCCAGTTGCTCAGCGCCCCAAACTTTACCTATAAGGCTATCGGCAGCAGCTCGGAGACTTTGGTAAGGCTATTCAAATATTTAGGACCTGTTTCACAAATTACTGATGAAGTGTCGGATAGTTAACCTTAGTCGCCTTTTACACCTCGGTAAGAAATGAGGGTGATACTATTCTATTCAGCCGGATACCACACGGCGTGCTGCTTGGTAATTTCCATAAATTGGATTACAGCTAAATAATTTCACTGTGACTTCTGATTGTTACAAGTTAATCGTTGCAGCGTAATGCGTTGACTGCAGCTAAGATATGCTTCTATCACTTAATATATCATCCTGCCCTTATCCCACTCTAAGTGGGGTCGGCACAACATGTTATAAACATACTGTCAAATGATTTGGCTGCGTTTTTACTACCGGCCGCCTGCCTGACGTCAACTTACCTCAGTCGTATTTTACGACACCTCGGTAAGCAAGAGGGTGGTCTATTCTACTAAACCGGATACCACACGGTGCATCAACTTACCTTAGTCGCCTTTTACGACACCTCGGTAAGAAATGAGGTTGGTCTATTCTACTCAGCCGGATACCACACGGCGGGTCGACTTACCTTAGTCGCCTTTTACGACACCTCGGTAAGAAAAGAGGGTGGTACTATTCTATTGAGCTGGTTACCACACGGCGTATGCTTCTATCACTTAAATAATCATCAATTAGGGCCTGTTTCACTAGTTACTGATAAAGTGTCAGATAGTTAACCGACAAATAAACTGAGTAGCAGATAAATGTCTCTAAAGAATCTTAAAAGTGAAAAAACTAAGATAAATGTCTCTAAAGAATCTTAAAAGTGAAATAAACTAAGATAAATGTATCTAAAGAATCTTAAAAGTGAAAAAACTAAGATAAATGTATCTAAAAAGAGACTCCTAAAAGTGAAAAATTAAAAATAGATCGCGGCCATTTTGAAATAGCTATAGTACAGCAGATAAACATAATAACAGCCACATGATCGCTATAACTCAAATAATCATCAATTAGACTTGTTTCACAAGTTACTGATGAAGTGTCGGATAGTTAACCGACAAATAAACTAAGTTGCAGATAAATCTTAAAAGAGACTCTAAAAAGTGAAAAATTAAAAAAAAGCGCGGCCATTTTGAAATAGGTATTTGCTATACAGCAGATAAACAAAATAACAGCCACATGATCTACCTGTTAACTTATTAGGGACTTTAAGTGCAGAATAAGCCTATCAGAAACCTGAGAAACGCAAAATTCCGAGATATGTTCCGAATAAGCTAACTGACAGTTTACTGGTAACTTGTGAAACAGGCCCTTAATCTTGTTTATATAGAATCGGAAACGGTTTCAACGATTTTCATGAAACTTAGTATGTAGAGGATTCCGGGGGCGATAAATCAATCTAGTTGGGTTTCATTAAAAAAAGTATCTTTTTATCCCTGTTTTCGGGCTTTGGAAAAATACTGAAATGTATGAATATGAATGTAAATGATATTTTAGCTGTCAAATGTAATGCTGTGATAGACAAATGGGTAACGAGCGGACTAAAAAAAAAATTAAAATTCGAGATCGAGTCCCACATGTCACCGACCCTTTCCTTCTTTTTAATGTTTTTAAATTTCATTTTTCTATATCTTTTAACCTCTCTATCTTTATTCGTATTTAATAGCGAATGTAAGTTTGATCCAAGATATAAGAAACATGTCGTAATCATGTATTACGAGATGTATTTTAAATATCATTAGTCAATTTAATTTGGGATATCGCTTTGGTCAAAGGTCATAAAGTAAAGATAAAAATTAAATCGCAAACTATAGCACCAATTACCCACTGAGTTATCTAAAGTTATAAAAATGTATTACCTAACACAGATAACAAATTGAAAACAGCTAAATATAGAAATAGGAAATTATACAAGTATCAAGTATATTTGTGTAGACCATCTGTTGCGGATCGGGATTGTCTCGACGAACCGAATGCGATTTAATTTCCACAATAATATTATCATTATTCTCCTGCCTTTGTCCCATTCTAAGTGGGGTCGGCACAACATGGTCACATGATTTGACTACGTATTTAATGCTTGCCTGACGTCAACTTAGTTAGAAGGTGTTTTGTATATTAAATGTAAATTTCAGAATTTTTTTAATGCCAAAAAGTGAGATAAAAAATGATTTCTTTAAAAGAAAACTTAGCTAGATCGTATTTTCTCCCGCAAAACCTCCTGCATGCTGAATTTCAGGAAAATCGTTGGCGCCGTTTCCGAGATTCCAAATATATATATACATACAAGATTAACTCATTTAAATATTAAAGAGTTTGTTTTACAGGGGCCGGGAGAACTGTCGGCGAGTGACATCATAGCTACATACAAACGGACTTTACAAAAAAACGTTAAAATAGAAAAAAACAAACAAAGTTCCCTTATTACCATGTAAGTATAAAGATACAAGTCAAGTCAATGCTTTTAAGAAGATATCATGTCCCTGCTATTAACCGTTGAGCAGTTCCCTCGTCTGCAGAACCCAATAATTGGCAAAAGGTCATGCTTATCATAAACATGCATTGTCATCGGGACTAGACCAATAACAGCTCAATCGTACACCGGGAAGTGGGTCAAATCTTAATTGCAAGATTCCACCTTCATATTCATACATTACAAGTTGAATGAAAGCTTTTAAAAAAGTTAAATTCATTCTTACTTTTGTGATATTGTGGAATTGACTCAAAACTACAATAACAAGTATCATTGGTATTGGTCAAGTTATCCGGGGCAAATGGAAAATGGAATTCTTGGAAAATGAAAATCTTTTTTATATCTAAACGTACTTGTATTTCAAGTTACGATGGTTATTTTCTTAGCACATACATATGCTATTATAAATTTCCGTTACGAAGCGACTAAATGCTGGAATAATTTGCCACCTGCAAGCTTAAGACAGTCTCCTCTTTTCTTTCCAGATTATAAGAGCTACTACTAGATGAGCAATGTCAAGTAATTTAGTCGGTTTAGATTAATATGAGAATATATCTGGGTAAATTCAACATGTAGGTGATTTTGGGGAACAAAAATCGATCTAGCTAGATTTCTTTAAAAAAAACGGTTGCCTGTAAAGTCGGTTTTACGGGCAAAGATTTTACGTGACAACGTCTTTTTAAATGTGATGGATTGGAGTGGGAGAGAGACGCAAGGCATTCGCCAGTCCGGGGGGCCTCTCTTTCGTTCGGTGACTCATCGTAACAGACGTGAGCGGGCGTTACACTTTTTCATCAGTGACTCCAAGCCGCAACCTTATTTAAGACGTTGTCACGTCCAAAGAATGTATTAACGGGCGGACCAAAAAAGTACAAAACCTGGGAACGATTCCCATATGTCACACGGCGCTTTCTTCTTTTTATTGCATTTTTTTATCTTTAAAGTATTACCGAGCGAGGTTCGGTCACCCAGTTACTTATTATTAAAGCTCAAAAGTAATAATAAAATTATTTTGCTATCATCAGCTTATTTTGTTATCATACCTGATACATGCAGGAGTCGTAAAAAACACATGCACAAACCTCCACCACCGCCACCGTGATACACAAGCACTATATACGTTCACTATCACAAACTCAACAATCGTTTCGCCCCGCAACCGAAGCATCGTCAGGAGATAGACTCCACGACCAAAATCGCAAAGGCTTTGCGATGGCGATGCGACGGTGGCGGTGGTGGAGGTTTGTGCATGTGTTTTTTACGACTCCTGCATGTATCAGGTATGATAACCGATTGTCCACTCTACATTTAGCATTATATATATTTTCTATTTTACTTCATCGCGGATTATAGCAAAATAATTTTATTATTACTTTTGTATTATGGATCTCCGCAAAGTAACGCCTAATTCTATAAATTATTAAAGCTCAATTAATAAGTAAGTAGCGGCCTGTTACTATCCCACTTCTGAGAATAGGTCTCTTCTCAATTAATACCTGTGATAAATTATTGGTGATATTCTTTACCAACCACCAATATACCAACTTTTTCAATCGATCCATGGTTTGCAGCTTCTCAATATGGAACACAATAATGGGGTCTTCGTTGCTGACGATGGCGTGGGGTGTGGAGCGAGCTGGGCTGCCAGTTGCCCTATTCCTACTCGCCTTCATGGGTGCCCTGTGCCTCTACACTGCCTATATACTGTTAAGAGTCAACTATCATCACGGTTTGTACGACATTCACTTTTTAAATATCTCTTTATTAAATGGTGGAACATCTAGCATGGTATCCAGCTGGGTAGAATAGACCACCCTCATTTCTTACCGAGGTGTCGTAAAAGGCGACTACGGTAAGTTGACCCACCGTGTGGTATCCGGTTTAGCAGAATAGACCACCCTCTTTCTTACCGAGGTGTCGTAAAAGGCAACTAAGGTAAGTTGACCCACCGTGTGGTATCCGGTTGAGTAGAATATACAACCCTCATCTCTTACCGAGGTGTCGTAAAATACGACAGAGGTAAGTTGACGTCAGGCAGGCGGCCGGTCGTAAAAACAAGCCAAATCATGTGACAGCATGTTTATAGCATGTTGCGCCGACCCCACTTAGAGTGGGATAAGGGCAGGAAGACGATGATGAATATTAATATAGACAAGATTAACTCATTTAAATATTAAATATTCAATGTTGCCAGGAGGTGAGACATGTGAGGTGCCAGCGTTATGTCGCACGCTGCTGGGAACAGGCGCGGCGGCTGTGGCGCACGTCTTCAGCATGCTGGTCCTGCTGGGAGCTAACGTGCTGTACTGGCTCTTGATCAGCAACTTCCTCTACTATACTGTTGATTACCTGATAGGTAAGCTTCTAACATTCTCCTACCATTCACTATACTCGTTAGCGACATAATCACAATTTGAGCCGGTTCGAAGGACCATTTGCAACATGTAAGCCTCTAACATTCTCTCGTTTCTATAATTCTTAGCGACGTAATCACAATTTGATCCGGTTCAAAGGACCATTTGCAACACGTAAGCCTCTAACATTCTCTCGTTTCTATAATTTTTAGCGACGAAATCATAATTTAATCCGGTTCGAAGGACCATTTGCAACAAGTAAGCCTATAACATTCTCTTGTTTCTATAATTGTTAGCGACGTAATCACAATTTGATCCGGTTCGAAGGACCATTTCCAACATGTAAGCCTCTAACATTCTCTCGTTTCTATAATTGTTAGCGACGTAATCACAATTTGATCCGGTTCGAAGGACCACTTCCAACATGTAAGCCTCTAACATTCTCTCGTTTCTATAATTGTTAGCGACGTAATCACAATTTGATCCGGTGCAAAGGACCATTTGCAACAGGTAACCCTCTAACATTCTCCCGTTTCTATAATTGTTAGCGACGTAATCACAATTTGATCCGGTGCAAAGGACCATTTGCAACATGTAAGCCTCTAACATTCTCACGTTTCTATAATTCTTAGCGACGTAATCACAATTTGATCCGGTTCAAAGGACCATTTGCAACATGTAAGCCTCTAACATTCTCTCGTTTCTATAATTGTTAGCGATGAAATCATAATTTGATCCGGTTCGAAGGACCATTTGCAACATGTAAGCCTCTAACATTCTCTCGTTTCTATAATTGTTAGCGACGAAATCATAATTTAATCCGGTTCGAAGGACCATTTGCAACAAGTAAGCCTATAACATTCTCTTGTTTCTATAATTGTTAGCGACGTAATCACAATTTGATCCGGTTCGAAGGACCATTTCCAACATGTAAGCCTCTAACATTCTCTCGTTTCTATAATTGTTAGCGACGTAATCGCAATTTGATCCGGTGCAAAGGACCATTTGCAACAGGTAACCCTCTAACATTCTCCCGTTTCTATAATTGTTAGCGACGTAATCACAATTAGACCCTGTTCGAAGGACCATTTGCAGCGAACTTTAATACAAAATATTATATTAGTTTTACCTGTATATGTGTTTGTATGTAAGCGACTCCTTTGAACTCAATTATGACTAACATTGAGTGAATAGATTTAATTAATTTATAGAATTAGGCGTTACTTTGCGGAGGTTCATAATACAAAACTAATGAGAATATTATTTTGCTATAATCCGCGATAAAAGAAAATATGTGTAATGCTAAATGTAGAGTGTACTATTCGTTCTCATACCTGATACATGCAGAATTTGTAGGAACTCATGCACAACGATATACAAGCACTGCACACATTCACCACCACAATCTCAACAATTGTTGCACCCCGTAACCGAAGCATCGTCAGGAGATAGACTCCACGACAAAATCGCAAAGCTTTGCTTCGCTTCAGGTATGAAAACGAATAGTATACTCTACATTTAGCGTATTTGCTTATTGCATATTTGCTTATATCGCGCATTATAGCAAAATAATATTTTCATTACTTTTGAATAATTTCATTAAAACTTTGCACACTTATAAAGAATTTTAGGTGACAATTCAATTATTTAATAAAAAAATTACATTCTTTTTTTATTTTTTTCACAACACCGTTCTTTATTTCTTATTTGAGTGACTGAAATAAAGCTGTCTTGTAACTATTGTAAAATCTAACTTCTCATGAAAATATCATAACTGTTTCAGATGTCAGCTCTTCAAATACTACGTATAACAACGCCACAGCTCTATGCCCCTCCCAGGACACGCTCTTCGACACCTCTACCTCCCTGCCGGCGCCCTCCCTCTTCTGGGGGCTACACACCACCGTCCCCTTCTACGTGGCGGTTATCGTGTTCCCTTTGTTGAACTTCACCAAAGTTTCCTCCTTCACAAAGTTCAATTCTTTGGGTGAGTAATGTACTAAGAGCCCGTGAACCCCAGACCTTCGTCATTTTATAAAAGCTGAAAGTTTGTCAGTGCATGCTCCCAACACAGGTAAGAACGATGGTAGATTATGAAATCTGGATCATAGTGGCTTTCGCTCGCGGGCTCTCGCTCTATTATTTTTCAATTACTATTTTCTTAATTGCTTAATACATGCGGATGAATGTAGCTATTCTTCGGCCTTGTACAATACTGTAAAGACTATATTGAAAAGAGCAACCGCCGAGTTTCCTGCTGGCTCTTCTCGGTAGGAACAGCCTTTCGAACAGAACTAGAGTTGACGATTCATAAGCACTTGTTTACAATATTACTTGAATAAAGAATATATTAAATTTGAATATAATCCATGTTTTTTTAGAAAATCTATGCATCCTATACTTAGCATTAGCTAAGTGTAGGAAGCAAAACCGTTTTCATACCTTATACATGCAGGATTAGAAGCCGCATGTATCTACATAACACAAACAACAATACACTACACAAGCACTAAAGACATTTACTACGACAATCTCATCCATCGTTTCGCAGCATCCGATGCATCATCAGGAGATAGGTTCCACGACAATATCGCAAAGCCAACCTATTCAAATCTTCTTTAGGTACGTTGTCGGTATTCTACCTGCTGATCTTCATATTCGTGAAGGGCTGGAGTTGGGGCGTGCACGCGGATGGCCTGTCGGACTGGCACCGCGGCAGCGACGACGCGGCTGTGCTCAGCGGGATGCTGGCTCTGTCCTTCTACATCCACAACATCATCATCACGATCATGAGCAACAACGCGCGACAGGACAGAAATGTGAGCTAATATTTTTGATTAGGTGCATCCGCAGTAGAGTCAGTGTCCGTGACATCGGTGACAAGCTGCAAGAAGCCTCTGTTGGTATGGCCACGTAGCATGCAAGCCTGAAAGTTACGTGGCAAATGTCTCAATATTGTGGTCCCTGGAGTTAGATCTCGCGGCCTAAAGAGGGCTTGAGATTATTAATGCCGACATGAGAGCCAATAATTTACGAAAAACAGATGTTCAAGACCGGACAAAGTGGACGAAAATGAGTCGGAAAGCGGACCCCGGGTCTTCGGGACATCGCTAAGTAGAAGAAGATTTTTGATCAGCTCTGCTGTATGACTCTCACATACACAAAAAGGTATACCCCTAAACTTTAGGGGTATACCTTTTTGTGTATGTGAGGATAGATAAATATAAAGGTAGGAATATAGGGCCTAAAGGTATATTCCCACCACTAGTCTTTTTCTTCTTCTTTTTCAATCGATAGACATCCGCCGATGGACAAAAGTCGCTGCCGACCTCTTTGATTTAATTGACCGCCGAGTTACTTTCTGTTTCTTCTCGGTAAGAGCAACATTCCGAACCAGTTGTAGCTTCATTAACCATATTGATCCTTGACGATTCAAACCCCGCGACCTTTTTAGGTCGTCAGTCCATCTTTAGGGGATCTACTGATGCTGCGCCTTCCGGTGCGAGGTCGCATTTAAGACCCCAACCGTTCTTCATGCTGATACTTCAGCTTCGCGACACGATGAGCTATGTCGGTGACTTTCTTCTACGGATCTCCTCATTTCTGATTTGATTACGTAGAGATATTCCAACCATCGCTTCATCGCCTGCTGAGTGATTCTGAGCTTTCTTATGAGGCCCAAATAAGTGACCACGATTCAGACCCGTAGATCGGCAAAACGCATTGTTCAAAGACCCTTAGTCTTCAAGCACGGAGCAGGTTTTAGCTTGGTCTTAGACAGGGAGATATTTTGGACGAAATGATCTCGCGTAGCTTTGCAAACGCTGCTGGAGTTGAATTGGGCTACTGATCTCTTTCTCGACATTGGACCAAACCAAACCACTAGTCACCAGAGAGTTATTGTAAGATTCCATATCCACATACATACACGGCAAGTTAAATAAAAGCTTTTAGAAATAATAGTGGTTAACGCATGTCTCCTTTCCCAGGGTCGTGATTTGACTATAGCGTTCTCGTTGGTGACAGCGACGTACGCGCTGGTCGGGGTGGTGTTCTACCTCTGCTTCCCGCTCGCCAAGTCCTGCATCGAAGATGTGAGTATTATTTTTATCTGTAGATCTTTGGATCTCAGACTAATGACCAAAAATACATGCGCTTCGTTGATATTGTAATGTACAGGCAGTGTTGCCACACCCGAAACTAAAAAACAGCAAATTACCAATAAAAAAATGAATAGAAAACAATAGTTAAAGTAAAAAAAAGCAGATTCCATACTTTAGTCATATAATATCTACTTTTATTATTGACCAGGAGTTATAACATATTATATTGATAAAAATTTATTAAAAAACAAAAAAAAACCATTTTCTTTTTTAAGATGATATGAGATCGTTATAAAAATCATAAATATTGTTTGTTGAATTATTTGTTCAACTGCCTTTATACAGCTTCAAACGATACTTCTGACCAGATTTGGATTTTTCTAGGGTTTTTAGGATTATTCTTCTACTATTAGGTTAATAGGATTATTCTTTGTAGATAGATTATCTAAAATTTCTAAATAAAAAAATTGTACCCATACAAATGTTATTTTTTTCAGAATATTCTAAACAACTTCGACATGCACGACGTTATGACAGCTATAGCGAGAGCATTATTTCTATTTCAGGTAAATATTACGGTTCATTAATAACAATTACAAATTATTCTTTTAAATATATAATATTTCAGTTATTTTAATCCATATTATTTGGAAAAATCTTGTTTGATTGCGAATATTTTAACACGTTTGAATTTGGAACGATATTCTTCAACTTATATTTATCTTCTTATTTATTGATTTATTCTTATTGCACTATACAGAGGTACATTGGTTTATATTCTATCTTTTTCTTGTTCAGAAGTTTATTCAAATACTTCAAATTTTCAATTTGGAACGAACTGTTTAACTTTATTATGGTTGGAATTGGACAGATAACAACAGTTTAACAAGTCTTTCTAATCAGAAATTTGTATGATTATTTTTTTCATATTTCGAATAATCATTACATTTAATATACTAACTCACTTAGGGGAGCCATACGCATTCAGACGGGTGCAACTGTCCAACTAATAATAATATAATATAATAGAGGGAACGTGAAATAATTATCTTTGTCTAATCACACATCCACAGAGAAATATTCATAGCGCGTTCTTTATTTAAATACATACTTACGTTGAGTTGTTACGCACGCGCCAAAAAGAAAAGGTATGTGGCCTTATTTACTTTCATGGATACATTTTAGTAAAACTCCCCTATTCTAATATTATAACTTTATGAATAATTGATAGTAAATTATAGAATATTCTCAAATATTTATTTTCATCGGACAGATAATAACCGTATACCCACTGGTGGTGTTCATGATCCGTTGCGAGGCGGCCCAGCTGTGGGCGCGCGCTGCCGACAGTAAGCCCGCGCTCGCCATCAACATGGCGGCCATGGCGCTGGGGATCCTTGTGGCCTGCTTGTGTCCAGACATCGGCACCATCATAAGGTGACCTTAGTCACATTATATGTTTAATTGCTCTTCTTAATCAGCGATTACCGACCTCCATCGTTGAAAGCAGGGGTCTTCAACCTGTGTTTTGCGGAACTCTAGGGTTCCCTAAAACGTTGATAGGGGTTCCGCGACTAGTGTGACTTGAACAATTATTGTTGAACTTTCTCTTGAACGATTCTTGAGATTGTGTTAGTGAATGTGTGGAGTGCTAATGAAGAGCGGTGGTGGTTTGTAGTTCATGTGTCTGACCTTAAACATTAAGAAGACAGAGGGATGGTATTTAAAAACCAAAAAAGAGACTCTCTAGCGCTGACTAAAGAAGGTTAATTAATCGTAGCATCTACTTAAGACTTTACATCTTTACATCATAAATAGCATCTAGTTCAAATTAGCCTCCTTCTAGAGCAAGTCCGCTAAAAACATATTTTAAAGTCTATGCGTATATAGAAATTTATTCTTATCAGAATGTAACGAAAGGAACTGTTTCACAAGTTACTGATAATGTGTCGGATAGTTAACCGACAAATAAACTAAGTAGCAGATAAACGTCTCTAAAAGGAGACTCTAATAAAGTGAAAAATTTTAAAAATATAAATCGCGGCCATTTTGAAATAGGTATTTGCTATACAGCAGACAAAATAACAGCCACATGATCTACCTGTTAACTTATTAGGGACTTTAAGTGCTGAATAGGCCTATCAGAAACCTGAGAAACGCAAAATACCGAGATATGTGTCAGATAGGTTCCGAATAAACTAACTGACAGTTTATTGGTAACTTGTGAAACAGGCCCTTAGGGACATAATTTTTTGTTAACTTTAAACTTTCATTACTATTAACTAAGTAATTACTTTATTTTTGTTACATTCTGCTGTAGAATAAATTTCTGTATACGCATAGACTTTAAAATATGTTTTTTAGCGGAATTGGTCTGGAAGGAGGCTAATTTAAACTAGATGCTTTTTTTTCCTATGAACTAAAGTCTTAAGTAAATGCTAAGATTAATTAACCTTCTTTAGTCAGCCTAGAGTCTCTTTTTCGGTTTTTAGTTTGTCCCTCTGTTCCATATTATTCCAGAATAAAAAAAAATAAAATTTCGTATTTAATTAGGTACACTGGCGCTATAAGCGGCCTGGTGCACGTGTTCACACTTCCGGCGCTGTTACAGATGCGTTCACTGCAATTGCGCGGACAACTGACAATATGGAAAGCAATCTTCTACATTTCTATTATTTTCTTTGGGACGTTGAATTTAGTGATGCAATTTTTTATTGCGTAGCATTTATAATTTTAATATAGTGTTAAGATAGTTTTAAAACACCGTGTGGTATCCGGCTGAATAGAATAGTACCACCCTCATTTCTTACCGAGGTGTCGTAGAAGACGACTAAGGTAAGTTGACCCGCCGTGTGGTATCTGGCTGAGTAGAATAGACTAACCTCATTTCTTACCGAGGTGTCGTAAAAGGCGACTAAGGTAAGTTGACCCGCCGTGTGGTATCTGGCTGAGTAGAATAGACTAACCTCATTTCTTACCGAGGTGTCGTAAAAGGCGACTTAGGTAAGTTGACCCACCGTGTGGGATCCGGTTTAGTAGAATAGACGACCCTCTTTCTTACCGAGGTGTCGTAAAATACGACTGAGGTAAGTTGACGTCAGGCAGGCGGCCGGTCGTAAAAACGCAGCCAAATCATGTGACAGCATGTTAATAACATGTCGTGCCGACCCCACATAGAGTGGGATAAGGGCAGGAGGATGATGATGTTAAGATAGTTTTAAAATAATTTTAGTCATGTGTTCAATTTAGTATAAGAAAGATAGAGATTTTTTTGTCGTATCTTTATGATAAAAATCTTTAATCAGCTCAAACCATTGTCTGTGTTCATAGTTATTTTTATTTATTTTATTTACAGCAATTTACGTAACGTAGCTTCCCTTAGTTAAGTTAAGGTTTTACCCGATTTGTATTATCGTAACAAATATATTTGTTACAATTATGTAAATAATAAAAAATATTACAATATTTAATAAAATAAAGTGTTGTGGGCGGAATAAATGTTTTTTTTATAAGTAACACCGTTTAATGCTAACTATATAGCGTTAAACGTTGTTACTTAAATTAACTGATCTCAGTTAAACGTTCTTTTTTTGAAATATGGGATTCCCCAAAAGTACACGCAGCGTTAGGCTTCCTCTATATTATATCAAGGTTTTAGGTTTACAATAAATAAAACAAATCATTCTTTTTCTGTATATTTTTATTTATCAACAATCCTATAAAGATATTAAAAGTTTACATTTATTTGTGGAAATTTAAACATTCAAAATAAAAATAATAATTTAAAACCTCATTGATCAAATATACAATAAATAAAATAAACTGAATGTATTTTATACAAAATGTGATGTACAAAATCATTCATAAAATAACAATATTATACATTTACTGTGATGCTATTTAAGAAATAATTTGTTATTAGATAAAAAATTAACACTCAATAAATATACTTTACTTTTTATATATTAAGTTATGTATTTATTTATAATAATGTGATATTTAGGTTTTCAAAAAAATTCAAAATCCTTAAAGTATTCGTATGCAGTTCCACTTTTTAATATTATTATCACTTAATATCACGCTTCCTTGGAAATAATTAAGAATAATCTTTGGAATACAATTTTTTTTAATTATTTATACAAATAAAATTGAATTTATTTATTATTTTAATAAGTATTTTGTGTAAACGCCGTGTGGTATCCGGCTGAATAGAATAGTACCACCCTCTTTTCTAACCGAGGTGTCGTAAAAGGCGACTAAGGTAAGTCGACCCGCTGTGTGGTATCCGGCTGAGTAGAATAGACCAACCTCATTCCTTACCGAGGTGTCGTAAAAGGCGACTAAGGTAAGTTGACCCACCGTGTGGTATCCGGCTTAGTAGAATAGACCATCCTCTTTCTTACCGAGGTGTCGTAAAATACGACTATGGTAAGTTGACGTCAGGCAGGCGGCCGGTCGTAAAAACGCAGCCAAATCATGTGACAGCATGTTAATAACATGTTGTGCCGACCCCACTTAGTGTGGGATAAGGGCAGGAGGATGCAATAAGTATTTTGTGTTAATATTTAAATTTAACAACTACAACGGTCATCTACCAAAAACAGATTCGAATCGCATAGTTTGAATATTTATTTTCATTTTATTAAACAGTACCTGGGTGACCGAGTCTTGTTCGATAATTTTTTTAAAGATATAAAAAAAATTTAAAAAATTAAAATTGAAAAAAAGCATGAAAAAAGTAGTTGGGCTCGAATCTAGGTATTTTCCTTCTAGACCGCCCGTTCCCAAAATGAGCTACCATGACTTAAAGACAAAGATTATTTAATAAAAGACAATTTTCGCTGTCAAACTTAAATTTGAAAGCAAAAATATTCAGCAGTCTTTTCAATTCAAGGTAAATTTTAGGATTTTTCTGAAAACAGGGATAAAATTGAATGAAACCTAGCTAAATCGAATTTTTCCCCCCTAAACTCTCTACATGCCGAATTTCAAGGTAATCGTTGCGGCCGTTTCCGAGATTTGGAAAATATATTTATATATAATTTATATATAAATATATTTATATATAATTTATATATAAATATATTTATATATAATTTATATATAAATATATTTATATATAATTTATATATAAATATATTTTCTGGAGATATCGCTTTAGCGATAAGACCGCCTTTGCACGCTTGTCCTAATTTAATTTTCTATAAACCAATGTACCTCTGCATAGTGCAATAAGAATAAATAAGTAAAATAAAAATAAATATATATATATATATATATATACATGCAAGATTAACTCATTTAAATATTAAAGATACAAAACATAATTCAAAAATTTTTACATTTTAATGAAGTCAAGTATAAAAAGTAACTAATAAATTAGTAATGCCATTTTGTCACGCACACGTGACTATCAGTTCCCATGGTATGACTTTAAGGGAGTCGAACCCTGGATGAGTCCAGGGTCCAGCTCCAGGAGGTGCGAGGTCTGTGGGGTCTACGTGATGACGGTGGGCGCGTCACGTCCGGTGTACCGCTGCAGCTGAGAGATCTCCAAAGCGACGTCTATGAGCGGCTTCAGCATCAGCTGGGCGTCTCCCAGCACGTCCTTAGCCTCGTACGAGTCTATATATAGCCTGTGGGAACACGTTAATAGGAGACTAAGGAATGCAGTAGAGGGTAAAAGCTAGTACTATTAATTCAAAATGTTGTGAGTGTGGATGTATGTTTGTTAATCATCATCCTCATCATCCTCCTGCCCTTATCCCACCCTAAGTGGGGTCGGCACAACATGTTATAAACATGCTGTAACATGATTTGGCTGCGTTTACGACCGGCCGCCTGCCTGACGTCAACTTACCTAAGTCGTATTTTACGACACCTCGGTAAGAAAGAGGGTGGTCTATTTTACTCAACCGGATACCACACGGTGGGTCAACTTACTTTAGTCGCCTTTTACGACACCTCGGTAAGAAATGAGGTTGGTCAATTCTACCCAGCCGGATACCACACGGCGAGTCGACTTACCTTAGTCGCCATTTACGACACCTCGGTAAGAAATGAGGGTGGTACTATTCTATTCAGCCGGATACCACACGGCGGGGATGTATGTTTGTTAATCATTTACGAAAAAAAAAACTATTCGACGGATTTGGATGAAACTTTACAGTAATATAGGTTATACATCAGAATTACATACAGGCTTCAAAGTTGTAATGATTTAATGTAATTTTGGTCGTAATATATGTCAATTAAGTCCGAAAAAAACCAGATTTTTTGGTGACAGACATATTTCCACGCAATTGAAACCGCGAATAAAATATTACCGCACGATTAATAAATCGTGCGGTAATATTTTATTCGCGGAGACTAAGGAATGTGTCACATCTAGGGATGTATATTAAATTATAATCAATATTTATATCAAGTGCTAAGTTATGACTTATTGCATCTTTATATATGTAAATAAGATACTCTTTTCACATAATTATTTAGGCGCCAGCGATTGTGACACCATCTTCAAGTTGTTAGATGTTTTAATGAAAGAAAACATCGTGCGGAAACCTGCATATCTGTAGAGAATTCTGGAGATATGTGTAACCTACCAATGCGCATTGGAGCAGAGTGGTAGGTCTTAGCTCCAAAACTTCTCTCGAATAACGGAGAGAGGAGGCCTATTCCCGGCAGTGGGATAGTACTTTACTTTTAAGTATTAAGTGTAAGGTTGTTCAAGAATATAAAAAAGCAATAATAAAGGAATCCATACCTCACTGTGGCCCCAGAGCTCCCAGTACCGCTAAGTCGTATCACCACTCGCGATCCGTCTTCGAACACTATACGCAGACCCTGGAACATTTACATGTATTATTAAACAAGTATACACGATTATTATATAAACAAATGGGTTACATAGCGATAGCCTCGAGTCACTTTTTTATACAGGAAAAAACCTCTTATCCGTACCGCCGTTTGACGGCGACAGACGACGGTTATGTCGGACTCGCACTGACTAAAACGACCTGTGTGCTCCACCACGCTGCCGATGGCAAGGACAAGGTATCATTGTACATATTGCCCCCATCCCGCCGACAGCTCTGATCCCAGAGAACACCTCCTCCGAGTAGGGACCCTTCAAAAGAGAAGCCCTCCTCCGCTAACCGGTGCTTTGGGAGCACCAGATGCATCGACCGCCTCGGGGACCTGTAAGGGACGTTCGATATACCCCGTTCGGAACGTCCGAAGGTCCTCTGACAGGGCGACAAACGATGGGCTTAGGCTACTACCACCTGGATTCGCCAGCAGCAGATTGGATCCAGAACAAAAGTTCCCGGATACCACATGGCATAACATTCCAAATTAGGCTTGATTCAAATTATCGAGTCAGTATATACCTGTTTCATGGCGACGCTCCTGTCGACCGGGTCCATGTAAGAGAAGTTGTCAGCCACCGCCACGGTGTACGTCTTGGCTGAAGCCGTGAACTGCGACCCCACGAACCCTGGAGATGTCATCCTCTTCTCCAGCTCCTGCATCATCTCGTTGCAAGGATCACTGGGACACTCTTCGTAGTCGTACCTGATAATATCAAAAATTAAATGTTATTAACAGAGGTCATTGCCCTTACAGATTGCAACAAATGTTGTCCCCAATGATTTCCGCTTTGTATTTTATAGCAAGAGTTTCGCGACCTTTTGACTGAAATGTTGGCAACACTGTGTCATGTTGTTTCCGGTGGAGTCTTCCTATTGATAAAACGTTTCAGTAGCGTTCACTCTTTGTTCGTCATTCAAGAGAAGTGCATCTCGGAACGGGAATTGTGGCATTCCCGTTATATCGTGTTATTTTATATAGTGTGCGTTAACACAAACAAAACGCTTATTATTTAAAATTTCATACAAAACGGTCTACTACTAGCATAGTCAATTAGAAAAGAAATAGAAATATTTTCTATTTGACCAAAATACAAATAAAAAAAATACAAAAGAAAAGATAACGAATAGAATGATGGTTAAATATAGGTCCGCCCTCAGCGCAAAGATTGCAGCGAAGCAGCAAAGCTGGTTTTCAAGGTGAACCTAATGTTACGAACTCTTAATATTTAACAACTAATAAACTACAGGGTGAACGATATGAAGTGTTACCTTTTCAAAAGACTTCGATTTTTTAGTTATAACAAATCTTTTATTACTCCAAGGGAAAACATGCGAGAAAATAAGCAAAATTTTCAAATCAATTGACTTTAATTCGATATGACCATTTAGCCTTGACTATAGCCTTAAGTCGGTCAAAAAATGAGTTACACGCTGCACGAACGTGATCCTGAGATATCTTATGCCATTCACGTTCGATTGCTTTCTTTAGCGCATCCATACTGGCATATTTTTTAAGTTCTCACTTTGCTCTCTAAAATGGAGCATATGGGAAAGTTCATCGGATTTGGGTCTGGGGAATTCGAAAGCCATTGTATGGACGAAATGAAATGTGGAACATGATTTTCCAACCATTCTTGCTTCACGCGAGCTTTGTGAGCCGGGGCCGAGTCTTGTTGAAATGTCCACGGCCTAATACCGAAGTGTTTGCGTGCCCACAGGTCCAATACAGCTTCTTAAACATTTTTTCGACAATAAACAGCATTTAATTTGACACCAGGCTGAATGAAAACAACCGAAAAGCGTCCATCAGCGGTCACTGCAGCCCACACCATTACTTGTGATGGGAAATTACTTCAGGAGGCCATTCGATGGCGTAAATTCTCGTTTGTACATTTGGTCAAGTAAACACGATCGTTTTGAGTGTTGATAAATCGCTCAATTGGAAAAAAGTTCTTATCAGAAAACACGATGTTTGAAAATTGACACTCCTCGTGCAAGCCCAACAACTGTTTTGCTTCTTCTAGGCAAACTTTTTTTTGCTTCTGCGTAAGATCTTGTGCTTTCTGGAACTTGTAAGACTTGGCTTTTAGCTCATTTTTTAGTATACGGCGAATGCTATCTTAGAATATTTTCAATTCTTTAGCCATTTGTCGTCCACTCCGACGCGGATTCCGCCGGAGCCGCATCTTCACTTTCCGAACCATTGCACGTGACGTTGCTGTCTTTTTTGGTCCACTACCATAGTGTTTGGCAATGCTGCCAGTATCATCATAACGTTTTATGGTTCGCTATGCAAACATTCTATTCACTTTTAGGTGACTAAGCTCACGCACAATAGCAGGTTGTGATTTTCCAAACAAAATATAACGCAATCACACTTTTACGTTTGAGTTCCATGTCAGATATTTGTCGTTCGACTGACAAGGGATGCAAATGCTTTCGGCAGCTTGTGAACAAGACAATGAATTATTAAAAAAAGCAAGTGTGACGTTGCTGCGATCAAAATTTTGAAAGATATGACTTGTGTGAAGTTGGTAACACTTCATATCGTTCACCCTGTATTTAACATATTCTTATATACTATTATATAACATTAAACATCATCTTCCTGCCCTTTTCCCACTCTAGTGGGGTCGGCACAACATGTAATAAACATGCTGTCATATGATTTGGCTGCGTTTTTACGACCGGCCGCCTGCCTGACGTCAACTTACTTTAGTCGTACTTTACGACACCTCGGTAAGAAAGAGGGTGGTCTATTCTACTAAACCGGATACCACACGGTGGGTCAACTTACCTTAGTCGCCTTTTACGACACCTCGGTAAGAAATGAGGTTGGTCTATTCTACCCAGCCGGATACCACACGGCGATATTATATAACATTAAACGAGCATCTTAAATAAAAAATATAAAAAATAATAAAATACAATAAAAATGTATGTATGTATGACTAGGGGGAGGCCGAAAAAAAGATGGATGCTAAAGGAGTGGCACCAGAGTTGACGAACGATAGAGGAGAATGGAAGACATATTTGCCCACCCCACTTAGAGTGGGATAAGGGAAAGAGAATGATGATGAATAAAATACAATAAAAAAGACAGAAATAATCACAAACAATAAATACACTGCATAAGATACACATATTTCGTACTTCACATACACATCAGTGGAAATAAAAAATAAATACAGGTAATAAAAAAGTATTTTTATTACCTGTATTTATTTATTACCTGTATTTATTAAGTTACCTTGTAAAGTAATTCCTTCCATATTGCTTCCAGTGAGCTACCAACATCTCTTCAACGGACTTCCCAGTGGCTTCCAGTACCGACAGCCAAGCCAAAGCCGCCCATAGACCATCTTTCTCCCTCACATGGTCCGAACCAGTGCCAAAGCTTTCCTCTCCGCAAAGAGATAGACGGCCAGCATCCATCAAATTGCCAAAATACTTCCACCCTTGAAAAGTATATTAGTAGTATATAATTGACAAGTTTACAATAAAACATAATTTATATAATTAGGCTTTAATCTGTGGAGATCCATAATACAAAAGTAATAATATAATTTTTTTTGCTATAATCCTGCCCTTATCCCACTCTAAGTGGGGCCGGCACAATATGTTATAAGCACATGTCACATGATTTGGCTAGGTATTTTACGACGGGCCGCCAATTACTGACGTCAGCTTACCTTAGTATTTTAATGACACTTCGGTACGAAAGAGGGTGGTCTAGTCTACTCACCCGGATACCCCTCTGTGGGTAAACTTGAAAACTGTGGGCCTTTTACGACACCTCGGTAAGTAATGAAGTTGGTCTATTCTTTTTTTTTATTTTTTATTCTGTGATTAAAGTGCTTTTACGCTACATGTGTATGTCATCCAAGTTGGTCTATTCTACTCAGCCGGATACCACACGGCGGGTCGACTTACCTTAGTCGCCTTTTACGACACCTCAGTAAGAAATGAGGGTGGTACTATTTTATTCAGCCGGATACCACACGGCGTATTTTCCATCATAGCAATATTCCATATTATTCTCCATCATAACAATATTCCATATTATTTTCCATCATAACGATATTCCAAATTATTTTCCCTCATAACAATATTCCAAATTATTTTCCCTCATAACAATATTCCATATTATTTTCCCTCATAACAATATTCCATATTATTTTCCCTCATAACAATATTCCATATTTTATTCCCCCATAACAATATTCCATATTATTTTCCCTCATAACAATATTCCATATTATTTTCCCTCATAACAATATTCCATATTTTATTCCCCCATAACAATATTCCATATTTTATTCCCCCATAACAATATTCCATATTATTTTCCCTCATAACAATATTCCATATTATTTTCCCTCATAACAATATTCCATATTATTTTCCCTCATAACAATATCCCATATTATTTCCCCTCATAACAATATTCCATATTATTTTCTCCCATAACAATATTCCATATTATTTTCCACCATAACAATATTCCATATTCTTTTCAATGTTAACTCCACTCACCAGTAGGCACCTGGAACATCTCCTTGCCCATGGCCTCCGCCACCCGGTCTACCGCCGCGGCGGTGGGCATGCTGCGCGCGAACCCCTTGATCCCGGTGCTCCTGAAGTACGGGATGTGGTCGAGCTGGCTGGCCAGCACCGCCAGCGAGTCCGACGGGGTCACGAAGAACGCGTCCCGACCGATTATCATGTTGCGATCGCCTGACAATTTACGATAAAAATTCACAAAAGCATTATTAAAGTTTTACGAACATGCAAAAATGATTCGTAATCATTAAGACATAAAGTTCAAATCACACTTCATTAATCTGGAACTTATGTCTCTTAGTGATTAAGTGGGACATAGAACTTTCTGT
This sequence comes from Morpho achilles, assembly GCA_947086495.1. Lineage (NCBI taxonomy): Eukaryota > Metazoa > Arthropoda > Insecta > Lepidoptera > Nymphalidae > Morpho > Morpho achilles. Next base: position 14,391,464 of record CAMTZB010000016.1, read on the forward strand.
ACTGATAACATTACTATATAAGCGGCAATAAGGCGCGCATTGAATTCTTTATTCTGATATAGCCCACCCAGCAAGTCGCTTTAAGTCATCAATTAAGGCAACGCTCCCAGTATGCTATACCTAAGCCTCGCTTGAGATTAGGTCTTCACTGTGATTAGGTCTTCGGTGACGCTGTCAAAGCCTTTGCCTTCCTGGTGACGCTGTCAAAGCCTTTAAGGCTAACAGTATAGTAAGTGTAAAGTAAAAAAAAAAGCTCATCGAATTTCAGTATGCATTTAGCGATTAGAGAGAACTATCCGAACTATAGGCTAACTGTTTAACTCAGATCTCGCCTGCGGGGTATAACGGCGCGGAGGCAGGACGAGAACGGGACTCAGGTAGGTGGCCACCGCTTGTAAATCACGTTCGGGCGCTTTCAGCTCGCACATACCTCAGTCTCCGTTCTTGTCCTACCTCCACGCGCTTGTACCCCGCATGCGAGGACTGAGTTAAACGATTAGTCTATAATGTAATTTGTATTTTTCACCTGTTTCCATAAGACAAATGAGACCATTTAAATAATTAACTGTAAAATTAAATGTTCCTATATGTAGCCCAGATGTATAAGCTTGAATTGTTTCATCAAAATTGGTTTTACAGACCTACAGATCTTTGTCATTTTTAACAATAATATGGATAAAGAGATATACTACTAAAGGATCGGTCTCCCTGCTGGACTATCTATAAAAATACGTGTACAATGATGGGGAATCTCACCATCGCCATCAAAAGCTGCTCCGAAATCGTAGTCTCCATTCTTCACAGCGTTCACCAGGTCGGCGGCGTAGGTCAGGTTAGGGTCGGGGTGCGCACCACCGAAGTCTTCAAGAGGTATAGCGCGGCGAATGCTGCCCTCTGGTGCACCGAGCTCGTCGATAAATATGCGTTTCACATAGGGCCCGGTAACTAAATATTAGAGATTTGGTGAAAATAGGTTTATGGGAACTGGAGATTTGAAATTTAATATTCAGATTCGGCCTAGGGTACATCCCTATCCTCCTGACATCCGGTTGGGTGGTTCAGTGGACGGACCTCTTGGAAGAAGTGGGGCATGATTTGTCCCTAACTGCTGTTATTCGATACATGGTAGACAGGGAGAAATCCTGGGCAGCGATAACTGCTTTCGGTGGGCATGTTAATTCGCGGAAGATAGCAGCGGAGTGGAGTTCTTGGATCTGTTCCACCGTAGGCGATCGTGGCAATGGCGACTCGCCGAACACTATCGCATGCCCGCTAAGGAGATATCCGCTCCGGAAGGGAAATCTAACGCCTAATAGATTCTTGTGGCGGTCGATGTATCTGGTGCTCTCAGTACATGCATTAGCTGAGGGAAGGGCCCCGTTCCAAGGAGCGTGTATAAGCGTGTAAGGTCCTTTTAATGGAGGGCTAATAGATGACCATAGCAGCCTAAAAGGCACAAAATCGTATAGCTTTGAAATTCCACATAGAGACCGTATTGAGGTTTGAAGGTAGGTAGGTAACCGTAGGTTTGAAGACAAGATTCTTTCAAATTTTAACAGCTTCTTAAATACATGAACTGTTTGTAATAATATACAACACAAAACTATTTACGAATCGGAAAACATTATTGATATCCGAGAATCTTTTGTATTTCTTGATATTTTCATCACAATATATATGGCACAATGTTATCGGAACTTCATAAAAAACATTCCCTAATCTTAATATCAAGTGAAAATTATAATTTACAAAACCCTCAACAAACCGCCGTGTGGTATCCAGCTCAGTAGAATAGACCACCCTCATTTCTTACCCAGTTGTACTAAAAGGCGACTAAGGTAAGTTGACCCACCGTGTGGTATGCGGTTGAATAGAATAGACGACCCTCTTTCTTACAGAGGTGTCGCAATATACAACTAAGGTAAATTGACGTCTGGCAGGCGGCCGGTCATGAAATACGTAAATAAATCATTTGACCACATGTTTGTTACATGTTGTGCCGACCCCCCTTAGAGGGAGATAAGGGCGGGACGATGATGAAAACTCTCAACAAAATTATTAGCTTTATTATAGCGTGAGAAGTAATTTTTGATAAGAGCTGAATATTTAATCTGTACTTTTAAATATGACCTACCTCCGCTCATAGAATCGATTAAAACTTTAAACGGCTTTCGCTTATCTGTGCCCTGCAAGAGCGACTTGATCTTGGGGAAGTCGAATATCGACTTCATATATTCGACGTAATCCTTCACGGAGTCTATCACTTCGACTACAAAATCTTGGTCGTTTACCTGAAACCAATGTTAAAAATGACCAATTAGTCAAGAATTAAACAAATTTACATATATGTTAAAGGTTATTTCAAAATATTATCTACAAAGGGTTAAATTATTATTACGTAGGGGTAATTTATCATAATATTTACCTGAGCTCAAGTCAACTGAAATTTTAAAATTTGATTTTCCCCTTTTCTAGGACAAGCTCGGTATGTAACTCTAATTATAATAGTATAAATTCATATAAAACACAAAAGCTGTGGTAGCCCAGCGGTAACACCGTGCGACTGTTTCTGTTAAAAAAAACTTGTGTCTAATTGCAATTTATCATACGCTTTTCGGTGAAGGAAATCATCGTGAGGAAACCTGCATATGTCTACAAAATTCTGGAGATATGTGTAACGTACCAATCCGCATTGGAGCAGCGTGGTAGGTCTTAGCTACAATCCTTCTCTCCAAAAACGGAGAAGAGGCCTATTCCCAGCAGTGGGATAGTAACAGGCCGCTACTTTATATTTTTTATATAAAAAACATGCAGAAACACTGAGAAGAGAGATGGAGGAGAGGAGGCTTTAACCCAAGACGACCATTAATTTAGCAATAGAAAATATAGCAATAATAACATATAGGCTAGAAATATCCCGTTTTTCTTTTAGAAAACGTATGAAAAATATAATACATTATTGAGGATCTAAGTATCAGTGTAAATTCGTACGTAAAAAGTAGCGTGTAAATTTTGGACATATATCACAAAAATTTTATCTTATCTTGCGATCTCCGCAAATAAAACTGTGGTCTCATACTTACCGCAATTTTTGCAATATATAATTATAATTTTAATATACTGTAATTTGTAATAAAAACAGGAAATGAGGCTCCAAGGTCAAAACCACGGCCTTCAGTTAATGTAAATGATAGCGGTTTAAAATTTAGGCGTTCAAAGATGCGATAGCCGAACGGTGAGACATTGTAACTCTTACCAGGGTCACGGGTTCGAACCCCAGGCGGCATCAATGAGTTTGTGAATGAAAACTCATGTGCCTAATTGAAATTTATCTAGAGAAATCTGGGGATATGTGTAAACAACCAATCCACATAGGAGCAGTGTGGTGGATCTAAGCCCCTCTTAAGATCCTTATCTCTAAAAAGGAGAGAGGAGGCTTATGCCCAGCAGTGAGATATTAACAGGCTGTTACTTTCTATTTCTATTTAAACTCAGGGATGCCTAGCGGTACAGGATAACGGGGCAATTATAACAGGCATTACTACTGGGAGTAAGGGGATAACGGAAACAACATCTTATCCGGCCCAATTGTCAACCTCACCTGCTCGCGCCAGTGGTTCTTTTCAGAATAGCTGGCGGCGGCGGTTCTAGGACCGTCGTGGTGCTCCCTGCTAGACAACAGACGAGGCAATGACGACCGAGCATAGGCGGTATAACCAAACCCAGTTGGACAACCATCTGAAGAGGCTTCAACGGCCTTGGGAACAAAATATTCCCTAAAAGGTTTGGTGCAGAAGGCAAGGGGAAACCACTGCCCCAAATTTCCCTAGTAATCAGCTCTACAAGGAAAAAGTTCAAAAAACCACGGCCCCGAGTTCCCGGCTTCCCTTTAAAAAGTGTATGCAGAGCTGACTGCCAACCTTCACTAGTTGGAGAGTGTAGCGCGAAGTCAGCGGATCTCATATATCCGCAATAGATTCATTGTATAAGTAGTCGCTAATCAATAAGCTAACTTGTTAGACGTATCGATAATAAATCCATCTTCACCTGCCTTCTTTAATTTCGCTCAACATTATAAGAAGTAAAAAGAGTACCTACGCCACACTGGTGACCCCACTGAAGAACACAAAAATAGAAAATGACTTCTCCAGCGACTCAAGTCAGCAAATCGGTGAATATTGTGGAAACAGCTGACCTGGCAAGCGTAACTGTCTCTTCAAGAATACCTGACTTCTGGAGCGATCAACCACGTTTATGGTTTGTGCAGTGTGAAGCTATTTTAGCACCGCAAAAATTGGGTGATGAAACGAAGTTTAACTTGGTCGTGGCCAAATTAGGCAAGGAATGTATTCAGCAAGTATCGGACATTTTGTTAAATCCGCCAGAGGGCCGAAAATACGAAACTTTGAAAAAACGTTTATTAACGGTGTACAAAGAATCAGAAAACCGGCAATTTCAAAAATTACTTAGTGAAATGGAACTAGGTGATCAAAAGCCTTCCCAACTTTTACGCCGCATGCGAGATTTGGCGCGAGGTAAAATGACGGATGAGACTCTCTGCTTGATGTGGCAAGGACATTTACCTTCAGCAGTTCGAGCAGTTTTAGCAGTCTGTGAAGTTAAAGACCTGGAAAACTTGGGAGCTATTGCAGACAAAGTGATGGAGACTACTCAACCCATGCACGTAGCTGAGATACAACCTTCTTCTAGTTCCCGAGATCATAATTTAATATTATCGGAAATTGCAAAATTAAGCCTTCGAATACAACACCTAGAAAATAGAACATCGAGATACCATCCACGGAACTACAGGGACCGCTTTTCTAGATCGTCATCGCGCGAAAGAAATTCCACCCGCTCCGCATCGGGTAACGAGTATTGTTATTATCATCGACGCTTTCGCCACAGAGCTAATAAATGTATAGAACCGTGCTCGTGGAATAAATCGCAGAATCAAAATTCGGAAAACTAAGACAAGTGCAATCGCAGGCGGAGATTTGCACTATTACTCCTCATCACCGCCTCTGCATCACAGATATAAATTCGGGAACACGATTTCTTGTCGACACTGGCGCAAATATTTCAGTCTTACCAGTTGCCAAAAAGCCATTTTACAGCAAAAGCAATAATGACTACATATTATACGCAGCAAACGGCTCCCAAATTAATACATACGGTGTGAAAACTCTAGACCTGAACTTCAAGCTAAGAAGACCCTTTCGATGGACTTTCGTCTTGGCGGATGTTAAACAGCCAATACTGGGCGCAGACTTTTTAAGCCATCACAAACTTTTAGTAGATGTGCGCAACAAAAAACTAATCGACGAAGTAACAAATTTATCTACGGTCGCCTCTATTACTTTACATGATCAGCCATCAATAAGAACGATAGATTCCGATAATGAATACAGCGATCTTTTGGACTTATTTCCTGAGATTACCAAACCCATGTGTTTTAAAGAGAATTCATGCCATAATATCGTCCACCACATTGAAACGAATGGTTCACCTGTCTTCGCTCGCCCTCGTCCCTTACCACCAAATAAATATAACATAGTCAAGAAAGAATTTCAACGAATGATAGACATGGGAATATGCAGACCCTCCAAAAGCGCATGGGCAAGCCCACTACACGTGGTTACAAAGAAGAACGGAGAAATAAGGCCATGTGGAGACTATCGCCGGTTAAACGCTATAACTAAGCCCGATAGATATCCCATTCCACGGATACAAGACTGTGTCTATCTACTTTCTGGAAAACAAATATTCTCACGCTTGGACTTGCAACGAGCATATCATAATATTAACGTTGCTAAACAGGACATAGAAAAGACAGCCATAACTACCCCATTCGGCTTGTATGAATTTACAAAGATGACCTTCGGACTCAAAAATGCAGCACAAACATTCCAAAGATTTGTAAACAATGTAGTACTTCGCGATCTAGACTTTTTATTCACCTACATCGATGACGTCATAATTGCATCATCCTCTACGTCAGAACATCGACATCATTTGAAGCTCGTTTTCGAACGACTAAATCAATTTGGAATTACTATAAATTTAGCGAAATGCGATTTCGGAAAAACCGAATTAAATTACTTAGGGCATCGCGTTACACAACAAGGAATACGACCGCTAGAAGAGAATATGAAAGCAATTACGCAATATCCCAAACCAAAAACGGTAGAAGAATTAAGAAGATTTATGGGCATGTTGAACTTTTACCGAAGACACTTACCTAAAGCAGCGCAGATTCATAGCAAATTAAACGTATTTCTACAAAACGCGAAGAAAAAAGATAAATCCCCAATTCCATGGTCCGAGGAAACCAATGAGGCTTTTTAACAATGTAAACGTAGCCTACAAGACGCAATTACATTGTCTTTTCCAATTCCGGATGCTCCTTTAGCAATAATGACAGACTGCTCAAACACATGCGGAGGGGCAGTTCTACAACAAAGAGACCCTACTAACAATACATGGAGACCATTAGGTTTTTTTTCAAATAAACTAAGTAACGCCCAACAATGCTACAGTACTTTCGATCGGGAATTACTCGCAATTTATATGGCAATCAAATATTTTCGCTACCATATTGAAGGAAAACCCCTAACGGTATACACAGACCACAAGCCCTTGGTTCAAGCCTTTAAGAAGAACACCATAAGTCCAAATGATACACCAAGAAGGTTGCGTCATCTAGATTTCATATTACAGTTTTGTAGCTCTATAGAACACATAAAAGGATCAGAAAATGTCGTGGCAGATAGCTTGTCAAGAGTAGCCGCCATTGATACTCCTTCTCCTATAGACTATAAAGAGCTAGCTAAAGCACAAGAAAATGACGAAGAGCTAAAAATATTATTTAAAAAGAATAACCTGAAAATAAAAAAGATTAACACTGTAGATAATAACATAGCGATATATTGTGAGGTATCTGGCGCCACAGCACGACCATATTTGCCGAAGGAATTTCGCGTATCAGCTTACAAAGCCACACACGATGTGAGCCATCCGAGTATTCGTACGACTAAGCGAATGTTATGCAACAAATATTTCTGGACATCAATGAAGAAAGATATCGTATCCTGGGCTAAATCATGCATAAGTTGTCAGAAATCGAAGATTCAACGTCACACCATTTCACCTTATGGCGCTTTCACAAAAAGTGACCGCTTCGAACATATGCATATCGATATTGTTGGACCCTTGACATACTGCAAAGGATATCGTTATATCGTAACAATGTTAGACAGGAAAACAGGCTGGCCCGAAGCATATCCCGCTAAAGAGATAACCGCAGAAAATATAGCTGAAATTGTTTACACTGGCTGGATTTCTCGTTTCGGTTGCCCTTTAAGAATAACAACTGACCAGGGAAGACAATTTGAGTCATGTCTTTTCCGCAATTTGTCAAAAAGAATGGGTATAGAAAAGATTAGAACATGCGCATATCATCCTCAAGCAAACGGAGCCATAGAAAGATGGCATCGTTGTTTAAAAACCGCTCTCAAATGTAGAGAAAATACACCACAATGGGTTAGTGAGTTACCCACTGTATTACTCGGTTTAAGAACAAGCTTACGTGATGATACGAAAACCAGTGCAGCAGAGATGCTGTATGGAGAAACAATCAGACTACCGGGAGATTTCTTTGAACCGTCAAGGTGCGGACATCCTGATGAAGATGCTTTCTTAAAAGAACTGCGAACCAAAATTACCACGTTGTCATCAATTCCTAAAAAAGAATTAACACAAGGAAAAATATTCGTTCATCCTGAGCTCCAACATACTTCACACGTTTTCGTTAGATGTGATACAATGATAAAATCCCTCACACCGCCGTATAATGGACCCTACAAGGTTATAGAGAGAAATGAAAAAAATTTTAAAATCCTACAAGGAGACAGAAAAAGTTATTAGTATAGATCGCCTTAAACCCGCATTCTTATTAAGTACGCAAGATGAGTCGAATAATAACATATCAAAACAACACCAAAATGGTGAAGAGTCCGGCGCCGTAACACGATCACGACGCATCAGCAAATCTCTGGTTCGGTTCACTTGCTCATAACAATTTCAAACAAACGGTAACCTACCGCGTATCATTCACTTAATACTTTTATTCTATAATTAAATTTTAAAGTATAAAAAAATACTCTATAAGATGGGTAAACAACAAAGTGTTCCAGTACAAGAAGAAATCATTATCGCGTAGAACGGGGGAAATGATAATTCTGCTTCAGCAACAGAGAAATCTTCAAACTTTTTCATCAATATAGACTTGATGTTATTCTGTATCCTGACTATCTTACTCGCTGCGACGGGATATTATATGTGGAAAAAGTGTAAAGTCGCGTATGGTAATTATATAAGAAGAGAATTACAACTGCCAGACAATATCGTAATGAGAAGCTCTGAAAGAATTATGAACACGCCTCAACAAGTGATCGTATAAACATTAAGTGAATACAATTAAGTGATTTTTTTCTCAATAGTGTTATATTCTAATAATTTTTATATTTTTATAGTTATGTATAATATTTTTAAACAGTAATTTTTACACCCCCTTTTACATAGTTTAATTTTTCTTTATATAACAATTACATATTATTTTTATATTGCATTCTTTTTCAAAAAAAGGGGGAAATGATGTAGCACGAAGTCAGCGGATCTCATATATCCGCAATAGATTCATTGTATAAGTAGTCGCTAATCAATAAGCTAATTTGTTAGACGTATCGATAATAAATCCATCTTCACCTGCCTTCTTTAATTTCGCTCAACATTATAAGAAGTAAAAAGAGTACCTACGCCACAGAGAGGATTACTACTGGGCACTGCCTGTTAAACAGCTGTCAATTAATGAGAATAAAAGAAGATGCAGCATGCCCAGAGTGATGAGAGGAAGAAACAAGTCTTCAACTTATAGCCTATGTACTCTCTGGGATGGGTGATACTAGGTAAGGATGAGATTGAAGCTTATAACCTAACAAATGCCCCTGTTCCTACCGAGAAGCCTGGTTCCTGCCCTGGAAAGCTGTTCCTAACGAGAAGAGACAGCAAGAAACTCGGCGATTAACTAACCCAATTAACTAACCTAACTCAATTAACTAACCTTGAACCGTGATACACCAATTTTATCAATATCACATTTGATGTCAGGCACAATCTTATACTCCTTGATGGTAGTGGTAAATTTATAAATCTCATTTGTGGTACCATCGGGGGCCGGACCACCATTACTGCAGTTAAATTTGATGCCAAAGTCATTGTTAATACCTCCAGGATTGTGTGATGCTGTCAATACTATGCCACCTGTAGTAAAAATTTTATATAAAAATAAATTAACATAAAAAATTTAGAAGGAAGCTTTTATTTACACCCTAAGATGTTAAAAATAAGGTTTAAATTACATTACAACTATTCATTTTGTTTTCTATACTAACATATAAAGCTGAAGAGATTGTAAATTCTATATAACTGCTTTAATCTTTTCACACAGGTGAAGCCGCTAGCAAAAGCTAGTAACTTATAAATTTATATTGTATATAATAAGATTTAAAATTCATTAAATAATAAGATTTAGCCTCAATGTTGCACAAAATATATTGTTGAGTGTTGACATTGAATAATCTTTAAAAGAAAAATCTTTAAAATTTTACATTTTCCACAAACTTGTTATGTTGTTTCTGGCCAATAATGATTATAAAAAATAAATTGAACATTCCTCATTCTTACTGAGGTGTCGTAAAATACCACTAAGATAAGTTGACATCAGGCAGGCGGCAGGGCGTAAAATATGTAGGCAAATCATGTGACAACATGTTTGTAACATGTTGTGCCAACCCCACTTAGAGTGGGATAAGGGCAGGAAGATGATGATGTTGTTGTAACACAAACTTGTTATGTTGTTGCTTGCAAATAATGATTATAAAATGTAAAACTATATTTTACCTAATGTTTGGTACTTCCTGATGATATGTGACACAGCAGGGGTGGACAAAATTCCATTTTGACCAACTAATAATTTTGCTACCTGTAAATTTATGAAACTACTTGAACCAAAAACCTGTTCAAATATATATACATAATATAATAAAAATTTCTTGAAAAACATACTACATTTTGAGAAAATAATTTCTTATGTATTAAATAAATTTTCATATAAATGCAATTATATAAACAAAAATAAAAGTATTGAGGTTTTATATAATAATAAAAAATTATTTGTACCAATATTTTAATGAACTTAATTAATAAATTATAACTATAATTTATTCGTAGCTTAACTCAGTTACATAGATTGTAGATTATTTTTAGCAGTTCATATAACTAAATCGTAGCATAATTGAATCAAATTATTTTACCATAATGCCGCATTTTTAACTATTTATCAAAAGTAATTTTTAGTAGTATAGTATACTTTTTCTATTGATTTCCTATCATCGGAGATAACTGTTTGAATTAGCAATGTAATGGTAGATTAGATATAGATAGAAATTTAACCCTTACCCCGTTACCAGCGGATATTTGTATAATTTTATCCACTACTTCTTTCACCAGGTACCTGCCGTCACCTCCGACTACCAGCGTAGAACCCACTATCGCATCCTTGTTAGCATCTAAAATACTTTGAATAAAGTTTTCTGTATAGTTTTCTTGAAGGAATACCTTTACTTTCTTCCTCAAACCACTTGTGCCCGGCTTTTGGCCTTCGTAAGGATTAGTGCTAACAGTAATAATGCCAGACATTTTTTTGTATGTCAAGATTTATTTCAAAATAGAAGTTTTGTGTGATAGAACTAATTTTAATAACTAACTTGTTATCACAGTTCGAAAGGTCAAAAAACCGCGAGTTGAAAAACTGAAGTGCCTGTCAGTGAATGTCAACGAAGGTCGACGGCAAATAGGCTTACGTTCCATTTCATGCAAAATATGTCATTTTATAATAAATTTAAGTTTTTTTTCAATAGCAAATTTTCGTATCTTTATAGGTTAAAAAATTACCTACACATATTTGAGTATGCTTGACTTAAAATAAACATTATAATATATTATATCAACTGTTAACTGACAATTGTTGTTTGGATATTTCCTTCATAAACATTTTGAGATATAATTAATAATAACAGGTATTTTATATAGGATTGTGGAGTGAAAATGAAAAATGTTTTAATTAATTTATCATTATTAAATATATTTTTATTTATTTATGTCTATACCTTTACATAGATAGATAAATAGAAATGGGTAAACAACTCCTACACAATAATATTAGCAAACACTCTTAATATAAAAACTACTATTTACATTAGGAAGTTATTTGAAAAATCCCTAGTCTTCTCTGCCTAGAAGCCTTTCCTAATTCTGATTGATGCTTAAAAATATTATTTCACAAAAGATCATTTTACCCGGGAAACGAACATTAAAGAATACATATAAAAGTACAATAAAAAGTATTTTTAAATTAATGTTAAGGATCGTTTTAAGCAACGTTCACAGCAGATGAAAAATTCGGACGATCTAATTTTAAACATAAACAAGATTAGTCTTAGTTACAACCTCAGCTATAATTGCAGATATATACATATATCGCCACATATAAAACATAGTTTGTCGTCGCGTCTGTCTGTCATATAACTATAACTGCGATATATTCAAATCGCTATGAACTAAACGTACTATGCCAGAGTGAATGGAAATAAACAAATTCCTAATACCCGGCAGCCAGTCACGCTATACCGACTCTGATGTTAGTTGTGTTTACTGTTGCATATATGAATATTTATTTTAATTATTGCTGCTGACTTTCAAACAAATGTGAAATATTAGAATTTAAATTAACAGGCAAGTAATTAATTCATAATTTAAATATAAATTACCTGTAGTTAGTAAATAAAGTGTTTTTATTATGATATATATTTTTTTGTTTGGTATCTGTGGATTTGAAGTTGTGCAAAAAAATATTGACAAAATTAAATCAGAGTTAAAAGTTCAATCAGACTAAATATATGTATAAGTAGGTGAATTAATTGATATAGAGTATGTATATATTAAAAAAAACAATTACCTAATTTATAATTGTGGGTAATTGTCAATTATACTTATGAAATTCCAATTGTCGCTTGAAAAATAATGTCATTTATTTACATGACAGTGTAATATTAAGTTTTCAAAAAGTAATTCAGACGCCTTTATTTATCTATCTAATACTTCGAATATGCGCCAAAAGTTTTAATTATTGATTAAATATCTATATTTAATATGATAAATATTTACTGTAACTAATTATAAATCTTTAAACTTTTTAACCAACGTAAAATATATTATTCGTATCGATCATTATAAATTTGTAATTATTACTATATAATATTTTTAGTTATCGCTCTATACAGCGAGTATCTTGCAAATATGCAATAGAACTTGTTAAGATGTCCCTTTGATAGGATAATCTCCGAAACCGCTAAAACGTTTTTAATGTAACTTCGTAAAGGTGCATTGTTCGGTTGAGGAAAAGTTAATTTTGTCAAAGTTGAAACCATTTTGTAAGCTATTCACGTTATTATTTTAATGGCAGTGATTCATTATATGTTGAATCACTACATATTATAAAACAACGTTCCTATATCCCTATGTACGCATAAAACTTTACAACTACGCAACAGATTTTGATGCGGTTATTTTTTTAATAGATAGAGTGATTCCAGAGGAAGGTTTGTACGTATCATAACATTCAATACGGAGTAGAGAAATACTGTAATTTTTGAGGTTTTTATAAATAATGACATTTTTTCCGCTTACAGGCTAAACCCTACGAGGTTTATCAAAATAATGTACTAAATATTTGTACATCTTGAAAAGGTCTACAGAAAAGTCCGCGATGGTATATGTCCATCTCTTATGGATAACCCATCATTAGCATTTTTTGTCATTTACTTTTTACGAAAAATAATGCCATATTTTTGAAGCAATTTTTATACAATACAGCATTAATCCTAATCCAATTAAGTACCTTAAATAAATAGTTGATTTAATATAGATCAATATGGCCGTTTACAGCATGTAATTTAAGTGAACATTTTCGGAGATATTACAGATTTAAAATGCCGTGAGGACGCTGCGCTTCGCCGTATAACACTTGACTTTAGCAGCTATGTCCCTCTTTCCTTTGTTTAAAGACATTCTGTAATTAATTGTAAAAATAAAATACATAGGGAAAATGTAAAAGTAAATAAGTAAAAATGTACTATATGAATTTAGATATTCCAAAGATCTTCTTGAAGAAGAAAAATCTTCTTGGTATAGGGAAAGGAAATTGTTTTTCTCCAAATTTAACGCGTGCGGGCCACGGGCAGTAATGAATAAATCAAACTACTAGATCGATTTTAATCATTTTGTTTACACTGACTGACATGGGATATATATTTTATACCTGTGCGAAGCAGGGGCAGGCCGCTAGTATATACATAAATATTACATCAAATTGATTAAAAAATCTACAGCTAAATTATCCGTCGAACATTGTATGAAACGTTTAGCTCATTTTTTATTAAATAATACTTGATTAATTCTTCGAAAAAGAAGTTATTTTTGATATCAACTATTAGTATAAACGGATTTTGTGTGTAATTTGAGATTCTTTATTGCTATTTTGTGTAATGTTCTTAGATTAGTACATAATGATTTTAGTACTTTACATAAAACATAATACGAAAACTAAGCTTCTAAAACCCGTACATTTGACTTCCTTATTCGAAATTGAATAGCTATTAAAAGGATGAATTTCTGAGATAGCCCAGCGGTTACGGGTTCTAGCCCCGGCCAGACACCAATGAGTTTTTCTGTTAAATATATGTCTAATTGATAATTGCAATTTATCACACGCTTTTCGGTGAAGGAAAATCATCGTGAGGAAACCTGCATATAGAGAATTCTGGAGATATGTGTAACCTACCAATCCGCATTGGAGCAGCGTGGTAGGTATTAGCTCTGATCCTTCTCTCCGAACACGGAAGGAGACTTATGCCTAGCAGTGGGATAGTAACAGGCCGTTACTTTACTTTTAAAACGATTTATTTGAAAGAAAACTAAAAATAATCTAATACACATAGTATGTATTCGATTCTTGGTGGATAAACAGAAAACATTACTTACCACATAATACAACGATACACAAGCATCGCACACATACACTACCACAATCTCAACAATTGTTTCGCCATTATCACATGTTGGATCCACAGGATGGTTAAGTTAGAGGTTAGATCCTTAAATTCAGGCCCTTCTAATCAACTGCGTAACTATAAATATTTAGATAATGCTTGCTATAAATATATTTATATGATGAAGGTAGTCAAAAAGATTTGTCGATTTAGTTCCCGTCAACTTAAATCTAAAGAATCCTCTATTTTATATAATTTTTGATGAAAATTGTAATAAGTATAAGAATTACCGAGGTGTCGTAAAAGGCGATCAAGCTAAGTCGACCCGCCGTGTGGTATCTAGCTGAGTAGAATAGACCACCCTCATTTCTTACCGAGATGTCGTAAAAGGTGACTAAGGCAAGTCGACCCGCCGTGTGGTATCCGGCTGTGTAGAATAGACCAACCTCATTTCTTACCGAGGTGTCGTAAAAGGCGACTAAGTCAAGTTGACCCACCGTGTGGTATCCGGTTAAGTAGAATAAACCACCCTCTTTCTTACCGAGGTGTCGTAAAATACGACTAAGTTATGTTGATGTCAGGTAGGCGGCCGGTCGTAAAATACGAAGCCAAATCATGTGACAACATGTTTATAACATGACCCCACTTAGAGTGGAATAAGGCCAGGAAGATGATGTAGGAACTTTCAATTGTAATTGTAAAAACGACTAAAAAACGTAAAAAATTCAGTTTAGTTTTTTTTAATATTAAAACTACGAGAAAATTACACAGAGTATACAAGATTTTTATAACATGAAAATAAAAATACGCAAACTGGAATTATAATTATACTTATACATAATTAATACGGAATTATACATAATGCTATTATTCATCAACTTTGTATAATTAGTGTTATGTAATATTCAAGTACAGACTATATTTTTTATTCTAACAATATTAAGTAGACTCGTTTTGCTATATTCAAGGATAACTGCTATTGTGAAGACTCGAAGAGCTACAACATGGGCGTAGCGAGGTCAGGGGGGTCAGACCCCCCACTCTTAGAAGAATGGCCGGTCTCCGGTAAACTGACAATTCAACAAAGGGATACTACAGGGTGAACGATATGAAGTGTTACCTTTTCAAAAGACTACGATTTTTTAGTTATAACAAATCTTTTATTACTCCAACGGAAAACATGCGAGAAAATAAGCAAAATTTTCAAATCAATTGACTTTAATTCGATATGACCACCTTTTGCCTTGACTATAGCCTTAAGTCGGTCAAAAAATGAGTTACACGCTGCACGAACGTGATCCTGAGATATCTTATGCCATTAACGTTCGATTGCTTTCTTTAGCGCATCCATTATGGCATATTTTTTAGTTCTCACTTTGCTCTCTAAAATGGAGCATATGGAAAAGTTCATCGGATTCGGGTCTGGGGAATTCGAAAGCCATTGTATGGACGAAATGAAATGTGGAACATGATTTTCCAGCCATTCTTGCTTCACGCGAGCTTTGTGAGCCGGAGCCGAGTCTTGTTGCAGATGTCCACGGCCTAATATCGAAGTGTTTGCGTGCCCACAGGTCCAATACAGCTTCTTAAACATTTTCTCGACAATAAGCAGCATTTAATTTGACACCAGGCTGAATGAAAACGACCGAAAAGCGTCCATCAGAGGTCACTGCAGCCCACACCATTACTTGTGATGGGAAATTACTTCAGGTGGCCATTCGATGGCGTAAATTCTCGTTTGTACGTTTGGTCAAGTAAACACGATCGTTTTGAGTGTTGATAAATCGCTCAATTGGAAAAAAGTTCTCATCAGAAAACACGATGTTTGAAAATTGACACTCCTCGTGCAAGCCCAACAACTGTTTTGCTTCTTCTAGGCAAACTTTTTTTTGCTTCTGCGTAAGATCTTGTGCTTTCTGGAACTTGTAAGACTTGGCTTTTAGCTCATTTTTTAGTATACGGCGAATGCTATCTTAGAATATTTTCAATTCTTTAGCCATTTGCCGTCCACTCCGACGCGGATTCCGCCGGAGCCGCATCTTCACTTTCCGAACCATTGCACGTGACGTTGCTGTCTTTTTTGGTCCGCTACCATAGTGTTTGGCAATGCTGCCAGTATCATTATAACGTTTTATGGTTCGATATACAAACATTCTATTCACTTTTAGGTGACTAAGCTCACGCACAATAGCAGGTTGTGATTTTCCAAACAAATATAACGCAATCACACTTTTACGTTTGAATTCCATGTCAGATATTTGTCGTTCGGCTGACAAGGGATGCAAATGCTTTCGGCAGCTTGTGAACAAGACAATGAATTATTAAAAAAAGCAAGTGTGACGTTGCTGCGATCAAAAGTTTGACAGATATGACTTGTGTGAAGTTGGTAACACTTCATATCGTTCACCCTGTATATATGAAAATTCAAAAGCACTTCCAAATAGGGTTGCCACCCGTACTATAATAAATAGTATCGTAATATCCCCCTACCATTATCCCACTCTAAGTGGGGTCGGCACAACATGTTATAAACATGATTATTATATAAACATACGGGTCACATCGCGTTATAATCGATTACCTTTGTATAAGGTTCAACGTTTCGGCAGAGTTGCATCCACCGTGGTCACGATCGAATGTTATAAACATGCTGTAACGTGATTTGGCTGCGTTTTTACGACTGGCCGCCTACCTGACGTCAACTTACCTTAGTCGTATTTTACGACACGTCGGTAAGGAGGGTGGTCTATTCTACTAAACCGGATACCACACGGCTATATATAGTGTGTATATATCGTACTATATTTTAGTCAATTGTACTATATTATCGCTAATTCAACTTCCGCACTTTTTATTAAATTAACTGTGAACGGAACGCACCCGCAGCGCTGCATAGCGAATTTTTGAACGAATTTCATTCATGGCTTATTTAGTTGGTAACAATTACTATTTGCCATTGTCACATGCCAACGTCAACGTCACTTTGTCAATTAATGCTACATGAACGAACATCGAGGTTATTCTTGACTTTGTAAGTTTGTATTATCGGATTAAAATTACAACAAAAACATTGAGTGGTGAGGCTTCTTGCACGCCTCCCAAGAAGAAAGAAAAGAAAAATGGCTTCAAAAAAAGAAAATAAATAATGATTGAATATAGATGTGTACTATTTTTTTCTTCATTTCTTAAAAGTACTATATTTTTTTGATTTAACAAAAAAAAAACTATTTTTCTTCAAAAAAAAGGTGGCAACCCTACGTCCAAACCAGCTCATTCTTAAAATGGTCCTGATTTTAATGAAATTTTCGGACACTCTTTAGATTGATCCGCGGATAATCCTGCAAAGTTTGGTTGATTTGGATGATCGATGGTTTAATTTACTATAGATATTTTTAATATCTTTAAAACCATGACTGCCGAAGCGGTATGCTATATGCAAGTAATTTATATAATTTTACGTAATTTTGCGGAGGTCAGTAATACAGAAGTAATAAACATTACTTTGCTGTACAATCGCGGATTAATAATAGTAGCAACTTATCAAAATAATACATTACTTTTGTATAATACAGTAAAAGCTTATAGATAATTGAGCATAGATATAAATTGTATATTTTATTTGTCAATAAATAAGAGATTTAAAAATTCGTATATACAGACTGCTGTTTTGCATATTTTTAAGTTAGTATCAGGGTGACCAAGCCTTACTCGGTATTTTTTTTAAAGGTATATATATATTTTTAAATAAAATAAAGAAACAATGTGCCGATGACAAGTGGGCTTCGAAACAGGAAACAAGAAAATGTTCATAACTTAGTTATGATTATTTTCTGACCACCCGTTACCCATCGGCTATAGCAACATAACGTTTGACAGTTAAAAAAATTCTTTGCTCTCAAAATTCTATATTAAACGATATTTTTAATGCCCAAAAACAGAAATAATATGATTTTTCATCAATATTTCTGCCTAAAACCGCTACATGCTGAATTTCAGGAAAATCGTTGGAGCCGTTTCCGAGATTTAGAAAATATATACATACAAGATTAACTCATTTAAATATTAAAGATTTGAATGCCCAAAAACAAAGATAAAACGATTTTTTTAAAATCAAACCTAGGCTTAATCAATTTTTCTGCCCAAAAGGGGGACAAAATTTACAAAATGTAGGGGACATGCTGAATTTCAGGAAAATCGTATGAGCTGTTTCCGAGATTCAGAAAAAATATTTAAATCCAAGAATAACTCATGGAAATATTAAAGATTTAATATTTTCCATCATTTTCTTCAAAAGGTCTAAAATACTTGTGTTTTTCATATCGCATGTTAAATAAGAGAACCTTTTTGTCATGTTGACCTTTACTTAAGTACCTAATAGTAAAACTACGGAGTATATTAACTGCAACCCGCGAACATTTGGTCGCACGCACGGACAATAACCTAAAACAGTTCATGCACGATAGAATGAATGCAATTTTAACGTAGAAAGCTAGAAAGTGGGGAAACTAGGTTGCTTGTTGCGTAAAGCTCGCTTGAATTGCATTATGTTTCTCTACGATTGCCAACCGCATGTACCGCGTCTCGTATTGCATGTGCGGAACGAAAGTGTCATATACCTGAAAAGATTTTTAATATAGTTATTTAATAATTTATTTATTTATATAGTAAGTAGTAAGTAACGGCCTGTTACTATCCCACTGCTGGACATAGGCCTCTCCTCTCCGTTTTTTTTTTTTGGGAGAGAAGGATTGAAGCTAAGACCTACCACGCTGCTCCAATGCGGATTGTTAGGTTACACATATCTCCAGAATTCTCTAGAGATATGCAGGTTTCTTCACGATGATTTTCCTTCACCGAAAAGCGTGTGATAAATTGCAATTATCATTTAGACATAAGTTTTACTAGAACACTCATTGGTGCCTGCCCGGGGTTTGAACTCTAGACCTCCTCGAAAGAGGCGCACGGTGTTACCGCTGGGCTACCACAGCTTTTATTTATATACAAATGAAAATATTCTTAATTAAAGTAAACTTGTTAACAAGTCATTTTGAATACGCAAATCTACTCCTCGGAAAACCGTTCCTACCGAGAAGAGCCAGCAAGAGTTCCTTGGTGGAGTTTCTCGGCGGTTGCTCTTTTCAAAATATACAAATAGCCTGATCATTTTTCATTCCAGATTCGCAGATTTACTCTCTAACAGTGTAGTATCCGGCTGAGTAGAATAGACCACCCTCGTTTCTAAACGAGGTCTCGTAAAAGGCGACTAAGGTAAGTAGACACACCGTGTGGTATCCGGTTTAGTAGAATGAGCCACCCTCTTACTTACTGAGGTGTCGTAAAATACGACTAAGGTAAGTTCATGTCAGGTAGCCGGCCGGTCGTTAAAACGCAACGGAAAAACATTATTAATAAAGAAAGTGTGCAAAGGTCAACTTATCCCTAAGACAGACCTCTGTCAGCCTACGTAATGAGACAATTTATAGTAAAGTAAATTTACCAAAATTACTTTATGTCTGGTAATTTTTCGCAGATTTACTGCCATTACTTTACTTTATGTCTGGTCATTTTTCGCAGATTTACTGCCATTACTTTACTTCATGTCTGGAAATTTTTCGCAGATTTACTGCCATTACTGTACTTTATGTCTGATCATTTTTCGCAGATTTACTGCCATTACTTAACTTTATGTCTTGTCATTTTTCGCAGATTTACTGCCATTACCTTACTTTATGTCTGATCATTTTTCGCAGATTTACTGCCATTACTTTACTTTATGTCTGGTCATTTTTCGCAGATTTACTGCCATTACTTTACTTCATGTCTGGAAATTTTTCGCAGATTTACTGCCATTACTGTACTTTATTTCTGATCATTTTTCGCAGATTTACTGCCATTACTCAACTTTATGTCTGGTCATTTTTCGCAGATTTACTGCCATTACCTTACTTTATGTCTGATCATTTTTCGCAGATTTACTGCCATAACTTTAAGTTATGTCTGGTCATTTTTCGCAGATTTACCACCTCAACTTTACCTCATATCTGGTATTTTTTTTGCAGATCTACCATCACATCTAAGACACGATGTCATTTCTAAGAACAATCTGCGTCTACATCCGGATCTTCCTGGACAAAGTGATAGATTTTTTCTTCTCTATCTGGAACTATAAAAGAAATATCGTGCCCGACTTAGAAAAGAAGCATGCATTTCTTACCGAGAGCGCCACGAGTCTAGCCAACAAGATCAAACGGAAAGAACTCAAGTCCGAAGAGTTGGTGCAAGCAGTTATTGATAGAATTAAACAGGTATATTTAACTAGGCCCCACAGCTGGGTAAAGGTCTATACAATAATAAGGATTTGAGCTTAGATCCACCACTGTTCCCTATATAGAACTGTTACTATCCCACTGCTGGGCATAGGCCTCCTCTCTCCATTTTTGGAGAGAAGGGTTGGAGCTAAGACCTACCACACTGCTCCAGTGCGGATTGGTAGGTTACACATATCCCTAGAATTTTCTACAGATATGCAGGTTTCTTCACGATGTTTTCCGTCACCGAAAAGCGTGTGATAAATTGCAATTATCAATTAGACACATAAGTTTTTTAATAGAAAAACTTATTGGTGTCTGCCCGGGTTTGAACCCATGCTCGTCTCTAGAGATTCACACGGTCGCACCGCTAGGCCATCACAGCTGCACATATGTAGTACATACGTAATAGCAATTGCCCCGCCGTGTGGTATCCGGTTGAATAGAATAATACCACCCTCATTTCTTACCGAGGTGTCGTAAAAGGCGACTAAGGTAAGTCGACCCGCCGTGTGGTATCCGGCTGAGTAGAATAGACCACCCTCTTTCTTACCGAGGTGTCGTAAAAGGCGACTAAGGTGAGTCGACCCGCCGTGTGGTATCCGGCTGACTAGAATAGACCACGCTCTTTCTTACCGAGGTGTCGTAAAATACGACTGAGGTACGTTGACGTCAGACGGTCGTAAAATACATAGCCAAATCATGTGACAACATGCTTATAACATGTTGTGCCGACCCCACTTAGAGTGGGCTAAGGGCAGGAAAATGGTGACGTAAATATCAATTGCCAGCGGCTCTGCCCGCATGGAAAGATTAATGTAGTATTTTGATAACCATAAAAATGGTTAAAGTGGGTTAACTTTAAAAACTAGACATATACTGTCGCGGTATATTTAGAACTTTTAGATGGGAATAATTTTGTAATATGATTCTTGAATAACCTACACCGTTTACTTTAGAGCACGCAAGGAAAGCTTTAAATTTTGCCGTTTTCGTAATATTTTTATTGCTGCTCCTTTTCTATTCATCTGAGCATGATGTTATATAGCCTATAGCCTTCCTTGATAAATGGACTCATACACTCACAGAAATTTTCATATCGGTCCAGTAGTTCCTTAGATAAGAGCGTTCAAACAAACAAACTCAGCTTTATATATTAGTATAGATGTAGATAAGTTTTCTGTTTTTTTTAGGTGAATCCTATCCTGAATGCAATAGCAGCGGATCGGTTTGAAGCAGCCATAGAGGAAGCCAAAGAAATTGATAAACTATTACTGGAAGGGCTAACTGAAGAACTGTCGAATAAACCATTTTTGGGTAACGTAACTTTTCTTTTAAATATTGTTTATTGTGTATTAGGAATGCTTGCCGTGTGGTATCTTAGTAGAATAGACCATCTTCTTTCTTACCGAGGCGTTGCAAAGGGCGACTGAGTAAGTTGACGTCAGATAGGCGGGTAGTCGTAAATACCTAGCCAAATCATGTGACAAAATGTTTATAACATGTGACGACACCACTTAGAGTGGGAAAAGAGCAGGAGGAAAGAAAGATTTTATGTAAATTGTGTTGAAGAGGTCGCACGTTTATAAAAAAACCATTAGAGATAAACTAAAATAATTTACTAGGGAATTATAAATCTACAGGAATACTACAAAAAAGTCAGCGACAGCATATCTCTATCACTTATAATTAGCTCAAAATAACTACTTTCATTTAAAAAAAAATAATTCTAGAAAACCTTTGTGACATACTGATATTCACGCGCGCGAAGCCGCTAGCTAATGTTTTATAAAAATGTTTATTAAGCTCTACTGCTATCGGGAAAAAGTATGGAGAACTTTCTCTAAATCCTGAATACTGAAATTTTGCTTATAGGAGTTCCATTTACAACAAAAGAAAGTCAGGCAATCCAGGGCATGCCTCTCACCATGGGTTTGTGGTGTCGACGTAACGAGAGAGCTATGGAAGATAGCGAGGCCGTATTGAAGCTGAAAGCTGCTGGAGCTATCCCTATAGCCAGCACTAACTTGCCTGAACTACTCATCTGGTATGATGTAATTATTAATGGATTATATCATATTACATTGCGATTTTCTCGTGTACCTCCCGATGATGTTTAAGTTGCTGGACGAAACGATTGTTAAGTTTGTGATAGTAAACGTGTGTAGTGCTTGTGTATTCTAGTGGAGCATAGCTTGTTGTTTTAAAAGAAATAGATTTAAGCGTTTTAGATTGTTACCATGCAAGGCCTCCTGCCAAGACGGCGAAGGAGTGCGTCAAAGATTTTATAATTTACCTTTTGTTTGATATCATTGATTTTGATTGAGTAATAATTTACACCGGACCCCACGCCCGCATGTCACCTTTAGATGCATATTAACGTTAATAAATAGTTTATAAAGTAAATAGTGACATCTTTATTGACAATTGTCTAAATAAAATTAAATATTATTTAGCTGTGCCTTGCCCGGTTGAAAAAAACTATGCCACAAGGCGTATTTTCCCGCGCTAATCGCGACTCAGTGGATTTAATCGCGACTATAGGCGCTTATAGATATCTAGGTCGTACCGTTAATCTAAGCTAATGTGTGGTGTGGTGATGGCATGACGAGCCAAATAGATTGCGCCATGGCTACAAATTTTTTGTGCGTTACATATTTATTATTTCTAAACGACGCTTTCCGCACCTAGGACCCCAACGCCCATCGGTTCTACGTCCTACGTGTCCTGCCCATCGCCAATTCAGCTTCGAGTTACGATGAGCTTGTCGGTTACTCTGGTTCTCCTACGGATATCCTCATGCCTGATTTGATCGCGTTGAGATGCACCAAATATAGCTGCTCCATCGCCCTCTGAGTGACTCTGAGCTTTCTTATGAGGCCCATAGTCAGTGACCATTGCCAATGAATGCCTATAAATTAAAGTTTCCTTATGCCATAGGCAAGAAACCCGCAACCCTGTTTACGGTATGACGAGAAACCCTCACCACACAGGCAGATCACCAGGAGGTTCTAGCGGCGCTGAAGCTGCTCTAACTGCCAGTTACGCTACTGCTATTAGTTTATGTAAGTCAAAACTCAATTTTTTTAAATATATAAAAATTGTTTAGGAGGTGGGGTTCGAACCTAGGTACCTTTACCTCTCTAGACCGCCCGTTCCCCAAATAAGCTATCTTGACTTGACTTATAGCGAATATTATCCTTTAAATTCAACATAAATTTTAGCATTTTTCTCACCGAAAACACCCTACATGCTGAATTTCAGGAAAATCGTTGGAGCCGTTTCCGAGATTCCGAAAATATATGTACAAGATTAACTCATTTAAATATAAAAGATATAGTCAAAAATAGCTGGATCATGTATGATTTGAAATTCCTATCAAGATGAAATTGAAATCAAATCGAACAAATACGAAATATGCCGTTAATGTATTATTTCTTATACCTCATTGTTATCGCTTAAATACGTAGAATAAGGAGGCAGGCCTTTTAGTACGAGTTTCCAACAAAATAATAAGATATGAAAGATACTTCTTGAGTCTTTCTTTTATATCTTTGTCTAAATCAAAGATATAAAAGAGAGAACTTAACCTGATTTGTTTCTCTTTTTTCGATTGATAAAATTAAGGCTGGCTCTCCTACTTTAGTATAGCTCTATGATTTAACATGGGCAAATTGATTTGTGTCATGTTAGTACACTTGAATGCCAAAGTTCAAAAATCGAACAAAGGCCAATCCACGTAGTTTGGTTAGTTAATATAAACATCAGACAGAGGTCAAATACGGATGAAGTGAAATGCAAATATGAAATTCGTTCGTTAACCCTCGCCCAGTGTGTATTTTTTCATAAGAAATATTTATTCTATATATTTGCTCTGTTAAATAAATTTTGTTTATGAATAAATTTTATGAACATAAATTTAATCATAGATTTAATACATAGATCAAACATAGACAGGGCTGTAAATGCGAATGTCCCACAAATAATAAGAGAGGGAATATGAGAGACTCATACTTATCTCACATAAAAAAAGAGAAAAAAGAGGGAACCTTATTTGCTTCTTTTGACGTGACAACGTCTTAAATTAGGTTGCGGCTTGGAGTCACTCATGAAAAAGTGTAACGCCCGCTCACGTCTGTTACGATGAGTCACCGAACGAAAGAGAGCCCCGCCGGACTGGCGAGTGCCTTGCGTCTCTCTCCCACTCCAATCCATCACATTTATACACTGTCCATTATATTAACCATCTTTTGACAGATTGACGATTTACATATTTAGTGATGTCCTAAAGATTCTCGTATGCGATACCATTCCGATTATAGTACCTACTATCATTAATCGAATTACGTACCTAAGTAATTCGATTAATGATAACCTACGTAAACTAATAACAGATATAGAAATCAACATTTTGATTTAATATTGCCTTAGTTTTTTGAAAATAAAAGTTAATCCGTGTGTATTTATTATAATCATAAAAAATATATTATACATCAACTGGCAACATCAACAGACCTTCCGCTCGGCCGCCATTTTGACGTGATCTGTCACTCTCAACGAAACGCCCGTGATAGTCACACGCATTTACGTTCGCTGAGTGTTCTCTCGCATCTGTTACACCTTGAGTTAAGTAGCTTTATTCCTCGGAAAAACTTTTGTGAAACTTATATTAATTGATCGTGAAAATGCCGAAAGGACGTGTGTTGAAAGCACAATCGAGACAGTTAGTGTTAAAACTTCATGAGTATTTTGAGCAAGAAAATCAAAATGGCGGACCTCTTATACCTATCACGCAAGTCCGAAACCGTGTTGCAGCCGCGTTGGGGATCAGTCTATCAACTGTGACTAAAATCACTACTGATGCCTACGGCAGGAGCGGCTTGGAGCAAAACAAACCATCTACACCAAAAAGAAAGCGCCGGGCTCATAAGGTGACAGCTGTTGATGACTTTGACGCTGACGCTATTCGTCGTCATGTATATGATTACTACTTGAGAAAAGAAATTCCAACTTTGAGAAAACTTATTGTTTCTTTGAAAAGAAGTGGTCTATTTCATGGTGAAAAATCTTCTTTGGTCAAAGTTTTGAACACAATTGGCTTTTCATATAAAAAGTTAAATAAAAGAAAATTATTAATGGAACGCACAGATATAGCTATAGCACGTTGTGATTTTTTAAGAGAGGCAAAGAAAATACAAGATTGGGCAAATATTGTTTTCACGGATGAAACATGGCTCAACGCTAACCACACACTATCTCGTTTCTGGACTGATGATACTGCTGATTCCACTTCCTCAGTACCAATGGGAAAAGGTGAGCGCCTAATCATTTGCCATGCAGGTACAGCAAAAGGATTTGTACAAGACGCACTGTTGGCATTTAAATCGAAGAAATCAAATGACTACCACGAAGAGATGAATGCAAATGTGTATGAAGAGTGGTTCAAAAAAATGCTCATTTCATTGGAAGAACCATCAATAATTTTTATTGATAATGCGCCCTACCACTCCCGTCAAATTGACAAAATGCCAACACAGGCTAATAAAAAGCATGAAATAATTAATTGGCTTCGGGACAATGGAGAAAATGTGGACGACTCAATGTTAAAAGTTGAATTAATAAAAATATTAAAAACCAAAAAGAGAGCAAAACGCTATGTAATCAATGAAATGGCAGCAGAATATGGCCATACTGTTCTTCGGATTCCTCCATACCACTGCCAGTACAACGCAATAGAACTTATATGGGCACAAGTAAAAGGGCATGCTGCGAGATGCAATACAAGCCCCCCATTCACAGCGAATAAAATGTTGCAATTGCTAAAAAATGCTTGCACCCACGTAACGGCCGAGAACTGGGCAAGTGTGGTGGAAAGAACTAAAAGAGAATTAACTAAGAAGAAAGTAAAACTTTATATAATGTTATTAAATGACTTTTAATACTCGTAACATCGATTTCTACCGATTATTTTTAATCTGTGGCATAATCGTAGTAACCATTATGTGTGACATCACTAAGTGGGCGGTACCCATCCATAAAGTACAAATATTATTTGTATGATATTTGTACGTAAGCAATACAAAACTTAATGAGCGTGAGCTGTCAAAAGACTGATAATATGATGGACGCAGTATAAAAAGACGTTGTCACGTTAAATCTTTGCCCGTAAAACCGACTTTACAGGCAACCGTTTTTTTTTCGATGGACAAATTTTAGGCTGTCTCCGTTACTCTAGTATAATAACTAGTCTATGCTTACATACCTTGTAACACTCAGAATAAGTTTGAGAGTGATTAACAAAAAAAGTTCTAGAATATTCGTCTAGAAAAACTGAAGTATACATATTAAGAAAAACAAAATGTCGTTAAATACTAAGACTTCCTTGTTATAAATATTATGTTGATTTGACGAGCATTAAATATATTTGTTACCTTGGACTGTCATACCCACAAAAGATTCTTAGAAGATAATAACTGTACAATGGCATTACAAAAAATATGCAGTTATAACCATTTTTCAGATTCAAATGCAAAATCACTACATAGTATAAAACAAAGTCGCTTTCTGTGTCTATCCCCATGTCCCAATATCCCTATGTATGCTTAAATCTTTAAAACTACGCAACAGATTTTGATGCGGTTTTTTTAAATAGATAGAGTGAAAAGAAAGGTTTATATGTATAATAACATCCAATATGGAGTAGAGAAATACTGTAATTTTTGAGATTTCTAATGTGATGTCGCAAATAATTACATTTTTTTCCGCTTACATGCCTGCGTTTGTAGCACGCTGAGCCCTACGAGATTTATCAAAATAATGTACTTAGTATTTGTACACCTTGAAAATTATGGATAACCCACAATAACATTTTTTGACATTTACTTTGTACGAAAAATAATGCCTTATTCGCAAAGCAATTTTAAACAATACAGCATTAAAAATTGTCGAAGATATTACAGATTTAAAATGCCGCGAGGAGGTCGCACTTCGCCCTACAGCACTTCGAATTTAGCAACGATTGGACGCGTTTGTTTTTCACATGGCCAATTATTGTACACTCTACGATTACGATTACGTTTGTCCACTCTACATTTAGATTTATATATGCTTTCTATTTTACTACATCGCGGATTATAGCAAAATAATTTTGTTATTACTTTTGTAACTCTAATTTTTTTAAATATATTATTTCTGTTTCGCTTTCACGGCTAATCCGCTGGACCTATATTGATTTAATTTTGCACAATTCAAGCTAGAATATTTTTTTACAGGTTCTGATATCGGCGGCTCAACCCGCATACCAGCTTTTTACTGTGGCATGTTTGGGCATCATCCCACTGCTGGGACAACTTGCACAAAAGGTTAAGAGGCCCTTTATATTTCTATGTGTTTTCCAATGTAAGACAATGACTAAGGTACAAAAGTAATAATCAAATTATTTTGCTATAATCCGCGATAAAGTAAAATGGAATATCTATTTTACTTTATATTTATAATAATCAAATTGTTTTGCTACTAGTAATATCCCGCAGTTTCACTCTGCGAAATTTTTTTTAACACATTAAATTTTTATAACTGATCCCTATTTTTTTTTGAAAATGTAATATAACCTATTTATTATATACCTAAGTAATTAGAATTTTTGAAATCGGTCCAGTATTTTTTTGTGTGAAAACATTACAAACATACATACAAATTTTTCCACTTTATAATATTATAGATAATATGAGGTAAAGTAAAATTGAATATCTATTTTACTTTATCGCGGATTATAGCAAAATAATTTTATTACTATTTATGTATTATGGATCTCCGCAAAGTAACGCCTAATTCTATAAATTATTTAATCTAAGGATATTGACGATTTGGTATTTTAGTCGTCTCCTTCTATTCTATTCTAACGCGTTCTTTATTTTCCACAGGATCTTTTTATCGTAAGGGCGATGAAGACAGTATGTACTGCCTTGGCTTCATATCCAAACATGTGGAGGATTTGGCCCCCTTGACCTCAACTATTGTCGGAGAGAAGGCTAAGCTCATGAAATTAGATCAGGATATAGATATTAAGGTAAAACATAAAAGTATTCGATGCCAACATAAATGCAAGAATAATATGTAAGTTATTAAATTGCAATATTATATTTTTCCAATGGATCCGCATTCTATTGATTCGATACTAACACAAATGCAAGGGAAATATGCAAGTTATTAAATTGCAATATCGCATTTTTCCAATGGATCTGCATTCTATTATATACTCGACGCAGAACTCCCTCTAATTTTATCAGAGACTTTCACATAAATACACTAAAGAGATCTTTGTTAAGTTCATCAATTAACGAGAAGTAGAAAAAATTATATATAACAGAGAACCTCAAAATAGAAATGATATAAAACTTGCTTAAAACCAAGTACCACCAACCAATCTAATTCCTGAAAGGTTTAATCCTGTAGGTAACAGTGGACTTCTATCAAGGGAAATTATTCTAAATTAACTTTAATTTAAATTATGCCATTATAATATAAGCATACTCATATTTACTATAATATCTGGGTGACCGAGCTTCGCTCGGTAATTTTTTACAAAAAAAAAACTTAAAAAAAGAAAAAAACAATTATTTAGTTGGGATCGATCCTTGGCACTTACATTTCTCGAGGCTGTCCGCTAACCGAATAAGCTACGTCGACTTGACAGTTAATGGCGAAAATTCAATTCAATATAAATGTTAGTGTTTTTTAATGCCCAAAAATAAGGATAAAACAATATTTTTTTTTACATAAAACCTAGCTAGATCAATTTTTCTCCCCCAAAACCTCCTACATGCTGAATTTCAGGAAAATCGTTGGAGCCGTTTCCGAGATTCGGAAAATATATATATATATACAAGATTAACTCATTTAAATATTAAGATACGCAAATAGTCTATATTAGCTAGCCGTGTGGTATCCGGCTGAGTAAAATAGTACCACCCTCTTTTCTTACCGAGGTGTCGTAAAAGGCGACTAAGGTAAGTTGACCCACCCTGTGGTATCCGGCTGTGTAGAATAGAACAACCTCATTTCTTACCGAGGTGTCGTAAAAGGCGACTAAGGTAAGTTGACCCACCGTGTGGTATCCGGTTTAGTAGAATAGACCACCCTCTTACTTACCGAGCTCTCGTAAAATACGACTATGTTAAGTTGACGTCAGACAGGCGGCCGGTCGTAAAAACGCAGCCAAATCATGTGACAACATGTTTATAACATGTTGTGCCGAGCCCACTTAGAATGTGATATGGGCAGGAGGATGATGACTCTTTATAAGCCTCATTCCCGCATGGAATGAGCCAGATTACATTGGTCAAGAAAGAAGAAACGTTTAGCACATATAAAAGAAGTAAAAAGTTGCAGAGATCTATGAACTTTTATGAGATTCTACCTTTTGGTCGACTTCATCGCACATAAAAATTTAAAATATAAATCTTTCTGTACATAACCAATTTATAATAAAGTCCTAAGATTTGCATTATATTCTTAATAGATTCCTTACTTTACAGAATATCAAGTTTTATTACGTAGAGACGAGTAAGGACTGTCATGTAAGCCCGCTTAGATCTGAAATGACTAACGCTATGCAAAGGTAATAATGATACATTCATCATCATCATCTTCATGCCCTTATCCCACTCTAAGTGGGGTCGGCACAACATGTTACAAACATGCTGTCACATGATTTGGGTGCGTTTTTACGACCGGCCGGCTTCCTGACGTCATTTTACCTCAGTAGTATTTTACGACACCTCGATAAGAAAGAGGGTGGTCTATTCTACTCAACCGGATACCACACGGTGGGTCAACTTACCTTAGTCGCCTTTTACGACACCTCGGTAAGAAATGAGGTTGGTCTATTCTATTCAGCCGGATACCACACGGCGGGGTAGTAATAATACATTCCACAATAAATTTATCACTGGGGTCTCAGGAGAAACGTTGTCCTTATCTGCCAATTACCTATTAATTCTTAATTCTCATCCTTATTAATTCTTGGTTTTGCCAATCGTTGAAATCAAGTAAGACTGGAGCCATTAGTGTCCATCAATCTATAATTTGGAAGGGATAGCAGACGGTACATAATAACCTAAGCGTTGGGTAAAATTAAATTTGCAATTATTGGAGGCCAAATAATCGCCCTTTTCTATACGATATCAGTGAAAATTGAGAAGAATTCTACTAGCAACAAAAAATGCTTTCGTTATATATTGTTCAGGCAGATAAAGATGGGGACATAGTGGAACCATCCTAGCTGCAATAAACTATACAAGATTAGGTATATTTTTTGAACTAGGTATATTTTCTCGACTGTTACTTCCCAATACTTCATGTTTAGCTTTTTTGCCTCATTAAGTTTTCATCAATGCATCGCCATCCATCCTGAAAATATATGTAGAGTGTTTTCTAATGTTCTAAAATAAATTAAACGTTTTTTAGCGTCCTTAAAAAAATAACCGAGGATTTGAAAGTTACTGCCCAACCGTACTATCACGAAGGCTTCGATCACATGTACCAATTGTGGAACTATTGGATGACCAAAGAACCTGGCAGCTATTCAAAAATGCTGAACAACGACGCAGAAGAAGTGCGCGGCTTTAAGGAATTGTTTAAAAAGGTAGTCTACATAATTAAGAAAAGAAAGAAAGAAACTTTATTTGTGACCTAGCACTTTATAGAGGAAATCACTTACTACTATGCTATACTAATTATTTTGTCCGTTGTAGTAATTATATGATATAGTTCGACCTGCTGCTCCTTGACTTGACTTGAGAGACAGAGAATAGATGCATTCGAAATGTGGTGCTGGAGGCGAATGCTCCGAATACCCTGGACGCCCAAACGCACAAATGTATCTATTCTCTCTCAACTCGGTTTAAAAACCCGTCTGTCCACTATCTGTCTCCAACGCATACTTTCGTATTTCGGCCACATAATGCGAAGAGGAGATGGCAATCTGGAAAAGCTGGTCATTGTTGGCAACACAGAAGGCAAAAGGTTACGAGGCCGGTCGCCAACACGATGGTCTGACCAAGTGAAAGAAGCCACCTCCTCGACCAGATTCTATCAAACGGTGAGGGCTACTATGGATCGGAACATGTGGAGACAGACTATACGAAGAAAGGCTTCAAATGACCACGATCCTCAGCAATGAGGGACCGACCGATTGATTGAAGCTGCTCCTTAGGGAATTGTTTCAAATAGTAGTTTAAATAATATATTTAAACCTGCTAGTCCTTCAAACTTAATATGCTGTTAATTGTTATTAATATTCAGACACTCTTTATATATCACGTTATTAAAGGCATAGATATTATTATTTTTCATAATGGAGCTGATATAAATGCAAAAATCATCAACACTCGTTTATATAGCAATTATGGGTGGTACGCCGTGTGGTATCCGACGGATAAGAATAGACCACCCTCATATCTTAATGAGTTGTCGTAAAGGCGACTAAAATAAGTACCGTGTGATCCAGCTGAGAAGAATAGACCACCCTTATTTCTTACCGAGATATCGTAAAAGGCGACTTACTTGTCCCACTATAATAAGAAGGGATAAGAAGAACGATGAGCTATTGTGGGTGGTATTAATCGATCTCGGTTAATTGGTTAATTGGTAAAACTGCCGGACAAGAGGGCTGGCTCCTTTTTCGCACAAAAGATCGATTTAACGCGGAAACGCTGCCAGCATTCTTGGAACCATTCCACGTGGGCATGATTTGTATAGTCTTAGCGTGTAAGTAATTTAAGATAGAAATAACTGTACATTATTGTTGTAAATAAAAAAATGTACAATACATTTTCCATTTTCAGATGTTCGGCCTGAGCAAACATTGCTTGTATGCTATTATTCGTGTTTTGGAGTTGCAAGTATTACCAACACCCCGAGAGGAATGGGCTGTGAATCTCACGCAAAAAATGAAGGAAGATTTGTTTGTAAGTTAACTATCCCAATTGTTTCTTCTTGGTCCCAATATGTTTACCGCATTTAACTAGGATCCAGTTATTTTTCTATGCTACTAGATATTGGAGTTATAGTAGCCTGACTTTAGCTGCCCTAAAGGAATATACTTCACTCACTTATATCTGAGAGAAAAAAAATTGAGAAAAAAAAGTACATAGCAAAAATCAGTGATATTTCTGGTACGGAGTTACTTGAATGAATGAATGAATGAATGCTTTAATTACTACTACAATACAAGAATACAATAAAAAAATACAGTTAAATCAAAAAAACAGTTAGATACGTCAAATAATAAAAGTTAAAAAAAAAAGAGTTAAGACTATCCGCACTCTGCATCCACGTATCGCAGTAGTAAAAGGGTTCAAACTCAGCATAAATGCTGCAGGTTTCCCTGAGCGCTGGTATTCTGCCTGAACCGGGGAGTAACGGGGGAGAACGAGCTCGCGACCTTTACAGTTCCATAGTAATAAAATGAAAATAATTACATCATAGTTTAATATTATAAGTAAGAAAATAATTACATCATAGTTTATTATATTAGAGTAAAATTAAATTGGTGTTAAAATTAAAGAAATAAAGTTAACTTAGTTTGCAGAATGATGTAACTAAAATTTATAGTAATATATAACCTTTAGTAATTATTAGAAATTTAGTTAGTAAGAACCATTAAAATTTTAGTAAAAATAAGAGTATTACGAGATTCAGATCCTGAAACTACGTAGCTTTTTGGTTAGAAATTAGAATTTTTTTAAAGTTATATTTAAAGCTGGCAACTGATTTTAGACTTCTAAGAGGGGGTGGGATATTATTCCAGCATTTAGTAGCCAGGTATCTGAAACTTCCCCTAAAAGCTGCTGACCTATGACGTGGACATGCCAAGCGATAAAGTGAGGCTCTGGTGTAATACCTAGACGAAAGCCAGGTTAGCTTGTCATATAAGTAATCTGGTTTTTTACATTTAATGACCCCAAATAACAACGTAGCAAAGTGAAGACGAATACGTGATTTCATATTTAGGATATTTGCGTCATTCAAAAAGGGGGTAACGTGTGTTCGAGGTGGAATGTTAAAACAAAATCTTGCACACGCATTCTGCACCCTTTGAATGAGACGTAAAGACCTCTGAAGTAAACATGGACCATAAACGCTGATAGAATAATTAAGTTTAGAAAGAACGAGTGCTTCGCATAACCTAATTCGTAGTTGTAAGTTAATAAAATCTCTGATATTATACAAAAGTCTTAACCGATACAAGCATAAACGAGATAATTCTTGTACATAGCTTTCAAAATGAAGTTTTGCATCTATAGTCAAACCTAAATTGCGGAATTCGTACACTCGATCAACCTCTGCCCCCCTAATGTTTACTCGAAGTGTATTCAACTCTACATTCATTATCTGTTTCCTCGTCCCTATCATCATATATTTGGACTTAGAGGGATTTAAAACA
Organism: Morpho achilles; assembly: GCA_947086495.1. NCBI lineage: Eukaryota > Metazoa > Arthropoda > Insecta > Lepidoptera > Nymphalidae > Morpho > Morpho achilles. The sequence continues at coordinate 14,425,387 of CAMTZB010000016.1, forward strand.
AGACAATTTTTCAAGGCCCATGCGTTAATACGTTCAAGATCCTCATTGATTAATTCAACTGCCTTACTAACATCTTTCGGTGGAAACGATAAATAAACTTGAAGATCATCAGCGTAGAGATGATGTTTACAATTTTTAATATTTGTAACAATGTCAGCCGAGTAGAGAATGAAAAGAAGTGGACCCAATATAGAACCTTGTGGGACGCCTCTACAGACCGCGTGTGCCTTAGATTGTATGAAAGACCCATCTCTCTGACGCAATGTAACCAGCTGTTTCCTATTTGTAAGATAGCTGTGGAACCAGTAAACGCTTGGCACGTCGAAACCGTAATAAGTAAGCTTAGAAAGTAAAAGATCGATATTAATTGAGTCAAAAGCCCTCGAAAAGTCCAAGAAGGTGATAATAGTTGCCATTCCTGAGTCTTGTGCAGACAAGATATTATCCATAACATCAAGTAAGGCAGTTGCTGTGCTTCGGCCCTTTCTAAAACCTGACTGGTGTGAGGGAAGAATATTATTTGTTTCTAAATAGCTTTGTACTTGATTATAAACAACTTTTTCTAAAATTTTCGATAAGTAAGGCAAAAGGCTGATTGGTCGTAGCTGTTTAACATCAGTCGGGTTATTTACTTTAGGTATAGGGCAAACAATTGCTGTTTTCCAGGTTTCCGGAAAAACAGCAGAGGAAATCGATGAATTAACAATATAAGTTATAGCCTGTAAAGAGGAGGGGAGAGACAACATAACCATATCTCTAGATATTTTATCAAACCCCTGTGCGTTTGATGTTACGTCTAAAATTACTTTTGCAATATAGTTCTCACTAACAGTATTTAATTTAAAGGTACAATGGCTGAAACGATTAAATTCAAAGTAGGTCAGGTATGATAAACTAACATCTATTACACCAGGAACTTCAATAAAATGTTTGTTAATTACTTCAGGGTCCCCGAAATTATCTGAAAGCTCTTTATTTTTACTAAAATTACTTAAAACGGTTTTTTAAGGTTTTTCCAAAGACAAGAGGAGTTATTAATGTTATTATTTATATAATATTGAAAATAAGCACGTTTTTCGTAAAAAAGACTTGCGTTTGCGAGATGTTTTAAAGATTTGTATTGATTTTTATTATGTGTGGTTTTATTTTTCTTAAATTCAGCCTATGCCTGATTACGAAGAAACATTATGTATCGTACATTACTTGTCAACCATGGTTGATATTTTTCTTTAATTAGTAATCTTTTGTAAGGTGCATGGGTGTCATACAAATCAAAAAGTATTCCAGTAAGATTCTGTACCATTTCATCAACCGATTCCACATTACAGACACGATTCCAGGCTATCTTTTCAACATCGCTATTAAAAAAGTTTAGGTTTATATTTTTTAACGTTCTGCTAATAATGTGTTGACTTTTTGGCCTATTTCTCTTAATTTTTAAAACACCGTATATTATTGCATGACCGCCAAGCTCAGCTATGTGATCAACCAAAACATTAGATACGCTGATATAAGAGCAAAACAGGTCTATTAATGATTCACTATGAGACGTAAAGTGAGTTGAGCAATTGACATAATTAGTTAAATTAAATGTGCTTAGAAAATTATTGGCGCGCTTGTACATGTTACAATTTTGGTTATGAAAATCAATGTTAAAATCAATAAAGCTATGAACATATAGTCCTAATAGGACTATATGTTCATAGCTTCGTAACGTACTAATAGTGTCAGTTAATGCGTCGAAAAACGAATCGCAATCGACCCAGGCTGGGCGATAAGCAGTCCCGATGACTATACGCGTCGAGTTTATATTTACTGCTATCCACATTTGCTCCACCGTAGGGTTAGTGGGAGACGGGTGCGGTATAGTGCGAGCCGATATACCGTGTTTCACATAAAAACCCACGCCGCCGCCCCGCGACCGCACTTGTTTAGGACGCGGCAGGTGGCGTAAGCGGTAGCCTGCAACGACGGGTGCGCGACTGTCCTGTCCTTCGCGTAACCATGTCTCGTTAATACTAAATATGTCTGGCGACTGAGTTTCAATAGCAACAATAAATTCATCATGTTTAGTACATAAGGAACCAGCATTAAAATGTCCAATTTTAAAATGTTTATTTCTATTCATTACTAAATTTAATAAAGAAAAAATATTGAAAAGAAAAAATATTTATAAAAGAAATGAGATGGATTAAATAACAAAGTAAGATTGCATTTTTTATTTAAAAATATATAGAACTGAGACGTATTACATTTTTTTATAGCGTATTTTATTCTTAAGTACAAAATTTTTACATAGATAAATTTTAATATGATACAATAGTTCTTAAAATAGAAACTGTAAAATTGCGAGATGTACGAGTAAGTTAAATTAAGAAATGATTTGATAAAGTTCAATTTGGTGGTTAGCTTTTGTCGCATACGTGGATACAGAGATAAATGAAGCAGCATACATTTGTTAATAAGAAAATTTTTTATAAAACGTTTTAAATAAATATCAGCGCATAAAGTTATCACAGAAAAGATAGGAAAATAATGCAGTACAAACTTAAAAACACAATAAATGATTTCGCTATTTTCCGATGGCATTATCTTTTTATAGGACCCGTTAACAGAACACAATATAATAATTTGATTATAATACTTATTAAAATTTTTGAAACAAACATTAAAGAACAACAAAATATATATTATAAATATTTTAAACCTGACTTTAAAAGTTTTATAGTAATATATACGTATTGAATACCTTTTTACAAAAAGAAACCCATTCTTATGATTTATTATTCGGTATATTGTGTACACCAAAAACACGTACTAAGTCCGCTTCCGTTTTTAAAAGATAAACGGGACTTGATTCGTCTTTTCGCACAAACACTTTGCCATCCCGGGTCCAAACAAATTTCCACCGTAAATTTCTTCCAACTTCCCGGGATATCCCAAACAAGATACGGTTGTGCTTCGTGAGTCTTTCGTTGACGTAAATCAATCGGGGCTCGTGTGCGGGCAACCCCATATCAGCCATTGTAATGCGACGTCTCACTCGGGCACTCTTCAGCAACTCGTCCCGTAACGACCTCCTCGCTAATTTCGCTACAATTGGCCTAGGTCGGGCATGAGGTGACCCTCCAAAAGGGGTGTGTTCAATTGAATTGGGACGCTTCGGGCCAGCTCGTTCGACCTTGACTAAGTCCCGTTCTTCTAAACTTATTCCCAGTTTAGTCGCAGCCACGGTAACCACATGTAGAACGGACTCCCCCTCCGTCTCCGGTATTCCAGAAAACTCCACGTCGTTTAATAATGCTTCTCTGTCCCTGTCGTTAAGCTGGAGCTGAAGTTGATCAATCTTTTTCAGAAGAGAGGATTCCGATCCATCTGTCGGTTCCGAACTATGCTTGTCCTCCAAACATTTAACCCTCGCTTCAAGGTCTTTGATACTATTTTGGCACTCGGCCATAAAAGATCTTATTTCTGCCATGTCGCGTTTGGACTGAACTTTGAGGTCATGAATCCATTCCTGCATTTCAGAACGAAAACTTTTGAGTTCAAGGGTCCAGTTAATACCATCAGAAGGGGCGTGGTCCGCCTCCGAGCTTTGTACAATATAGCTTGCGGACAGTCCTTTGACTGGTGTGGCTGCATTATCACTCCGGGGTATTTTGGACTTACAGACGGGACAAAGCCAGTCCTTAGCAGCTGTAGCACCTTCTGGGATGTTTACACAGTTTCCGTGATAAGCGCCCGAACATTTCGTGCAAGAAATGTTATCTGTTTTCGATACAAATTTACCACAGGAAGCGCACTTAATCATTTCTAGCTACACAAAGTGTATTGCGCTTGGAACAAAAATATATAAATTCCGCCTGCGAAAACGAGATGAGTAAACATTCACAGTTCAGCGATAATTATTCAATATGTAGGTAGTTGGAACTAAACAACAACTCCAATTAAATTCACTTGAATTATAATTAAACACGTAACAATATAATGTTGTCGCCATTGACTTCCGCTTTGTATTTTATAGCAACACAGTCATAAAACAAGAGTATCGCGCCCTTTTTGATCAAAATGGTACCAACACTGTGACGTGTTGTTACTGGTTTAGTCCTCTTATTGATAAAACGTTTCAGTGACAGTCAGTCTTAGTTGGTCATTCAAGAGAAGTGCATCTCGGAACGGGAATAGTGGTATTCCTAATATATCGTGTTATTGTATATAGTGTACACTAACATCAGAAGTGTGAGTTAACTCGCGTCGTGCCCGTTGTCCGTGCATCCTGATTTACGGCAATTTTGGCTTTTTAAACTTACTCTTGCCTAATTTTAATAAAAATCATTTCTTGGTTTGTATATTTTTGCGTAAGTAAAAAGTGATTACAGTTATATATTACGTATAACGAATGTTTCTGGTGAGTCAGTGCTTTTCAATTTTCTTCGTATTAAATAGTGCAAATGTATGGTTTATTTGTGATTAAGTTTTGGATAACTAGTCACATTTTATCCGAGAATGTTTGTTGAAATTAAAACGCCCAAGTAAATTTTATCTTTGATTACCAACATTTAAACTGAGAAAATACTTGTATTCGTAGATTTTATTTTCTAAAAGAGCAGAAATAGAAACCAACTGGACTAAAATTTTACATCCTAGCTAACAATACAGATGTCGTAGTAGTACATTTGCGAGTAACATTGATTGAACTGAAACCATGTGTCAAATTTTGAATACATTATTGTCACTAGAGGACGGATATCTTCCGATTTCGTCACATGCAAATGAAGCCACTTCAAGGCGGTTGATCCATAAATGTGCTGAAGTGATCGAACCAATATTTTAATTTCTTTTTGAGCCGCGTATTCATGATGAGAGTACATCATTTTCCTAAATCTTTTACGTACAATTTAAAATTGAACTCATTTAGAATTTAATTTTTTTTAGATTTCAAAGTATTAGGTGTTTCAAAAATGTTCGAGTCTGTCATAAAAGTATTAATTGTCCTAAGAAATCTAAACCGGTTTACAACAATAAGGCGTTAATTTGTGTTGGAAAAGTGAAGGTATGAGGAAAAATCGTGACGTTCTCACCGAAATTATTGCGAACGTACCTACAGATGTACTTATTGATAGTGTTTCGTGTCTCTATAACGTCTAATAACTTAATAAAAGATTCCGCAAGTCAAATTTGAACGACTTATTTAACATTAAAGATTTAGGAGGTATAAAAGTAGAATCAAAAGCTTTAATTACATCGCCGATTGAATCAACAGATATCCCTTTAGAAGCAGATTTTTATATCGTTGATGGTAAATACTGCAGTAATTATTGGCACGGTTATCTTGTATAGAAAAGGTGTTACATATTTGAGAGGCCCTTACGAGTATACATAGTGGAGCCACTACACATAATAAGATGTTTTATACATAGTGGAGCTATGGTGAATAATGTGCAGACAGATCTTAGTTTCTTGGAAATACGATAATTACCCAAGTAACATGAGATATTGAAGAAATACTATTTGAAGTGCTAAATAAAATAGTGTCTTGCTTAATGTTGACCTAATCCTATGAGGAGAATTTACTACTTTAATTATTGAGCTGAGTAAGGTTATATATAATTCGAGAATCAAGTAGTGCTGTGTTTATTGGGCTAGACATTGCTCTGGTTGAAATCAATTACGTATTAGTGAAAATTCCATTCATAAAACCGCCTTTATAATTATATATACTATGATAGCCAAGGGACATCGCTAATAATGTTAAATGTCTGTTATTTGTTGTTAATTACCAGAAGACTTTTTGTACATTGACTTACGACTTAATTATGGACCGACAACAAAAGTAAATCTCGTTTTGCTTGATTCAGTGCCTGGAACGTTAATGGAGGCTGCTTTTTGGAAATAGATTTGATGTACTTAGTAATGAGGTAAAAAAAAAATCAGTGAAGGTCAGGTACGGCCAACGGATTTAAAAATCGAGTTTAGTAAAGATTTGATCTTGAAACATCTTTGGTACGTGTGTATGTGACAGTTTGTAACTAAATATGTGTGCTTATAGAACTTACACCGCAAATCGCAGAAATTGATGATATGAGAGAAAAGTTCAAGTTCAAACCACATATTGCAACAACTTGCGCAGATAACCTCGCATACAGTATAAGAACATGAATAATTTATAGAATTAGGCGTTACTTTGCGGAGATCCATAATACAAAAGTAATAATAAAATTATTTTGCTATAATCGCGGATTATAGCAAAATAATTTTATTATTACTTTTGTATAAGAACATGACTTATAAGCCGGACAGTTGCCTTAGACAAACGATAACCGAATGGATTACGATTAAATTGTAACAGATATCCAAAGTGAACACTGTTGCAATGATTGCATGGTGATACACGTTTAGAGTGGCCTCAGGCATCTCTATTCTAAACCACGATACATTTATTTATTTATTCATTTAATTTTGGCCTACCAACAAAATAACATGTTTGTTAAACCATAGATAGGTACTTGGTCTTATTTGCTAATTACATACAGTTTCACTTATAAGTGAAACAAACAGACTGTAGGCAGAATGTAGTACTAAAATTATTATTAACATTTATTTAACTAAAACTTAAACTATTGTCTAAAAATACACTATTTCCTACATAACAAAAAATATTAACATAGGATACCGTAAAAAAAAAAAAAAAATTAAACAGTAGTCAGGGCTTCATCCATTTTTTTTCTTGAAATCATCTAATTTATCGCGAAAAATATCGATCAGTATCTTTGTCAACAAGTTCCGTCAGCAATCTGCACTGTCTAGGAATCTAAGAATGGAAGGCGAGATTTGTTTTACAAACTTTGTGTGCGAGCAAAGAGACGGTATGTCGGGGCAATCCAGAGTAGATATTAAAAGAGATTTGGATGAAAAGCTCAGAATTGTCTATCTTTCCATTCAAAAGTTTGTATAGGAATATCAAGTCATGTACTTTACGACTATTTAATAATGATCTTATTTTAAAACTTGTAGTCTCGTACTATAAGGTAGTCTCTTATCACCTCCAATAGAATAAAATTTTGTAAATCTGCGTTGGATAATCTCCTGACTATCCTTGTATATTTGATAGTAAGGATTCCAAATTACAGTACCATACTCGGGTTTGCTTCTACAAAGGTGGTATACAGAAGTTTCTTAGTATGAAGTTGTTTAAATGATTAGGAATTTCTGAATATAAAACCTAACATCCTGCGAGCAGATCGACAGATATGTTCAATATGGTGTTGAAACGGTAGTTTAGCATCAAATATGATACCCAAATCGCGCACATACGCATTTTCCTGGATCAGTTTTTTTTTTTTTTTTTTTGTGGATTGTATATTTAGAATCGATGACAAGATTTCAAGAAAATCGAATAAAAGAACATTTATCGGGATTTAGAATCATACCATTAAACGCTCACCAATCAACTATTCGGTTGGAATTTTCCTGTAATAGTAAAGCAGGATAATGAACAAGTTATACGACATGGCCGGATGTTGTCTTAGATGAAGGATAGCCGAGCGGATTAAATTGTAACAGAGATCCAAAGTGAACACTGTTGCAATGGTTGCATGGAAGAAAAAGTTGTGCGACCCTTTGCGGTCTGACGAGCCCAAACATCCACGCTGGTTATCCGATGTTTGGATATATAGTTAGATATAGTCAGAATTCGGTATTCACATTTAGACGGAACATTAACAGCCTAATGACTCATATTCATTTTGTAGATAACTTAATAACAACAAAGTTTAGTTTTCTGATTATTTGCCTTGTCTAATGTATTCGCTTCAGACAAAGGATACCAGGGTGGATAAAATTGTAACAGAGATCCGAAGTGAACACTGTTGCAATGGTGGCGAGGTGATACGCGTTTAGAGTGGCCTCAGGCATCTCTATTCCAAACCATCATTCACAAGTAAGTTGCACGGCCCTTTGCGGTCTAACGATTTCAGCTACCATCCACGATGTTTATCTGATGTTTAGCTGAATTCAGTATTCACATTTCACAGAACATTAACGGTTAAGTGACTCCATTTCACTTTGTAGATAACTATACTCATGAACATAATTTGTTCTCAGCTTCTACATTAGACTAGTACGTGTTCGGGACGAACACGTATGCAGGAGGGCCGGATGTTGTCGCCATTGACTTCCGCTTTGTATTTTATAGCAACACAGTCATAAAACAAGAGTATCGCGCCCTTTTTGATCAAAATGGTACCAACACTGTGACGTGTTGTTACTGGTTTAGTCTTCTTATTGATAAAACGTTTCAGTGACAGTCAGTCTTAGTTGGTCATTCAAGAGAAGTGCATCTCGGAACGGGAATAGTGGTATTCCTAATATATCGTGTTATTGTATATAGTGTACACTAACAATAAGAAAATAACATTATATATCCTTTATCACAATGCAACTATAAAGTTTTGAGAGTTACTAGTTTAACATATACACGGGTCTAATTAAATAACGTTAACAACGACAAGCTGATGTCAAAACAACTGTCTGCTCGTTGAAGCTCGCGACGTCACTCGACGACGCGACGACGTTACTTTAAGACCAGGAGAATGACATAGGCCCTTTTTTATCTTTCAACTTAAATTTACGGCCTTAAACTTTAGATAGAAGCTAATAAATCATAAACAAGAGGGCTGGCTCCTTTTTCGCATAAAGAATCAGCTTAGCGATTCAGCGCGGAAACGCTGTCAGCATTCTTGGGACCATTCCACGTGGGCATGATTTGTATAGTCCTAGCGTAAGTAAGTAAGTTACGTAAGATAGATATACATTTGGCTTGTACATTTTGTTGTAAATAAATAAAAAAATGCCATTAAAAATTATATCATAAACTTTATGAGATCATTTACGTTTATTATATTGATATCGTCCATAACGTACAATCTACGGCACGGATAGCGTTAATTGTTAAATTCATACCAACCTAATTCTCCGATCTACCTATCTCATTTATGTTTCTCATTTGGAGGTTGGTGTAACTACGTTAAAATGCTTAATTCCAGTTTATATTATAGGGTAAATTAGGTGACAACGGGGTTCTACTTCTGCCTAGTGCCCCACACGCTGCGCCCTACCATTACTCCTGTTTATTGCGGCCATACAACTTCGCCTATTGGGCGCTCATCAATGCACTAAAATGTCCAGCTACGCAAGTGAGTATGCCCTGTTATGATTCAAATTACTGAAGACCGTAAAAAAAGTAATGAAACCGCTTAATAATAGTCTACTGCTGAGCGAAGGCCTCTAACAAAATACCAACCACACTGCTCTTATGCGGATCAACTGGGTTTATAAGTAAAGTAAGTAAGTAAAGCCTTTTACTATCGCACTGCAAAGCATAAACCTCTTTTCTCCAGTTTTTGAAGATAAGGAAGCCTAGATGCAACACGCTGCTTTGAAGTGAATATATAAAGGTAATAGGTAATAATACATAGGTAGATTCCAACTATTTAAGCCTTTGGCTGGCTTGAATGGAAGTTGAGGGATAACAATAAACAAAACCTCATATCCAAAAAACGGTATATTAGAAAGTTTACAAAAATTACAATTGTTTTAAGTTGTTGGCGCACAGCGCGGTGAGAGGTGAATGAAAATTGAAAATAAAGCTGCTTTGCGATTTTGGTCGTGGAGTCTATCTCCTGATGATGCTTTGGTTGCGAGGCGAAACGATTGTTGAGTGTGTGATAGTGACCGTATATAGTGCTTCTGTATTGTGGTGGAGGTTTGTGCATGTGTTTTTTACGAATCCTGCTTGTATCAGGTATGATAACCGATTGTCCACTCTACAGTTAGCATTATATATATATTTATTTTTATTTAGCATTATATGTATATTTTCTATTTTACTTCATCGCGGATTATAGCAAAATAATTTTATTATTACTTTTGTATTATGGATCTCCGCAAAGTAACGCCTAATTCTATAAATTAATTAAGAATGCGATAAATATCATTAAGTAAGTAAGTAAGTAAGTAACGGCCTGTTACTATCCCACTGCTGAGAATAGGCCTCTTCACTCCGTTTTGGGAGAGAAGGATTGGAGCTAAGACCTACCACGCTGCTCCAATGCGGATTGGTAGGTTACACATATCTCCAGAATTCTCTAGAGATATGCAGGTTTCCTCACGATGTTTTCCTTCACCGAAAAGCGTGTGATAAATTGTAATTATCAATTAGACACATAAGTTTTAATAGAAAAACTCATTGGTGTCTGCCCGGGTTTGAACCCATGATCGTCTCTAGAGATTCACACGGTCGCACCGCTAGGCCATCACAGCTTTTTCACTAATATCATTATACATCCTATACTAAAAACGCCAGCAGTATTATTGCTATTAAATTTGATGAGGCGTTTTCTTAGGCCGCAACACCAACTGTTTATATTATGTTATATGTGGAGTATGTGAAGATATCCATTACTTCTTTCTTCTATTACAATGGTCAGATGAGGATAGAAACTTTTGATAAGCTTTCTGTAAATCAAATGGATATTAGCTTTATAGCATTTTAACTGATCGATGATACGTGTATGTTTGCCATAAATAGTTTGGAGCATAATTTTAAGTAAAATAAAAAATTGTATATAAGTAAAAGGATATAGGATTGACATGTACTGACTGTATAAAGTCCTGAAAAATAAAGATAATACTCATGTTCCAGGAGCTTTCTAGAGATACGAAGTTTTCTCACGATATCTACCTTCACCGAAAGTGTGTGATGAATTATTAATATCGATTAGGCATATAAGTTTGTACCCCTGGAACGACTCACACGGTCTCATTCTTGGTCTATCAGAGTTTGGGTGGGCTATATATGTTAGATACATTCTAAGATATGTAGTTTTCATAACGAAGTGTATGTACCCTTGCCGTAAAGTGCATATTTAATTTATCTTTTGTTCTTTTAATCATTTTGACTGTGAGGATGGCATATGCACACAGTTTTATACTATCGCAATGCCATCCTCGCAAATGTAGCACATATGTATATATAAATAAATAGTAATAGTAAAAATCGTTCCTACTCTAATAGCGAAAGTTTGTGAGTATGAATATATGTTTGTTACCCTTTCATGGGGAACCCGCTGAACCAATACCGATAAAATTTGGCACAATTATTCCTTATACACCGGGGTAAACATATGGTCTATAGAAATTTTGTTAATTCTACAGAAATAAGGTGATATTGAAAAGCGCCATCTATTATCAATCACGCGACAATAGTGCACGCGAACGAAGTTGCGGGTAAAAGCTAGTCGATAATAATGATAATCATGTTTGGTAATGTTTTAAAGGTACCCCTTGGAAAGAATAATCAAGATCTACCAATCGGTATTCAAGTGGTAGCCGCACCCTACAATGATGGGTTGTGTCTGTCTGTGGCGAAATATCTTGAAAAGGAGTTAGGTGGAGCGGTAATGGCCTGTAAAGTTAAATAATTGTAATAAATATTTTATATTTTTTTGATGTTTTATTTTTCTCGTCAGCGGATTTATGCTAAAATGTACCTATGTATTATCAATAACCATAAATTTCAATAACTATAAATACGTACCTAGATATTGAATAATTTATAGATTTATTATTACTTTTGTACACTCGTAGATATTGAATTAACGATAGATTTAAATAAATTCTGTCGTCTACAGAGACCAATGTAATTTTATAATATAATATTTTATTTTTATTTTATTTTATTTTATTCAAGGACCACCAGTAGCTACTACATTTAAATAAATTATTAAAGTATAACATATTAATATAGTTCGTAAAATGTGCAGCTTATTAAGGTAGCCACAACATGCATTAAACAAACAAGTTTTATTACTTTAATAGTTAACAATACCAATTTTAAAATTAGTGTTGATGAGAACAAGAATTAAAAACATTTCTCATGTTTTTCATTCTTGTTCTAATACAAGATTTAAAAAATTAAAATGAAAATTTAAATAAGTAAAAAAAAACAAAAAAAAAACAAATACGCTAAACAATATATATATATATATATATATATATATATATATATATATATATATATATATATATATATATATATATATATATATATATTGTACGGGCTAGCACGTACATTTGCAACATCGGCATTTACGCCATATTTTTAATATCAAAGAAATTATAAATCAGTACGACGTTAGCGGCCGCGCGTGCTCAACGTAGCAAATTTATATCACATTATCATTATCATTATAAAAAATAAAAACTATCAATTAAGTGCCGCAATATATCAATTTATCACTCTATCAATCTATCAATTTATCAAACTATCAACCAAAGAGCGTACAGGGTAGCAGCAGCCCGTACATCTTTGTGGTCCTTCGAGTTAAGTAACATCGTTTAAGAGGACCTCGCGTGTGACCATAGTAATATAGTGACTAATTGTTACTGTGTATTACAAGTGAGGACACAACCAGCAGTGGAAGTTTTACAGTTTAGTAGCATTTGAAGGCGGTGAGAAACAGGCTCACGTACAAGCACACATTAACAAGTAAGATCTTTCCTTTTTTATCATTCTATCAACATGTCAAGCATGGAAGACGTATTGGCTAGCCAACAGCAACTACTTAATGCCATCGAAAACGTCTACACTAACTTTAAAAAAGATGGTGCTGACCGGAAGACGTCTGACTATATCAGGCGGAGGTTGGACACGTTAGATAAGTACTGGCAGGAGTTTGAATCGAACCATATAACATTATGTGGAATGGAATATGCGAGAGGTCATTCATATTTTAGTAATAAACAATTCGATCATACCAAAGATAGGTATGAAATTATCAGGTCAGTTATATCAAATTATCAGTCAAGGGACGATAGGCCCTCGACACCAGTTCTTAAGCCTGCTACTGCACTGGGTGTACCTGGACCATCCCAGCAGCAAGCGTATACGAAAGCCCAGGGCACGAGTAGCAAAACTGATGAAATGTTACGTAAGCAAAGCACTAACTTTAAAGCCTTTGAGCACACGGTATCAAATATAAACCTAGAAACAGTATCAGAAAAATGGGAGTTTGATCATTTATTACGTACTATACAATCTCGCTGGTCCATTATAGACACTTTACATTGGGAATTGGACAGCGAGCTTGAGGGGAGGAATCCAGATTATGAGTCTGCCTTTTTCGAATATGAGGGAAGATACAATAACATTATCAAGTCTATCAATCGCAAACTTTGTTCAGTATCACATAGGGAGCAGTCGACTCCGCAGGTAGAAATACCGACGTTCAGCGGAAACTATCATCAGTGGAGCTCGTTTAAAGACCTATTTATTGAAACAATACACAGCAATCCGTCTTTGTCTAGTGCCCAAAAGATGCAATTTCTGAAAACCAAAGTGAAAGGGGAAGCGGAGAGGTTAATTCAGCATCTGCCTATTACCTCCGATAATTACTCAATCAGTTGGGACATATTAAATAATAGATATAACAATAAATCCCTTATATTTCGCTCGCACATTGATCAATTATTAAATATTCCCGTTACTCAACAAATATCCGTAAATCATATCAAACGCATTCACGATACCACCTTAGAAACGCTGAATGCAGTTAAAAATCTCGGCGTCGACGTATCATCTTGGGATCCACTCCTCGTGTATCTCCTATCACAAAAACTAGACGCCGACACGTACAACGGATATATAGCATCAGTCAAACAGGCTAGGGAATTGCCTAAATTGCAAGAATTTTTATCATTTTTAGAAAACAAATTTACTAGTTTGGAAGCTTCTCGGAAAAAACCTGAAAATTATACAAATAAATTATTGCAATTTAATACAGATCAATCACCTCATAAATGGAACAAATATCAAAAGAATTTCAATACGCAAGCATTTCCGGCGCACAATAGCCATATTTCGCAACAAAGCAAAAATAATTTCTGTAAATTCTTTAAATGCGGACTTTGCAAGAGCAATGACCACTGTCTGTATTACTGTCGCAAGTTTTTAAGTATGACACCTTACCAAAAACGTCGGACTGTAACACAATTACAGATATGCGAAAACTGTCTCTATTCGCATAACGGTAAGCAATGCATTTCGGTAAAAAGATGTATGGAATGTCAACAGAGCCATAATACCCTTTTACATCAAGCATTTTCGGAGCCAGATTCAACAAGTAATATGACACGTATATCAAGGAGTCCGCAACCAGAGTCTTCACAGCAGTTAAACAGCAGTTCACACGTATCATTACAACACGACACACCTGAAATACTTTTAGCCACAGCAATTTTAAAGGTTCAAAGGTATGATGGATCGTTCATTAATATGCGCGCTCTCATTGATCAAGGTTCCCAAACATCACTGATCACGGAACATGCGGCACAGATACTCGGTCAGCCTCGATTGAGATGTCGAGGGGTGATATCAGGCGTAGGGGTCAAAGAAAGTAACTGTAAGGGCGTCGTATCTATCACATGTCAGTCTATAAGCAACAATTTTGAATTTAAGACAGAAGCATATATCATGAAATCTCTTATCAAAAATTTACCGAATTACAGTTTTTTGAAGCCCTCGTGGACATATTTAGAATACATTACATTAGCAGATCCTGAATTTTATATCAGTCGTCCCGTGGATATACTCCTGGGGGCAGACATATACTCCTCAATTTTGCTAGAGGGAATTTGTAGACCTGATGACAATATCCCGATAGCTCAAAATACTCGTTTAGGCTGGATATTAACAGGCAACGTAAAAACTTTACAATGTAATGTCATCATTAATAATTTGGAAGAGATTCAAAAATTCTGGGAGATTGAAGATATCAGTGAGGGATCAAATAATTCTTCACAAAATCAACAGTGTGTAGAATACTATAAGTCCACAACAACGCGACGCGAAGATGGACGATATGAGGTTCGATTACCAATGCTTCCAGATTTTCAAACGAAACTGGGAGAATCAAAATCAAAAGCTATAGCACAGTTTAGGTCATTAGAAAATAAGTTGAACAGACATACAAACATAGCAGAACAATACAAATTATTTATCAATGAATACCGCGCGCTCGGTCATATGATTCCCGCTAATGGAAATCTGAAGCCTGAATACTTTAATACACATCATTGTGTGCAGTCTAATGACCCTATCAAGTTTAGAGTGGTATTTAATGCGTCAAGCAAAACCTCTACAGGGATGAGTTTGAATGATGTGATGGAATGTGGTCCTAATTTACAGCAAGATTTACAATCTTTAATTTTAAAGTGGAGACAGTATCAATATGCTTTTACAGCTGATATAGAAAAAATGTTTAGGCAAATTTGGGTGCATCCTGAAGACCAAAAATTGCTTAAGATCATATGGCGTGATTCTGCCTCGGAACCAATCAAACAGTATCAGCTTACAACGGTTACGTATGGTACGAAAGCCGCGCCTTTTCTAGCTATGATGACGCTCAAGCAGCTTGCGAGTGACGA
Organism: Morpho achilles; assembly: GCA_947086495.1. Lineage (NCBI taxonomy): Eukaryota > Metazoa > Arthropoda > Insecta > Lepidoptera > Nymphalidae > Morpho > Morpho achilles. The sequence continues at coordinate 14,440,870 of CAMTZB010000016.1, forward strand.
AAGCACAAACTATCAAAATAGCAAAGCCATCGAAGTTTTAGAAAATTCATTCTACATGGATGACCTTGTCCATGGCTGTCACAGCGTAGAGACGGCAAAGAGGTTACAAATAGACCTTATCAATTTATTGAAGTCGGGTGGATTCTATCTCAGAAAATGGAAATCAAACCTTAGTGAGCTATTGCCTGACATAGAATGTGAACAAGCAAATCAAGAAGATTTTAATTTTAAGCAAATCGAACACACAAAGACTCTCGGATTAGCCTGGAATCCACAAAAGGATCTTTTTACATTCACATCACGATTTGAGGTACAAGATAAGCCCACTACTATTACTAAAAGAATTCTTTTATTAGATATATCAAAATTGTTTGACCCGCTTGGGTGGTTATCACCCCTATCAAGAAAATTAAAACTTTTGTTTCAACAAGTGTGGGCAGCAAATATCAACTGGGATGACGCTCTGCCAGAAAATATTTATAAGGAGTGGATAAAAATCAGGGAAGATATGAACAGTATGAAAGATCTCATATTACCGAGGTGGCTGCGTACCCAAGAGAGTGATACCATCGAGTTACATGTGTTTAGTGACGCATCAATGAAAGCATATGGCTGTGTTATTTATTGCCGCGTCAACATTGGCAATAGATCTTCGGTAGTGCTAGTTGCCGGGAAAGCAAGACTAGTACCAACAAGTAAGGCTGTGACATTGCCAAGATTAGAGCTGAGCGGAGTTCTACTTCTATCAAAACTAATGCATAAGGTGAAACAATGCCTCAAAAGCCATAATATCAAAGTGTATGGCTGGGTTGACTCTATGGTGGTGCTTGGGTGGCTTAACGGCGAGTCCAGCCGATGGAAAACGTTCGTAGCCAACAGGGTACGCGCAATCACTAATGTCATGCCGTCTGATTGCTGGCGGTATGTTAAATCAGAAGAAAATCCAGCGGACAGCGTAAGTCGAGGGTTGACTGCATCACAATTACGGGAGCACAGCTTGTGGTGGCAAGGACCAGCATGGCTCACAACATTTAGAGATGAAAGTGGACCAACAAAATTTTCCACGGAACAAGAGATGCGATCACCAAAACGCGTATATTCAATAATACAACACGAGAATATCATTGAAACAATCATATCAAAATGTTGTTCTTTTAATAGGGCAGTAAGAATCATAGCTTGGATGCGAAGAATCATGTGCAGGAAGAAAAACCAATTAGGTAATTATTTATCAATGGAAGAGATGAAAAAAGCTACTTTATCAATTATCAAGCTAATTATCAAGAATATTAAACAAATTGCTTTTATCAAGGAATATGCTGACTTGCAAACTAGACATAAATTACATCTATACCTTGACGAATATCATTTACTTAGAGTAGGCGAAAGGCTACATCATGTGAACCTTGATCTCGACATGAAAAACCCTATCATAATTCCGGGTAAAGACGGCTACGTGCGAGTCATAACTTTGAAAACCAAAAATGGCTATATGAAGAGGCCAATTATCAAATTGTCGGTTTTGCCTGTCAATCCCGAAAATTCTCCGTCCGAAGAATCCGCTAAAAAGATATAAAAAATACTGTAATAATTATCACAAAAGCTTCATTCATTGAAATACGAATACCTTTATCAGCAAAAGATTATATTACATATTACAAAATGTAATACCTACTCCCAAACAATTACAATAATACAGTCAGAAAATTATAAAAGTGCATACATCAAATAAAATTATGATACCATTTTATATCATTAGGACAAAACAATTTGTCACTTAAGAAACTATTTGAGATTATACAAGCAAGATTTTAGAATAAAAATAAGGTTTTAGAGAATATAAATCGGCATAAAAACTGCTAAACTTAAAGTTTGTTAAAACTGATCGACAAACTGCGTGTTTATTTCTGTTAAAATTAATGTTTCTTCCAAGTACTATCATGTTACCGCTATTGTATTGAGTCGTGCGAATTGCTTACAATGCAGCAAGGTGCATTATCCTATCAGCTGATTGTCCTTTTCGTATTCGTAAAAAGGCTATCAATTAAGAAGAAATGTAAACGCATATCAAATAATACTATCAAAGATCATCAAATTATCACCAGATAAACATATCGTTCTCTAACTCGTCTGCCAGTACTAACTTTGAAGAATTTGGAAAGTTCACTTGGTATCCAAAAACTATCAAGTATCATGAAGAGCAGATGGTAATCCATGAGCAGTGCTTGCAGCAGTAGCGGTCGACGGCCTGATCGGGATCAGGCGCATGCGGCGCTCGAGTCATCTTCTGGTGACTCGCGACCGCAGTGTTCAACAGTGCGTGAATATAGTGTATAGTGCAGGGCTACAGAGCCAAAGTGTAGTGCAGTGTAAAAGTGCTAAAAGTAAAAGCAAATCATAAGTGTCTCAATCAGTGATGACTATCAATGATACCTCATTTAATTAAGATTTTATTATTACTTTGTATTTCGTTTATCATTATTTTTGTTTTTTTTTATGTGTGCTAGTTTAAGCAAAATGCCCATCATCTTGTAGTAGTTTTAAGTCACCTCATCAGCTTTCCTATCATTTGGCCGGGGAGTATGTACGGGCTAGCACGTACATTTGCAACATCGGCATTTACGCCATATTTTTAATATCAAAGAAATTATAAATCAGTACGACGTTAGCGGCCGCGCGTGCTCAACGTAGCAAATTTATATCACATTATCATTATCATTATAAAAAATAAAAACTATCAATTAAGTGCCGCAATATATCAATTTATCACTCTATCAATCTATCAATTTATCAAACTATCAACCAAAGAGCGTACAGGGTAGCAGCAGCCCGTACATATATATATATAAAATTTCAAGAAAATCTATGCATAGGTCTGTAGATAGTCTGTATTAAAGATATCCATTTATAGGCAAACAAGTTATTCACTCTTATTGCAGATACAAAACTGTTAAAAATCTGTATGACGTTACTGTAATGTACGATTTATAAGCTTATCCAAAAGAAAATAAGACTTAGTTATATAAAATTCAATAGTGTTGAACATCTAAAATAGTTTTATTTATACTGTTTCACAATTACATTGTGTGAATTATTTTTTATCTGTTATGTTTGTAATCATTCCAATTGTCATTTTGGTTTTTTGCGAATGTCAATTTTCAACTGTCGTATGTCAGTTTACAAAGTTTTTTCTATTGTCAGAGTTCTGTGTGGTCGTGTGTGTTTATTTGTAAAAAAATTAAAACTTACTAAATAACTTTTGAAAGTTTCTGCAAAAGGTAAAGAGCTATTATTTAAGAAATCGTTTACGTATATTTTAGTTAAAAAATAAAACAGTACTTTTAATTTCTCGTCAACAATGACTTTCGCAATTTAAATATGTGGAAGTATGATTATAATTTTAATTATAACATAATACAAAAAAATAATTGTAGCACGAGAGAATGTAGACTCTATAATGTATTTACTGTTTCCTAGTAATTAAAATCGTTCCATTTCCGAAGCACACGAGCGGCGATCTTTGCGTGGTTGGACACAAAATTCAAATTTTATGAAGAAGTGATAGAACAGTTCTATAAAAATAATCAGATAATGTCGAAAGAGAGGGTTAAAAGAGATTCAAAAAAGGAATCGTCTCATGTAAGTATTTACTGTTACAAAAATTTATATAAGAATGGTCAGAATTTTTTTTTAAATATTAATACATAGACATGCTTCAATAATAGCTTTAAACCCTTATTCGGATTTCGAACAGTTACAAATACGAATGTTTCTCATTACATATAAAATATTTTGTTCACTTAAAAAAGATTACAGAATGTAATCTTTAAAAAAAGCGCATAAGCTTCCTTATGACTATTAATGATAGATATAGATCCTCTTAGAGTTAAACCTTATTGTTCATCATTCTCCTACTCTTATCCCACTGTAAGTGGTGTCAGCACAACATGTTTTAAACATGTTGATAGGCGATTTGGTTAGTTATTTTATGACTGACTGACTGCCAGACTGTAATTTACCTAGTAGCCTTTTACAACCTAGATAGTAGCGCTTTTAATATAATTAAATAAATTATTCTATCATAAGTTTTACCATATATGTAGTTAAAAGTATCTCCAATCATCATCTGCCTGCCCTTATCCCACTCTTAAGTGGGATCGGTACAACATGTTACAAACATGTCATATGATTTGGCTACGTATTTTACGACCGGCCTGCTGGACGTCAACTTGCCTTAGTCGTATTTTACGACACCTCGGTAAGAAAGAGGGTGGTCTATTTTACTAAACTGGATACCACACGGTGTGTCTACTACCTCCTTTTATGAGACCTCGGTAAGAAAGAGGGTGGTCTATTCTACTCAGCCGGATACCACACAGTGGGTCAACTTACCTTAGTCGCCTTTTATGACACCTCGGTAAGAAATGAGGGTTGTACTATTCTTTTCGGCCGGATACCACACTGCTTAGTTAAAAGTATCTCCAATATAAGTAAAAATAATTTTCGTTAAATGTTTCTTCACTTATCTTGAGAGATAATATAAATGAGCTGTTTACCTTAAGCCAAAAAAACTTGTTAACATATGAGTCATGTAAGAACCTTGAATAAAAAGGTTAATATTCATTCGACAAAATCTTTAAACTACACATTATTTTGCAAATATCATTGAGATGAAGGCAAAAAGGGTAATTGTTTGGTGAAAGTATCAATCTTGAAAAAACAATTTTAAGTATTACAGCATTACAATTTTTTATTTTTTTATTATTATTATTTTTTAAAGGTTATTACTAATTGGGGTTACAAATTTAAAAAAATATATTAAAATATTAATGAGACACTTACACACACAGTTGTCCGTCCCCAAAGTAAGTAACTTAATACTTGTGTTATGGGTGACAGACAACTGGTGAATATATACTTATATATTTTTTAAATACAAATACACCCAGGCTCAAAGACCAACAAATTCATTTGTAGAAAATGTTGGCTCTCGGCGGGAATCGAACCCGCGACCCGCGGAGCTGAAGGCAGGGTCACAGCCCACTGCGCCAATGGGCTAGCCAGTTACTACTAAACTTTTTAACCCCTCCAGCTAAGGTAAAATGCTTGTATAAGTAGATTCACGTCAGTAGTGTAATGGCCAGGATTCGAATCCACGACCTCTGCATCGCAAGTCGGCGCCGCTTATATTGAAATATTATTTTGCTATAATCTGCGATAAAAGATATGTAATTGTTCATATGCTATACCTGATATATGCAAAATTCAACAATACACAAGCACCCTCCACTACACGTCGCCCTAAGCCGTGGTCCGGCCACACAGGAGGCACCCTTAGGCCTTAGGCCGACATCCCCCATAGCTAGTAGAGCTTCTGCGCTCTACTCTACGCATTTCGCAACTTCGGCGATGCTTCCCGAAATGCTTCCCGTCCCGCCAGGTGACGCTGTAAAAGCCGTTAGGGCTAACAGCATATTGTCAATTCGAAAAAAAAATACACAAGCACTGCACACATTCATTACACATTTTCACATTCTGTTTTATACAGAGTCCCCAAAAGTCTCTCGTGTATGTATGTGATCAATTTTCTCAAAAAGAACTGAATGGATTTTTGTAAGGTTTTTTACTTAAAGCTTGTGCAATTCTTCCGGCAGATTTCGATTAATAGTACATTACGTTTTTATGTAACTTGTGTTAATGAGGTCTCGCAATTGTAAAAAAATACTTTTTTTTTACTAAAATACTTGCCTGTTGGGAGCTTTAGTCGCGTTCGCCGCGTAAAATAAAAAAGATACACTCAAGTAATGTACTAGAGAATTGATTGTAGATCTACAAAAATTTACTAAAAAGTCCGCGATAGTAGGTCTCTATCTCTTATGGTTCACAATCACTACTTTTATGTTCAAGGTTTCATTTAAATACTGATCTCTATGCGGGCAAAGCCGTCGGGAACACCTAGTATAAAATAAAGATTACAAAAGCTATTATTGCTTTGACGGATAACGGATAATGTATTTTATAATATTCCAAGAAGTTACTGTTATCATAGTATCTTTTCTTCTTAATATAATTTTGCATATTTTAGTATCTTTACCTTTATCTTTAATATTTAAATGAGTTAAACTTGTATGTATATATAAATATATTTTCTGAATCTCGAAAACGGCTCAAACGATTTTCCTGAAATTCAGCAGGTAGGGGATTTTGGAGGAGAAAAATCGATTTAGCTAAGTTTTATTCCAAAAAAATCTTGTGTTATCCCTGTGTCTTGCTGGCTCTTCTCGGTAGAAACAGCTTTCCGAACCAGCAGTAGAGTTGACGATTCAAAAGCACTAGTTTATTTGAATAAAGAATATTTTTAATTTGAACTTGAATATTATTTACTATGAATGGTTCAATGCAAAACTGAATGAATTGGATGTCTATGGATTGACTTGTATTTTTATTCATCGTCTCACTTCTATCCAAGAGTGTCTATAGCATCATTCCTACTGCCCTTATTCTACTCTAAGTAGGGCACAACATGTATTTACCTTGTTGTTACATAATTTGGCAACGTATTTTACCTTAGTAGCCTTTTATGATACCTCGGTAAGAAATGAGGGTGGTATTTCTATTCAGCCGGGTACCACAAGACGAAAAGATTACAACGTTATTTTGAATTAGGTCACTTTAATACTAAACGTGTGATATATCGATCAACATTATTCACTAATCCTATAAATTATATATCCATCCGTTTATCTAATACACATATTTTATTTCAGCGCCGTAAAAGTAAAACGAACAGAATATGTAAAGAGGTTATGATGAATATATTGAAAAAGATGTACTTTTTCTTCCGTCTGTACTTCGATATGTTTGTTGACTATCTCTTTTCTTTATACTGGGACGGAACAAGAAAACCTATTCCCGACTTGGAAAAGAAGTATTCGATGCTAAGTGAGAGCGCTGTGAAGTTGGCGGAGAAAATAAGGAACAAACAGCTGAAATCTGAGGATCTGGTAACAGCTTGCATCGAGAGAATTAAGCTGGTAAGATGACATCCACTTTAGCTTATTTTTAGTAAGCTTATTTTTAGTTAGCGGCCTGTTACTATCCCACTGTTGAGAATAGGCCTCTTCTCTCTGTTTTCGGAGAGAAGGATTGGAGCTAAAACCTACCACTTTCCAATGTGGATTGGTAACTTACATATATCTCCAGAGTTCTCTAGATATATGCAGGTTTCCTTACGATGTTTTCGTTCACCGAAAACCGTGTGATAAATTGAAATTATCAATGAGACACATAAGTTTTAATAGAAAATTAATTGGTGCCGGTTTTGAACCCGCGACCTTTTCGAAAGAGTCGAACGGTGTCACTGCTGGGCCATCACAGCTTTTTGCTATCTTATTTTTAATGTCAGGTAAACCCATAGGGCGTCGCCGCTTGACTGGGACGACAAGGGGGTAAGGAATTGGACTTTCACCGACTAAAAACCTGACAGTGTTGACTGGCCCAGTTGGTAGTAACACTGCCTTCAGCTCCGCGGGTCGCGGGTTCGATTTCCGCCGAAGACCAACATTTTCTATAAACAATTTGTAGATTTTTATAATAGAATATAAATAATTTTATTTGACCAAAATACAAATAATAAAGAAATATAAAAGATAACAAAAAGAATGACGGTCAAATATAGGTCCGCTCTCAGCGCAAAGATTGTTGCGAAGCTGCAAAGCTGGTTTCCAAGGTGAACCTAATGTGACAAACTCTTAATTTTTAACAACTTATAAACTATTCAACACAGTTATTATTTTATATTATAGTGATAGTTACTCATTCATTCAAAATTAAACGAGCATCTTAAATAAAAAAAAATAAAATAAAATACTATAAAAAAGAATGAAATAATCACTAAAAATAAACACACTGCATAAGATACACATATTTAGTACTTTACACATCAGTGGAAATTTAAAAAAATCATTAGAAAACATGTTAACACAAGAAATACAGTCCACTCCCGAGACTCAATCTGGCGAAGAATGATAAAGTTTGAAATAAATAAATTTTCGAATTTTCGATCCTGGATGTATATTTGTTTTTAAACATGTATTTAAATTATAGTACCTGGATGACCGAGCCTTGCTCGGTAATTTTTAAAATGATGTAAAAAAAATAGAATTAAAAAAAAAATAAAAAAAAAAATTTATTCCATGCAAATTTCAAAAAAAATTTAGACCCCGAAAACAGGAATAAAACGACATTTTTTTAAATAAAACTTATCTAGATCGATTTTTCTCCCTCAAAACCCCCCTAGATGCTGAATTTCAGGAAAATCGTTGGAGCCGTTTCCGAGATTCTGAAAATTTCCCCATAACTTAACTTTGCCATTACAGCAGTTTAAAAACACTATTAAGGAGAGGCTGATACAGAAAGCCTACTATACTGTTGAGGATTATTTAGACGATAAAAATGCGTGGATATAAATATTGTTCGACCCTGTACAAGATAGAAACATTAAATGTAACTAGCATTAAGAATTGTATTTTTTAAAAAGAGCAACCGCCGAGTTTCTTGCTGGCTCTTCTCGGTAGGAACAGCTTTCCGAACCAGCAGTAGAGTTGACGATTCAAAATCACTTGTTTACAAGTTTATTTGAATAAAGAATATTTTGAATTTGAATTTGAATAACACAAGTATTAACTTATTTTAGGGACGGACACAATGCACAAGATATTTATGACAAAATGTAAGCACTTGTTTACATGTTTACTTGAATAAATAATATCTTGAATTTCAATTTGAATTAAAACAATTTAAAGAAATCGGTGTCTTACATCAGTTTCTCAAATTTAACCGTTCTGGAAATGCCTGTCATTTGTTACACTGCGACTTTATTAACCATTACCACTGATCTAGGTAAATCCAGTATTAAATGCTGTAACTGATGAAAGGTACGAGGAGGCTCTGAAAGAGGCTGTGGCGGTAGATAAGTTGATAGAAACTGGTCTTTCGGAAGAAGACTTTAATGAGAAACCGTTTTTGGGTAAGTATCATATACACTAGATGTTTTTAGGAAAACTGAAGTAGATAGAATTATCTTATGCAGTATACACCAACTAGAAACCGTAATATACCTAGTTTTATTATAACCATAAAAATGGTTAGTGGGTTAACCTTAAAAGCTAGACATATGTTGTCGCGGACTTTTATATAGAAATTTTAGAGGGGAACAATTTTGTAATACATGACGCCGTGTGGTATCCGGCTGAATAGAATAGTACCAACCTCTTTTCTTACCGAGGTGTCGTAAAAGGCGATTAAGGTAAGTCGACCCGCCGTGTGGTATCCGGCTGAGTAGAATAGACCACCCTCATTTCTTACCGAGGTGTCGTAAAGAGCGACTAAGGTAAGTTGACTCACTGTGTGGTATCCGGTTAAGTAGAATAGACCACCCTCTTTCTTATCGAGGTGTCGTAAAATACCACTAATATAAGTTGACGTCAGGCAGGCGGCCGGTCGTAAAATACGTAGCCGAATCATGTGAAAACATGTTTATAACATGTTGTGCCGACCCCACTTAGATTGGGATAAGGGCAGGAAGATGATGATGAATTTTGAAATACATGATTTCTGAATAACTATTACCGTTTACTCAGCGCACGCAAGGAAAATTTTGTTTTACTAAATTAAAATTTTGTTCGCAGCTTTAACTAATGCAACGTAAATACAATTAATAAAACCGAAATCGGGGTCAATACGGTTATTGAACCCCAAATATTGCATTGAATATTTTAAACATACCCAAGCCCCGGGTTTAATAGTGTTTTAATGGTGATTTGAGCAATCTTTACATGATTTTAACGCATATAAATAGATGTGATAGCCCTGCAGTGTAACCTTGCGTCTCTTTTGAGAGGTTCACGAGTTCAAACCCCGGCAGGCACCAATGAGTTTTTCTAAAACTTATGTGTCTTATTGATAATTCCGATTTATAACACGCTTTTCGGTGAAGGAAAACATCGTGAGGAAACCTGCATATCTCTATAGAAATCTGAGGATATGTGAAACTAGGGTTGCCACCCTTACTATATTATATAGTATCGTACTATATTTTATAGAAAAAGAATATAGGACGAAAAATACTATATTTTTATCGATAATTCAATTGTCGCGCTTTTTTTTAAATTAACTTTGAATGATACGCACCCGCTGCATAGGGAATTTTTGAACGAAACTCATTTATATACGTACGGGTCTTTTCCTTTCCTTTCTTCTATCCATTCCTGCAACTACCGCATTTACAGAAAGATTCTTCTGTCACGAATGAAAAATAGAGAGAAGAAAGGAATAAAGCATCTATTAATTTAATCAAAAATAAGTTGTTAATTCAATATAGACTTAAATTGCTGAGATAATAGAATCTTGATGGCCAACGCTAAAAGTAATAATAAATACTCATGGAAAAATAAATAATGATTGAAAATAGATGGGTACTATTTTTATATTATTTTTCTTCAAAAAAAACGGTGGCAACCCTATGTGTAACCTACCAATCCGTATTGGAACAGCGTGGTAGGTCTTAGCTCCAATCCTTCTCTCCAAAAACGGAGAGAGGAGGCTTATGCCTAGCAGTGGGATTATAACAGGCCGTTACTTTCGTTTTTTACTACTAAACAGGTGTACCGTTTACGGCCAAGGAGAGTCATGCGGTGAAAGGCATGTTGCACACACTGGGGATAAGGTCGCGGGGGCACGCGCGCGCGCACGAGGACGCGGAGTGCGTGCGGCTCCTTAGGGCGGCCGGAGCTATACCTGTGGCGGTCACCAACGTACCAGAGATTAATAAATGGTGAGTATTATTAGCACCAGCAAAAAAAAGTGGAAGTGCATTTGACGGGACGACCTATGCTATCCTATACTACTAATATTTCAGGAATAATAAACCACAAAATTCACATTTCGCCAAACATTTGATAGAAAGCGGTCATAAAGTTCCTAATGACCATAGTTTCGTTTCTGGTTAGTTACACACATACAAACAAACAGGTGAAACTAATATAAAGATTTTAGATATTGCATCGGCGCTTATGAGATTATTAAGTAAACAGCACTGTATTGCATCTATACTAATATATAAAGCTGAAAAGGTTTGTTTGAACGCGCTGATGTCAGGAACTACTGGACCGATTTTAAAAATTCTTTGAGTGTAAGATAGTCCATTTATCAAGAAAATCTAAAGACTAGATAGATAGACGTCACGCTAAATAGGAGAGGAGCAGTAATAACAAATATTACGAAAACGGCATAATTTAAAGCTTTCCTTGCGTGCGCTGAGTAAACGGTGAAAGTTATTCAAAAATCATGTATTACAAAATTGTTCTCTAAAAGCATATGTCTATCTTTCAAGAGTAATCTACTTTAACCATTTTAATGGTTAATCAAATACTATATTACGAAAGTAATAATAAAATTATTTTGCTATAATCCGCGATGAAGTAAAATAGAAAATATATATAATGCTAAATGTAGAGTAGACAATCATACCTTATCATATCAGGTATATACGTTATCATACCTGATACATGCAGGAGTCGGTTGCGGGGCGTAACGATTGTTGAGTTTGTGATAGTGAACGTATATAGTGCTTGTGTATCACGGTGGCGGTGGTGGAGGTTTGTGCATGTGTTTTTTACGACTCCTGCATGTATCAGGTATGATAACCGATTGTCCACTCTACATTTAGCATTATATATATTTTCTATTTTACTTCATCGCGGATTATAGCAAAATAATTTTATTATTACTTTTGTATTATGGATCTCCGCGAAGTAACGCCTAATTCTATAAATTACTATATTACGGTTTAAATCTTTCCACGCGGGTGGAGCCGATGGTTTTTGCTAGTCGTTAAAGTTACGGACAATAGATAGTGGAATTATGATAATTTACATGAATATTGCAATGAGTAAGTCAGCGACTTGAGCGTCTGGGGTCAAGGGCTGTTGGTCGACACCCATCACAGAATACATTATTTTCATTAAATTTACCTTATGATTTGTTAACTGTCTGATAAATTATAATATTTTATATTAATATATAACGCTGAAAAGTTTGTTTAATTGTTTGTACGCGCTAATCTTCTTAAAGATTCTTTGGGCGTAAGATAGTCCATTTTTGTCGAAGAACGCTAATCACGCTAAGATGAATAGGAGAGGAGCAGTAATAAAAAAATTACGAAAACGGCAAAATTTAAAGCTTTACTTGTAATTTTTAAAGACATATTTTACCATACAATTTTTGATTTTTAATATTACTCTTTTTATATTTAGTATTTCCCCCAGATTGTATTTGTTAAAGTAGAATAGTTTTTTTTTTATTGTAATAACCTCTTTTTCTCTATCTCTTTTTATTATCATCCTGCCCTTATCCCACTCTAAGTGGGATCATGTTAAAAACATCTTGTCACATGATTTGGCTACGTACTTTTCGACCGTCCGCCTACCAGCCGTCAACTTACCTTAGTCGTATTTTACCAAACCCCGGTAAGAAATATGGTGGTCTATTCTACTCAACTGGATACCACGCGGTAGGTCAACTAATCTTTGTCGCCTTTAAGACATCTCGTTAAGAAATGAGTGTGGTCTATTCTGCTCAGCCGGATACCACACGAAAGAAATAAAAAAATATATTACAAGAAATATTTTGCAATATGTTCGCAAATTAAAATTACCCGCATTAGCTCCTTTTATATTGTTGAAATTTTTTATTAAACGATATGTATATTTCAAGTGGATATAAAAGATAACAAAAAATGTATAAACACTGTTATCGCGAATAATCTTTTGTCTCGTTATAAAGATATGTAATCTGTACCAGTTAACAACTTGCATTAAATGCATTATATAATAAAACAACAGTTACATTACTACCTTTGATAAGTGGATATTAAATATTTTTTAGAATTAGGCGTTACTTTGCGTAGTTCCATAATACAAAAGTAATGAAATTATTATTGCTCTAATCCGCTATAAAGTAAATAGAAAATATACATAATGCTAAATGTAGATTGATAGATATGTAATAGAGTGGTCGATTTCCAGGCCTTATTAAACATGCTTTAAAGACCTTAGCTTAAAGAAAACCATAATATCTAATATTAAGGAAAACAATTTAAAAAATATCATATCGCACGCGATAAATTGTCTCGATCTATAGTAAATTTATCGTTACAATGATATTAACTGTAATTTAAGGATGTAATTGGAATCTTCGTATGAAAGATTGTCATTGTCTATAACTACACCTGTCCTTGTAACCATAGCTGCCTTGCCAGTAATTACAGCTTTCCTTTCTGTAATCATCGCTGCCTTGCCAGTAATTACAGCTTTTCTTTCTGTAACCATCGCTGCCTTGCCAGTAATTACAGCTTTGCTTTCTGTAACCATCGCTGCCTTGCCAGTAATTACAGCTTTCCTTTCTGCAACCGTCGCTGCCTTGCCAGTAATTACAGCTTTTCTTTCTGTAACTATCGCTGCCTTGCCAGTAATTACAGCTTTCCTTTGTGTGCCACAGATTTGTTCAATCTCTCCCTACCCCCCCCCCCCCTATTCTACTACCGGACAATTAATATCCCACAAAATATGCACTTAACGCTTTAGCTCATCATTTCCCATGCCATAATGTGAAATTCCCTTCCAGCATCTATCTTTCCGGACTCTTACGATCTACAAAATTTCAAAAAAAGAGTGAATTGGCACTATAGTGGCAATCGTAGTCCATCTTAGGCTGCATCTTTCGCTTCCCATTAGGAAAAATCGCAGCCTGGCGCTAGCCTTTCTTTGTAAATAAAAAACCTCTCTTAGCGTGATGTAGTCTATAGCCTTCCATGATAAATGGACTATCTTACACTCAAGAATCTTTCAAGTCGGTCCAGTACTTCCTGAGATTAGCTCGTTCAAACAAACAAACAAACTCTTCAGCTTTATATATTAGTAAAGATATAGATATTAATATTGGTTTTGATTGTCAAACGGTGTGACAGTGAGATTCACCAATGAGAGTTTCTGTTAAAACCTATTTGCCTAATAAATATTTGCAATTTATCACACGCTATTCGGCGAAGAAAGAATAAAATACCTCTCCTGTCGTAGGCAAGAGACGCGCAACATGTTGTTCGGACAGACAAACAACCCCTACCATTGCGGGCGTACAACAGGCGGATCGAGTGGAGGGGAAGCGGCTTTAGCAGCCGCTCTCGCTTCCCCCATATCATTGTGTGAGTGATTTATTATTAGCCACCTTGCTTAATTTGTATAAAATGCAGTTTTTGTATTGGTTGGTTGTTTGGTTGATGCAATTTTTGAATTGGTTTGTTGGTTGGTTGATATAATTTTTGAATTGGTTGGTTGTTTGGTTGATGCAATTTTTGTATTGTTTGGTTGATGCAATTTTTGTATTGGTTGGTTGTTTGTTTGATGCAATTTTTTAATTGGTTGGTTGATGAAATTTTTGAATTGGTTGGTTGATGAAATTTTTTAATTGGTTGGTTGATGAAATTTTTGAATTGGTTGGTTGATGAAATTTTTGAATTGGTTGGTTGATGAAATTTTTGAATTGGTTGGTTGATGAAATTTTTGAATTGGTTGGTTGATGAAATTTTTGAATTGGTTGGTTGATGAAATTTTTTAATTTGTTGGTTGATGAAATTTTTGAATTGGTTGGTTGATGAAATTTTTTAATTGGTTGGTTGATGAAATTTTTTAATTGGTTGGTTGATGAAATTTTTTAATTGGTTGGTTGATGAAATTTTTGAATTGGTTGGTTGATGAAATTTTTTAATTGGTTGGTTGATGAAATTTTTGAATTGGTTGGTTGATGAAATTTTTTTAATTGGTTGGTTGATGAAATTTTTTAATTGGTTGGTTGATGAAATTTTTTAATTGGTTGGTTGATGAAATTTTTGAATTGGTTGGTTGATGAAATTTTTTAATTGGTTGGTTGATGAAATTTTTGAATTGGTTGGTTGATGAAATTTTTTAATTGGTTGGTTGATGAAATTTTTTAATTGGTTGGTTGGTTGGTTGAATATGCAAATGGGAATTTTATATTGCTTCTTATTTATGTCATACATAAAAATCATAAATGTCATGCATAACATGTCAAACATAAATTCTCTCTTTTTGCTTTTACGACTAATCCGCAGAAATAATATTGATGACTTTTAATCCTTTTCAAGTATAAGTACTGGGTTGATATCCAAAAAAAAAATCACACTTTTCCGTCGGGAATTGGTTAAAAACAGTACTTAACTGCGCATTTAAATCCTTAAGTTGACAAGAACGAAATTGTGATTACAGCGTGTATTTTAGAAACCTTATGTATTTAATACAATTCACCATGAGCTATAAGGTGAGTTTGACCATCGTGAAGCCCAAAAAATGAAGGCGTAACCTGTCAATCCATATTGGAGTAGCGTGGTGGACGAGTTCCATTCCCTTTCTTCCCAGAAGTGGGATAATAGGCCTAGTAAGTAGAGGCCTGTTACTCTCCCACTGCTGGGCATAGGCCTCTTCTCTCCGTTTTTAGAGAAAAGAATTGGAGCCAAGACCTACCACGCTGCTCCAGTGTGTATTGGTAGGTTACACATATCTCCAGAATTCTCTAGAGATATGCAGGTTTACTTACCATGGTTTCCTTCACCGAAAAGCGTGTGATAAATTGCAATTATCAATTAGACAGGTTTTAACAGCCCGGGTTTGAACCCGTGACCTCCTCGAAAGAGTGACTCCGTGTTACCGCTATCACAAATAGGTCTTGTATATTGTGTTATTAACAGTAGAAAACAAAGTTTCAATGCACTGTTTGCACATTAAAATTTAAAAAACTAAATTTAATGTTTGCTATTTTTAACTCTTTATCATTTAAATTTTTGCATTATGTATATTAACCATATACGAATTTAATCACCTTATATGATTAACATCTTACATGAATTTTTTGCATGTGCAAATTGGCAATTAAACGAGAATAAATTAACGTCAGCTAATTTGTTGTTTGTTTTTGCAATGGCAAAAACGGGAAAAATATGGATATCTTGGCTTACTTTTTATGGGTTTTTTTATGGTGCTATGTAGGGCAAACGAATTAGACCGTGCCGCAAAATTTTTAAAAATATATGGACTTGCCTTTATACAGCATTTACTTAAAATAAAATTAAGAAAAAAAAATTACTTACAATGTTACTAGGTTTTTTATTAAACCCTTATCATTAAGCAAAATTAAGACAAGAAATGAATCGACTGGCCCGTTGGCGCAGTGGGTAGTGATCCTGCCTTTACCGCCGCGGGTCGGGGGTTATTTTCCACCGAGGGCCAACATTTTCTATAAATGAATTTGTTGGTCATTGAGCCTGGGTGTTTATTTGTATTTAAGTATCTATTCAAAATATATATTTTATGTTTTTCTTTTTTTTATTTCGTCGCTTAGGAACCTATCCCCTATAACCCTATATAAATTACTATTCCGTATTCACGGTTTCTGTATTCGCGGCGTATTTACTGAACGTATACCCCGCGAATGAAAAGCTTCTACAGTATACATTTTAAAATCCTCTCCCAACGAGGTGGTGAAGACCTCAAAAAGCTCGCTGGATCCGCTGGTTCCAAGCGCCACTAAAACGTTGTGTGTGGAGATCCATTAAGGAGACCTATGTCCAGCAGTAGACGTTCATCGGTTGTGGAAGTAGGAGATTCTAAATTCACTTTTGGGGAATAAGCATAGGATAAGCATAAACATAGGATACTCTCAAATTCAAATTCAAACTATTCTTTATTCAAGTGGACTGTTTACAGTACTTTTGAACCGTCAAATGTTTTAAAGAAGCTACCACTGATTCGGAAGTTTGCTCCTACAAGATAATCGTTGCAGCTGGGTGCGTTAATATAGTTAAGATATGATACTATCACTCAATAGTATAGTAAGCTTTATGTAGCAACATATATTTGAGATAATTTCTAAACTTGTGTAAAGGCAAGTATTTGCTGATATTAACGGCAAATTGGACGCGTTAATGTAAGTTGATGCTTCAGGTTCCGACATCGGCGGTTCGACCCGTATGCCGGCTTTCTACTGCGGTTTGTATGCCCTGAATCCGACTGCGGGGCACACTAACCTCAAAGGTAAGTTTAACACTATTAATAATATAATTATATATAATATTTATCCTTAAGTGAGTTATTTGATTATGAGTTGAGTATTAAAAGATTTTCCTGAAATTCATCATGCAGGAAGTTTTGGGGGAGAAAAATCGATCTAGCTAGGTTTTATTTAAAAAAAACCGTTTCATTCCTGTTCTTGGGCATTAAAAAAATACTAAAATTTACAATAAATATATAAAACATTATTTTTGTCGTTAATTGTCAAGTCAAAGAAAGATATATAAATAAATAAAATTATTCGGGGCACTACAGCCCGAGATTTTTTTTAAAAGCTAATCATATATCACATATGATTAGCTTTTACCCGCGACTTCGTTCGCGTGGACTGCTGGTTTGTGATAGGTCGATAATAGATGGCTCTAAAATTATATGCCTCTTTCTAGCTTATTCTTAATGTGGGAGAATACTCCACAGGCTCAGCGCTCCGAACTGGGACAGCTCCCACCATAGCATCTATAGGTTTCGTCAGCAAACACTGCGAGGACCTCATCCCGTTGACCAAGATAGTGGCTGCAGAGAAGGCGCATCTTATAGACCTGGATAGACAGGTTCATATCAAGGTTAGTACTTCCCTATAGCGTGGTACTTGATGGAGAGCGTCGCGATTTGTTTTCAGAGTATGGCATGGTAATGAGCAAAAACCACCTTCATACAAAAATTCTTCTAAAAAGAATATAGTGGGTTCAAATGTATTCATAATTTATAGAAGTAGGCACTACTTTGCGGAATTCCGGAATTCCATAGCACAAAAGTTACGATAGAATTATTTTGTTATAATCCGCGTTTGTTTAATCTATGTAATACCAAGTGTAGGAAGCAAAAACGTTCCCATACCTTTTACATGCAGGATTAGCAATATAGACACACACATATATATATATATATATATAATGGGCGTACAAATAGAAACGTGCCGTTTTTGCATAGGAAGCGCCAGCATTGCAAACCGATAAATAAATACTATCAGATACATTAGATAGCATGCTGAGACATCGGTCAACTACTCTACAGAATCTCGCTTGTCCATTTCTACTGTGCTTTGTTTTGTTCGTGCTCAAAAATGGCGAAATTTGAGCCGAATATGGGTCATTTGCGGGAAGTGTTACTTTTTGCATTTCATTCGAAAAAAAATGCAGCTCAGGCGCATCGAATGATTGTAGAAACTTATGGTGAAAGTTGTATTTGTGAAAGAACGTGTAGGAAATGGTTTCAGAGGTTTAAGAATGGTGAATTTGACGTAGAAGACAATGAACGTCCAGGGCCCGTGAAAAAGTTTGAGGATGCAAAATTAGAGACTTTGCTGGATGAAGATTCTTGTAGAACGCAAGAGGAACTTGCTAATTTATTAGGCGTGACTCAGCAAGCCATTTCTCATCGTTTGAAAAGCTTAGGAATGGTCCAGAAACTGGGAAATTGGGTGCCATACGAGTTGAAGCCGAGGGATATCGAACGTCGCCTTTGCACTTGCGAACAACTCCTCCAACGGCAAAACAGAAAGGGTTTCTTGCATCGCATTGTGACCGGCGATGAAAAGTGGATTTACTACGAAAACCCGAAGCGGAAAAAATCATGGGGGCTACCCGGCCATGCATCAACTTCGACAGCAAAACCAAACATTCATGGTTTGAAGCTGATGCTGTGTATTTGGTGGGATCAGCTCGGCGTAGTATACTATGAACTCTTGCAACCAGGCGAAACCGTTACGGGAGCCCTCTATCGAACGCAACTTATACGTTTAAGTCGGGCGTTGAAGGAAAAACGCCCGCAATACTCGGAAAGACACGACAAGATAATACTTCTGCATGACAACGCTCGACCACATGTTTCCAAGGTAGTGAAAACATACTTACAAACTTTGAAATGGGATATCTTACCCCACCCGCCGTACTCTCCTGACATTGCCCCTTCTGATTTCTACTTATTCCGATCGATAATGCGTGACCTGGCTGAACAGCACTTTCGTTCTTTCGAAGAAGCCAAAAATTGGATCGATTTGTGGATCGCGTCAAAAGACGAACAATTTTTTCGGAGAGGAATTCAGAAACTGCCAAAAAGATGGGAAAAAGTTGTGGCTAGTAATGGAAATTATTTTGACGAATGAGTACCTAACGAGTTTTTTACAATTAAGTCTCAAATTATGAGAAAAAACGGCATTTTTCTATTTGTACGCCCAATATATATATATATATATATATATATATATGGTCTGTTGGATTCGAAGGACCTTAATATGATTGCGCTGGTTCTAAAAATGATGTGTCCAGTGAACCCCAAATTACACAGTCTCCGCGCTTGACAAGTAAAAACTACTCACCGTTCCTCTGGAACGTCCAGCTCCCGAAATTGGCAGGTATATCACGCACTAGATATATCACTGGTCACTACGGGATTCAGTTAGGTGAGCGGGCACACGGTACCACACAGTTTTTTAAACGTACACGGACAACTGCTATGGCGGTCGGACAGGTCAGCGGTCAAAAGACGACTAAAGGTCGTGCGTCCGTTGTACCAGTGGCGCTCTCGGCAGAAAACCCACCAATACGGTACCACCGAGCGATCCCATTGACTCAGTGGCAGAATTTACTGCCAACCGCAGAATGTGCAATTGAAGTACTGAACACACCCCCTACCGAAACCATAATAATGGTTTCTCCTACAGCAGTAGTAGCGAAAAATATAAACATAAATAAATAGATAAGTCCTACACTAAATATAATGATATAATAAGATTAAGTTAAATAGATAATGATATAATTAAGAGAGGTATTAATTGATATAAGGCAATGGACTCAGCTTGTTAACTGGTCTTTGCATCTGGCTTTTACAAGTGCGCGTGACACAACGAACAACGCCATCTGGTCCAGGGTGTAGGACTTCTACACGGCCTAAAGGCCAATTACAAGGAGGCATATTGTCAGTTTTAATAATGACTAAGTCGCCCACGTTAAGATTAGGCGTAGACGTAAACCACTTTGCTCGCTGTTGCAAAGTGTTAAGATATTCTCGACTCCATCGTTTCCAAAACAATTGCGACGCCCTCTGAATGTACTGCCAACGTGACAGTCTACTGATTGGCACTTCTTCGACATTGTATTCCGGCACGGCCGTTAAGCTTTTTCCGACTAGAAAGTGTCCCGCAGTCAAAACGTTAAAGTCGTCAGGGTTATCGCTAGCAGGCAATGGACATAAGGGTCGAGAATTTAAAATTGCTTCAATTTTACAAAGAACTGTATAAAGTTCTTCGAACGTTAAGGATTTATCACCCACGCTACGGGTGATGTGATATTTTGCCGATTTAATTCCCGTTTCCCATAACCCGCCCATATGCGGAGAGCTAGGGACATTAAATTTCCAAATTATTTGGCGTTGAGCACATCCTGAAATAATATGCTCATTATTTTGGTTGTTAACTAAAAATTTTTGCACTTCTGTTAAATGTTTATTGGACGCTATGAAATTAGTTCCGCAGTCCGAATAAAGGTGAGAGCATAACCCTCTACGCGCTACAAACCTATCTAGACAGGCCAAAAAACATTCCGCAGATAGTGACGATATTAATTCCAAATGCACGGCCTTTGTAGAATAACAAACAAATAATGCTAAATACGATTTAAACACCTTCGCATTTCTACGCAAGCATTCCTTGGTGTAAAATGGACCTCCAATATCAACTCCAACGTGCTCAAAAACTTTGTTAGGCATTAGTCGCGTCGGTGGTAAAGAAGCCATCTCAGGTTGTAAGAGGGATGGTTTACATTTGAAACAAACCTTGCATTTAGATAAAACGGATCTAATTAGGCTTCGCGCTGATAATATCCAAAAATTTTCCATTAGGATATTTTGCAACGTTCGTGGACCCGCATGTAAATATTTTTTATGATAGTATTCTATCAACAATTTTGTGAAACCACTGCCTTTAGGTAATAGACGTGGATGCTTGGCATTATATGGTAACTCCGAGTAGCGAATACGACCCCCTACCCTGAGAAAACCACACGAATCAAGAAAAGGTGATAATTTTTTAAGTGAAGGAACATAATTGACGTTTTTGGCCAAGCGATCAATCTCGTTTTCAAAATAAGCACCTTGCACTAATTTAACTAGTGAGTCCTGAGCGTTTTTTAGTTCCTCTGTGGATAAAATAGCGGACCCTTTTAATTTATTTTTGCTATTGCGCCAACGCAAAATATACGCGAAGCATCTTTGTAATTTTGAGTATGACGAAAGTCTATCAAAAATACTTTCGCAAAATTCTTTTTTATTAGTAATTGTTACATCGAGTCTTTCAGACACTAAATTGTAGGACGTCTTCAATTCGGGCGGATTCGCTACTGTGTCCTGAATAAAGCTGGAGGTCGGCCACTCGCTGTGTGAGTGGTACAACCAATCAGCACCTAGTAGCCACCGTCGACTGTCAGCGACTAACTGAGATGGCGATACGCCTCGTGAACAAATGTCGGCTAAGTTATTCTCACTATTAACGTGACGCCAATGGTGTGAGGGTATAGTTTCAACTATTTGTGTAACACGGTTACAAACAAACGTCTTTAATTTATAAGCTTCCGTCTGAAGCCAAGCCCATACAATTGTCGAATCGGTCAGAGCGGTTAAACGAGAAATTTTAACACGCGTCATATTTTCCGACACAAATTTTATAAGTTTGCTTAGTAGAACAGCACCCATCAATTCCACACGTGGAATCGTCATGGGCTTAACCGGCGCGACCTTTGACTTCGCGGTAACCAATCGCACTTTAACGTTATGTTGTTCATCTCGTGAGACAACATACACACAAGCGGCGTACCCACGGGATGACGCATCGCAAAATCCGACCAGTTCGCATTCGGTTTGCCCCGGCAATAGCATGTGACGCTCAATCGGAATTTCAGATAAACGCGGCAATTCCTCAATAAACGATGCCCAGCGATTACCTACTTCGGATGGGAGTGGCTCGTCCCAGCCTAGGCCCAACTTCCATAAGTCCTGCATGATTTGTTTAGCTACGAAGGTACAGGGAGCTATAAACCCGACAGGATCATAAATCGACGCTAAAAGTTTCAAAACGGACCGCTTGGTACGAGTAGGGTCTGTCCTATTGATCGAAAATAAAAAACTGTCAGTCAGTGGAGTCCAGGTTAAGCCTAACACTTTAACTGTGCACTCATTCTCATCCTTCATAAAGGTTACCGGACATTCCCTATATTCCGAGGGAACGCGACTTAATAGATCCGCGCTGTTGCTCGTCCATTTCTTTAAAGTAAAAGTACCCTTCGCAAAAATACCTATAAGTTGATCCTGTAACGTGCAAGCCTCCTCATAGGTGTTACATGAGTATAATATGTCGTCCATATATACTCCTTCCTGTACAACCTGCGCCGCTAGGGGGAAACGTTCCTCCTCATCGCGCGCTAACTGTATTAAAGTACGAATCGCAAGAAAGGGTGAGCAACTAAGTCCGTACGTCACGGTTTTCAATTCGTATAATTTTATCGTGTCACTCGGGTGACCCCTATACAATATGTGCTGATAACATCTATCGGATTCTCTCAAACGAATAGCACGATACATTTTACAAACATCGCAAACCAGACAATATTCGAAAAGTCGGAAATTTAAAATGATTGCAGCAATATCGCGATAAAGTTTGGGGCCAGTTAACAATATATCGTTAAGCGAAATATTGTTACTAGTTTTAGCAGACGCGTCGAAAACAACGCGTAACGGAGTGGACGTACTGCTGGGCCGCGTAATACTGTGATGCGGTATTATATTTTTACTCGGTTCCGCACCTGAATAAAGTTCCATGTGATCGAGCGCTTCATATTCGCGCATAAAATCACCGTACGCCTGTTGCAGTACAGGCGTACGCGCGAGCTTGCGTTCCGTGTATAGCAAGCGCCGCTCGGCCGCCGTCCTCGACTCCCCGAGAGACGGGTGGCCGGGGGCGAGTGGAAGCGGGACGACGTAGCGGCCGTTCGATTCGCGAGTGTGCTCTTTCACAAAAATATCTTCCGCTAATTGATCTAACGGATTTATTGGGGCTGGATAATTTATCTCTTCCGTTTCCCAAAAAGAACGTAAGGTGCGGTCCAGAGACTGTTCATCCTCCGTCGCGACCGAGAAATGAAAATTTTGGGAAAAATACGAATCCCCATTAGGACATAATTTCCCACTAATTACGTGCCCAAAAACAGTATCGATCACGCTAGGAATATCCGCTTTAATAAATAACGGCTTATCTTTTATAAGATCCGACACGATATCGTTACCTAATAAAATATCTACGCGCGACCGTTTATAATACGACGGATCGGCTAAACTAAATTGTTTATATTCCTGGATAACGTTCGCAGGAAAATTAATATTTGGCATCTCAGATGACACCTTAGAGACGACCACCATATTTAACGTAAATATAGGGCCGTCGATATGACGCGGCTTAATCGCGCAATTTATAATGCCTTGATTTTTAATATACTCGCCACCAAGGCCGGAGATTGTAAACGGACATTTCTTTCGCGGCAATCCCAAACGTTGAGCGCATTCCGCTGTAATAAAAGAGCTCTGAGCCCCTGAATCAATGACTGCACGGCAATCTTGAAACTGTCCGGTTACATCGCGTACGTGAGTTCGCGCCGTCCCTAACACAACGCCGTACTGTTTGTCATCAACGGCACACAGTGCCGCCTGTGTCGATGCACTGTCACTCACGGAGCGAGATGACACTAGCGCTTGTTGCGCGTGCGACGAGGATGGCACGGGTTCGCTAGTCGGCACGGCCGATGCTCGCACAAAACTCCCGCGCTCCTTATCTTTATGCAATAGATAATGGTGCGGTAATGCACACACACCACAGGTGATCATGCTTTTGCAAGCCGACGATCCATGATTCGATTTCAAACAATTCGAACATAATTTTAGGCAATTGACACGGTCAATTCTATTATCGACGGACATTTTACGAAAATGTTCACATCGATAAATCATATGATTTTCGTTACAATGTGGACATATTAACTTATTTTTATTAAAGTTATCCTCACTTTTCGATATGCTACGAGCAGTTGTAAGGACGGTTTTCGTTATCGGTTGTCGCGAACTATTTTGATGATTTGTTCTATTACTATAACTTGTTTGTTTTGATTTATTTTGTGAACTTACAAACGGTGACGGAAAAGTGTGCTCCAAAACTTTAATTTGTTTATTAACAAAATCTATTAGTTCACAAAATTTAGGTATAGATTTTTGATCCCGACTTTCCTCAAACAATTTTCTAGTATGAGGGTCAAGGCCTCTTAACGCTAAATGACAAAATAAATAATCGTCAAGCTCATTTATTTTTAGCGCTTGAATCGCTTTTAATGAATGATCAAAAGTCTCAATAAATAAGGTAAGATTTTGCGAAGTATCCCGATTTATCGGTATAAAATTGAGCATTTTACGAGATATCTTCCCGCAAGCGCTCTAGGGTCTTGGTATTTATCGACTAGGCTTTGCCAAACTAACAGGTAATTAGCCGCCGTGATCGGTAATTTTTTCACTATATTAAGTGCGGGACCTTTGACACACGACAATAAATAGTGAAATTTATCAATTTCCGCAAAGTCTCGGCTATGCACTAACGAATTAAACGTGTCGTAAAAAGTAGTCCAATTTTCTATTTGTCCGTCAAATTCAAATAACGTTAACTTTGGCAGCGACGGTCTCACTAGCTCGTTTTTATTTTGTTGCGCCGCCACATTGGAGGTAGTTTGCTCGGACTGATATTTACGCGCCGCTATTCTACATTCTTCGTATAAAGTTTCGAATGCATCTAATTGTGAAGTCGATAATTTTAACCCCGGATTTATTTGCATTTCTAACTCAAAAATTTCCATAACGGTATTTTCGAATTTCGTACGAACACTTTCTAATTCGGAAAACTGTGCCAAGAAACTATGCTTTTTATTTATATCAGTTTTAATTGTTGCGGAATAATCATACAATTTTTGTACTTTAGAGAATAAATATTCCCTTTTAAATTTCAACGTTTTTAGTTTAAATTCTATCTTTTCGGTACGAGTCGGTTCCGCCATTTTGACACTATAACAATGACAATATGCAACCGCTGTAAATTATTATGCAATAATTACGAATTATACACAATAAGAAATATATAGGATAGAATAAATAAAATACGTATAATAACAATTGTATGGGAGAAATATTATTACTTATATAATTATAGAACAATAGCAAAAATGTATATATACGATATATATTTTTTAATAAAAATTTACGATCGGCTCGAAGGCCAGAAAATGGTCTGTTGGATTCGAAGGACCTTAATATGATTGCGCTGGTTCTAAAAATGATGTGTCCAGTGAACCCCAAATTACACAGTCTCCGCGCTTGACAAGTAAAAACTACTCACCGTTCCTCTGGAACGTCCAGCTCCCGAAATTGGCAGGTATATCACGCACTAGATATATCACTGGTCACTACGGGATTCAGTTAGGTGAGCGGGCACACGGTACCACACAGTTTTTTAAACGTACACGGACAACTGCTATGGCGGTCGGACAGGTCAGCGGTCAAAAGACGACTAAAGGTCGTGCGTCCGTTGTACCAGTGGCGCTCTCGGCAGAAAACCCACCAATACGGTACCACCGAGCGATCCCATTGGCTCAGTGGCAGAATTTACTGCCAACCGCAGAATGTGCAATTGAAGTACTGAACAATATATATATATATATATATATATATATATATATATATATATTCAAATTCAAAATATTCTTTATTCAAATAAACTTGTAAACAAGTGCTTTTGAATCGTCAACTCTACTGCTGGTTCGGAAAGCCGCTCCTACCGAGAAGAGCCAGCAAGAAACTCGGCGGTTGCTCTTTTAAAAATATAATTCTTAATATTATTTACATTAAGTCGTTACTGTCTTGTACAGGCTAAAAGAGAGCTATATCCACACATTCTTATCTTCTAAATAATCTTCAAGAGTATAGTAGGCTTTCTGTATCAGCCTCTTTTTAACAGTGTTTTTAAACTGCTGTAATGGCAGTGATGAAATTGATTGAGGAATTTTATTATAGAATCTTATACCAAAACCCACAAACGAGTTACGCACCTTTGCAAGGCGCAAAGCAGGAACCGCAAGCTTATGTCGGTTCCTGCTTTGTCTATTGTACACATCACCTATCGTTTTATAATTCTTTATATTTTTATGTACATAAATTAAATTGCTTAAAATATACTGTGAAGCAAATGTAAGAATACCTGTTTCCTTAAACTTCTCTCGCAGGGAATCACGTGGTTTTAAATTATAGATGCCACGTATAGCTCTTTTGTAAAACAAAAATTTTTTCACTATCCGCGCATTTACCCCATAGCAATATTCCATAGGACATAATGCTATGGAAGTAGGCAAAATAAACAAGTTTTGCTGTTTCAACATCTGTTAATTGTCTTATCTTTCGAACAGCGTAGGCAGCTGAACTCAGTTTCCCTGCAAGAGTTGTTACGTGTGTGCTCCATTGGAGTTTTGTATCCAGGGATACTCCCAAAAATACAGTTGAATTATCTGTTTTTAGTGGTACATTATTTAAAGAGAGTCTATTTGCTGTTTTTGCAGCATTAGGTAATGCAAATTCTATACATTTAGTTTTATTTGAGTTCAGTACCAAATTATTTAGCCTGAACCAATGAGCTACTTGCGATAAACCCCTGTTTACTTCGTCAAAATTATCGTCATTTCTATTAACTTTAAAAATTAATGATGTATCATCTGCAAACAGTACAATATCGCAAATATTATGAATAAAATATGGCAAATCATTTATATAACCTAAAAACAGAAACGGACCAAGGATTGATCCTTGAGGCACACCCATAACTAAGGCCGTTCCGCATGACTGCACATCATTAATGCACACTCTTTGAATCCGGCTGTGAAGATACGATGCAACGAGACGAAGTGCATTGTCTTTAATGCCATAATAGCCAAGCTTTAGCTTTATATATATATATATATATATATATATATATATATATATATATATATATATATATATATATATATATATATATATATATATACACACACACACACACATACACATACAAGATTAACTCAAAATATTTTTTTTTTTTTTCGGAATCTCGGAAACGGCTGCAACGATTTTCCTCCGAATTTTTTTGAAAATTACGTTGAATATAAGCACAATTTTTCGCTGTTCGCTGAACGGGCGGTCTAGAGAGGTGAAAATATCTAGGATAGAGCCCCATCTGCCCTATTATTTTTTCATTTTTCTTTTAAATTTTTTTTTACATCTTTTTAAAAATTACCGAACAAGGCTCGATCACCCAGGTACTTTTAAATAAAACTGTAATGTACTATTTATGTAAATTTTACGCCGTGTGGTATCCGGTTGAATTGAATAGTACAACCCTCATTTCTTACCGAGGCGTCGTTAAAGGCAAGTAAGGTAAGGTGACCTACCGTGTAGTATCCGGTTAAGTAAAATAGACCACTATCTTTCTTACCGCGGTGTCGTAAAATACGTCTAAGGTAAGTTGATGTCAGGCATGCGGCCGGTCGTAAAATACGTACCCAAATCATGTGAAAACATGTTTATAACATGTTGTGCCGATCCCACTTAGAGTGGGATAAGGGCAGGAGGATGATGTAAATAACCAACAGAGTTACACTGAAGTTATGTACTTACGGATAGTAGATCTAAAAAAACTCCGCGACAATATCTATCTATATCTTATGGTCAACTCACAATAACTACTTTTATGTTCAAAATTTCATTTAAAAGCCGCGGGCAAAGAAGCAGGCGCAACCTAGTAAATTAATAATTTGTTTTGTACAGGATTTGAAGTTCTACTACGTTGAAACGGTAAACGACCTACGCGTCACTCCGGTCTGTAGCGATTTGAGGAAGGCTATGAAAAAGTAAGTGTTCTGTATTTTCATTGTACGTTTCTACTCTTCGATCCTTTACAAGACGGTAAAGACTAAATGTAACTAGGTATAAGAATTATATTTTTAAAAGAGTTTCTACTACCACCGAGTTTCTTACTGACTCTTCTCGGTAGGAACAGCATTCCGAACCAGCAGTAAAATAGACGATTCAAAAGTACTCGTTTACAATTTTATTTGAATAAAGAATATTAGAATTTTGAAGTTTTGTTTGAATTGTAAAATCTAACTATCCCACTTCTGGAAAAGGCTTCTCTTTTCTTGGAAAGGGTTGACATTTAGCCACAATGTCTCACTAATGCGGAATTAATGCAGTATGTAAGTATTTATATCGTGTTCATAGATATACGCCAAATGGAAGTTTAAAAGTTGCACCCATTATAGAAAAGCTGAGAAGTTAAAAATGAAGATTGTATGGATATATGATGAGGAGAGATAAAAATCATGTGACCAAACGTTTGTTTAACATGAATGTTGGTGGATATCTGACATGAAGGCGACCTTAAAGGAGATGGTTGGATTGTGTTAAGTATGGCATGTATGTGAAAGGAGTGGCGCCAGAGAATAATAGGAGAGAATAGCAGAGAAAATCTCGTGCAAACCCTAAGTGGGGTCGGATAGAGTCAGAATAGTTCAGAAGTGGGATAAGGGCAGAAGAATGATAATGTATAATTTAGAATAGAAAAGGTCCTCTGCTGTGGGTTTTTCTACTAATTAGGTTTCAAAACCGATTTCAATAGCAGTTGCTTGATTGTATGCCGGTTATATATTATATAAGATTCTATAATAAAATTCCGCAATCAATTTTAGCTTTGCCATTACAGCAGTTTAAAAACACTGTTAAAAAGAGGCTGATACAGAAAGCCTACTATACTCTTGAAAATTATTTAGAAGATAAGAATGTGTGGATATAGCTCTCTTTGAACCTGTACAAGACAATAACGACTTAATGTAAATAGTATTAAGAATTATATTTTTAAAAGAGCAACCGCCGAGTTTCTGGCTGGCTCTTCTCGGTAGGAACAGCTTTCCGAACCAGCAGTAGAGTTGACGATTCAAAAGTACTTGTTTATTTGAATAAAGAATATTTTGAATTTGAATACGATACATACATTAAACATGCAGAACCAGTTACCACACGTATCACAAAACTCAGAAACACACACAAAACATCAAACCACACAATCACTACAACAATCTATACAACCGCTTCGCTCCGTAAGCATCATCAGGATAGGACGACGATGAAATCGTAATGCACCGCACCGACCAAGCAATCTTATACTGACTGGCCCGTTGGAGCAGTGGGTAGTGACCCTGCCTTCAGCTCCACGGGTCGCGGGTTCGATTTCTGCCGAGGGCAAACAACAATTTTCTATAAATGAATTTGTTGGTCTTTGAGTCTGGGTGTATATTTGTATTTAAGTATGTATTTAATAATATATAAGTATATATTCATCAGTTGTCTGTCACCTATAACACAAGTATTAAATTACTTACTTTGGGGACGGACGACCGTGTGTGTAACTGTCCCATATATTTATTTATTTAATTGTTCCTCCAAAACGCCGTGTGGTGTCCGGCTAAATAGTACTACCCTCATTTCTTACCGAGGTGTCGTAAAAGGCGACTAAGATAAGTCGACTAGCCGTGTGGTATCCGACTGAGTAGAATAGACCACCCTCATTTCTTACCGAGGTGTCGTAAAATACGATTAAGATAAGTTGACGTCAGGTAGGCGGCCGGTCGTAAAATACGTAGCCAAATCATATGACAACATGTTTATAACATTTTGTGCCGACCCCACTTAGAGTGGAATAAGGGTAGGACAATGATGATGAATGAATTGTTCCTTCAAACACATGTAACAAACCTTTTAAATATGCTCTATTCAGGGTTGTATACAAGTTGTCCGAGCAAGCAGACTCTACGGACAAAGCGCCCAAACCTTACTACCACAAGGGTTTCAACTATTCGCTGTCGTTATGGCGTTACGCCATGACCAAGGAGGTGGACTCTTTCCCGAGGATGCTCATGAACAACGAGGGCGAGGCCAATGGCTTAGTCGAATTAGGCAAAAAGGTATGGGTTATAGGTTCTTGTATGCTCAGAATTTCGCACACCACATTCTATTCTATTCTATAAACCTTGTGTTCACGCGCCTGCTCAATCCAAATGGCAATACTACTCCGCAAGTCTTAACTGTGCAAACAAGCACAGTAATACGTTCGTTGTACTTTGTATATTGTCAATTGTCATTGCAATAAATGTCATCGACGGAACAACAACTCTTTAATTCTCCACTTTGATCCCGTTGCATCCTATTCACCTTGCAACTCTGAAAGAATAAGAATTTTTTAATTATTTTTAGGCATATTATTTTATTTTTTTTAATTACTTTTTATTTATATTTTTGTAATTATTATTAAAACGGTGATTAAATAAAGAATAGCCATTGCCAAAGATCTGGAAAAATGGGGGAAAAAGCTATAAAATCAAAGTTCGTTTAGTTAGAGCATTAATATTCCCGATCTTTCTCTATAGAGTAGAGACTTAGACCATCCGAGCGAGAGAGAGAGAGAGAATAGATGCATTCAAAATGTGGTGCTGGAGACGAATGCTCCGAATAACCTGGACGCCCAAACGCACAAATGTATCTATTCTCTCTCAACTCGGCTTAAAAACCCGCCTGTCCACTATCTGTCTCCAACGCATACTTTCTTATTTCGGCCACATAATGCGAAGAGGAGATGGCAATCTGGAAAAGCTGGTCATTGTTGGCAACATAGAAGGTAAAAGGCCACGAGGCTGGTCGCCAACACGATGGTCTCACCAAGTGAAAGAAGCCACCTCCTCGTCCAAATTCTATCAGACGGTGAGGGCTACTTTAGATCGGAACATGTGGAGACATTATACTAAGAAAGGCTTCAAATGACCGCGATCCTCGGTAATGAGG
Source organism: Morpho achilles (assembly GCA_947086495.1). Lineage (NCBI taxonomy): Eukaryota > Metazoa > Arthropoda > Insecta > Lepidoptera > Nymphalidae > Morpho > Morpho achilles. Next base: position 14,472,006 of record CAMTZB010000016.1, read on the forward strand.
GACCGATTGAAGAAGAGAATTATTATTAAACATCTTATACTTATTTAGTTGTAAGCTTTTATGTATTAGTTTGTAGCACCGGTGTGTAGCGCACAGATTAATAAATGTGTTTTGAAATTGAAATGAATCAATTGAAAAGACACGTTCCCATAGTAATTAACTAACAGATTGTGTGGTTGATATACTAGTAATCGCACGCTTAGTCATTAAATTGACCTATTTCAACAAAATGTTTAATGACAAATTGCAATAAGGACGTGTTCAAAGGCAAAGTGAAATAATTGCTTGGGTAATGCTTCGCTTTGCGATTTTGTCGTGGAGTCTATCTCCTGACGATGCCTCCTGGACCTCTGCAAAGTAACGCCTAATTTTATAAATTATTTAATACAAATTAATAGAAATAGTGCTAATTATTCCAGTGTATAGGCGCTTCGGAGTTCACTCTCGCAGCCATACTGAAGTTGCTCGACGAGCAGGTGATGCCCCAAGTCCCCTCCGCGTGGGCCGACGAACAAATACAGCAGCTAAAGGATGATCTCATTGTAAGTGAACGTGACTGCTATATAACAAGAAGTTTTTTAAATACCTAACATAAGAAGTTATAAATAACAAAAAACTTGTGCTCAGTCTTTCTTATTGACCTAAATAATAAATAACTTGTATAAGTACTTCTTAGTAACATAGAACTCAAGAGTTCTTCATTGATTTAACTTTAAGTAGGATTTTTAAGTTAAATTAAAATTTCTCAGTACCCTAACGCAGTAGCGGTTGGCCGCCTAGGCGGTTCGTGTCTGCGGCCAGCCGCCTGAAGCGGTTGCTATAGCGCTAATAATGATAATATCTTTAATATTTAAATGAGTTAATCTTGTATATATATATATATTTTCCGAATCTCGGAAACGGCTCCAACGATTTTCCTGAAATTCAACATGTAGGAGGTCTTGGGGGAGAAAAATTGATCTAGCTAGGTTTTATGTAAAAAAAAAATTGTTTTATCCCTGTTTTTGGGCATTAAAAAACACTAACATTTATATTGAATTGAATTTTCGCCATTAACTGTCAAGTCGACGTGGCTTATTCGGGTAACGGGCAGACTCGAGAAATGTGAATGCCAAGGATCGATCCCCAACTAAATAATTGTTTTTTTTTTAATTTTTTTTTGTAAAAAATTACCGAGCGAAGCTCGGTCACCCAGATATTTATACCTATGTCGCGTTGGGCGGCTGCGAGGTTCAGAATAAAAGACAATTGGGGTTCTATATCCTTGTATTTCCCCAACCGCCAAACACTGGTTTTAGAACTAAGTTACAGGGGACTTAAAGCGGTCCTCCGGAGTTCAGGTCCTCCACGTGGACGCCGCGAGTCAGCACTGCAGCCAGCACGAGTTACCAGATGCGCAGACGTAGAAGTCAAGTCTTGAGGAGAGACTTGAAAGCGACTTAAAACATGTCTTGTACGTGTCTTTAAACCCCAGCGGGTTCAGCCACTAACACGTTAAATGTAATAATAGATGCGGACAGTTAAAGAATATACAACACAGCCGTCCTCCAAGGAGCTAGAATGCGTACTGCCGGGCGAAGGCCGGTCGACATCGCTCACCGAGCGCGGCCCTTGTAACAAACAAGTTTTTTTCCTAGAGATGCGTACACGGCGCGGTGAACCATCCCTTTGTCTATTTAATTAATTAATAATTACAACGTTACACCTATATATATATATATATATATATATATTTAATAAAATAATATAGCTAATAAACTTTTAAGGCCCTTATCATTAACATAAGACACGAACTAACACGTCGCAGTCGCACTAACTGGTTCATTGTTTATATTTTTTGTTATTTGTGTTTCTTTCACTATTAAATAGAGGCTGATATTGTATGCCGGTTATATATTATATAAGATTCTATAATAAAATTCCGCAATCAATTTCAGCATTGCCATTACAGCAGTTTAAAAACACTGTTAAAAAGAGGCTGATACAGAAAGCCTACTATACTGTTGAGGATTATTTAGACGATAAGAATGCGTGGATATATGGACAAGATAGAAACAATTAAATGTTACTAGCATTAAGAATTGTATTTTTAAAAGAGCAACCGCCGAGTTTCTTGCTGGCTCTTCTCGGTAGGAACAGCTTTCCGAACCAGCAGTAGAGTTGACGATTCAAAAGTTACTTACTAGTAAACTCGCTAGTTTATTTGAATAAAGAATATTTTGAATTTGAATTTGGTTTAAATAAATTTAAAAAAAGTTGTATGTTACTTAATCTTAATTAATTATGTTAAGTATCTTAATTAAGGGTTCATTTGATTAAGAATTTGTTAGCAACATATATCCTCGTTATCAAGGTCTTTAAACAACTTTTATGAAGGACTTCTTGATGAGATAAATCTTGTGCTAAAGAGTGAAATTAGGACGTTGTCTATAACATAAACCTTGTCGTAAGGAAACTCTGGGCTCGGACGGTGTCCTGCTGTTCCCGTCTGCGCCAACGCCCGCTCCCCCCCACTACGCTCTGTACTTACACCCCTTCAACTTCGCCCTGTGGGGGGTTTTCAATGTCCTCAAGTTTCCGGCTGCTCAGGTAAGTACCTTCAACCTTGTGAAAAGTTTATCTTCGGAATCAGTTAAAAATAGAAGTAATTGAGAATGTTCTAACCTTTATTTTGATGCAATATCACAAGTCTCTATATTTACTCGTATTATGAAACAAACCGCCGTATGGTATTTGGCTGATTAGAATAGACCACCCTCTTTCTTACCGAGTCGTAAAATACGTATGTAAGTTGATGTCAGGCAAGCAACTGGTCGTGAAATACGTAGCCAAATCATGTGACATGTTTATAACATGTTGAGCCGACCCCACTCAGAGTGGGATAAAAGATAATGAGTCGTATTTACTTTATTTATTTATTAGTACCTGGATGAGCGAGCTTTGGTCGGTAATTTTTAAAATCATGTACAAAAAATTAAAATGAAAAATAGTGAAAAGAAAAATGACAAAATAGTAGGGCAGGTGGGGCTCGATCTTAGGTCCTCTCTCTAGACCGCCTGTTCCCCAAACGAACTACCATGACGTTTGACAGCGAAAAATTGTGATTGTATTCAACTTATGTTGAATACAATCACAATTTAATATCACAATTTTTCGATTTCAAAGATCGATTTTGGGGGACCCCCCCCTACATGCTGAATTTCAGGAAAATCGTAGTAGCCGTTACCGGGATTCCGAATATATATACAAGATTAACTCATTTAAATATTAAAAGATCATCTCTTCAAAAGCTGTCTGTATAAGATTGATTTTCTCAAGATCTACCGAAAGTATTTTTGTACGGTTTTTACTAAGAGCTAAAGCAATTAAAGTTTAGGTGAATAGTACATTACGGTTTCATGTAAATTATGTTGAAGAACTCTCGCGACTTTATGTAAATTATGTTGAAGAGGTCTCGCGACTTTATGTAAATTATGTTGAAGAGGTCTCGCGACTTTATGTAAATTATGTTGAAGAGGTCTCGCGATTTTATGTAAATTATGTTGAAGAGGTCTCGCGATTTTATGTAAATTATGTTGAAGAGGTCTCGCGACTTTATGTAAATTATGTTGAAGAGGTCACGCGACTTTATGTAAATTATGTTGAAGAGGTCTCGCGATTTTATGTAAATTATGTTGAAGAGGTCTCGCGATTTTATGTAAATTATGTTGAAGAGGTCTCGCGACTTTATGTAAATTATGTTGAAGAGGTCACGCGACTTTATGTAAATTATGTTGAAGAGGTCTCGCGATTTTATGTAAATTATGTTGAAGAGGTCTCGCGATTTTATGTAAATTATTAATGGCTAATGCTTATGTTGAAGGGGTCTCGCGATTGTAAAGTGTTCCAAACTGGTGGTACAATCATTTTGTTGTTGGATTTTGTAGTGAAAAGTGGAATGGGTTCGGCGCGATTTTATAAACGATTTCGTTGTTCATTTTAAATTTAATTTAGACTTATATATATATCTCTTCCCCCAGGTGCCCCTCGGGCTTAACTCCCAGGGTCTCCCCCTCGGCATCCAGGTGGTGGCAGCTCCAAACAACGACGCATTGTGCGTAGCCGTCGCTAGTCACATCGGGGAACTGTTCCAGGGTTATATTCCCCCTTGTAACATACTTGAATAAGGCACATAGCAGTGACCTCTGGGTCTCTGGGGGTCGCGGGTTCGATTCCCGTCAAGAAAGACCGTACAAACAGAATCCGCGATGAAGTACAATAGAATAATATATAATATAATGAATGAATAATAGAATATATATAATGCTAAATGGACAATACTTTTTCGTACCTGATGCTTCGGTTGCGGCGCGAAACGATGGGGTTTGTGATAGTGAACGTATGTAGTGCTCGTGTATTGTGGTGGAGGTGTGTGCATGTGTTTTTACGAATTCTACATGTATCAGGTATGAAAAATCTACATTTAACATTATATATATTTTCTATTTTACTTCATCGCGGATTATAGCAAAATATTTAATTATTACTTTTGTATTATGGATCCCCATAAAGTAACGCCTAATTCTATAAATTTTACAATGTAATATTAAAATCGTAAGCTTTTTGAAGACTGTTATATTTTATTAGGTGATGGTGTATGACATTGTTTATTACTTATACTGTTTAAAAAACATATATTTATACTCTGTACTATTTAAAATTTAAATAAAACTGACAAAGTCAAAGTAAAATCAATGACAATCTTTTTTTTACCTTTTATGTCGCACACAATAAAAAATAAGGAGGTATGGAAATCATGTACCATACGTATTTAATATGATTGTAGATATGTTACTAGAAGCCGAAAAAAAGATAAGATTGTGTGATGTATGACATGTATATTATAATAAGCGACGATATTTCTCCTTTATTCTTATTCAATAAATAAAAAACAGTTTTCCCAGAGTCAACCCATTTACTCTTTCGCAACAACTCAATGAATGACACATGAAAATATGACAGCCACAATGCTTTTTCATATTAATCGCCAACTCTATGAAGGAGGTTGTATTAAAAACATGATGTAACAATATAAAGGGAGAAGCGCAAGAGTTGACGAATGAAAGGAGAGATCTAAAGGAAAAAACATGTTGTACCGACTACACTTAGAGTGGGATAAGGGCAGGAGATATATTATGATATCTTAAATCACTTTTGCATGTTCGTAACATATCACTTATTCGTTTATTTACAAATTAAATTACATTTAAAATGAAAAAAAATGTCATCCACGAAGAGCGGAAAGGATTCCAAGGATCACTGGGAGATGGTTAGCATTACAGAGTGAGGGACCTCCTCACAATACATGACGTCTCAAACAACACTGCCTTCTGTATCCTGCCCTTGATCCAACCTTGTTCATAACATTTATAACAAACGAATATATTTCTCCTTTGTACTTATTCAATTAATAAAAAAAGTAATTTTCCCAAAGTTAACCCATTTACTCTTTCTCAACAACTCAATGACACATAAAGACAGCCACAATGCTTTTTCATATTAATGACCAACTCTATGAAGGAGGTTGTATTAAAAACTTGTAACACATTATTATATCAATAATATTTAAATGAGTTAATCCTGTATATACTTATATATTTTTCTAAATTTTTGGACCGACTCCAACGGTTTTCATGAAATTCAGCATGTAGGAGAATTGATCTAGCAAGGTTTTATTAAAAAAAATTGTTTTATCCCTGTTTTCGGGCATTGAAAAACTGCCAAATAAGAAATAGATTGTAAAGCTTAAATTTGCTGTCTATTATCATTTATAGAATTAGGCGTTACTTTGCGGAGATACATAATACAAAAGTAATAATAAAATTATTTTGCTATAATCCGCGATGAAGTACACACTTCATCGCGGATTATAGCAAAATAATTTTATTATTACTTTTGTCTATTATCAAGTTATAATAGCGCAATGGTAGTAAGTAGCGGCCTGTTACTATCCCACTGCTGAGAATAGGCCGCTTTCCGTTTTTGGAGTAAAGGTTTGGAGCTAAGATCAACCACACTGCTCCAATGCGGATTGGTAGGTTTCACATATCTCCAGTATTCTCTAGAGATACGCAGGTTTCCTCACGATGTTTTTCCTTCCGTGAAAAGCGTGTGATAAATTGCAATTATTAATTAGACATATAAGTTTTAACAGAAAAACTCATTGGTGTCTGCCCGGGATTGAACCCCTTAATCTTCAAAAGAGTCGCACGGTGTCACCGGGCTACCATAGCTTCGTACTGAAAATCGCAATGGTAAACAGATGGATTAAATATAGGAAAATACCCGGGAAAATAATTCAATTCAGACATGTCCAAGACACTTTCTTTTTTTTAATTGCATTTCTTGTCTTAATAAAATTACCGAGCAAGATTTATATCAATTATTAAATTAAACTACGCTTTGACTTAGTTTGGTTACACTTTAAGATAGGGGTGACGGGGTTAGATAAGAGGAATGTCAAACACGCAATCGTTTCTATGAACATGATTTTATATGCAACCCACCTCAAGTAAAGTATTGTAAGTCATTGTTTAATAGGTCGTTAGAGCCCGAATTCGACGTGCGAGAGATTTTAGCTCACGCATGCCATAGGAACCGCATGCGGTAACCGTTTTCATTAGTCGATGAGGCCCGCATGCTGGATGTTTAATTTTCTTCAGCGCGTATTTATGAAGTATATTTTAGAGCGGTGCTAAATATACGTGCAAGCTATGGATCAAAAATTAATTTTATGTGTAACAATTTTATCTGGTTTTGACGTACCTGACACCATTGGCAAACTGTATCCCCGCACCGCCGTTTGCTTTACATCGACCAATGAATTTCATTGGTTGTTAGGCCGTGTGCGGGAAATATCCGCATGCGGTATATCGATGGCGCATTTTCACTAGTCGTTATTCCGTATTCGGGGACTCCCCGTATGCAGTATAACGACCGAGTTATCGACCAGTGAAAATGAGCCCTAATGGAAATAAATAAAAACAACACGTTATAATGAGAAGAAATCTTTTATTCGATTTAAAATCTCTCACGTTATCACCCCTGCCTGACTAGACGTCGCTAACGGCACGACAGACGTCCCATAGATTACACTTAACTAGCATTCGCAACAAATTGACTTTACAACTAACATTTATAGACATATAAATCTATCTACTATACTATTATTTGATGTTACTTATTCAATTTAGGCTAAATAATTTGCGCGGTTACATTACAAAATAATAAGATTATTTAATAAAAAACAACAATTTTTCTCCTTTATACTTATGTAATAATAAAAAGCAATTTTCCCAAAGTTAACCTATTTACTCTTTCTCAACAACTCGAATGACATAATAACGGCTACATTGTTTTTTAATATTAATGACCAACCCTATGAAGTAGGTTGTATTAGAAACATGTTATAACAATTTGATTGTAGACAAAAATACTGTTTTTTTTTCGTCTTAGGCTTTTAACGGAATGACAAAGGAAAATATATCGCACGCTTAACATTAGTGACCTAACAAATTTTGTGACCAACAATAAAGCGTAACATAGCGCCTATAAAATTCTTGAATATTAAAGTGTTGTGTTAAGTTGCTCTTTCAAGTTATGGGAACTTGTAAGAACAAGAAAACACTTTTTTTTATTAGCTCGTACAGTGATGGTATTGATGTCTATATATTCAGCATAATTTTCAATTAGGTCTGTTAAATACTAAGCGTGCGATTTATCTACTAGCCATTTAAATGTATAGACAAAATACAATTTTCTCTTCGTTTTCTCAAGAACCATGTCGGAATACAAAGGAAGATATACATATGTGCTATACTTGATTGTTGTATGCAAAATCCAAACAACTTTGGCCTTTTATAATAGGATAATGAAAGCCTGTTTATATTTAACAGATATAATCTTAATGAGTAAATTTATTGTGCAAGCAAACATTAAAAATTCTAAAATGTAAGTCTGATTTGGTGTGATAGATGCAGATTGAAGTCTATTCTGGCGAAGTCAAAATTAGAATCTAAAAAAATTTAGGCGCAAAGCAGTCAAATAAGCCAATAAATTTGCTTATTTTCAGTCACTTTGTCCTCAAAAACAATCGCAGAAAAAACAAAATATCATAAATCCATAAGCCCAAAGATTATTTTCCTCACCTTAGACTATATAATTCTATTTAATTTGTACAATTTAATTTTATATATCAAATTTTCGTTTAACAATTTGTAATATTTTAATTCAAAATGTCCAAAGCAAATAGTCAAGATCAAATTTAATGTCATTTTTATAGTTTCTAGAATTAATTTTATTATATGATAATGACAATCTTCAGATCACTGATTAAGAATTTTGAACCAGTATATGCAAAAACGAAAAAAATCCACTCCAGATGAGGGAACTCCTCAACGGTTAACAGTAGGTACGTAAATTTTGTTAAAAGCTGTTTAACTTAACTTGTTGTATAATTAAGGTTCATATATGCAAAAAGGTCTTTTCAAGCACCCCCTATTTATTTATAATGTTTTTTTATATATATTTTCATTCTAATACTACACTTAATTACGTAAATTCGATAGTATACAATTAATTATCTCAAATGACGAAAATTTTCACATTTAATAACATTACTACTACATTCGATATAATAATTTCACGAGAAAAAACATCGATAAACTTTATTTGTATTGTCTATGCTTATTTTATATGCTTTCCAATTATAAGCGTACTTTTTTCTAGATATACATTGTATTGCAATAATGAAAAATGACGATAAAATATAAAAAAAAAATTAGACCATCAATTGAAAAAATATATAGTTTTTCTCTACATCTGTACAGTAACTCAAGTTCTGAAAAAAAGATTTGAGTATTATTTTGAACTTCAATTAAAAATTAAGCAATGCCTAATTTGCTCAGCACAAACGGAATAATAAAAAATGAGAGGTCAATATATAATGCTAATAAGGCTACAATAGTGGCACAACATAAAAAATCAGTTTTGAGATAAAATGAGTTTAAAGTTTTCTATGCTAAGGAAAATGCAGAAAAATATGCTTTTGGTAAGCTTAACTAAACGGCTTAATATTGAAATATGGGTACCGCCGGTACTGCTACTGAAAATAATGTGTATTTTAACATTTATACTTATTAGTCCAAAACATACGATTTTTGAGTTATGCCACTATTGTGCCCCATGAGTGATATATTAATTATCACTCTATGAGAGTTGAACCACATTTTTAAAACAAATTAATAAGCAAATCTTATATTCCAATTGAAAGATTTTATATAAAAATTTGTAAACTGTCACATTATTCGTTAATGTTAGGAATATTTGTTTTTTTTTTCAAAAATGTTTTTGGAACTAACTTCTTCGGAACTTTACGCCCGAATCATATTTGTTTCTGTATTTTTGTGTCTTTATTTTATAGATTAAGTTATTAGATTCAAGCAGATTGTATAACCTCAATACTGAACTGCGGATTTGTTGAAAAACATGACGATATTTGTTTTTGATAGGGACGACTGACTGCCCGTAGATTTTATGTTTAAACACTTTGAGCGGCGATAATAACTTTTTAAATACAAAAGTAATAATAAAATTATTTTGCTATAATCCGCAAAATAATTTCATTATTACTTTTGTATTATGGATCCCCGCAAACGCCTAATTCTTTTATGGCTTTTTAAATGTTTATTTACGAAACTTAATTTTCTCATAAAAAATCAATTACAATTACAAGAAGTTCTGCTTTTGATACACGTATAAAAAAAATTAACATTGAGCGGCGCTATCGGTCCAAAAATTTCTTTTAAGTTTCACCCGTTGTTTAAAGACATTTTTTGCCGACGTGTACAAACGTTGTAAAAACTAGCAACATTTGACGTGTAACGTAGCTCCGCCCAGTATTAATGTATTTTTATAATAAATCTTTCAATTTTCCTCTGCCAAATGACCACTACGACTTAAAGCCAGCAATAGAACGAAGCGTCAATTTATTGCGAATAATTAACGATAGACAAATAGGTACATGACGACGTCTACTATTAGGTATATGCTATTATCACTTTAGGATCACGCTTTATGGAATGGAACAGTTACATCACGTAAGGACCGTTCATTTTTATGTAAGAGGCCTCTGAAAGAAAATAACGGATAAACAGAACCTCCTTGGTGATTTTGGCCAAAGGTCAAAATGATTCCTCAATTTGGAGTCGGAAGGCCAATCGACTTTCAACATTTATAGTTGAAAGAGGAGTCAGTGTGTATGAAAGAAACGCTGCATTTCCCCTTAACGTTATAGTTTTGAGAGTGTATGAAAAGAACGCTACACTTCACATAATGTGACATTATTCTGAGTATATGCAAAGAACGCTGCATTCCGCCTAATGGGATATTATTCTGAGTGTAATTAAAGGAATGCTAAATTTTTCCTTATAGTGAGTTTAATAAAAAAAGTATAATTTTTACCTAAGTGTGTTATTGTGTGTTATCCTGAAGGTACGAAAAGAACGCTATATCACCTGAAGATGTTATTATAAAAATATGAAAGGAACGCTACATTTTGCCTTATGCCGTAAAGTGAGTGTATGAAAAGAATGTCACATTTTACCTAAAGGTGTGTTATTCTGAAAGTATGAAAGGAACGCTACATTTTGCCTTATGGTGTATAGTGAGCGTATGAAAAGAACGCTACATTTCATATTGCGTTACGCTAATGTAAGTGAATAAAAAACACTATATTTCAACTAATGGTGTCTTAAATTGTGAAAGAAACCTCTTACCTAATAAATGAACAGTCCTGTAGAACGACACCCTGCTAAGTCTTATATACATTATTTTGTACAATCTGCGGTTTAGAGATAGATAGAAAAATATTGTCACATTGTCTACTCTAATTTACGATTTGGCATATTGAAGCTGTGTTAAGTTTAAAACTTTAGCGAGTATCGAAACTTCAAAATGGGTAGTAAATTTTAATCTACCGTCCATTCTAAGCTTATTAAGAGCCGGAACATTGAAAATGTAAAAAATGATCAAATATAACGAAAATTACATTAACTTTTGACCATTTAAAAATATAATTGTATAAAGTAAACTTATTATAAAGGTACAATTATTTTATACAATATTTATAGAGTTTGACTCAATATGTTATATTAAAATTGATTGATTATATACAAAGTTATGTGATACTGATTGAGTTATATAGATATTTTTTTACAAACATTTTATTTGTTATAAGCGATTCTTATTAAAATTATATAGGTTTTTCGGATTGATTGATAATAGTCACCGAACCTATATTAAAGTTATTAAGTATGAAATATAAATGTTTCCGACTCTTAAGTTTAATAAGAAATATTTGTACAAGCTTCTAAAGACACGTGCGCAGCGAAGTAATAAAGTACCTAAGTAGGTAACTATGTACAGCGAGGGGCGCATTGAGGGTTAACACGAGACGAGCCAACGGCTGGCATACTGACATGCACGCTGACTGGCACGCGTGTCGACTGGCAAACGTGTCGATTGGCACGTGGCTCGCTCGGGCACGGTTGCGTGTCTCGCGGGCCTAGGGTGGGCGCGAGTCGCACGGCTCTCCGTGTCACGCGCCGTTGGCACGGCATCGGCATGCCAGCAGCACGCAAGCGAGACGTCGCAACAGTGCCACGCTCTCTCTTCCTGTCGTCCTCAGCAGTGCCACGCTGTCACGCGCCCTCTCTAGCGGCGTGCTCTCATTTACTTCCTTTACCGGTGGTGCGTCGTGTTCCTTTTTTACTGGCGTGTTGTGTACTTTATCTTCATCGTTTGCTGGCGTTTGACACCCGTTCCTGGCTGGCATGTGACACCCGTTCGTGGCTGGCATGTGACACCCGTTTGTGGCTAGTGCGTGACATTCATTCCTGGCTGGCATGTGACACCCATTCGTGGCTGGCGCGTGACTTTCATTCGTGGCTGGCGCGTGACACCCGTTCGTGGCTGGCGCGTGACATCCATTCCTGGCTGGCACGTGGTCTCCGTTCGTGTTCGCGGCGCGGCCAGTCTTAGCCTGCCGTTTCCGTGACGACCGGCGCGGCAGGTCGTCGTAGTGTATTGTTGGCGTGTTTGCGAGCAGGGTGGCTAGGGTGCGTCGTGGGTGGGCGGGGCCGCGTCGGGGCGGCGCGCGTCGCGGGGCTGCGGGCAGGGGCGGGGGCGGGGCGCGGCCTCAGCTGGGGAACTTGGCGAACAGCGCGTAGTGCAGGTCGTAGCCGGAGAACCGGCAGTACTGCGCCTCCTTCTGCTCGTACACGCCTTGGGATGAGAACTTCTTAAGCTGACGCGACGCGTCCGCTGCCGGCGAGTCCTGGGAGATTTAAATACAACCATCATCCTCCTGCCCTTATCCCACTCTAAGTGGGGTCGGCACATGTTATAAGCGTTCTGTCACATGATTTGTCTGAAAGAAAGAGGGTGGTCTATTCTACTCAGCCGGATACCACGCGGCTAATTATCACCAATATATCAGTCAGTAAATCAGTGATAGAAAAACAGTATTATACTGTTTTTACTACGTTTTACTTTTGAAAAATATACAAAATATTGTTTTTGAGCAGCAACACGCCTATTTAACGCGTTAAGACACGTGTTAAGTAAAAAAAATTATGTTACAATATAATTAATTAATTTATTTATTTATTTGTTGCCTAGATTGTGTAAACATTTAGATGTTAGATATATAATACAGTATCATCAATCTGCCTAATAAAGACATGCAACTTACTAATTATACTTATCTATTATTGTCTATTATAGTTATTATAAGTAGTTTAAGAAATTGTATTTCTTTTTTTTTGTGGATACCTTATTGACGTATGCTACATTTATATTTAAATATTTATATAGCAATAGAATCATTGTTTTTGGCCATAAAATAAAATAAATAAAATCTGAAAGTTTTTAAAGGACTGGATTCCAGGCCGTTGATTAACGTTATTAAGTTACCGGCGTGGCGAACACGGTGACCAGGAACTTGTCCGGGCGGAAGGCGGCCAGCACGCGCGCCAGCAGCGCCTCGTAGCTGCTGAAGGACACGTTCGACTCGAACGACACGTACGAACACGCGCGCTCCGGCGTTATGTGGATCGTCATGTAGCAGCCCTGGGGAAGATGCACCATAGATACATTAGTTTAGTTTAGTAGCGGCCTGTTACTATCCCACTTCTGAGAATAGGCCTCTTCTCTCCGTTTTTGAAGAGAAGTATTGGCGCTAATACCTACCACGCTGCTCCAGTGCGGATTGGTAGGTGTACACCATAGATATATTAGTTTAGTAGCGGCCTGTTACTATCCCACTTCTGAGAATAGGCCTCTTCTCTCCGTTTTTGAAGAGAAGGATTGGAGCTAATACCAACCACGCTGCTCCAGTGCGGATTGGTAGGTGTACACCATAGATACATTTGTTTAGTTTAGTAGCGGCCTGTTACTATCCCACTTCTGAGAATAGGCCGCTTCTCTCCGTTTTTTCAGAGAAGGATTGGAGCTAATACCTACCACGCTGCTCCAATGCGGATCGGTAGGTTACACATAACTCCAGAACTCTAGAGATATGTAGGTTTCCTCACGATGTTTTCCTTCACCGAAAAGCGTGTGATAAATTGCAATTATCAATTAAACACATAAGTTTTAATAGAAAAACTCATTGGTATCTGCCCGGGTTTGAACCTGTTACCTTCTCGAAAGAGTCGCACGGTGTTACCACTGGGCTCCCACAGCTTAGATACATTACCAAACTTTAAATCTAGCTTTAAATCATCTATAGAAGGAGGCGTTATTTTGGGGAATTCCATGGTACAAAAGATACAATATTATTATTTTGCTATAAAGTAAGGGCACTTGTAATCAAGCATGTTATATAGTTGACCGTTTTATATGAAATTGTAAATAATAAGGGTTTCGTTTGTTGTAGCTAATAAAAAGTACTAATTAATTATCCTTAATTTTAAATATTAAACAATGGGCTACAGTTCTGAGGTTTTGAGCAGTTGTTAATAGATGGCAACAGATAATAACAAACAAAACGCTTATTATTTAAAATTTCATAAAAAACGGTCAACTAACTAGTACATGGTCAATTCAAATTCAAATAAACTTGTAGACAAGTGCTTTTGTGTCGTCAAATCTACTGCTGTTTCGGAAAGCTGTTCATACCGAGAAGAGCCAGCAAAAAACTCGGCGGTTGCTCTTTTCAACGTAATACTTATAACTAGTTACATTAAGTCATTACTATCTTGTACAGGGTCGGACAGTAGCTATATCCACGCAGTGTTATCCAAATAATCCTCAACAGTATAGTAGGCTTTTTGTATCAGCCTCTCTTTAATAGTGATTTTAAACTGCTGTAATGGCAAATCTATACTATATCCACGCATTCTTATTATCTTAAATCGCCGCCACCACCAACACTGCACAAAAGTGCTACACACACTCACTACCACAATCGTAATGCATTACGATTTTGTTGTGGAGCCTATATATCTGATGATGGAGATCGGAGATGATGCTTCGGTTTCGGGAGGAAACGGTAAAAATAATAAACGAAAATTTTAAGGATTATTGCGAAAAAAGGGCGATATATACACGAAAAAGATGGCAACCTTTTTATTATAAAAAAGTAACAATTTAATCAAACCATTATATTCTATTGTGACCGATTCTTTAAAAATATACAATATTTTTAGTTTTGCTATTTCTCACTTGTCAATTTGAAAACGAGTTTTTTAATTTCTCATAGCTCTATCTTTTTCTCCTATTGATGACTAGGTTATAAATACTTACATCTTTAGCCACACCGTTCATGGAATATCCACAGGGGTCGAACAGATAGTCGTCGATGACCATCCCCGGAATCAACTTGTCTATACCAGAAGCCTGCAAGAAATATTTATAATTAAAAACTTCGTATAAGGTAAGTGCACTATTAATTGACTATATACTAGTAGGTGATCGTTTTGTATGAAATTTTAAATAATACGCGTTATGTTTGTTGTCCAGCCAGTTGTGAATGGCAAAAGTGTGGAACTATGTAAAACACGTAATGTTAAAAAGAGAGGAGAGGAAAGAAATAGAAAAGAAACGGGCCCGCATGAAGTAATGCTGAGCGGTTCCATGTTGGCCTAGGCAAGCAAGGGGACGTTGTTTAGTCCATGCAAATCGGACATTCCTTATCAGTACGGGCTGGTAAGCGTCCATAAAGGGATTTTTCTTCCCCACGAAAATCATAACTTGTTTTATATGGAACGATACGTCAGGTGTATGGCTGGTATACGTTACGTACCGCTGGCGCAATGGCTGACGTCATACTGATGTAATAATAATAATAAATCTTTATTGACTCCAAAATGTAACATTCCGACTTTTAAACTATACAATTTAAATCGAACTTACAACAAAACTAAAATTACTTGAGCACTAGCGTCTAAACTAGGCGGAGCCTGTATCTTAGACACTAGTCTCTTCCAATAATCCTAACTTAATTAGCTCGAAAAATTTATGAAAGTGGGTACATTCCAATAACATTTAAAGAAATGGTCATACTGAGTAATGTATACCTACCTCCACGTTATAAAAATGGTTACACCACTAAATTGTGAACTTAAAATATTTAAAGAATTTTTATTTATGTTTTTATATATATATATATATATATATATATATATATATATATATATATATATATATGCAGTGATTTTATATTTTTTTATATTTATTTTATTATATATTATTCAATTTATGCATTATTATGTATATTGCATAGAAACAGTTGGGTCATGAGACACGGCACCGTGTACGCGGCCCCTAATCACGGCGTGTACTCGGCCATGCAAGCGTCCACGATGTCGTGTTTGGCATTGAATTTTTAAAAAATGAATGTGGATGGATATATGACTAGAAGGACACCGAAAAAGAGATGGTTAGACTGTGTGAAGTATGAAACGCCTATAAAAGGAGTAGTTGAAGAATTATGAGAGAATGGAAGGATGAAAGGAATATGATTAGGGCAAGAGAATGAGTCCGGGGGAGGGGTCTCTTCGGGTTGGGGCTATGTCGGACGTATCAAATAGCGGAAGTTAAAGCCTCAGCCTGAGTGTATTCCACCCTCCCTCATCTCTCTATTGATCCCATTCCCCTCTGAGGGTTGTGAGGATGCTGGGAGGCCCAGGCGATAGCAGACGTATCTAATAGCGCAACTTGTCAGACCAGCCCGCGTCTTATCACTCTTGACCTTACCATTCTACTATTTTCCCAATTTATTTCACAACTTAACCTAAGTTAGATAAACTTTGACTGTGCATATAGTCAAAGCCAGGTGGGGAGGTGATAGACATATACAATAGCGGCCAGCAAAAGCTACCGTGGACAGCCAAGGCAAGGACTCAGTCAAACCTGAGTGGACTTTGGTAACATAGTTGGCGTTTCTCCACAGTGATCATCCCAAAACAATAGTATGTAGCGGCCTGTTACCCTCCCACTGCTGTGAATAGGCATCTTTCTCTCTATTTTTGAAGAAAAGAATTGGAGCTAAGACCTACCACGCTGCTCCAATGCGAATTGGTAGGTTACACATACCCCCAGAATTTTCTAGAGATATGCAAGTTTCCTTACAATGTTTTCCTTCAACGAAAAGCGTGTGCTACATTGCAATTATCAATTAGATACATAAGTTATACCCGAAAAAACTCATTGGTGTCTGCCCGGGTTTGGACCCTACCGTGGTGACCTACTCGTAAAAGTCGCACGGTGTTACCGCTGGGCTACCACAGCTTACCAAAACAATAGTAAATCACTAAAAACTGGAAAAAAGGGCTTAAGAATGGTTATGATCTAGCCAATTTACCTTAGTAGCCTTTGCGGCGTTAGCGGAGGTGGCGCGCGTGAAGATGTCCATGACAGCAGGGTCCAGGTCCGACATGAGGATCTCGATGGTCTGGTCCGGTTCCGTTCCCTCGTACCCTATATCCTCGTCTTCCTCCTGCTCCTTCTCCAGGGCGTCCACTGTTCCTGTACATCCAGAAATGTGAGTAGTTAGGTCGATAGAAATATCGTATACGCAGAGTGGTATCCGACTGAGTAGAATAGAAGACACTCATTACTTACTGATGTATCGTAAAAGGCGACTAAGATAAGTTGACCCTTCGTGTGGTATCCGTCTGAGAAGATTAGACCACCCTTATTTTTTATCGTAGTAACAGGCGACTAAGATGAGTTAATCACCGTGTGATATCCGGCTGTGTAGAATAGACAACCCTCATTTCTTACCGGTGTCGTAAAAGGCAACTAAGGTAAGATAATGTCGGGAGGCGGCCGGTCGTAATATAGCCAAAACGTATAGACATAATGATGATAAATATCATAGTGATTTTCTAATAAAAAGTAATAAAATAATGTAAATACCTTCAAGTGGAAGAAGCGTGTAGAGGTACCAGCAGTCTTTCTCCGGGCCCATGATATACGCCCTCCCGTCTCCGAAGAACGAGTCTAGAAGTTCAACCTGTAAGAATAGATAAATAGATAATAGATAAATGTGTGGGACACTTACACACACGGTCGTCCATCCCCAAAGTAAGTAACTTAATACTTGTGTTATGGGAGACAGACAACTGGTGAATATATACTTATTTAATTTTAAATACATACTTAAATACAAATATACACCCAGGCTCAAAGACCAACAAATTCATTTACAGAAAATGTTGGCCTTCGGCGGGAATCGAACCCGCGACCCGCGGAGCTGAAGGCAGGGTCACTACCCACTGCGCCCACGGGCCAGTCAAGAATATGTACAGGTGTTAACAATAACAGTGTATTGTTAACATTAAACCTTTGGATCCTACAAAAGTAATGAAAATATTACTTTGGTATAATCGACGATATAAGAAAATATTTGTAATGCTAAATGTAGAGTTTACTATTCTCATACGTGAAACATGCAGATTTTGTAAAAGTACACGCACTACCCGCCACCGATTACACAACAATACACAAGCACTGCACACATTCACCGCCACAATCTCAACAAATTTTTTAATTGGTTAAGGTTAATTTTTATTTTAATTCACTGTACTAATATTTGCCTCTTTTTTAATTTTAGACTAGTTGGCTGGAAGAGATTCCGATTCGAAATAAGCCCGCCATTGCAAATAATGTTGTTTTTTATTACTATTTTTATTTGAATTAATGCAATAAAGAGATTACAAACATAACAATCAAACAAAAGTTTTGAGTTCTAAAAACTCAAGTCAATAAATTAAATAAATAAATTGGAAATTCTATTCCAGAAAACTGATATAATTTTACAATCAAAATACTATACAATGAAAACATTGATTACATAGTTCCATACAACAATAATTATCTGTGGTAAAAAGGAATTCATTATTCATTATCTGTTCGTAGAACTTTCAACTTTGTTTTACGTCCATGTCATACATAATTTATTCTGCGAATTTAATAAAATGCAGTAAGGGTTGAGCTACACTTGATTAGCCATGGAAAAAAAACTTTTTTTTCGGATAGTGATTCAAATTCAAATTCAAAATATTCTTTATTCAAATAAACTTGTAAACAAGTGCTTTTGAATCGTCAACTCTACTGCTGGTTCGGAAAGCTGTTCCTACCGAGAAGAGCCAAGAAACTCGGCGGTTGCTCTTTTTAAAAAATACAATTCTTAATGCTAGTTACATTTAATGTTTCTATCTTGTACAGGGTCGAACAATATTTATATCCACGCATTTTTATCGTTAGATTAATTAGTAATTTTTTACTTTTAGCTTTTACTGCGTCACCGGTCGAGACTGGCAAGTGCAAAAGCATTGCCTAGTATGCGAGAGTAGAGCACAAAAAACGTTTCTAAATTTCATAGGTACTTAAGGGTAAACATGAAAAAAAAGGTTTTTTAGTATGCAGATTACAACATTGCATTGCCATTAAATCATCATCCTCCTGCCCTTATCCCACTCTAAGTGGGGTCGGCACAACATGTTATAATCATGCTGTCACATGATTGGGCTGCTTTTTACGACCGGCCCCCTGCCTGACGTCTACTTACCTCAGTCGTATTAAACGACACCTTGGTAAGAAAGAGGGTGGTCTATTCAACTAAACCAGATACCACTCGGTGGGTCAACTTACCTAAGTCGCCTTTTACGACACCTCGGTAAAAAATGAGGTTGGTCTATTTTACTCAGCCGGATAACACACGGTGGGTCGACTTACCTTAGTCGCCTTTTACGACATCTCGGTAAGAAATGAGGGTGGCACTATTCTGTTTAGCCAGATACCACACGGTAAATTTCTTATTTATTTTTTCAAAGCATTTCAGATTATTGATTTTATTTATTGTATTATGGGGTGATTAATAATTATAAATAAACCTATGGAGTATAATAGCATATTTACCCCGGATAAAATAGCTAGTAAAATATAATATAATTACGAAGGTGGCACCCCTAGCAATGCTGATAAAGATTTTCCTATTATTTATATATCTGACTATGAGTGTCACGTGCTAAGATAAAATTAAAATGCCGTAAAAATAACGTAATATTACTTATGATTGACGAATATCAATTTATAAGTAATTTAAATTTTTATTAATTCAAATTTATGAGCTGTCTGCCTATCATTGTCTGTTTCGCTTTCACGGCTAAACCGCTGGACTAAAAATGATAAAATTTGGTATAGTTAAAGCTTATATATTGTGGTTACGTAAAGGACGCCGTGTGGTATCCGGCTGAATAGAATAGTACCTACCTCATTTCTTACCGAGGTGTTGTAAAAGTCGACTAAGGTAAGTCGACCCACCGTGTGGTATCCAGTTTAGTACATACAGCATACAGTTACATTCAGTATTTGTTTGTCATTCAAGAGATGTGCATCTCGTAACGGGAATTGTGGTATTCCCATTATATCGTGTTATTGTATATAGTGTGCGTTAACATATACAAGATTAACTCATTTAAATATTAATGATTATTATGATTATTAGGATAATATGTATCCCACTTACTTCCGAATCAAAGTTATCGTGCGGCTTCAACTGCGCTTCCGGTCGGGCGAACTCCCGCCGCGAGTAGAACACGTTCTGCACGCGCGAGTGTCCGGCGGCGTCCTGCGCCAGCTGCAGCACCGCGCGCACGCAGCGCAACGGGGTCGTCTTGCCGCAGGTCTTCAGGATCCAACGGCGGCGGGAGACGAACATGCTGCTCTCGCTGGAAAAGAAAATAATAATCAGCTGAATAGAATAGACCACCGTCTTTCTTACAGAGGTAATGTAAATACGACTGAGTAAGTTGACGTCAGGCAGGCGTGAGAATGAATCTCTTTAGCGCAATTTAATTTCAATGTTACGCCGTGCAGCACCATCTATGTATCGCTATCATGATATTTATGAGCTTGGGCTGGCACCGAATAGCCGAGGCTTGGTCGATCAGGGCTGGTCCAGGCTTGATCCAACATAAAAAATAGTCAAGGCTCATTTGCCCAAGGTCAATTCAGGCCTGTGGATGTCACGTGTCAAGGCTCGGTGGATCAGCGTCGATTCAGGCTTTGCCCCGTCTTCCACCATTAGGAGTTCCAACATGGGTATCGCTATAGCGATCTTTCGCAGATAACCTTAAGGATGCTACATTCCCACAACAACAATACAACAAATATATTGTCAACTATCGGAGTGGCTACACTGGTCGCTTAATGTTGCCAGCGTTTTTGATTCGTATTATGCACGAATTTTAGGTCATAAAAAAATGTATAAGAACAAATATTTTGGCCTCTGTTTTTTTGTTTTAAGAGGTAAAAGTAAATTACTTGTTTATTTCTATACTACCGGTAAGGCATAGACACCCTCTATCCGTTATTGGAGAAAAGAATTGGAGCTTAGAACTACCAAGCGGATTGGTAGGTTTCACATATCCCTAGAAATTGGACGGTTCAACATTTTTCGCCAAAATTAAGACCCCTTTTTTCCAGTAGTGAAATAATTATAGACTGCTATTTTAAAATGACATGTATATAACAATTAAATTTAAATGAGTTAAACTCCAACGATTTTCCTGCAATTCAGCATGTAGGAGGTTTTGGGGGAGAAAAATTGATCTAGCTAGGTTTTATGTAAAAAAAATATTGTTGAATTTTCGCCATTAACTGTCAAGTCGACGTAGCTTATTCGGTTAGCGAGCAGCCTCGAGAAATGTGAGTGCCAAGGATCGATCCCATAATTGATTTTTTCTTTTTTTAAAGTTTTTTTTTGTAAAAAATTACCGAGCGAAGCTCGGTCACCCAGATATTTACAATTAAATACACAATTAATAGTTCAAAACAAATTAATCTAATTTAGAGCAGACAAAGAGCTATCAAACACTTTATTTACTCGTTTATTAAAGATAAACAACAATTCATCTATATAAATAATCTCTGCCCCACTGGATTAATTTTAATACCCATTACTTAAAACATCTATACATATTATAACACAAAGTACACAAAAAGCTGTCCGATATCTGTATAATGGACTATCTGTGCCAGCAGCTTCCGGGAAACCAGTGTCACAATTTTTACCCCAATTGAAATTTTGAACATAAAAGTAAAAAACATAAAATTATAAGAATTTTTTTGAATAACTTTCACCGTTTACTTAGCGCACGCAAGGAAAGCTTTATATTTCGCCGTTTTCGCAATATTTTTTATTGTTTCTCCTCTTCTATTCATCTTATCGTTTGTCGGCCGGCCGTGGCTTCTCGCCATACTCCCGATGCCATTATGACTAATCGTCATTCTATTAGCCCTCCACTACACGTCGCCCTAAGCCGTGGTCCGGCCTCACAGGAGGCACCCTTAGGACGACGTTCCCCATAGCTAATAGAGCTTCTGCGCTCTACTCACGGCATTTCGCAACTTCGGCGATGCTTTTGCGCTCGCCCGTCCCGCCCGGTTTTACAGCGAAAAGCCATTAGGACTAACAGCATATAGTCAATCCGAAAAAAAAATCTTATCATGATGTTAAGACGTAAACACAATTTTTATTTATTTAGTTAGAGGGGTTTTAGTACAGTTAAACAACAAACAACCCACAATATGATTTTAGTTACAATTGTGATAAGGCGTATGAAGTTTAAAAAAAAACTAATATTAATTAAAAATATGTATTCTAAACATTACATACATAAAATGCTCTTCATTTTCTAAAATACTGTTTATTATTTTTCTCAAACGTAAATATAATTTTTCTTATTAAAAAATGTTGGCAACCCTACGCCCCTAATGAGCTCCTAGCAACAATATATTAAAATAGCTCATATTACAATAATTATCAACACCGTCTTATCATCATACGAAATAATTCGAATATCGTAACTGAGTTCTTGTTAATTTGAATAGAACAGATGTTATTTAAATCAATGACATTTGAACTGTGCCGTCTTGGCTAAGATGTTCTTTTTGAATGTTTGGACCTTAGATTCATCACCGGAAATATAAATAATAAGCGTCCTGTGTGCTTAGTAAGTTTTTTAACCTTCTCGATAGCGTTAGCGTGACGTCAATTTGTATGGCGCTTGAACAGCGGTCACTAGATGACGCTGTTAAAGTCGACTGTCGAGTAGATTAAAAAATATTATACCCGATATCATACATATACGCCGTGTGGTATCCGGCTGAGTAGAATAGTACCACCCTCATTTCTTACCGAGGTGTCGTAAAAGGCGACTAAGATAAGTTGACGTCAGGCAGGCGGCCGGTCGTAAACACGCAACTAAATCATTTAACAACATGTTGTGCCGACCCCACTTAGAGTGGGATAAGGACAGGAGGATGATGTCCCGATATCATACTTATAGGACTGGCCCGTTGGCGCAGTGAGTACTCGTAGTGACCCGGTACACGTGTGAGCTCCACGGGTCGCGAGTTCGATTCCCGCCGAGGGTCAACATTTTCTTAAATCAATTTGTTAAATCCTCGAGCCAAGGTGTATTTTTGTATTTAAATATGTAATTATATATGTATATATTCATCGGTTGTCTCTCACCCATAACAGAATTATATATTAAGTTACTTTGGCGACGGACAACCATGTGTGTAAGTATATACGGGACACTTACACACACGGTCACATATAGTCACAATCATACCACCAGCCACCAAAACACCATCACCAACAACAAACTACATAAGCACTACACATATTCACTGCAACAATTTCATGAGATTGTCGTAATCGCGAATATGTGTAATATTACCATTAAAGAAATTTTCTGAACAATTGCGGATTATATTATATCTATAATTATTTTTGTGTAAAGAATTCCACAAAGTACCGCCGTGTGGTATCCGGCTGAATAGAATAGTACCCACCCTATTTCATACCGAGGTGTCGTAAAATACGATTAAGGTAAGTTGATGTCAGGCAGGCAGCCGGTCGTAAAATACGTAGCCAAATCATGTGACAACATGTTTAACATGTTGTGCCGACCCTACTTAGAGTGGGATAGCGGCAGGAAGAAGAATTCCACAAAGTAACGCCTACTTCTATAAATAATTTCAATCATCCTGATAGCGATAACATTACGCAATCGAACTGCCGGATTCATACTATATAGTTTACTACAGAAGATAACCCGGCGATAACCCACGGGACGTCGTATCAAGAGCTAAAGACCTGTTCACGAGAGCCGATAATGACGTCACCAATCTTTTGTTAACAAACCTGCATATACCAGTCATCATCTTCCTGCCCTTATCCCACTCTAAGTGGGGTCGGCACAACATGTTATAAACATGCTGTAACATGATTTGGCTGCGTTTTTACGACCGGCCGCCTGCCTGACGTCAACTTACCTCTGTCGTATTTCACGACACCTCGGTAAGAACGAGGGTGGTCTATTCTACTAAACCGGATACCGCACGGTGGGTCATCTTACCTTAGTCGCCTTTTACGACACCTCGGTAAGAAATGAGGTTGGTCTTTTCTACTCAGCCGGATACCACACGGCGGGTCGACTTACCTTAGTCGCCTTTTACGACACCTCGGTAAGAAAAGAGGGTGGTACTATTCTACTCAGCCGGATACCACACGGCAAGATGAATAGGAGAATGAAATAATCGCGAAAACGGCAAAATATAAAGCTTTCCTTTTTTTTCCGAATTGATTATATGCTGTTAGCCGTAACGGCTTTTACAGCGTCACCGGGCGGGAAAAGCATTCCTTGCGTACGCTAAGAAAACGATGAAAGTTATTCAAAAATCTCTTATAATTAACTCACGATAACTACTTTTATGTTACAAATTTCAATTTAGAAAAAAAATTGTGACACTGATTTCCATGCGAGCGAAGCTGCTGACACAGTTAGCAATAAAAAAACTGAAGAGTTTGTTTGAACGCGCTTATCCCAGGATCTGTGTGCACGAGAGCTGATTATGACGTCATCAATCTTTTGTTAACAAACTTTATATGTACTAATATATAAAGCTGAAGAGTTTGTTTATTGTTTGAACGTGCTAATCTCAGGGACTACTAGACCGATTAGAAAAATTCTATGACTGCAAGTTCGTCTATTTATTATATTTATAACATCACGCTAAGATGGATAGGAGAGAATTTATATGGCAGAACATTTGCTGGTTTCGCTAGTTGCTAATAAAATTGTCATGTTTGCGAACTAGATTACGAGTACCAGTTAAAATATCTGGGTCGTAAAAGGCTAAGACTAAGGTAAGTTGATCCGTTGTGTGGTATCCGGTTGAATAGAATAGACCGCCATCTTTCTTACCGAGGTGTCGTAAAAGGCGACTAAAGTCAGTTGATGTCAGGCAGCGTAACGCAGCGACCGGTACCGTAATAATGTTATTTACCATGGTAAATAACAATAAATAATAAATTAATAATAATCTATTCAAATCAAATCAAATATTTTATTTGTGCATTACAATATTAAATGGATCTTATATTAGCGCACAGTACTGT
The DNA here is from genome assembly GCA_947086495.1 of Morpho achilles. Lineage (NCBI taxonomy): Eukaryota > Metazoa > Arthropoda > Insecta > Lepidoptera > Nymphalidae > Morpho > Morpho achilles. The sequence continues at coordinate 14,497,027 of CAMTZB010000016.1, forward strand.
AAGCTACCCCATAAGGATGTACAAAAACACTTTCCGCCAACTGCTATAACCTTAACTTGTAACTCATAAACTTTTTAAACCTTACTAGTATGAGCCATAACACATCGGTACATACATGTTTGTTTTTGCGAGGTCAATAGTGTTGCCTTTTAACTTTTGTCAATTACAATTAATTAAGAATTAAAATGTTTTATCAGTATATTATATCAGTTAAATGTATGTCATTTATTTGGAATAATAAGTAAAAAAAAAAGTCTTGTTCTTGTCTTTGTTCATTGGATCAGATATTCTTAATTGGAATTGGAATACATCGGCACATCACTGTTGAGTAAATAAACTGCGTCACTCGTGCATCAAGCGCGCAGGCTCAGATCGATATCCCACCAGCAAACATGCACTGTTACACTTACATCTATTACAGACGTCAAAAACTTAATACTTTGTTACGGGTTCTCTGGGCGTGGTCTAGATACAACAAATTCTAATTCGAATTCATTTACTTTACGTAATAAGCAGAGTGACGCGATTATGAATTTATGATGTTAAACCAAGAACGTACGGTGTGCAAATACAAAAATGTATTGGTGTCAAAATGAGTTGACTGTATTTATTTATTTACATACAATGTTATTGCGATCTTATATAAATAAATAAATATATGGGACACTTACACACACGGTCGTCCGTCCCCAAAGTAAGTAACTTAATACTTGTGTTATGGGTGACAGACAACTGGTGAATATATACTTATATATTTTTTAAATACATACTTAAATACAAATATACACCCAGGCTCAAAGACCAACAAATTTATTTATAGAAAATGTTGGCCCTAGGCGGGAATCGAACCCGCGATCCGCGGAGCTGAAGGCAGAGTCACTACCCACTGCTCCAACGGGACAGTCAAATATTATTAAAATTATATATATTATTAAAATATACCTACATAGCACGCTTTATATTAAACTGACCGAATTCAAAATCAACCTTAACTTAACTCATTTAATACATTGTTATCCCTATTTCAATACTCAAAGATTTTTTCAAATCGGTTCAGTAGTTCCTGAGATTAGCGCGTTCAAACAATCTCATCAGCTTTATATATTTACATATTTACTACAATGGTCTTTCATAGTAGGTACCCGAAATGAGTAATGCGAACACGTGCCAGTCGTTACAAGCGGCCAAAAGCAACTCCAATAATAATTTGACGTCAAACGTCTAGGAAGGAAAGTATAGTTAAAAATGGTTTATTGGACGGACCTAGTAATTCGCAGTTAGTTTCAATAATTCAAATTTATACTAATATATAAAGCTGAAGAGTTTGTTTGTTTTTTCAACGCGCTATTCTCAGGAACTACTGGACCGATTTGAAAAATTCTTTTAATGTAAGACAGTCCATTTATATAACATCACGCTAAGATTAATAGGAGCGAAGTAACAATAAAAAATATCACGAAAACGGCATAATTTAATGAGTAAACGGCGATAGTTATTAAAAAATCATGTATTACAAAATTGTTCCCCTCTAAAAGTTCTACATAAAAGTCAGCGACAGCATGTCTAGCTTTTAAGGTTAACCCACTTTAACCATTTTTATGGTTATCAAGAGACTATATTACGGTTTTAATCTTTCCACGCGTGCGGATCCGTTGGCGATTTCTTCAAAAGCACTTGTTTACAAGTTTATTTGAATAAAGAATATTTTGAATTTGAATTTGAATTGGTAGTAGACTAAAAAAAACAAAACTTAGCCGTGAGGTATCCGGTTTTTTTAAAATTCAACTTCTAACATAATCAGGGTCTTTATTAGACTATTGTATTTATAATGTTATTTTTACTCCATATGGGTATAACAAATTTATTTTACTATGCTTATAGTACTTAATTACTGTTTACAATGCATTTCGATAGTTTACAGTTTTTACTTTTTACTATTACAGGTTTCTTATTATCTAGCAACTTTACTGTTTCTGACACAATTTTCTTGGCCGAATAAATAGACTGTGCTTTGGTTACATTTCTATTTTCTGTTTCATGTAAATTTACACAATTGGTCTTTTACTAACGACTTTTTCCAACTTCTTTTATAATATCTGGGTGACCGAGCCTTGCTCGGTAGTTTTTACAAAAAAAAAATGATACAATAATAGGGTAGGTGGGGCTCAATCCTAGGTATTTTCATTTTTCGCGACCACCCATTCCCCGAATAAGCTACGCTGACTTGACAGTTAGTGGCACAAATTCAAAAACAGGGATAATACGTATTTTTAAATCTATTTTTCTCTCCCAAAACCGTTTCCTCGATTCCGAAATATATACATATATATATATATATATATATATATATATATATATATATATATATATATATATATATATATATATATATATATATATATATATATATATATATATATATATATATATATATATATATATATATATATATATACATACAAGATTAACTCACTTAAATATTAAATATATCGTACGGTTTGATGAAGTTGTTTTAATTTATTGCTACTTGTAATGTTACCATTAGTGGTATATGGATGAACAGAAATATTACGATTTTAACATCAGTTAATTATTATCAGTCAGTTAATTTTTGGACGGCGTACGCCACTGAACTAAGATTCCCTGCGCGTGTTATTTATTATGTTTGCCTGTTACTGAAGTTAAGAATTTAGGTCACCCTCAAAATACAGTACCCACTGTTTAGAACGGTTCATGGTTTATTAAAAGTTTCTTTGTTCTTTATGTAACATTATTCGTTGTAGTTTTAAGTCGCGTGTTCACAAATTATTAATAGCACTTATTATGGCTCCGTTGTGATAGCCCAGCGGTGAGACCGTCCGACTTCTACGTAGGAGTCACTCGTTCGAACCCGCAATGAGCAAGAAAACAGTCAACAATGAGATTTTTTTATACAGGAAAAAAGCCCTTATGGGTACCGCCGCCCGATGGGGACAGGCGACGGTTATGTCGGACTCGCACCGACTAATACACTACGCTGCTGGTGGCGGGGATAGGGTACCTATAAAGACATTACCCCCCATCCCCGCCAGCAGCAACTCTGTAGCCCAGAGTGCGCCACCTCTGGGTCGGGGCCTCTCTGAAAGTGCACCCTCCCGCCGCTGGACGATGCATCGGGAGCACCAGATGCATCGAACGCCTCGGGGATCAACAATGAGTTGTGCTGTTGCAATTTGTTCTTCCATAGAAGAAAACATCGCTAGGAAACCTACATATCTGGTGAACGCTGGTGATATGTGTAACCTACCAATTCGCATAATAGCAGCGTGGTGGGTCTTAATTTAAACTCTTGTCTCGGAAAAAAACGAAGAGAGAAGGCCCAACAGTGGGATAATAACAGGCAGTTACTTTATTAATGCACTTTTACATATACAAATACACATCGTACATATACATTGTAGATGTGGTAGCCCAGCGGCAACACAGTGCGTCTCTTTCAAAGGATGTCTAGGGTTCAAACCCAGGCAGACACCAATGACTTTTCTAGTAAAACTTGTGTCTAATTGAAAATTGCAATTTATCACACGCTTTTCGGTGAAGGAAAACATCGTGAGGAAACCTGCATATCTCTAGAGAATTCTGGAGATATGTGTAAGCTATCAATCCGCATTGGAGCAGCGTGGTAGGTCTTAGCTCCAATCCTTCTCTCTAAAAACGGAGACGAGGACTATGCCCAGCAGTGGGATAATAACAGGCCGTTACTTTATTATGGCTCTTTTATATATACAAAAATATTTTTGTTTGTTTATACTCTATACATTCTTGAGATCGTACCATACCGTGGTTTATCGCGTCAGGAAACACGCGTAGTACTATTTTGGTGCCTTCTCTATAATTAGAAATGTATTACATCCGCGTTAATTAATAAATCTTACGTATTGGTCAAACGTAAGCAAACCTAAAAAGTTGCTTCAAATCTTTTGCTGATAAACATAATCCATACAAATATTACAAACCCGAAAGTATACGTATGTATGTCTGTTGCGTTTTCACGGCACATCTACTGTAGCGATATCAAAATGAAACCAAGAAATCAAGATTCAAGAATTTCCTCGTCAATTTTTTTAGGGATTTGAATAAAAAAGATTTTTATATTAATCGATTACTTTAATCGATTTTTTTATAATCGACTACCTAAATGCACAATTATTTACACTCTTTTTATGTTTTTTAGGATAAGATATATGTTGTTAGACAAAATTTTATATATATTTCACCCAAAATACAGATTTTAATCGAATTTTGAAAACAAGGCATCTATGTTATATTCTAATCATACTAACTACTAGTCGATAGAGATGTGAAAAATAATCGATTTTTAAAATAATTGATTATTTTTTTGAAATAGTCTTATGGATAACCCACAATCACATTTTTTTGTCATTTTCTTTTACGAAAAATAATGCCTTATTATCGAAGCAATTTAAAACAATACAGCATTTATCCTTAACCTGTATTTATTTACCTTAAATACATTGTTGATTTAATATAGATCCATATGAACGTTTACAGCATATAATTTAAATGAACATTTTCGGAGATATCACTGATTTAAAATCCCACGAGGGTGCCGCGCTTCGCCCTAGAGCACTTCGAATTTACCAGCGATCGAACGCGCAACTGTCGCTCTTTCAAGAGTAACCTCTAAAGAAAACATGTTTGTATTGTCTAATAATGATAAGAAAGCTATGAATGTTGTATATAAAGACATTCTGTAATTAATTTTTAAAAATAAAATACATGGGGAATAATGTAAAAATAAATGTTTAGTATATGAAATTAGATATAGAGGGAAATCTTCTTGGTATAGGGAGGGGGGAATTGTTTTTCTCCAAATTTAACGCGTGCGGGCCACGGGCAGTAATGAATAAATCAAAACTACTGGATCGATTTTAATCATTTTTTTTCATTGAGTGACAAACTATATATTTTATATAGCCTGTGCGAAGCAGGGGCAGGCCGCTAGTTATATATATTTTCTTTTATCGCGGATTATAGCAAAATAATATTCTCATTAATTTTGAGGTTATTATCTTCTCTCACCAATCCTACAGCATGATGGCTAATCACTGTCATACAACCAGTCATTTAATACACGTCACCCTAAACGCTATCAAGTCTGCAGCGTCATTCGTTTCATAAATGGTAGAGGGACGACATAAACCTGTTTCGCTAAATCCAAACCAGATCTAAGCGTCCAGTCTCTAAACGCGGCCTTAACATTAACCAAGGTGAACCAGTAATTATGTAATAGCGCTGCAATTCGAGTCTGATTACGTATCGCTACATAATTGATTTAGCCGATAAATAGCAATGAACTCCTGCGAACTCATTGCATTTGTATTCACAACCTTGATATTGATTTACAAGCAAAAACGCACGATTTCAATATCTAAACTAATATATAAAGCTGTAGAGTTTGTTTGTTTGATTGATTGATTGAACGCACTAATCTCAGGAACTACTGGACCGATTTGAAAAATTCTTTGAGTGTAAGATAGTCCATTTATTGAGGAAGGCTAAAAGCTATATAACATCACGCTAAGATGAATAGGAAAGGAACAGCAATCAAAAATAGTACGAAAATGACTAAATTTTAAACCTTTCGGTAAACGGTAATAGTTATTCAAAATTTCATGTATTACAAAATTGTTCCCTCCAATTAAACTTTAAGTTCTAAATAAAAGTCCGCGACAGTATATGTCTTTTAAGGTTAACCCACTGTAAACATCTTTTGCACCCACGTTTTTTTTTTCATAATAATATTTTTCGTTATTTTTCACTTTTAGTTCGATTTATAGTATATAAAAGTGCAAAGTATTAATGCGTTTTTTTCTGACCCTTCCTATAGCTACACTACTGAGAAAGATATAAAGCAAATGACGTTAGAAAAAATTAAAAGAGCACAGTTAAAGAGCATAAAAAACCAGCTCTATTGATTCATGAATTTGTATAATATTTGCCTTAACGCTTTCAATGACAACAAATTGTGCGCGTGCGAAAAATTCAAATCAAATCAAAAATCTATTATTTACAATTGTCACACTTGGCTACATATAAAAATAGGATAACAATAGTACAAATAAATAGTTAAAAAAAAAGTGTTTTTAAGGTTCTATTAATCTACATTTATTTTACATATTTAATGCTGTTAATTGTTAATTTATTTTCTCCAAATTTTATTTTATTGCATTCGGTTATTGTCTGATTGAATAGAGTTTGAATCTGTCCGCGTAAAATGACTCCAAAAAGAAAATTAAAAAAAAAACTAAAATTAAAAATCAATTGTTAAATAAATACAGTAAAAAATCTCATTTTCGAACTAAAAAATTTCTTTTTTATCGAGTTGTTTTAATATATCGAGCACCCCAAACTTTTTTACAAATATTATCTTTGTTTCAGTTTTTAGTATGCACGTGTATTTTTTAAACTATTTGTTTTAGTTCATTCTATGAACGAACACTACTTCAGTACATCATGACAAATATAGATGTAGCAGTGAATTAACAATGCAACATTATCTCGGGTCGAGATACGTTTGATTACGTAATGAGTTCATATCGCCTTGCACTTGGCCGCGCGTTTGTCAGCGGAGAGTACGCGAGTTGGCGACCGCCGGAAGCTGTAAGCAAGATGCTGAGCAGTCTGCAGTTCAACCTAATTCACCTCACGCAACTTTATTAGTACGACTATCGACTGGCCCGTTGGCGCAGTTGGTAGTGATCCTGCCTTCGGCTCCGCGGGTCACGGGTTAGATTCCCGCCGAGGGCCAACATTTTCTATAAATGAATTTTTTGGTATTAGAGCCTGGGTGTATTTAAAGATGTATTTAAAAAATATTTATGTATATTCACCAGTCGTCTCTCACCCATAACACAAGTATTAAATTACTTACTTTAGGGACGGATGACCGTGTGTGTAAGTGTCCCATATATTTCTTATTATTATCATTATTCTTAATTAACGTAGGTGTACGTGTAAATGTTCTTACGTGTGTATTTAAGTTTTGAAGATTTTTTCATACATTCAATTTTACCAATACTAATATATAAAACTGAACAATTTGTTTGTTTTATTGTTTAATCTTAGGAACTACTGGACCGATTTAAAAATTCTTTGAGTGTAAGTAAGATAGTCCATTTATCGAGGATGAATATAGACTATATATATAATCACGCTAAGATTTAAAGGAGAGGAGCAGCAATAAAAAGTGATGCGAAAACGGCAAAACATGAAGCTTTGTTTGCGTGCGCTAAGTGAAAAAAAACTGTGAAAATTATCCAAAAATGTCTTATACTCACGATAATTAATTTTACGTTCAAAATTTCAATTTGGTATAAAATTTGTGATACTGATTTCATGCGGGCGAAGCTGCTGGCACAGCTAGTTTTAAATAATTTTATACAATGATGAATTAATTATAATGACATGGCTAAAGCCAGTAGAGGTTTCGTGGGCCATTAAGTCCATCTGGGCTAGGTTTCATTTCAAAAAAAGTCATTTTATCCCTGTTTTTGGGTATTGCAAAAGTGCTAAAACATATAATAGAATGCAAAGGTTAATTTAGCTGTCACTTGTAACTTTAATAGCTCAGTGGGGAACGGGCGGACTAGAGAAATCGAAATACCCGGGATTAAGTCGCAGATATCACCAGCACTTTTTTCTTTTTCTATTACATTTTTTATATCTTAAGTAAAATACTATTACTTATATAATTATAAGAGCTTATAATTACAAACGAAAATACAATGTAATTTATAGAAATAGGAGTTCGCGGAGATCTATAATAAAATCGCTTTTTACGTAAACATGTCTTCCAGTCCTTTAAATACATACCCTAAGCAGATAATCGCTTACAGTGTAGCCATACCATTTTTATTTTTAGTTCCGCTCTCTCGGAGCTTTTCAAATCGCTGCCTGCTGTAACCGTGACCGTAGCCTTTTATGTACGGATATTTCTAAATAGCGATCCTTATACTACAATATTTATGTCGGTCTATGGATGTATTGACCTTGAGGCTTGTTTGTCCGACGCGGCCGTCCGAGTGCAAACGCGTCTCTGATCCAGTCAAAGATATCTTTTTCGCCGAATTTTTTTTGTCATGTTATGCAATCGAATCTTTCAAGCTGATATATCAGTAATAACCCAGTTACGCACAACTTCCATACTGCAGTTGTTATATTTAATATTTACCTAAATGAGTTAAGCTTGGGAAAAAGCTATTTACGTTGGATCATGAGACAATTTTCGCTGACAAGTAGCGGCGGGCGGTCTAGAGAAACGAAAAGACCTAGGTTCAAGCCCCACCTGTACAACAATTATTTCAATTTTTTTTTTAATTTTTATTTTTTTTTACATCTTTTAAAAAATTACCCAGGTACTTTCCTTATTACTAGAGCTACCGGAATACGAAACCTGCATATATAAGATATATAAGAATACGACAGAAGAGAGACGCATGATTTCACGCAGTAAGCTGTGATAGTCCAGCGGTAAACGTGTGACTCTTTCGAGTAGGTCACGGGTTAAAACACCGGGCAGGCACCAATGAGTTTCTATTAAAACTTATGTGTCTAATTGATAATTGCAATTTATCACACGCTTTCGGTGAAGGAAAACATCGTGAGGAAACCTGCATATCTCTAGAGAATTATGGAGATATGTGTAACCTACCAATCCGCATTGGAGCAGCGTGGTAGGTTTTAGCTCCAATCCTTCTCTCCAAAAACGGGGAGAAGAGTCCTATTCTCAGCAGTGGGATAACAGGCTGCTACTTACTTTACTTACTTATATAAGTATGTAAACATTTCTCCATCTTTCACGCCGTCTACCCGTAAACATTTTCAAGTAGGAAAAATGTCTAACGCGAGTCTGACTGGTAGTACAAAGCGCATGCGCGAACTAACCTACCTTGACCTTCCCATCCCCCAGTTCCTACACAAGCATCACATCACGTACCTAAAAGGTGTAATGTTTGATCGATACTGCACCCGTAACTTGGCGACCGTGATGAGATAGTGTCCAATGTTGTGAGAGGAAGTTAGATATTAGATATAGAATATAATAGAATAGGGAAGCTAGCCTAAAATGTTCCATCCTATCCTATTTTACTACTCTATCCTACTTCCTATCCCACTAATCCTACTGATATTCTTCTTCTTCCTGCCCTTAGCCCACTCTAAGTGGGAGTCGGCACAACATGTTAAAAACATGTTGTCACATGATCTGGCTACGTATTTTACGACCGGCCGCCTGCCTGACATCAACTTACCTTTGTCGTATTTTACACCTCGGTAAGAAAGAGGGTGGTCTATTCTACTTAACCGGATACCACACGGTGGGTCAACTTACCTCAGTCGCCTTTTACGAGACCTCGGTAATAAATGAGGGTGGTCTAGTCTACTCAACCGGATACCACACGGCGGGTCGATTTACCTTAGTCGCCTTTTACGACCCCTCGGTAAGAAATGAGGGTGGTCTATTCTACTCAGCCGGATACCACACGGCTGGTCGATTTACCTTAGTCATATTTTACGACACTTCGGTAAGAAATGAGGGTGGTCTATTCTACTCAGCCGGATACCACACGGCGGGTAGATTTACCTTAGTCATATTTTACGACACCTCGGTAAGAAAGTTGGTGGTACTATTCTACTTAACCGGATACCAAACGGTGGGTCAACTTACCTTAGTCGCCTTTTACGACACCTCGGTAAGAAATGATTTGTTGTTATTAAGGGACCATGAGTTTAAAAACATCTAGTTCCACTTAATAACGTAAATGCTTAATAAGAATATCGAATTACATTATCAATATAGAATGCGTTATCTAAACTGCTACAAAATTACATTAGGCGTATAATTATTTATTCTAATTCGTTTGTTGTTCCCTTTTTTTTTCGTTCAAAACAAAACAACGAAATGTTATTTTTAATGCATGAATTAAGGGATAAAGAGGCTGTAGTTTTCGCAAAGATTACAGAAAGCGATTAACGTATAAAAATTAGGCGTTACTTTCCGAGGTTCAATAGTTAGTTAGTTAGTAGCGGCCTGTTACTATCCCACTGCTGGGCATAGGCCTCTTCTCTCCGTTATTGGAGAGAAGGATTGGAGCTAAGACCTACCACGCTGTTCCAATGCGGATTGGTAGGTTACACATATCTCCAGAATTCTCTGGAAAAATGGTAGCAGATTGTCATACCTATTTATCTTTAGTCTATGTATGAAGAGAGTTGAATCTCGGAAACGGCTTCAACGATTTTTATGACAGCATGTTTTGAAGGGGAAAATCGATTTAACTAGGTTTCCTTTTAAAAAATGTCATTAAAGCATACTATACTCTTGAAGATTATTTAGAAGATAAGAATGCGTAGATATAGCTCTCTTTGAACCTGTACAAGACAGTAACTACTTAATGTAAATAGTATTAAGAATTATATTTTTAAAAGAGCAACCGCCGAGTTTCTTGTTGGCTCTTCTCGGTAGGAACAGCTTTCTGAACCAGCAGTAGAGTTGACGATTCAAAAAGCACTTGTTTACAAGTTTATTTGAATAAAGAATAATTTGAATTTGAATTTGTCTTTAACCCTGTTTTCGGGCACTGAAAGAATGCTAAACTATAGAATGGAATGCAAATGATATTTAGGGCGACTAAGGTAATTTGACGTCAGGCAGGCGGCCGGTCATAAAATAACTTGTCAAAACATATAACAATACTAGCGGCCTGCCCCGCACTGGGTTGATGCACTGACTGACATGGCTTATATATCTTATATCTCTGCTTCGCACGGATATAAAATATATAACCCATGTCAGTCACTGTAAAAAAAATGATTAAAATTGATCGAGTAGTTTTGATTTATTCATTACTGCCCGTGGCCCGCACGCGTTAAATTTGGAGAAAAACAATTTCCTTTCCCTATACCAAGAAGATTTCCTGCTATCTTTGAAATATCAAATTCATATAGTACATTTTTACTTATTTACTTTTACATTTTCCCTATGTATTTTATTTTTACAATTAATTACAGAATGTCTTTAAACAAAATCTTGAAAGAGCGACATAGCTGCTAGAGTCGAAGTGTTATAGGGCAAAGCGCGGCGTCCTCACGGCATTTTAAATCTGTAATATCTCCGAAAATGTTCACTTAAATTACATGCAGTAAACGGCCATTTTGATCTATATTAAATCAACTATTTATTTAAGGTTCTTATTTGGATAAGGATTAATGCTGTATTGTATAAAAATTGCTTCCAAAATAAGGCATTATTTTTCGTAAAAGTAAATGACAAAAAATGCTATAGTGGGTTATCCATTAGAGATAGACATATACCATCGCGGACTTTTCAATGTGTACAAATACTTAGTACATCATTTTGATAAATCTCGTAGGGTTTAGCTTGCGTTTGCAATGTAAGCGGAAAAAAATGTAATTATTTACAGAAACCTCAAAAATTACAGTATTTCTCTACTGTGTATTGAATTTTATTATAAGTACAAACCTTCCTCTGGAATCACTCTATCTATTAAAAAAAACCGCATCAAAATCTGTTGCGTAGTTTTAAAGTTTTATGCGTACATAGGGATATAGGGACTTTGTTTTATAATATGTAGTGATAGTGATGCTGCGCCGACCCCACTTACAGTGATAAGGGTAGGAGAATGGTTAACTTTTTACATAATAGACACTTTATAAGCTGATAACGTCGTGACCCAGTTCTGAGATAAGTACAATAGGCTATTACATTTGAAGAGCTTGTCCTCACTTTTAACTAATATGAGGTTAACCTTCAATTTTACGACAAACTCCGCATTATGTTCATGTTTGACAGAAATATATAGCAATAGAGATAAAATAACAGTTTATGACAATAATAAATATATGGGACACTTACACACACGGTCGTCCGTCCCAAACTCCAAAGTAACTTAATACTTGTGTTATGGGTGACAGACAACTGGTGAATATATACATATATAATTTGAAAATACATTATTTATTAGTATAGATATATGTAATTTATAGAATTAATCGTTACTTAGCGGAGATCCATAATACATAAGTAATAATAAAATTATTTTGCTATAATCCGCGATGAAGTAAAATAGAAAATATATATAATGCTAAACTTACGAGTGGACAATCCGTTTTCATGCCTGATACATGCAGGATTCGTAAAAACACATGCACGAACCTCCACCACCGCCACCACAATACACAAGCACTACACACGTTCACTATCACAAAATCTTTTCGGCCCGCAACCGAAGCATCATCAGGAGACAGACCCCACGACAAAATCGCAAAGATAATGTCTTTCCTTTGGGTACCGATAAAAATATAGAGATCAAAATTTGAGGTGTTTCAACATTTATTTTGAACGAAATCGTTTGTGCAGCTTGTTTGTAAATAAAATCGCCTATACCTCGCGAAATCTCAAATTAAATTACACAAAATATTATTATGAGATATTATGCTAATTTTTCCACTTTAAGGTCAAGATTGAAGGAGCAGATACAATGTGCGTATGCTTTTTACTTTGAAAACGTCAAAAATGAAGTTAGAATAAACCCTAAAAGATTCTGGTATTATGTAAGGAGTCTGCGATCCAAAGGTGGTTTTGAACCTGCTATATACCATAATGGCGATCGCGTAGTGGGAGTTAAGGAAGCCCAAGCTTTTTTTTTAGAAGAGGCCCCGACCCAGAGGTGGCGCACTCTGGGGTTCACAGTTGCTGCTGGCGGGGACGGGGGCAATGTGTCCAACGTTACCCTGTCCCCGCCACCAGCAGTGTGGTGAAGCACTGTCAGGTTTTTAGTCAGTGAGAGTCCGATATACCCACCGCTCGGCCCTGTCGAGCAGTGATGACCCATAATGGGTTTTCCTGACACAAAAAAAAGCCCAAGTTTTTTCAGAATTTTTCTCCAGTGTGTATCTCACTGATGTCCCTGAACTTAATGCAGGTATATTAATAATAATCACATTATCATAATATAGTCCGTTTACAGTGGATACGGAGACGCCGCTAAATATAAACATCTCAAAAGTTTCCATAACTCTGAATTCATTCGACCTTCGCGAAATTTTATGCGAAAATCGTTGCATCATATACCAATGTGAAGGTTATTGTGCGTTTCAACGAATTTCATTTTAGACATCTAGTATTTTTATATGTAGTTAATCTTTAGAATTAGGTGTTAATTTGCGGAGATCCATAATACAAAAGTAACAATAATAATATTATCTTTAATATTTAAATTAGTAATAGGAATAGAAAATAAATTCAATTTTTATCTGTCAAATGCAAAGCTGTGACAGCCTAATGGTAACGCGCGAACCAAATAAGTTCTAAACCTAGGTTCGATTCCCACATGTCACCCGGCGCTTTTTTATTGCATTTTTTACATCTTTAAAAAAATTAAAGACCAAGCCTCAGTTACCCAGGTATTTTTAATAAAATTCGCGATAAAACAAATATAAAAATTAAATGCCATGTAATCTTTCCGCCGTGTGGTATCCGGATAAATAGAATAGACCACCCTCATTCGTGCCGAGATGTCGTAAAAGGCGACTAAAGTAAGTTGACGTAAGGCAGGCGGCCGGTCGTAAAATACCTAGCCAAATTGACTAATAATATGTATACAACAGTAGCCAAATAATTTAACAACATGTTTATAACAAGTTTTACCGACCCCACTTAAGATGAGATAAGGGCAAGAGAATGATGACGTAATGAAATCTTTGCGATTTCGTTGTGTCTCCTAATAATGCTTCTGCTGCGGGGCGAAACTATGTTGAGTTTGTTATAGTGAATGTGTGCAGTGCTTGTGTATTGTGATGGTGGTGGGGGTTTGTATGCATTTTTTGAAAACTGATGAATTAAGCATTACACAAATATATTTTCTTTTAGCGGGATGTTTAACAAAATAATATTTTTATCCTTTGTATGATGGATGGCGAAGTAACGCCCAATTAAATAAATTAACCTCAATACATACTATTTTAAATATAAAATTCTAGATAAAAATACTCATTAATAAATGCAAGCAACAGTTTTAATCTCAAAATACCTACTTAGTTATCATGTTTATACAATTATACTGTATGAAGAGAATACAATAGATTGACGTATAGTCCCTACCAAATTGTTAACAAGAACAGATAATAACAAGTATAATATACTCTCAGATATTATAAAACGCAGTTCTTGGGTGACCGAGGCTTGGTCGGTATTTTTTTTAAAGACAAGAAAAAGATTTTAAAAAAATAATAATAATTGGGCAGGTGGGGCTCGATCCGGAGTATTTTAACTTCTTTAGTCCGCCCATTATCCACTAAGCTATTACAACTTTAAAAATAACTGATAAAATATTTTAAATTTGCATTTTATTCTAAATTTTATTATTTTTTCTGTGCCTGAAAAGAGGGTGCCTAAAAAGACATGTTTTTAAAATGAAATCTAGCTGGATCGATTTTCCCCACTAAAATCACCCTACTCGCTGAATTATATGACAATCGTTTCTGTTTCTAGCATTCAGAAAAAATATATATAAGTTCACGTAAGAAACTCAAATGATAGGTTTTACAAATGAGATTCGTGGAAGAAACAATGTTACCGAAGTAGCTCAGCGTGTTGCGGAGCTGAAGTGGCGATGGTCGAGGCACATAGTGCGGAGAATCGATGGGCGTTAGGGTCTAAAGGTGTTGGAATGGCAATCCCGCACCGGAAAACGCAGAATCAGTAGACCCTACAACAAGGTGGACTGACAACCTCAAAAAGGTCGCGGGAACCGCTGAACCCAAGTGGCATAAGATTATTTTGTGAAAATCCTGAGATGATAGCTATGTCCAGCAGTGACTGTCAAGTTACGAAAGTAGATATAAAAAGCCACAATTTGACACGCAAATTAAAACTGACGCCATATTATTCCTTAAACTACAACGCATAAACATTCAGATGGACGCTCAAACGAACACGCATATTTAAAAATAAATTTTCAAATGCCTTAATAGATTTTTTGGATTTTTTTGATAAAAGGTCCCGTGACTGATACTTCGCAATGTAGTTTGATGACTTTACTCCACCATCATATTATCACAACAAATTATAAAACAAAGTCCCTATATCCCTATGTACGCATAAAACTTTAAAACTACGCAACAGATTTTGATGCGGTTTTTTTGAATAGATAGAGTGATTCCAGAGGAAGGTTTGTACGTATAATAACATTCAATACGGAGTAGAGAAATACTGTAATTTTTGAGCTTTCTGTAAATAATTACGTTTTTTTCCGCTTACATTGCAAACGCAGGCTATCTCTTATGGATAACCCACTATATCATTTTTTGTCATTTACTTTTAAAAAAAAATAATGCCATATTTTTGAAGCAATTTTTATACAATACAGCATTAATCCTTATCCAATTAAGTACTTAAATAAACAGTTGATTTAATATAGATCAATATGGCCGTTTACAGCATGTAATTTAAGTGAACATTTTCGGAGATATTACAGATTTAAAATGCCGTGAGGACGCCGCGCTTCGCCCCATAACACTTCGACTTAAGCAGCGATGTCGCTCTTTCAAGAGTTTGTTTAAAGACATTCTGTAATTAATTTTAAAAATAAAATACATAGGGAAAATGTAAAAGTAAATAAGTAAAAATGTACTATATGAATTTAAATATTCCAAAGATAGCAGGAAATCTTCTTGGTATAGGGAAAGGAAATTGTTTTTCTCCAAATTTAGCGCGTGCGGGCAGTAATGAATAAATCAAAACTTCTCGATCGATTTTAATCATTTTTTTTACACTGACTGACATGGGATACATATTTTATACCCGTGCGAAGCAGGGGCAGGCCGCTAGTAGGATAATAAGTATCACTCATCGATACCCTTTAATCGTGATCATCTACGATCACGATGAGTATAGCCTCTAGATAATCGTGATAGCGCTTAATCAATTGTAATCGCCGATTATAAAGAGGAGCCATAAAGTTTTCGTACATCGCACACGACGCACCGATGCTTGCGATTCTTGCGATGCTTGGTGAACTAGCGAATAGCTAACAGTAATAAGAAACTTTTATCTGCCTACAATTTCGACTTGCACTGTTACGATATAATCACGCTAGCGTCTCGTGGAGTTCACTAAACGTAATCAAATAGGTCGGCCAGAAACGTGGCGCAGATTACTTGCTATCAATATTCATTACTACTCGTGTTAATTCGATTAATATAGCTTTAAGTATGACTAAATGTATGTATTAAGTATTTATTTTTAACAAGCTCCTATTATCTATGTACAAGTAAAAATGTAATTTAACGGCTTGATATTCAACTAAGCTTATACCCTATTTAGGATTACGTAAATGATAACAAGTGACGTTAAAAAAGCTTTTATCAAAATTTTACGTCCCTGCTGTTAACCGATAAGAAGATTTCTCGTCTGCAGTCAATGCTGGCAGCAGCATCAAAGAAAGAAAGAAAAGATTTGTTTGAACACAATTTGCAAAAAAAAAAAGACAAATTACATTTTTACGTCTTCGAATTTTTGTGATCAAATAAGATCTCCTAATCAGCATACATGCTACAGTTATAGCGCTTTTTTCCAGCAGTAGAACTGACCATTTAAAAACCATTGTTACAATGGGTTAAAACATGTTACAAATACAGCCTTCTTCAAAATAATTTGGTCAATAATAAAAATTAACATTGTCACCACCAGTGTGTCGTTGTTAGGCTAACTCGATTATTCTGGACTAACGAATGTATGTTGCATCACCGACCTTTTATTCACTTGTACCCTATACGCTTTCCAGTGGGTTCTCACGGGGCCAGCCTCTTGCCGAGACTCAAGCGACTAGATGCTGATATCTCGGTCGTGAGCTAAGCTATCATATCGTGTGATAATGTGTGCTGATGATGGCGTGTATGTTGCCGAGCCAAAATAGATTGAGCCATGGCCACAAAATTTTTCATGCGTTGCTCAAGTTCATTTATATAAAGAATATTTTGAATTTGAATTGCAAGGCAAAAGCCTCTTCTGTCCTTTGTAGAAAAGAGTTGGAGCTTAAACTATCAGCAGGTGCCCATAACTACAATTATACGATTTCTAAGAAGCCAAAACGATTCGCGACGATTCGTTGCGGTCACGCAGCGGTAAGTAACGCATTCGCGGCGATGCTATGAATAATTTTCAATTCTATGTTACCTGACGATATTACAGCATGATGTGTGACACACTCGTGTAGGAAGGCAATGCTTAAGGTGTTTGTAAACACACCTTAAAATATTAGAATAAGTGACATATCAACGATGATTGCAGCTGACACTGTTTAGTCTATAAATGCTAAGTGTATCGTTGAACAGATGACAAAACGACGTCCGCGGAGATTGACGAGGGTCAAATGGGACGCAAAAACATTGTCAACTGGGACAATCATGAATAAATGATTGCATACAATTGATCAGCGTCGGACCGATGTCACGAGGCCGGGGTGTTTCTTTAGCAGCCTTAAATAAACATTTTTCGTTTTATTTATTTGTAAGTCTGTTACATATTATTAGCAATTGTTTAAAATTTATAACCAACATACAGTACAGATCTTTATGGCCGGTTCCTTCTCTATGATCTATGGTCTGGCCATGCCCTTTGGTCTACGGTCAGGTATGGGCATACACATATTATATTGCCATCCGGCGGTGGCGGGCAAAGGGCATGTCGAATTCTCACCGACTTAAAACTTGACAGTGCTTCATCACGTTCCCACCAGGCTCTTAGCCTCTTTTAACAGTGGCCGCTCTTTCCGCTAATCAATGCATCAAGAGCACAAAATGCATCAACCGCCTAGGGCACCTACTCCAACAGGGCGTCCGCTTTCCTTCCGGAGTTTCACGTTAGGGCAGCAATGGACTCAGCGAGTCCCTTGCGGCGGATTGGCTCTAAGGACTCGAGTTTCCGGATCCGCACCACTGCCTCCTTCTGCGAGATAACAACCCTTGGAGACAGCGGACCTCACCCACAAATTGTCCATGTCTACCATAGCACAAAACACGGAGGGATGGCACCAATAGTGTCCCTTTCTGCCACGAGATTTAGCAAAGTATGAGATAAAAAAACAACTTTTTTTACCTTGTTTTAATATTGTTATAGATATAAAAAAATTTACGCTTTGATTAATTTCACTTATAAAATTGCCGTATCCGAGTAAAAGCCAAAAATCAACTATTCAACAACGATCAACAAAATTCCTCAGACTTCAAAATCTTTACTGGTAGCTTTCACTGTCGGGTCTGTTGGCGGATTGCCAGGCAGCGTCATATCTACGCGAATACCCACCCGTATAGACGGCGTTTACGAAACACGACGTAGTAAAAATCACCTCTATTCTTATCTTCAGACAATCTACAGGTAAATATTGGTATGACGTCAAAGGAGTTGCACGCTTCTTCAAATGATAACACAAAACGCAAGTATAATTTTCACTGATATAGACTGCTTTGTAGAACCTCGCCAGTATTTATTACATCATCATTATCCAACTCTTATCTCACTTTAAGTGGATCGGTCCGGTATACTTTCGTCGTCAATTCTCTTCTATCATTGGTCAACTTTAACGCTTCTCCTTTTATATGCATATACACAGACAAATCCGTCCCATTATCGATCTCTCCAGTCCAGTTTACTGAAAGCTTTTATTATTTTTATAATTGTTCTCATAATGGCGCTTAGTTCTTCATTTAGAATAGAAGGCGCAAATGTTAAATCTAATAGTGTGAGAGGCTGTTATTAGATTCCTTTGGATTTTTCTTTTCTTCTCTTCTCTTGGAGGGAAAAATTTAAGTTTAGACCTATTAAATTACTGTCAATGGACTACCTCACTATGCTAGCCTGTATAGAATAAAATTTTACATATGTTTGTTTTCTAAACTAATAACAGATCTAATTCCGATAGAATTCTCGTTTCTCGTCATTAAATTTATATGGAATGGATTTTATTTTACGATAGTTTAAACAGAATGCGCCGATATTTGAATGCTAATCTATTTCATTCCTGTGTTAAAGTTTAGTTGCCAAATTTCGAGTACAATAATTATATTGATGTATGGTTAAGCTGCACTTTTATTGTATTAACTGGTATTTTATTTAAACTTTTATAGCAATCAAAATATCGTAATAAACTAACTTAGTAGCAAAAGTAATAAAGTAATGGACTTCATGACAAAATTGCAAAGCATGTCGTGGATGTCTATCTCCTGATGATGCTTCGGTTGCGGGGCGAAAGTTTGTGATAGTGAACGTGTTTAGTGCTTGTGTATTGTGGTGCCGTTGGTGGAGGTTTGTGCATGTGTTTTACAAATCCTGCATGTATTAGGTATGAAAACGGATGGCCACTCTACATTTAGCATTATATATATTTTCTATTTTACTTCATCGCGGATTATTTTGTATTATGGATCTCCGCAAAGAAATGCCTACTCCTATAAATTAAACTCAGTAGCGTTTTAAAAGCTAGCATTCATTTCGGTCAGGGTAGACTTATATTCCAATAGAAATAAGTACACAATTTAACAAAGGCAATAAAGAAAACGTTACCGGAACAAGGATGTCAATGAAATAAAGATTATACTAAAAAAAATGTCTCAACGCTCTACGTTTAACACTTTACTATCATGACTCAGATAACCCTGTTATCGCCAATATTGACCGCAAGTTCTGGGCCATGATTCTTGTTACTGCTTAATTCAGATGTAGTGAAAGATAACCTTTAGGGTATACAGTATAATAGATGAAAGCAAAATTAGAAGGAGATTCCAGTATGATTTAGTAGCCGTCCTTTGGACGATTCATATAATCGTCCAAAGGACGGCGTCTTTTCTACATTTACTAGCAGCGCCTATGGCTACACCTGCGTGTAAATCATTACACAAAAAATTTCCCGCGTAAATACCTTCATTCGGTCAAAAATATTTTTCAGTTAAAAACATAAACCAAAATGAAATAAAAGAAAAGTACCTACCTAAGACAAAAAAGTGCATACAAATTTGAGTGTTCAGCAAGTCGATGTGCGTTATACGTAAACGGGACCAAAGTCGGATAACGGCGGCATATTATGTAAAGAGCGGTTGCGAAGATAATATTCTTTTGGTAACGTTTAATTTTAATTTATAATTAGTTCTTTAGTGTTTATCTTAATATTTAAATGAGTTAATCTTGTATATATATATATATATATATATATATATATATATATATATATATATATATATATATATATATATATTCCGAATCTCGGAAACGGCTCCAACCGAAATGCAGCATGTAGGAGGTTTTGGGGGAGAAAAATTGATCTAGCTAGGTTTTATGTAATAAAAATATTGTTTTATCCCTATTTTTGGGCATTAAAAAACACTAACATTTATATTGAATTGAATTTTCGCCATTAACTGTCAAGTCGACGTAGCTTATTCGGTTAGCGGGCAGCCTCGAGAAATGTGAGTGCCAAGGATCGATCCCAACTAAATAATTGTTTTTTTCTTTTTTTAAAGTTTTTTATTGTAAAATATTACCGAGCGAAGCTCGGTCACCCAGATATTTTTATTTATATGATGTAAATCAGAACTGTCCAACTGTGGAATTCTTTACCACTATCTATAAGGGAAGCTAAATCTTAATGCAGTTTTAAAAGAATTCTTACAAACTACTATCTCTCACTATCTGCTTAGGACGACCTCGCTTAATCCTGATGCATAAACATATGTATTTATATGTATCTCATATATATTTGTATTTATTACGGTGTTTAACGCTTTATATATGAATATATGTGTAAATATATTTGTAAATATTTATTTTAAATATGCATCTTACACTCAAATAATTTTAAAAATCGGTCTAGTAGTCCCTGAGATTAGCGCGTTCAAATAATCAAAGAAACAAACAAACGAACTCTTCAGCTTTATATATTAATATAGATATAGTAGAGTGGTAATATCAATCGACTCCTACGACCGATCTAAAATAGAATGCGCGGGTGTTGTTATATCCCGTTTTTATATAGTTTATAAATAATTTTGTAAATAGTCTCGCCACTCAGTGACATAGGGGCCGATATAAATAACAATGCAAGTTTTAACTGCGCGATGAGAAGTTTTTGGACTGTATGCAAGTCATATAACTTACATGTAAAACTGCTTCAAATTAAAGTAACGTTTGAGTTTAGTGCAAGTTTTTTTAACCTACTAGAACTCCAGTACACGTCGCCCTAAGCCGTGATCCGGCCTCACAAGAGGCACCCTTAGGACGACGTTCCCCGACGCTAGCAGAGCTTATGCGCTCTATTCTACGCATTTTGCAACTTCGGCGATGCTTCTGCGCTCGCCCGTCCCTCCCGGTGACGCTGTAAAAGCCGTCAGGACTAACAGCATATAGTCAATTCGAAAAAAAAAACCTACTAGATCGTGTTAGCGTAACGCCAATTAGTATAACGCTGCAACAGCGGTGACTAGATGTCGCTTTTGCTAGTGCGGTACCTCATTTCACGTCGAGCACGCTACTCTCTCTCGCTCACTCACTCGCGTCCTATGTTAGTCCACTTAAAGAACATAAATAATAGGTTTAGCGAGCGAAGACTTAAACTCGTGTCGATTTTCCCTCATCACCCTTAACCATCAGATTGTGGATGTGCCCCACGTTGGGAAACACTGATCTAGATCGTGCTAAGCTGATATGTGATGCATGTTACTTGTAGAGTCATATAATTGCTGAAATTGCCAAATTTTTCACTTACCTCAAAACATAGGCATCTACTTCTTCGCTCTGCGTGAAAGAGATGATTTCGCAGCGAACTATCTTCAGTACATTCTCCCATTGTTGCCTGTAACAATACAAACATCACATAAAACAGATAGCATCTCTGACTTATATTAAGATTTTCTTTCTTTGAATGCGCTAATCTCAGGAACTACTGGGCCGATTTGAAAAAATCTTTGAGTGTAAAATAGTCCATTTATCGAGGAAGGCTATATAACGCTAAGATGAATAGGAGAGGAGCAGCAATTAAAAAATATTACGAAAACGGCAAAATTTAAAGCTTTCCTTGCGTGCGCTAACTAAACGGTGAAAGTTATACAAAAATTGTGTATTTCAAAATTGTTCCCCTCTAAAAGTTCTAAATAAAAGTCCGCGATAGTATATGCTATTAAGGTTATCCCACTTTAACCATTTTTATGGTTATCAAAACACGATATTACGGTTTTAATATTTCCCCACGGTTGAAACCGCTGGCAATTGCTGGTTTTAATATAAGGTCTTTAAGGTTCTTAAAGTAATATTCTCACATATACCAAAGCTTCATTTTAATTACTTCATTTTAATAACAATAATAAATTTAATAATTCACTAATATTATAAGCGGAAAACGCTGCGTCGGTAAACCCTATAAAAGGTGAAAGTAGACTGATGGCCTCAAAACAATATCTGGGAATTGCTGCATCCAAGCAGCACAAGATAGTGTATGGGTATTCCTAATAGACACCTATGTTAAGCAGTGGATATTACAAATGCAAGTGTGTATGTTTGTCATCTTATCACATTCATACCAAAAATTATATGAATCGGCAGAGCCGTTCGGACTTGACATAAAATCCATACTTAAATATTACTAAAGTTGTACGAGCAGTTAAAAGGAGCCGAACATTTTTTTTGGAAACAAGTTCCGAAAGTCTGGAATCCCGTTAATTTGTGAAACCTGTTTGATATAGCTGGCAATTCGCAAATGACGAATTTACTGTCCGGCTATGATCGTCCAGAGGAAATATAACTTATTTATGACTAGTTGTAGCCTACGGTTTCACACACCGTAAAATAATATGTATTTATAGCTCAACATCATCCTCCTGCCCTTATCCCACTCTAAGTGGGACAACATGTCGGCACAACATGTTATAAACATGCTGCCACATGATTTGGCTGCGTTTTTACGACCGGCCGCCTGCCTGACGTCAACTTACCTTAATCGTATTTTACGACACCTCGGTAAGAAAGAGGGTGGTCTATTTTACTAAACCAAGATACCACATGGTGGGTCAACTTACCTTAGTCGCCTTTTACGACACCTCGGTAAGGAATGAGGTTGGTCTATTCTACTCAGCCGGATACCACACGGCGGGTCGACTTACCTTAGTCGCTTTTATTATAATTTTAAAAAATCCGTGCGGTATCCGGCTGAGTAGAGTAGACCATCCTCGTTTCTTACCGAAGTGTCGTAAAAAGCGTCTAAGGGAACTGGACCCGCCGTGTGATATCCGGCTGAGTAGAATAGAGTACCCATATTTCTTAACAGAAAGTTCGTAAAAGGCGACTCAAGGTATGTTTACGTCAGGCAGGCGGCCAGTTATAAAATAAATAAATAAATCATGCAACGTGTTTTAAAACATGTTGTGCCGACCCTACTTATATGGGATAAGGGCAGGAGAATGATGATGACATAATAAACTGACAATATATCTTGTTCGGATTATCGCCTGATTAAACTTCTTCATTCACAAATTAAAGAATAATGCAACAATTTTGTGGCTGACATTACATATGTATACTAATTTTAATATATAAAGCTTAAGAGTTTGTTTGTTTGAACGCGCTAATCTCAGGAACTACTGGACCGATTTGAAAAATTCTTTCAGTGTAAGATAGTCCATTTATCGCTGACGGCTATAGGCTATATAACATCACGCTAAGATGAATAGGAGAGGAACAGCAATAAAATAAGTAAGAAAACAGCAAATTTAAAGCTTTCCTTGCATGCACATAGTGAACGGTGATAGTAATCCAAAAATTATGCATTACAAAATTGATCCCCTCTAAAAGTTCGAAATAAAAGTCTGCAACAGTAGCAACCTAGCTATTAAGATTAACACACTTTAAACTCTTTTTATGATTACCATATTATGGTTCTAATCTTTCAACGCAGGCAGAGTCCTTGGCGATCGTTAGTGTATTGTAAAAATAATTCATATTTAACACTCGTTTGGTCATATGATTTTGATCCATCCTCACTAAAAGTCCATACCATAGTAATCTTGCACTTCTCGTCTTTTGAATAACATAATATGTACTATGACAACATCAGATCTGATTATCATATTATATTGTAGGTATACATTCTAACGATTGAATCCATGTGGTGTGAAAATTGAATTGGATGCTTGAAATTCAATAATATAATAATCAAAATCATTAACTTGTTGAAATATCAAGAATGTTTTTATGTTAATAAAACTGAATCTTGACTTAACTGAATGCTGTACTCATGTTAAAAAGTGTTTTGCCTAGAACTTGCCTTATGAAAATTTGTATTAATAAGTATGTGTAAAATACTATTTGCTTGTTATAATAAATAAATCTTTCAGATTTAAGTCAGTGATATATTGTTCAATCCAAAATACAATATATAGAGAATTCAACAGAATCACTGCCTACAATTCAGGACCTATTCTTATTTTTGAAGAAAAATAGTAAAAACATTACTAATGAAAAGTATTTTTTATACATTTATTTTTGCATACATATTATTTTTTTAAATTGCCAACAATGATTATAACATAAAATTATTATAAAAAATTTATTATGAAAATAAAATTATTAAATTTAATTAAGCAATTTATAGTTTAAGTCAATTTATAGTTAAATTTTTAATTTATATTTAAAGAACAAAAATATTAATAACAATAAAATTCTAAGTATTTTTATCATATTAGCTTTAGAGATGTTTCTTATTCAATAAATTAAAATAAATATTTTAAAATTAAATAAATTTTTGGAGTCATATTTTCATTAAAATCAACTTAATTTCCAAAGGAGCTTTATCATATGAAATGAAGTCATTATTTAAATTTAAATCATAATCTATCTCAGTGAGGATGATAAATTAATTCTGCTAAATAGTTGATAAATGTCAAGGGAATCTAATTTTCAAATTTTACACAAAACAAGCAAGATGAATCAACAATAAGTTTTTGGAAATTTCCTTACAGCTATGACTACCTAAGTGCTAAATAACTAATCACAGAAAATAACTAGAATGGAATTATATTTTTCAGACTTTTCCATGACAAGATGTTAAAATACCGCGGCAAATAGATCAATGGTGGATCTAGTCCAAAAGAACCCAATAGCCACAACACGGAAGTCGTGATATAGTTACGGTACTGAAACAGCTGATTCTAGAAGGTTCCATAATATTAATTAATCATCGATCACATCATACTTACGTGATAGTAATTATAAAATTTTTGTGAACTATATATATGAAAAGTATTAATTTAAATCGCGAAATAGTACAACTATACTACCACTTTAAAATACTCTAACCTCACTGTACTGTAACCTCACTGTAATAATTATTTCACGAACATCAAATTGAAATAATATTATAAGAAAACTTGTTTATTTCGTGTGATAAAAAGTGCTTACCGAGTGATTTTTCTCAAGTCCGCATGCTTTACCGGCGTAAACCATATTTCAATCAACTTTTCTACACCTTCAAAAAATTGATCATTATTTTCACTATTAGATATTATTTCCGTTCCGGCCATAGCGAAAGTGTATTAGATTTTGTTTTATTAGATATCAAGCAAGAAATTCTCGAATAAAAATTGTCTACAACCACAACGATACAAGTCCCGAAGTTGACTGAAATCTGAATCAGCTGAATGTTACAAATTATTGGCAAATGCAAGTTATATAGAAGAGGTGAGCTGTCAGTATCTCTTTTTTACAGATCTAATTGTCTATGAATTGTAAAAAACCAAAAAATACACTGTTGTTTCTTATTTTCTATAAACCTAATACCTATTAATATTTGTTTCTTATAAACGAATAACTAACAAAACCTACAATATTTACAATGTTATTAAAAAATAAACTCTATATTCTATAATATCCCCTTGGGTTGGTGTTGTTACATTATATAAATTTTTACCGATGTTATTTTCTCGTGTGTCAATTAGAAAAACAAAGCATGGCATTATAAATATATTTTTTACCCGCCTATCTTCTATTTAAACTAAGGATTTGGATAAAAAAAAAAATATATGGGAAACTTACACACACGGTCGTCCGTCCCCAAAATAAGTAACTTAATACTTGTGTTATGGATGAGAGACAAATGGTGAATATATACTTATATATTTTTTAAATACATACTTAAATACAAATATACACCCAGGCTCAAAGACCAACAAATTCATTTATAGAAAATGTTGGCCCTCGGCGGGAATCGAACCCGCGACCCGCGGAGCTGAAGGCAGGGTCACTACCCACTGCTCCAACGGGCCAGTCAATATAATTCAAAACGACAGATTCCTTAAAAAGGACATCACGCTATTTAACTTGAACGTCCATTGATACGGTATGTCGATCCCGCCCATGGCTCAACTCACTTTTTGTTTTGATTTTTCATGTAGTCTTTGCAAATCTAGTGTTTCTCTAGTTCTACCACTTTCTCCTTATAAACTTTGATGACGAAGATAAAAACGTCTAGCATCATCTACGCACACTAAGATATGGCTTTATAACTACTGGAATCTAAATTTTTAGAGCTGCATATCATTACTAGAAAAATATATTACATATTTAAAGCTGTTCCTGAATTTATTCAATTTTGCCACAAAACCCTTATATAAAAATGTACAGAATTTACTTAAATGAGGTCTAGCAACCCTACAGGATCTATGAACAAAGACAAGGGGTTACATTTTGTCTTTGCCCTAAATCATTCGCGCTATAGAAACCATAGACTATTAAAAACTACTTAGTTACAATCACAAAGATTGTTGATTTTAAATTTATGGGAAGTCCTAACATGTAAAAATCCTTATATATTTTAATTTCTGCAGTGAACATTCCATTTGTTAACGGGGATTGCCCGCAACTTTAAGATTGTGTTAATCATTTTACAATTTGTTTTTTAAATAATATTAACATTAAAAATACCAGTTGCTTCATGGAAGTTATAGTAAAGATTTTAAGTTTAAAATTAAGAGTCATTTATTTCTATAACTTTTCAAAAGATGCAATTAATTTGTGCAAGTCTCCACGTTCAACACTTCTAATTGGCTTAAACTTATGTTTTACTAAAGGAATGTTAGGACTAAGATCCTTTTCTTTTATGTTGTGACAAAAATCTTCTATGTTTGGTTCCAAATCTTTCTTTATTGGAGTAAAACTTTTAGTAGACTTTTTGTCTTTCTTGCTGTTTAAATGAGTAATATCAGTATTCAGTTCAACCAGATTTTTGTATATTCGATCATTAAAATGAAAATTGAGTTTCTTCGTTATCTGTAATATAATATAATGGGTTAATTAAAAAATTGTAAGTAGGAATGTTAGAACTGTGTGCATTTAGTTTATAAGTTTGTTATAACGCACTAACAGACCTTTTATAACAGACTTTTTATAGCAAATCAGTTTTACTTTCAAATAGCTTCTAAGATATCCATTTAAATGTTATGGTATAAGGGGTTTTAATTCGAAGCATATAATGCTTAAACTTAGGTAACTAACCTATTTAAGTTGATAGGGGCTAGTACTGTATCTGGCAAACAGCTTAAGATATAATGCAATCAACATGAGCAATAAAAAAAATTACAGTAGGTATAATCTAATATAGTTATTTTTTAAACGTTAGATAAATGCTAACACAGCTTTAATTGTATCCCTATAAATGACAAGTATCACAAATATACATTATTTTGCTATCTCAAAGTATTCTCTATAGCTCTCATGTAACATGATTTTTTTTTACATTTAACTGTGTGTGTGTGTGTGTGTGTGTAAATAAGTTGAAATTTAATTACAATAATTTTCAACTTATTTACACATGGCCTTAACAGATTAAACATTGAAACCTTCATTGTGAAACACCCATTTCAATAGTTTTTTAGAGATGGACTTTTGTCCAACCCTAAAAAATGTCTTTTTAGGCAGGATACATTTTTTAATTCGTAATACTCAAAATGAGATGGAAAGACGCACTTACTTTCGTACTTATTTCTGCTTTATTGACATTTAAGTCTTCAGAAGAAAGTGGGGGTGGCTCACTTTCCCTTACAGTTGATAAATAATTAGCTAAAACTTCGCTGGAACAAAGAGTGGGATAATCAAGTTTGTTTTCTTTGTGATGAGAGTTTTGTTTTAACGGCCCTGCAGTATCCTCTTGCTTCGATTTTCGGTCAGGGCGTACTTTGTGCTCATAATTGCGAAGTAGAGTCTTTTTAACCTTTGGATCAGTACCAGCTTTTTTCATTTTAGTTTAAATTAGAAGTTTACTAATACAAACAATTCAAAAGTTTAATAAAAGTTGTTGAATTTTGACAGTTAATGTAACAGACCAATAAATTATATCTGCTTTTCTCGATAGAAAGCAGTCCATAGATTTCACAAAAAAGTTCTAAAAGTAATCTGTACAATACAAATTTTGGGGTATGCCTATATTTTTCATATTTCAATGGAGCCACACTCCCGAAGGCGTTGAATAACAGTCACACAATCGGTCCTCCACTATACGTCACGTATCTTTAGTATGACGCCTCTCTGCAATCCAAAGCCTTAAGGCCTTATCCACCAAAGCGGAGAGAGGATTTCCATTTCTCCGCATTAGCTTAAATGATGATATCTGAATGGTATTCAATAGTCAAAACCCATCTCCTATCCTGTCCGTTTTCGAGGATACCGTCCTTATCGATGCTTCTGTGCTATAAATACCATTAGGACTACATCACATGGTTACAGCATATCGTCAAAGCGATATTTTTTTTTTTTTTTAATATGATCACAATGTAATGTTGACAGTCTATGATACCGATACTCTTTCGATATTCTACACAGGCTATTTAAATTCATAATGGGATATTGAAATGATATTGAGTAATGTTAATATAGCACCATAGACTATAACTAAAATAACAACCAATAAATGTCATATCCCAATTTTTGTTGTGAATTTCTGAACTCTGAAGTTATCGTTCTATGTTATCGTTACTGAGAATAAAGTTATTCAAAATCAGATTCCTGTTTAATTAAGAAATTCTAGGTTGATTATTTTTTAATTCATACGTTTTTTTTATGTTTTTACTAGTTAAAATAAATATTTAAAAATTATGAGTAATAAATTCACGGAATTTCTTGTAAGTAGTGTAGAATCGTGATGTATCTCAAACAAATTGTATATGCCACATATTTAAGTTTTTGAAAATTTTTTAGAACCCTGAAAATCTACCTGTTGAGAATGTGAAAATTTCTGTGTCAAACGGTGGAATTCTGCAGCAGGTTAAGGCTCTGGTAAGTTTGTTATTCAATGGTATACCGAAATCTGATACGTCGATATTGTCTTTCGCTAAGCATCAATAAAATTTGTTATTATACTTCATACTATTACAAAATGTTACACAATGTTTGTATTTGATGTGAAATATAATAATAATTTACTTTGTATCATTATCTGCTTCTGAATAGCTACTGTATGCATATTTTGGCATAAGGTTTTTTATTCATAGTATTTTGACGTATTTATTTCATGAAATATTAATTTTAGAGGCTCTTACTCTTTAAAATGTACAAATAGTCCTTTGAATAACTGATGTGAAACCAATCCTAACTCAAACATTTATCTTAACTGGAGGGGTTAACAAGTTTACTAGTAATTTCTAACCCAAAAAAAATGTAACTTGAGGACTACTAGGAAAATGGCATAAGTTTTCTTTCACACCCTTGTAGTTTTTTTTGCCTTTATATTTCTATTATTTACAGGACCCATACTGGGTAGATAAAAAAGATTTAATTTTATACCAGAGACCTCCTGGTGCCAGTGAATTAGTTGTGGGAGCACTGGACTCTTGGAAGGCGAAGACTGACGCATACATAGACAATTTAACATGGCTTTTAGGATTGGAACATCATCAGTGAGTATAGTTTCTTTTTATTTTTATTTAATGTTAATATTAGGTTTTAAACTGTGCTAAGGAAGTAATTCCAATTTCTATGTCAAGACCTAACTTGACCTAAACCTAACCTAAAAATGTTGTTCTATCCCTGTTTTTGGCAAAATTTATATTGAATTCAAAAGGTAATTTTAGCCAATTAACGTCAAGTCACATTAGCTCATATGGAGAACGGGCGCTCTAGAGAGGTGAAAAAACCTATGTTGGCGCCTCATTGCCTCAACTATTTTTATTTGTTTTTTACATCTTTAAAAAAAATTACCATTAGCAAGGCTCTGTTACCCAGGTACTGTTTTTAATTCATCTATATTGTTCTCAGATTTTGGAGTACAATACTATATCATCCTCAATGTATGGATTCAATAATATCTTTCATTCAAGAAGCAATACCTCCATACATACCACCACACGAGTCTAAAGAAATTCAAACATTGTATAATGAAATACGAAGGCTTATTCTTGTAGTCTTTAGTAGACTTGTGACAAATAAGGAGAGCAAGGTAAGACAATAGTTTAGTTATAGTACTGTGTAGTAGTATAGTACTTTTCCTACTGCTGGGAATAGGCCTCCCTGGTTCGAAGACCTACTACGCTGCTGCAATGCGGATTGGTAGGTTACACATATCTCCAGTATTCTCTAGACTCTAGAGAATATGCAGCTTCACTCAAAGTGTGTTTCGCGTAACAATAGGGTTTCGCGATACCTCTGTAGGAGTTCCAAATTAATTTAGAAAAATAAAATCTAATTACCTCTCTCTGTATACATACGTTACGTTATTATTATGCTTATTAATAAAGAATACACTTTTAAAAACTATTGTTTTCTTGTAGGGTTCCATCAAGTATTTAGCTTCCCAAAAAGGTTCCGTCACCAAAAATGTTTTAGAACCACTGCTCTAGAGATATGCAGGTCTCCTCACAGTTTTCCTTTACCAAAAAGTGTGTGATAAATTGTTATTATATAATGTAATGTAATAACATAAGTTTTAACAGAAAAACTCACTGCCCGGGTTTGAACCCGTGACCTTCTCGAAAGGGTCACACGGTGTTACCGCTGGTCTATCACAGCTCTAGTTTAGTTATGAATGGTTATAAATAGTATAAACTTTCACAGAACAAAGACATGAGGGCATACTGCTATTAGGAAAATACCAATAAGGTAAGTCGACCCGCCGTGTTGTATCTGGCTGAGTAGAATAGATAAACCTCATTACCGACCGAGGTGTCGTAAAAGGCAACTAAGGTAAGTTGAACCGCCGTGTGGTATCCGGTTTAGTAAAATAGACCACCCTCTTTCTTACCGAGGTGTCGTAAAAAACGACTAAGGTTAGTTGACGTCAGGCGACCAGTTGTAAAAACACAGCCAAATCATGTGACAACATGTTTATAACATGTTGTGCCATACGTACTTGGTATATCCCCTGTAGGATTACTACTATACTTAGTCATTGCTAACCCAATTTTTTTTTATTTTAGTCACAATGGATGACGCGGGAGTATATGGCGGATTTGTTATATGATAATTTTATATTCACGATACCAGTCTTATGGGACATATGTCTCGCTTACGGAGTGGACAACGCTCGACATGTCTCGCGACTTTTGGAAGCGGTGTACACATTACAACCTAGATACGTGACCGATACAGTTGAGGCGTTAAAGTTCGTTCAAGAGGTAAATCTAGGGTTTACAAAGTCAAATTGTCATCATTAACACAGAAATTTATAAAAATCTTACACAGAAACTTATTTATACAAACCTTACACAGAAACTTATACAACCCTTACAGAGAAACTTATACAAACCTTACACAGAAACTTATACAAACCTTACAGAGAAACTTATACAACCCTTACAGAGAAACTTATACAAACCTTACACAGAAACTTATACAAACCTTACAGAGAAACTTATACAAACGTTACACAGAAACTTATACAAACCTTACAGAGAAACTTATACAAACCTTCTATCTATCTATCTAATTTCGGGGACGCCCGTCGGTGCAGGACGGGTGATCAGCTCCTATTCCGGACTATTCCACCCATTTCCCCATGTTGGGACAAGGGTTTCACTGCTGTCCCGACAGTGTCACCTGCTCTAATCTACCCGTAGCTTTTACGAACCTGATAATATCCCTGAAGGAGATATTTGTCAGATCCTCAACTTCAATTTCATCCTTACCTAGTATCTCCCATCTTACCAGCGAGTACATAGGGCACTCAGCCATAAGGTGAAGACTCGTTTCTTCCTCTCCACACTCTGGGCACGCAGCATCTTCTGTTATTCTCATTATTGACAGGTGTCTGTTTAACAGGCAGTGCCCAGTTGTAATGCCTGTTACAATTGCTACATTTTCCCTGCTCTGAGACATCAGCTGTTTAGACTTCCTTGTATCAAACGATTTGAGAAACAACTTTGCTTGTCTGAGCATTGTCTTTCTCCATCTTTTGTTAGATTCTGTCTCTATTCTTTTTTCTATCACACACTTTATTATATTATGTGCAATTGGGAGGAAGGGTTCTGGTCCTACGAATGTTTGACTAGCTCCCTTTCTTGCCAATTCGTCAGCTTTTTCGTTCCCTGCATGGCCACAGTGTCCTGGAACCCATGCAATCGTTACTTCCCCCTTCTCAGCTAATTCGTTTAGTTCACGCTTACATTCCTTCACGATAGCTGAGGTTGTTTCTATGCGGTCAAGTGCTTTTAAAGCTGCTTGACTATCGCTATATATGACTATATTATGTTCTAATGCTATTTGTGATTCTTTGAGTTTCCTGGCACACTCCATGATAGCTATCATTTCGGCCTGGAAGACACTTGTATATTTACCCAGATTTAGGACCTGGTGTAAATCTGACGAGGTGCCGTAGACAATTCCAGCTCCCGCCAGCTTCGCGGATTCTCGTCTAGACCCGTCCGTGTAGCAGATGGTCTGACTCTTCGCGCTGTTTTCCACTTCCCAGTTTTCTTTTACCCCTATGTGTATCCTATATTTTTTATCGAAGATTTTCTGTTTCTTGATCAAGTCACTCCTCCTGACGACCATAGACAGATTTTCTCCGTAAATCTTTTCTATATCCGTATGACCTTTATCTGTAAAGTTTCCTTTCCATTGTTGGAACACTTTCATCTTATACCATTGCTCTATAGCTTTTCTCTTAGCTGCTAGATCTAGAGGATAGAGACCCACCAGAACTTCTAGTGCAGCGGATGGGGTTGTTCTCACTGCGCCTGTGATCATTAGTGTTGCTATCCTCTGTATCTTCATTAAATCCTTGCTGTTGACTCCGATGTTGGCTCTGTGCCACCAAATCGAAGCGCCGTACAGTATTCTGGGTAGAATGATAGCCGTATATATCCACTTGGTAATTTTTGGCTTCATACCCCAGGTTCTGCCCACCGCTCTTCTACATTGCATAAGTGCAATTTTTGCTTTGTTGCATTGTTCTTTGATGTGACTTCTAAACCTTAGGGTTTTGTCTAGCTTTATACCCAAGTACTTTATTTCCTTTATCAACTGTATCTCTACACCCTTTATGCTGAGTGGATTAAAGTTGGCTATTTTCCTTTTGTTTGTGAAAAGGACTAGTTTGGTTTTCGTCGGATTGAGGTTTAATCCCCTTTCCTGACACCATCTTAGTGTTTCTTTGATACTAATACTCATTATGTTCCTTATAGTGCTCAGGTCTTTCCCTGTTACTAAAAAGACACCGTCATCTGAGTATGCTTGCATGTATGTCCTCATATCATTAATCTTCCTAACTAATGGATCTAGTGGGAGACACCACAGAAGAGGAGAGAGACACCCTCCCTGAGGAAATCCTCTCGTTGATTTTATTATGTGTGTAACTCCGCTTAGCTCCGCCGCGATTGAACGATGCTCTAGCATGTTCATTATCCAGCGTCCCACTTCATATGATATTCCTTCCCTACATATTGAGTTTCTTATAGCATTGCGATTTGCTTTGTCAAAAGCACCTTCTACATCGAAGAAGCAACCTAATGCTATTTCTTTGTTACATAAAGTTCTTTCTATCCTTACCACTAAATTATGGAGAGCTGTTTCTGTTGATTTTCCCCCCATATATGCATGTTGATTTTCATGCAGTGGAAGGTTGCTTTGTTCTAGGTTAGTTCTTATGTGTCCTTCGATCACTTTTTCTAGTGTTTTTAGAATGAACGAGGACAAACTAATACACCGAAATGACTTCGGTTCCTGATAGGTTTTCTTTCCAGGTTTTGGAATGAACACCGCTTTTACTTTTCTCCAGCTCGTCGGGATATAGCCCCACGCCAAACTAGCATTGAAGAGTGCTAACATGTTTCCTTTAATATATTCATATGCTACCTGTAGCATTTTAGGGAATATTTCGTCTGGACCAGCTGCTTTGTATGGTGCAAATGACTTGATACTCCACTTAATATGCTCTGCTGTTATGATATTTCCCGGGTCTGACCAGTGGTATCTGGTGCTTGGCGATATCATTTCCTCTTTAATTTCTTTGCATTCTGGAAAATGTGCTTCTGCCATTTTGGTTAGTATTATTTTGGGATCCGTAATTATTGTCTCATCCAATTTAATACTACCCAGTCTGCATGTTCTGTCTTTTGCCAGTATTCGCATTAGACGTGCTGCTTCAGGGTATTCTGTGACCCCGTTGCAATACATCTGCCAGCCATTTCTGGACTCTTTTCTGCACTTTTTACGGAATTCCGTCCTGTTCTTCCTATATTCTGCCCAGCTCAATTCATCCCCTTTCTTAAGGGCAATTCTTTGAGATTTGCGTACTTTCTTCCTGAGTATTTTCAGTTCGTTGTTCCACCATGGTTGGCCCGTACCTTGTGTAACCTCACGTAGTGGACACGTACTGACAAAGGCATCTTTTAATGCTGTGCTTAGTTCCAATGCGCCTTCCTCTAACTCTTCTATCGTGTTGTAGGAAGTATATTTGGATCTCCATTCGCTCATTAAGGACCCAAAATTGTCCCAGTTGGTCTTCTTAGCATTTCTAATGCGCAATTTGCCAATTTTGCTGTTCATGTGGAAGGTGATTCTGCGATGATCTGACAGCGAGTCGTTCAGATCCACCTTCCAATCTTTTATGTATTTGGCCATGCCTTCCGATGCTAGAGTAATATCTAGCACTTCTTTTCTCGTGCTTGTAACGAACGTTGGTTCATTACCAATGTTCATTATCTCGAGATTGTTACTTATGATAAATTCTAACAGTGCTTCTCCTTTCTTATTTGTGTCTGTACTACCCCACGCCTCATTGTGCGAGTTAGCGTCACATCCTATTATATAATAAGTTTTCTTACCTTTGTATTTGTTAATGGTTTCTTCCAGTTTTCTAGTCGGTGGTGTGAAGTCGGTCTCACTAGGAATGTAGGCCGACATAAACGCCATCCTTAGTTTCTTTTCTTCATCTAGTGGAATCAAAGCTTCCACCGCTACTAAATCTCTGTAACATTCTAATTCAATTAGTCCTAAGTTTCTGATCCTACTACTGGTATAGATACATGTTCTGGGGACCGACTCACCGTTGTTGTAATAGGTTAGGTCTCCCCCTAAACAACCCATACCGACCACACGTCCGTTAACAACGTATGGTTCTTGTAGCAGGGCCACATCTATTGGCTTGCTGATCACATATTCGCAGAGTTCGCTCATGGCTTCTCTGCAGTGGTGCAAGTTTATCTGAAGAATCTTTAGTGTGTGTGTGGTGTGTTTTTGTAAGTGTTTATGTTTTTTGGGTGTACTTCCCATTAAGTGTGTTGTGTTGTGTTTGTTTGTTCTTTTTCCCAATACATAATGATGCCCCGCACGCCTTCGAGCACCAGCTGTGAGGCAAGGCGCTCAAGAAGTGTACGAGGCATCAGTTATGTATCGGTACTTTTGATCGTTAGTGTGCCGTGGTGGTACCGGCATCTCCGACTATTCCCTGCACGGATGTCTTAGCGGGGGGGTACTAGGGGCCCCGCCTGACGCTCCGATTGCTGGTTTCGTCGTGTCCGCTGGTTCCAGCACACGAGCAACACTGGTTGTACTGTTCTGTGCGGAGTTTGAGTCGGTTTCGACTTGACTCTGTTCTTGTGTGTCTTGTTTGGGTTTAAGTTTTGATTTCCAATTCAGAAACCAAACCTGCACTTGTGTGGCTTGGTAAAAGAGCCACACAAGACCCTCCCTAAAAAATTCATTTATTTCCCGAGGGACCCCCACAATCAGACGCTCCCCCAGAGGAAGGGGCTCTCTGACGATGAGGCTCCACTCGGGAAGTCTCAATTCTGCTCTATTACGATTTTGACCCCTAAGCAGAAGGAGAGGATCAGCTGCTCTCCTAGTGCCTGGGATCCAAATTGCCACTCTCCCTCTATCCCTTCTCATGGCCTTGATCGAGACGCCGTTGTAGAGGCCGAAGTCGCACTCCAGCAACCAATCCCTCGACTGCTCAGTGGCTGGTGTCACAAGGAAGAACCCTTCTGCCACCAGCCCCGAGGTCGCAAAGTTTAGCTTGGAGCTGTCGACCTCCTCCACGACGGCTGCCTCGATAAGGTCAGCTATTTTGTCCCTTATATGAATTGCTAGATCCCCATCGACCGGCAAACCATCTGCACGATGGATGGCCACAGCGAGATCACTCTGCTCCTTTGCAGTGCAGCGTGGTCCCGCCGTAACCCCCAATTGCGACGCTTTGCCGGTCGCTGTTCACTCGGTCCTTCTTCAGGGTCAGTACCCTGTCTCTTCTTCTTCAGCGGTCTGGAGGTCTTCACCTCCCCAACCCCCGAAGAGGTGTCCCCCTCCACGGGTTGGGAAGTCGAAGGCGCGTCCGACACGGCCACCTGCCTTCTAAGTTTTTTGGCCCTATTCTTGCGTTTTTTAGACGCCACCATCTTGAAATCGCCCTCACCCGTACCCGAAGGCCCAGGCGTCGGCGACTTCAATAGGTCCTCTTCTTCCCTCAGATGGAGGGTTCTTAACAGTTCATCGTGGAGATTCGCTGCCGAACCTCCAGGATGCTCTAAACCGGAATGCGAAAAATTGCCCCCCCCCCCAGAATACGAGGGGCAGCCTGAGACTGATGCTTGGGCCGTAACCCGAGCAGCAGTCTCAGGGAGGGATTCTCCAGCCGGGCTGGTACCCTCCTGGGGTAGACTATGCTTTTTTTCCGCGTCCATGTTTTTCAAGCAGGTGAGAGGATATTTTTGGGGGAGGGATTGGATTGAGAAGGATTTGGGGGTAGAGGAAGGGGATAGCGGACGTGCGTGATTGCGTGGGTAACCGCAACCCCGCACCGCCAGATCATACTTGCTATTGCAGCCTGAGGAATAAAAAGTGTGAGCTCATTAGTGACTGCAACATTGCCCAGGGTGCACGGCGTGGACATGTATGATTCGACTTATGACAGTGCCCTGTAGCTCAGCTCACATACCTGAGCGTGACAACTGTCATCTACACCCCAATATACAAACCTTACACAGAAACTTATACAAACCTTACAGAGAAACTTATACAAACCTTACACACACAATTATACAAACTTTACATATACACTTTTACCAACCTTACATAGACACTTATACAAACCTTACACACACAATTATACAAACCTTACATATACACTTTTACCAATCTTACATAGACACTTATACAAACCTTACACACACAATTATAGGAACTTTAGATAAAAAAAAATCAAAATTCATTTATTCTTTAACATAGACACTTACCAAACGTATATAGACTCTTTTACAAACCTTACACACAATAACACAAACCATACACACACAATTATACAAACCTTACACACAATTATACAAACCTTAGACACACAATTATACAAATCCTGCACAGATTTTTAAAAACCTCACCCCTGAAGAGAGATTTAAAGAGCTATTTGGCGCTTAGTTATTTTATTGCAGATAACTCATATCCTGTTCTTTAGACAGTCTGAGTGTTGGAGTATAATATCTTTGAAAATAATTTCCTAAGAGTTTTGCATTAATACAACTGTTTTTTGTTTTGTTGTTACAGTCATTTAAATACATAATTTTGCAAGTTAATAAGGACTATGAAAGCGAAGAACCTCCTAACCTTCCTGAGACCTTCAAAGGCTTCAGTGAAATAAGACGACCATCGAACAACAAGAATTATGATAAAATAACATTCAATGTGCTTAAAGATCTGATTATCTATATGTTAGACACAGCAATGACTATGAGGATATTCGTTGAAGTATATCCTCATTCTGTGACACTAATGAAGAGCACAAATTTTGTTTTGAGGTGGGTAACTCGTTAAAAATATTAATTATTCTTAACAATAATAATAATAAATTATTATTAATTATTATTATTATATTAACAAACAACTTTTAAGAATAGTATTCTAAAAATATTCTACTTAACACGACGGATCAACTTAACTTAGTCGTATTTTACGACACCTCAGTAAAAAAAAGGGTGATCTATCGTACTCAGCCGGATACCACACGATGGGCCAACTTTCCTTAGTCGTATTCTACAACACCTCAGTAAGAAAGAGGATGGTCTACTTTACTCAACCGGATACCACACGGTGGGTCAACATAGTTTAGTCGCCTTTTACGACACATAGGTAAAAAATGAGGGTGGTCTACTCTACTCAGCCGGATAAAAGAAAAAAACCAAAAATATTTTTGTCAAATTTTTTTAATGAATTGGGAACACTATAAACACCCTTTTGTATCTAAACAGTGCACCAAGTGTATAAAATTCATTTTTCTTTAAGTATATCTTTATCTCTTTTGATGATCTCTTTATGGTCCTTCAAGCCGGATATAAACCAGCTACCTATGAATTATGTAGATTGAAATAACATAAACCATAAATGGATATGTTTATTGTATATTGTATTATATGTATTTGACTGGCTCGTTGGAGCAGTGGGTAGTGACCCTGCCTTCAGCACCGCGGGTCGCGGGTTCGATTCCGCCGAGGGCCAACATTTTCTAAGAATTAATTTGTTAGTCTTTGAGCCTGGATGTATATTTGTATTTAAGTACGTAATTAAAAAATATATAAGTATATATGCACCAGTTGTCTGTCACCCATAGCACAAGTATTAAGTTACTTACTTTGGGGACGGACGACGGTGTGTGTAAGTGTCCCATATATTTTTTTTAATATTATTATAGTGTTTAATAAATTGATTTATTTATTTCTTAAATCTAACATTTCTTTTAGTATAGTCCAACTGTACGAGTATGGAATACCACAGTTGTATGAAAAGTTAGAAGAACTTGGGGATGAAACAAGCGTTACATATACAGAAGTGGAAGGGTATATAGATTTGGCAAGAGCTGAGTTAATTGACGCACTGAAAGAAATACTTGCAATTTATAAAAATGCTATATTGAGTGGAGAGTAAGTATATATTAAAGGAAAAAATATTAATTTATGATTTACTAGTAATATTCCCGCGTACTTACCGATCTCATGGCAGTGGAAAGTCTACTAAGTCAGACTATAGATTTATTTTTGTTAAGTATATAGTAAGTAACGGCCTGTTACTATCCCACTGCTGAGAATAGGCCTCTTCTCTCCGTTTTGGGAGAGAAGGATTGGAGCTAAGACCTACCACGCTGCTCCAATGCGGATTGGTAGGTTACACATACCTCCAGAATTCTCTAGAGATATACAGGTTTCCTCACGATGTTTTCCTTCATCGAAAAGCGTGTGATAAATTGCAATTATCAATTAGACACATAAATTTTAAGAGAAAAACTCATTGGTGTCTGCCCGGGTTCGAACCCGTGATCGTCTCTAGAGATTCACACGGTCGCACCGCTGGGCCATCACAGCTCCCAGCACAGCACAGTTAAGTATATCATCCATATATAAATACATCCCCAATATAATATATAAATATATAAAAGTTTCCTTTTGTTTCCTTTATGTTTTTTTATTTTTTTTTTATTTTTATACTTTGTCAAATGTAATGCTCATGTCGTCACCATCTGTAATTGACGATACATTTAGCTAAAAACTGTCTATATTAATTATGAGTTTATTTAATGTGTATGATGTATTTGTCGTTGATGGTCTTACAAAATAAATAAATAAAAGTTGCCGCAGCGTATGCGATGACAGATTTAATTTTTTACACCTTATCACATTTTTATTACGGATCCCTATTTTTTAATGCCTAAGTTGCTCAGTAGAGATGCAGCTTTTAAAGGTGAAAGAATTTTTGAAATCGGTCAGTAGTTTTTGGGTGAAAACATACAAACATACATACAAATTTTTCCTCTTTATAATATTAGTACAGATTTATTAATTGCGAATTGGTTGCGTTTTTACGACTGGCAGCCTGCCTGACGTCAACTTACCTCTGTCGTAT
This sequence comes from Morpho achilles, assembly GCA_947086495.1. Classification (NCBI taxonomy): domain Eukaryota; kingdom Metazoa; phylum Arthropoda; class Insecta; order Lepidoptera; family Nymphalidae; genus Morpho; species Morpho achilles. The sequence continues at coordinate 14,537,453 of CAMTZB010000016.1, forward strand.
TTTACGACACCTCGGTAAAAAAGAGGGTGGTCTATTCTACTAAACCGGATACCACACGGTGGGTCAACTTACCTTAGTCGCCTTTTACAACACCTCGGTAAGAAATGAGGTTGGTCAATTCTTTTCAGCCAGATACCACACGGCGTGGATAGTCTACTTTACATTTAGCATTATATTCAAATTATTATTTATTCAAATAAACTTGTAAACAAGTGCTTTTGAATCGTCAACTCTACTGCTGGTTCGGAAAGCTGTTCCTACCGAGAAGAGCCAATAAGAAACTCGGCGGTTGCTCTTTTAAAAATATAATTCTTCATACTATTAACATTAAGGCATTACTGTCTTGTACAGGTTCACACATTCTTATCTTTTAAATATATATTTTCTATTTACCTAATCGCGGATTATAGCAAGATAACTTCATTATAACCTTTGTATTATATGGTACTTAATAGGGGCAGTATATCAACTAACGTAGAGGAATATCTGGCAGTCATGATGGATGTGTTATCAGAACGGCTCCTAATCAAGGATTACCAGATGAGCTATCCTGTACACGAGGATCTGGATGTGCTGAGACAGGCGTACCCTGATATGTATCCTTTAGGAATTTAAATGACCATAAATTTAAAGCAAAACCTAATTTCGATATGTGCTTACAGAGCTTTGATAGCCCAGCGGTAACACTGTGCGAATCTTTCGAGAAGATCACGGGTGCAAACCCGGGCAGACACCAATGATAAAACTTGTGTCTACAATTACAATTTATCACACGCTTTCTGGTGAACGAAAACGTCGTGAGGAAACCTGCATATCTTTAGAGAATTCTGGGGATATGTGTAACCTACCAATCCGCATTGGAGCAGCGTGGTAGGTTTTAGCTCGCATACTTCTCACCAAAAACAGAGAGAAGAGACCTATTCTCAGCAGTGGGATAGTAACAGGCTGCTATTTACTTACTTATATAATCCACAACAGTATAGTAGGCTTTCTGTACCAACCTTATAATAGTTGTTTTAAACTGCTATAATGGCAAAATATGATGAAATAAATATTATAAAGTCATTATTCTCTTACCATCCTACTCTAAGTGGGGTCGGCACAATATATCTTCTTCCATTCTTCTCTATCATTCATCAACTCTGGTTCCACTTCTGTAACATGTATATCATTTTTCACACAGTCAATCCACCTTTTTTTCGGCCTCCCCCTAGCCATACATCCATCCACATTCATATTTAAAACTCTTTTGGTCACATGATTTTCATCCCTCCTCATTAAATGACCATACCAACTTAGTCTCGCACTTCTTATCTTTTCTGTAATGGGCGCAACTTTCAGACTTCCCCTAACATACTCATTGCGTATTCTATCAAGTTTTGTCACACCACACATCCACCATAACATTCTCATCTCATTCGCATGCACATTTTTCATCCTTTTCTTTTATTGCCCAACATTCGTATATATAAATTATATGAAATAAATATTATAACTTAAGACTTATTATATTATAATTTAGACGATAAAAATGCGTGGATATAAATATTGTTCGACCCTGTACAAGATAGAAACAATGAATTGTAACTAGCATTAAGAATTGTATTTTTTAAAAAGAGCAACCGCCGAGTTTCTTGCTGGCTCTTCTCGGTAGGAACAGCTTTCCGAACCAAGCAGTAGAGTTGACGATTCAAAAGTACTTGTTTACAAGTTTATTTGAATAAAGAAAATTTTGAATTTGAATTTGAATAAAGTAATTAAAAGTAAAAGTATATCCAGTATATGGAACATGTGTTCAAATACAATCCTAAACTTTTGCTTAGTGATTCAGTGAAGACTGATTACATTTTACAAGCTATCTTTTCGAATATGGATGATATTATACCTGAAGAAGAAACTAACAAACTTACAAATGGACACACTGAAGTTATGGACTCCACTGAGTCTCCAACTTCAAGTTCATCCAAAGAAAACGATATACCTGATAATATAAGGGAGGAATCACTTATAAGCGAGGTTAAAGATATATTGCCGCATCTAGGTGATGGGTTTATATTGAAATGTTTGAAATATTATGATTACGATTCAGAAAGGGTTGTCAATGCTGTTTTAGAAGATACTATAGCGGATTCGTTGAGAGGTTAGCTATTATATATTAATGTTAATTTTCTTTTATTTGCAATATCGCTGACTATTATCGGGCTGCATACGTTAACTTCTGCATATGTTGACGGATAAACATAGAATATCTGGGTGACCGAGTCTTGCTCAGTAATTTTTTCCCAAAAAAATAAACTTAAAAAAGAAAAAAATAATTAGGTATTTATTTGGGATCGATCCTAGGTATTTACATTTCTCGAGACTGTCCGTTCTCCGAATAAGCTACGATGACTTGACAGTTTGCGGCAAAAATTCAATTTAATATAAATTTTAGTATTTTTTATTGCCCAAAAACAGGGATAAATCGATTTTTTTTTAATAAAACCTCTCTAAATCGATTTTCTCCCTCAAAACCCCTTACATGCTGAAATTCAGGAAAATCATTGGAACCGTTTCCGAGATTCCGAAAATATACATATTTATACAAGAATAATTCGTTTAAATACTTAAGGTACATCTTTGTTAGAAACTCAAAGTAATTAAAACTAGTTTTATTTCACTTTCGCTTCTAAATTCTTCTCGATGGCTTTTCGCAAACTGAATGCCGAGACGCGCGATACGACCGCTTATATAGTGAATAAACCATTCTAGAATGTTCCCCTTCTCGATTACTCGCAAATCACGTCGGGGATACGGAACACGATTCGTAAACAACGTGAATGTTCCAGACTATTAGCAGCAAGCGATATTGACATATACATTACGAACTCTTTGCAAGTTCGTTACAATATTTTTTGCTTTATCAATATTTAATTCTTTCAGTATTAGATAAAAATCTACCAATAATACCAGATGATCCAGTAGAAGAAAAATTCCTTGAAACAGGTATAGAAAGGTTAAATGTATTCGATGGAGACGAGTTCGATATAATGACCAGGGACGATGTGGACGTTAGCAAAATACACGTCGGCAAGAGGAAAGAGAAATATAAAAATCTCAATGAAATGTTGGACGATAAAACTGTTGTGAAGAAAAGAGTGGACATTTATAGCAAGTATAAGTGAGTATTTGATAATCTTTCCTATAAAGATTGTAAAGTGACACTCTACAAAACTTGCATAAGACCAATAATGTCCTATGCGAGCGTTGCGTTCGCGCACGTTTCAAAGGTCAGATTGCTCACGCTCCAAAGAATGCAGAACCGATTTATGCGGACAGCCACTGGTTGTCCGTGGTTCATGCGGAACGTTGACCTCCATAGAGACCTCGACCTCCCTACCATTACTCACCTCTTTAAACGTTTTTCGAAGTTTTACTTCGAGAAATCCGAGGTACACCCGAACCCTCTAATTTCAGTTGCTTCCACCTACATCCCAGTTAGATCTGACCACCGAAAATATAGGCGTCCAAAAAGCGTCCTATATGACCCTGACGATCAAATAACGATCGCCAACACAAAAACACGTAATACACACACACAGCGTCTTCGCCGGCGAAGACGAGGTCCCAGATTTCCGATATCGGTTGGTCGTGGCTTCTTGCCACCCTTCCGACGTCGTATTGACTAATCAAAGTCATACCATCAGCCCTCCACTACACGTCGTCCTAAGCCGTGGTCCGGCCTCACAGGAGGCACCCTTAGGACGACGTTCCCCGACGCTAGTAGAGCTTCTGCGCTCTACTCTACGCATTTCGCAACCTCGGCGATGCTTCTGCGCTCGCCCGTCCCGCCCGGTGACGCTGTAAAAGCCGTTAGGGCTAACAGCATATTGTCAATTCGATAAAAAAAAAATATCCTATAAATATATATAAGTCTGTGATATCGGAAAAGACGATCAAATTACAAGATTTTCATCATATGGGTTGCAATTTTTGAAGGGTTTCACAAATATTATTATCAATTTTAAGAAAGGGATATTTTTTTCTAGTACCTACAGTCATAATTGCTCCATTTTATGTTACCATTTGTTTAATTTTAGGATATACTGTATATAAGTTTTTTAAATTCAGCGTCCACTATACATTTAGCGTTATATATTCCGCAAGCTGTGATAGCCCAGCGGTGCGACCGTGTGAATCTCTAGAGACTATCATAGGTTCAAACAGGGGCAGATACCAATGAGTTTTCTATTAAAAACTTATGTGTCTAATTGATAATTGCAATTTACCGCACGCTTTTCGGCGAAGGAAAACATTGAGGAAACCTGCATATCTCTAGAGAATAGGGATATGTGTAACCTACCAATCCGCATTGGAGCAGCGTGGTAGTTCTTAGCTCCAATCCTTCTCTCCAAAAACGGAGAGAGGCCTATTCTCAGCAGTGGGATAGTAACCGGCCGCTACTTACTTACTTAATTTTATTAATCATGGTAGCCTTTTGTCAGTCCAGTTCTGGACATAGGCCTCTACCCTCCCCTTGCACTCCCTACGGTCTTGTGCCCGTTTCATCCAGTCACTGCCTCCGTGTCGTCCGATGGCATCAACCCAGCGCTGTGGTGGTCTGCCACGCTCTCTGCTATCGGCTCTGGGTCGCCACTCGAGTACTCTTTTTGTCCACCGTGTTGAATCCATCCTTCCCGCTCATGTCCACCCATGTGTTCACTTAATTTTATTATTACTTTTGCATTATGGATCTCCGCAAAGTAACGCTTAAGTTTTTAATTCAGCCTAGTGTGTGAGGAAGAATCCATGTACTCTGATGAATACGACGATACTTACGACTCTGATGGTGTCGCCCCCACTGCCGACGCGGCGGACGACCCGCGGCGGCCGCTCGTAACGCCGCGCGCACTGCGACCTATCGCACGCAGGGCGGAAGTAAGCAATTCATTTATCCATTTCTTTCATATAACTTCTTCTCTTCTTTGTCAACCGATGGACGTAGGTAGGTCTCCTCATGGGATCTCCACCACACACGATCTTGTGCCGCTTGGACCCAGCGGCTCCCCACAACCTTTTGAGGTCGTCAGACCATCTCGTGGGGGGTCTACCGGGTTTTCATATAACAAGACCTAGGAAAACCAATAGAGTGTGTTACCAGTGATGACTTACGGACCCAAAACTTTGTCGCTGACTAACGCCTCATAAGAAAGCCAGAGTCCCTCAGTGGGCAATCTGTGGCTGTGGCTGTGCTGTGTGTGGCTCGTTGGCGCAGTGGGTAATGACCCTGCCATCAGATCCGCGGGTGCGATTCCCGCCGAGGGCAAACATTTGCTATAAATCAATTTGTTGGTCTTGGAGTCTGGGTGTATATTTTTATTTAAGTATGTATTTAAAATTATATAAGTATATATTCACCAGTTGTCTGTCACCCATAACACAAGTATTAAGTTACTTACTTTGGGGACGGACGACTGTGTGTGTGTAAGTGTCCCATATCTTTTAATATTTAAATGAGTTAATCTTGTATGCATATATATATATATATATATATATATATATATATATATATATATATTTGGAATCTCGGAAACGGCTTACACGATTTTCGAAATCAGGTACAATCTATTCATATATTTATTTATTTATTTATTGAAGCAGAAAAAACTGTAAGAAGTCACGATTTTTTGCACAGTAGTGAGATAGTGTCAGGCCTCTAATATAACATATTTTTTGGCAATGATCAGGAGGAGTCAGAAGATGAATCCGAAGCTGAAGAGGAGCAACCAAGCAGTAGTCGGAATATGGACTTTTGTAGGAATCCTGAGGAAATTCGTGCTCAGAGGGAGGCAAATATGCACGCGAGACGCGGGAGGGGATATCGGCCGCCTTCACAGAAGTATATTATCATAATCATCCTCCTGCCCTTATCCCACTCTAAGTGGGGTCGGCACAACATGTTATAAACATGCTGTAACATGATTTGGCTAAGTTTTAAGGACCGGTCGTCTGCCTAACATCAACTTACCTTAGTCGTATTTTACGACACCTCGGTAAGAAAAAGGGTGATATATTTTTCTAAACCGGATGCCACACGATGAGTCAACTTACCTTAGTGGCCTTTTACGACACCTCGGTAGAAAAGAGGTTGGTCGATTCTACTCAGCCGAATACCACACGGCGGGTCGACTTACCTTAGTTGCCTTTTACGACACCTCGGTAAGAAATGAGGGTGATACTATTCTACTCAGTCGGATACCACACGGCTACTTCACTGAAGTATATAATAATTTTAAAAAAATTTATACCACAAAACTCATCTCCTGCCCCTATCTCACACTAACTTATTGGCACATGTTTTTCACTTCCATTCTCTTTACATGCATGTCATACATCACACAATCCAACCATATCTTTTTAGATAACCCTGTATTCACAAATCAACCCACATTCATATTTTTTGACTGGCCCATTGGCGCAGTGGGTAGTGACCCTGCCTTTAGCTCCGCGGGTCGCGGGTTCGATTCCCGCCGAGGGCCAACATTTTCTATAAATGAATTTGTTGGTCTTCGAGTCTGGATGTATATTTGTATTTAAGTATGTATTTAAACAATATAAGTATATATTCACCAGTTGTCTGTCTACCATAACACAAGTATTAAGTTACTTACTTTGGGGACGGACGACCGTGTGTGTAAGTGTCCCATATATTTATTATTTATCGCTCGTTTGTTCACATGGTTTTCATCCCTGTCAATTTCATCCATGTCCCATACCTTCTTAATCTTGCATTTCTCATCTTGTCTATGAGTGCAAATTTCAGACTTGAATCACTCTACCCAGACTCTATCATCATCCTCCTGCCCTCATCCCACTCTAAGTGGGATCGGCACAACTTGTTATAAACACGCTTTTTTATAATATTGACCTAATTATTTGAAGCAGGTTGTATTTGATGAAATTAATTTTCTTTTATCGATCACTGTTGAGAAACGTTGCTTTTTTTGCCATATTCAGTCCAAATTGCGGTGATTCTTACGATATTGGATAACTTCACTAATATCCCACCGGGATGTACAAATACTGGTGCTTAACTACGCGATTTCCAAATTTCCAGGACTGCTAACGTGGTTGGTAAGCCACGAGGTCACGGTCAAGAGAAGGAGGTCTTGCAGAGTCGGGATAAGAAAGAGAAGCATAAGTCTTCCCGAGGGAACCACAGCAGGAGGCAAGGGGCGCAGTGGAAGCGGAGTCAGGGGATGATGCCGTCTTAATTTTCAGTTTTAAATCTTTTTTATCATTTTAATCACTATAGCATCTGATAATTGTTATAGTCTAACTATTTATGTTCTCCAAAAACTCTTTGTCAGTATTGCATGTTTATCTTTACTAGTAATATCCCGCGGTTTCACCCGCGTACGTACCGATCTCATGGCAGTGGAAAGTCTACTAAGTCGGACTATATATTTTTGTTAAATATATCATCAATAGTTTCCCCAGCGCATGCGATGACCAATAATATATTAACATAATCTATAGTAATATATAAAGCTGAAGAGTTTGTTTGTTTGAACGCGCTAATCTCAGAGACTTGCCTGATTTGAACAATTCTTTCTGTTTAAATTACTGCACTGTCTCACTAGGATGATATAATAAAAGACTATGCCAGCTAGAAGTCGATTTATTTACAAAACACTTAAAACCTTTATACACATATAAAATAATCTCTCTAGCGCGATACGCTTTTATTTATTGCAGACAACAAGCCATCTATCGGACAATAGCAAAAACTCTTAGTAACCTAATTGATTTATATCCATATTTCTCTATATATAATTAATGTAGTCCGATAGATGGCGGTGGCTGTTTGTTTTGTATTGTGTTTATACACTTTCGAGTGTAATATAGTCTAGTATACGCAATTCCAGTTCGCTAGAGATTTTTAAAACCCGTGTTAGGAATTACTATTTTGCTCTGTCTTAATACTGTGACGATAGTTCTACTAATTTATTGCATTTTTAGGTGTATATATATATATATTTTAGTTGGTATATAATATGTATCATAATATTTTCATTTGTGTAATTTGTTTATGTATTAGGTTGTATTTATTAGTATGTAAGTTTATTTCATAACACGCCACCTACCTACTCTGTGTGTTACAGTTTTCCTAATCCAAAGGCTGTCTGGAAGAAATCGCTAATAAGCGATAAGGCCGCCTTTTGTGCCGTACAAAATTGTTATTTATATTTTATTATATAGTTTAATACAAATGTTTGTATTCATATTATGTGGTGGTACAATAAAGTATATATAAATAAATAAATAAATATAGTCCATTTATCGAGGAAGGCTATAGAACGCTAAGAAGGAGAGGAGCAGCAATAAATAATATTAGGAAAACGGCGAAATTTAAAGCTTTCCTTGCGTGCGCTGAGTAAACGGTGAAAGTTATTCAAAAATCATGTATTACAAAATTGTTTCCCTCTAAGAGTAGATAAAAGTCCGCGACAACATAGCTTGACAGTTTTTAAGGTTAACGCCCTTTTTTATGGTTATCAAAATACTATATTACGGTTTCTTTCCACGCGGGCGGAGCCGCTGGCGATTGCTAGTCGATTGAAATAACACGTATACAGATTTCGATCCATACACCCTTATCCGTACTATGGGACGGTGTATGACCATTAATAGTAATCTGTAAAAAATACTGTGTACTGTAATGTAAAAAAAACTGTAAAACATAAAAATCGCAATTTTGTTGTTACGTCTGTGTTTTGAAGCTGTATGTACGTATGGAAATTTATTTATTTATTGAAACTACGATTTTTTTTAAAGTTAGATCACTTTTTTTATCATTTTAAGAAAGAAATTTTCCAAATACTGATACATGTTTTTTTTTAAATTTTATTACAGAGTTTATGCACTATTATTAAATTAAGGACCTTTTCCTAGGACTTAATCCAATCCTTGAAATATAGATTTGGATCGGTTATTAAAAAGTATGTTCAAATTCTACCTTTCTACCTTTTTTAGCTTCGGCTGCGTTAAGTCAATCAACTTTCACCTGAATAAATAGATTATAATAATGTAATGATAAATTATGTAAAGAATAATTACTATAAGTAACTTAAATTGACAATATATAGTACGTATTTTGCGGGTTCAGGAAACCGTAGAAAGGTCACTTAGATATATCGCTTTCAGACCTAGTTGCACAGTTTGTTCTTGTAAGACTGAGTGCTATTTTCTCGGTAACCTAATAAACTCAGTGTATTATTGTGACTGGTAAAATCTTTCTTCAAAAGGAAGCTTCTAACAGTTAGAATCTAGCGAGACAAAAGTCAAAAGAGTCAAAGAATATAATTCACTGACTTTTCCTTTAAATAAACTTTTACTATCATAGAAAATGTCTTAAGCAAAAGACGTTTGATGACGCCTTTAATCAATTATATCAATTTATAATCATATGAAAATTGGACAAACCATTTTAAATTACACAACCTTGCATTTTGGAGAAACCAGAAACGGAAGGACAAATCTTGGTATAGCGCTTTCGGACTTAGTAGGTCATTATTTGGTATATTAACGTTGAATGTAATTCTAACGGTCACGTCTAAGCCAACTCTTTCTCTAAGGATAGTAGCTGATGGCGACTAAGCATATCTGCTAATTGGGCAAACCATATTGAGCAAAACATCCTTAGGTAATAAGTAACTTAGCCATGGCAATACGCATTACGGAGAGGTTCCATAAAGGGAAGGTCTAATCTTGGTATGCTTTAGGACTTGGTAGCTTTAACCTGATTAAATTATAGGTACGTTAACGCTGTATACAATTCTACCGGTCAGGTATAAAACCTTGACTTTTGACTGAAAGGAAAGATCGAATCTTGGCGCTTTTGGACTTAACGTTGAATGCAATTCTACTGGTCAGGTCTGAGTCACTGATTCTTCCTCTAAGTATCTAGCTGATGGCAACTAGGCAATTGGGCAAGCCATATTGAATTGAACAACCTTAGGTAATTAGTAACTTGGCAATGTATAATATGGATTGTAGTAAGGGTAAAAAAGGGATGGTCGAATCTTGGTATATTGCTTTCGGACTTAATAGATAGCTTAATAGATTGTTTTTGATATCAATTGTACCCGTCAAGTATTATCCACTGATCTTTCCTACTAATGAAAGCGTCTAAAACTAAATAAAAGTCAGATAATACCTCGATATTTCTGCCAATTAAGCAAACCATAATGAAATCCTGGGTAGTTGTTAATTTAATTTAATATGCATTATAGAGATTGTCCAGAAAGGAAAGGTCAAATCTTTATTCTTCTATTCTAATTTCTTTCGGATCGTTTGTAGTTTGTCCTTAGTGCATTTATCATGAGTTACTTATTATCGAGGATTAAAAGAGATTTATATAGTTTTTTCGCATCTATAGCTGACCTAGCCACAATAAATTAAATAAACATAGGTAATTAGTAAATAACATAATCGATAGTATAATACCCCATAATTTTTCCTATACTCCCTTACAGCAGTAAAACTGTAAATCGCCATTAAACCGCTCTCTTTTGATCACCATTCTATACTCTTCCCTAATATTTCCCATCATCCCTAAGTGTGATTTTTACCATAAACACCATTGTGCTTGCCCTACTAAATCACATCAGCTTTATGGAGAAAAGCATTGTGACTATACCTACATTTCCTATGTAAACTGGCTATTTCCATTGGATCAGCGTGATGGGTCAAGTATTTTTGCAGCAAATGTATAACTTTCGTGCCTGAACTATGTTAATATAATTTTCATACTTTAACCTTTAACGCTGGTGATTTATATCCATATCACATTCGCATGTAATTAAGTGTTAAACAAACATGTTTTGCATGTATGTATTATATGTCAAAAAGAAATAAATATGTTATTTTACAGGTGCTATTATTTCATTTATTCCTTTTATATTTCTTTTGACGTGTTTAGAAAAAGTTATAAATAAATAATAATAAATAAATAAATATATGGGACACTTACACACACGGTCGTCCGTCCCCAAAGTAAGTAACTTAATACTTGTGTTATGGGTGACAGACAACTGGTGAATATATGTATACTTATATATTTTTAAATACATACTTAAATACAAATATACACCCAGGCTCAAAGACCGACAAATTCATTTTAAAGAAAATGTTGGTCCTCGGCGAGAATCGAACCCGCGACCCGTGGAGCCGAAGGCAGAGTCACTACCCACTGCTCCAACGAGCCAGTCGAAGTTATGACAGTGAATTTCACATAGAGTTCTGTGATCTGTATCTTATGTTACAACATGTTTTTAATAAAACCTCCTTCATAGAGTTGGCGATTAATATGAAAAAGCATTGTGGCTGTCATATTTTTATGTGTCATTCATTGAGTTTTTTGCGAAAGAGTAAATGGGTTGACTCTGGGAAAATTGCTTTTTATTTATTTAATAATAAAAAAGGAGAAATATCGTCGTTTGTTATATTCAGAAGTGGGATGTAACCTAAACTCACAAATAGAGTGGACATACGGAATATCAGGAAATTTAAAGAGTTTAAAGAAAAGACAAATGACGATCAATATCTTGAGACAACACGGAGAGTGCGAATTTCGTATAATTTGAGAGATAGTTGCGATATGCGATGCTATGGAATAAAAAATGGAGTTTTTATTGGAGAGATTAATGATGGTAATTGGTATTCGGTTAATTAATTCTGTGAGATCAACGTGACGATGTGCTATGTGAGGCCTTAGACGCGCCCGTGACTTTTGTTCGATGGAACTGTCAGCTAGAATGACGATTGTTCTCTGGATCTTTCCAGTTGTAACGATTGTTTTCTAGACTGTGGACATCTGCAACGACTGTCAGCTAGGCTCTGCCTAGAAGTGGTGATTGTTCTTTGAGCGTTATCATTTGCGAGTCTGTTTACGTGTGTATCTGCTGAGTTGGTTGCCACTAATTGAGCTGTGTTATGCCATGACAGTGATTGAGGGTGAGCTGGAGGTGCGAAATGCTTATGGTGCGAAAAGCTTAAGGAGTTGAGGAGTTGAGCTTAAAGAGTTGAGCATAAAGCGTGAGCTTAGAGTTGAGCATAAAGCGTGAGCGTAGTCCTGTCATGTCATGGCATGTGCGGTTTTCTTTTACAGATTAAAAGAGCAAGTACTGAGTTTCTTGCCGATTCTTCTCAGCACAATCAGCATTCCGAATCGGTGGTAGATTCATTCCCAGAAGTCAGCTTATGAGATTTGCGGGGTCGCAAATGTTGTCAGGATGGTCGACTGTTACAACATGTTTTTAATAAAACCTCCTTCATAGAGTTGGCGATTAATATGAAAAAGCATTGTGGCTGTCATATTTTTATGTGTCATTCATTGAGTTTTTTGCGAAAGAGTAAATGGGTTGACTCTGGGAAAATTGCTTTTTATTTATTTAATAATAATAAAGGAGAAATATCGTCGTTTGTTATACTTATTTATGTGAGATTAGACAACGATATGTATATGAGTTTCAAAAGTTATAATAGAATTATTTTGCTGTAATCTGCATTTGTTAAGGAAATCTATATGATGCTAAGTGTACGAAACAAAACCATTCTTATACCTTAAGTAAAAATCATTAAGCGATCTAGTTATTATAGGAAAGTATTGCATACACTACATAGTCTACACTACATACACTACATATAGGAAACTTCATCCTTCATCGAGTCTTCGTCGCCCATACCACAAAGCCTCAAGACAAAAGTCTTTAACGAGTGCGTCCTACCTGTGATGACATACGGAGCCGAGACGTGGACACTGACAATGCGACTGGTCCACCAATTTAAGGTCGCTCAGCGAGCTTAAGAGAGGTCTATGCTCGGAGTTTCTCTGAAGGATCGTATCCGGAACGAAATGATATGTCAGAGAACCAAAGTAATCAACGTAGCCCAAAGGATTAGCAAGCTTAAGTGGCAGTGGGCTGGTCACATTTGTCGCAGAACCGACAACCGCTGGGGTAGACGTGTTCTAGAGTGGAGACCGTTCCTTGGCAAGCGTAGTGTAGGACGTCCTCCGGCTAGGTGGAGCGACGACATCCGCAGAGTGGCTGGTATCGGTTGGAAACAAAGAGCTGAAGACCGAGCTCAGTGGCATGCAAAAGGAGAGACCTAAGTCCAACAGTGAATAGAGACAGGTTGATGATGATTGCATACACTGCATTTTCTGACAATTTATAAACACTGGATAATCACGAGTTTGTATAAGTTTGCTAACCCTAAGCGGCCTTTGTTGTACGAAGCGGGTCGACATCGACACACGGCGAAGTGGCTATGAATAAACGGGCGTGTTTGAAATCGCAATAGCTCATCTTTGCAATACATCGTACACGGTCATAGGCGGAGCGGGCGGTAAAGCGAGATGGATTTTATTTGTCACTGCGCAAAAAGTTGAACAAGACTCGTATGATGATTGTATTCCAACGGTTTTCATGAAACGCATGTAGAGGGTTTCAGGAGCAATAAAAACCAATCTAGCTAGGTTTCATTTACAAAAAAAATCGTACAGAAGTTACTAGAAAATTCCGATACAATTACAATAAAAACGCCTGCATCTATAATATATGATGTATATAACAGACAAAGTAGGAACCTGCTCTGCGCTTTGCAGTACGTAAGTTTTTTGTGGGTTTGGGTATAAAATTCTTTAATAAAATTCCGCAATCAATTATATATTATTAACAATGATATTTCTCCTTTGTACTTATTCAATAAATAAAAAGCAATTTTCCCAAAGTCAACCCATTTACTCTTTCTCAACAACTCAATGACATAATGACGATTGACGGCCACAATGTTTTTTCATATTAATGACCAACTCTATGAAGGAGGTTGTATTAGGAACATGTTGTACCAGTCGACCATCCTGACAACATTTGCGACCCGACCCCGCAAATCTAATAAATTGACTTCTGGGAAAGACTACCACCGATTCGGAATATACCTACAACAAACAAAACGCTTATTATTCAAAGTTTAATACAAAACGGTCAACTAAGAGAACATGTTCATTACGAGTGCCCTTACCTTATTTTGAAAAAAACAAATTCTAATTTTAAAAGGTTACTTGATTAAACGTGTCGTCCAACAATATAATCTACCCTTTATCTCAAAGGACCGCCGCGGCTCATAAAGCGATTGCAGTCTAGCCATAACTTTATACCTACGTCTTAATACCGCATAAGCTTCACAACTTGCGTGACCATAATTCTCAAGTCGGCTTTGTGACTTGCATAATAATTTTTCATCTATAATGTTCTTATTGTTAACTGTTTGAATAGATGTAGTTAAAATGTTGAGTTTATAAAGACAGTGTGTAGCCTGTAAAAATAATGAATTAGAATGTCAAATATTGCGATAACAGTCAAGAAATGTTTTCTTATTCAATCGATAGATACTTAATTTCTGGACGTACATGTCTGTTACAACAAGTTTTTGATACAACCTCCTTCATAGAGTTGGTCATTAATATGAAAAAGCATTGTGGCTGTCATATTTTTATGTGTCATTCATCGAGTTGTAGCGAAAGAGTAAATGAGTTGACTTCGGGAAAATTGTTTTTAATTTATTGATAAGAATAAGAATAAATAAGAAATATTGTCGTTTGTTATATGTCTTTTAAGTTTTTCTGTGACATATGAAGCTAGCGGCTCCTACTTTGCGCCTTGCGAAATTACATAAGTCGTTTGTGGGTTTGGGTATAAGATTCTATAATAAAATTCCGCTATCAATTTTAGCTTCGCCATTACAGCAGTTTAATAACACTATTAATAATGGCTAATAGAGTAGTGACTAAATGTTACTAGTAATAACAATTATATTTTTAAAAGAACAACCGCCGAGATTCTTGCTGGCTCTTCTCGGTAGGAACAGCTTTCCGAACTAGTAGTAGAGTTGACCATTCAAAGCACTTGTTTACTAGTTTAATTGAATAAAGGATATTTTGAATTTGAATTTATGACTGAACTTCTCTATCGGCGATGATCGTTGACCGTATGATCGCCTTTAATCAGTACGATCATCTTGCAAGTGTCCACACGATCATACACGTTACATACGATTATTCATATCGCCCAGCGATTCCCATTAATGCGTGTACTAAAAACTGACTATTCCCTGGTTGTAAGCGATCGTAGGCGATTATAGACGATTATTGGCGAGTACAGCCATGCCCTCTACACGATCGTGATCGCGTTTAATATCGCGAAAATAATCGATTTTTTCGCCACAGTCACGTTCCCAATCAAGACTATGTCAAATTTCGCTACCACTCTCCTCTCCGCACCGCACCTCTCCGCCCCTCACCACACTTCACCACGTCACGTCTCTACAACTTTCCCTCTTTTCTTTTTCCTTCCGTTACAATTATGTTGTATTAAATTGTAATTATGCGAGTCCATAATAATAATTTATTGCTGCCATTAAACCTGATATAGTGTTAGTAGACCGGTTAGCGCGCCGTGCAATTATTATTGATGTCACCATTCCGCATGACGATAATCTCATAAAAGCCGAAAAAGAAAAATTAACTAAATATTTAGAACTTTCTTATGGGATAACCGCCATGTGGAATGTTGACTCAACAATAATTGTTCCTATTGTTGTGTCGGTTAACGGTCTGATTGCGAAGAGCCTCGACCAACATCTTCAGAGGCTTTCGCTTAACAGTTGGATCAAGTGTCGGATGCAGAAGGCAGTATTGCTTGAAACGGCCCGCATTGTGAGGAAGTTCCTCACTTTGGATCCCTAACCACCGGCAACTCGGGATATTTTCCCGTTCCCGGCGGACGACAATTTTTTATATTTTTAAATGTTTTTTTAATTTCTTTTTTTAGAAATATTTGAAAATGTAAAAAGTTAGGATTAGGAAAAATAAATGAATACCTAATAATAATAATTTTTTATTGCATATAAATGGTACATAAGATATTTAATATGATATATAAGGATACAACATTTTCTGCCATTTCGGCGTGCAAAAATATTAAATCATATACATATATCTAAAATAAAATAAAAAATTAATAGTAATAATAGCCTCAAAACAATTCCATTTTATCTAAACTCTGTACATCTAAAAGAAATTATTCTACTGAATAATAACATTTCTTTAACAATATTTTAAATAAACTCGTATTTACATTATTAAGGGTTTCCGCCAGCTTATATAAATGCAGTCAATATAGCGAATTGAAGCTAATATAATATAGAATTATATAAAATTCACACAAAAATATAGGTAAATAAATACTAGTTATAAACAAAACATTAGTCACAACTCCTTCGACCACAGGCTCAGTTCGACTTGTAATTCGTAACAGTTGATATATTTTATGCGCCGGCGCAGCGTCCCGGCTTCGTGGAACAATAATAATCATCGACGTAACTACTCTCAATGGGAAATAAATTATACACGAGGGATTGGGATGCTACTTTATCGATACTTTTCGCTATATATCTTATCGATAATTTCCACTTTGAGATCGTTATACAAACCTGCAACTTAGTTCATCATTCGTCCTGCTGTTAAAAGCTTTTTTGTATCTTTAAATATATACATCACTCAAAAGTAATAATGAAATTATTTTTTTATAATCCGCGATTATTTTTCTATTTATTTTATTAAGCCACCCACAATATATACATTAAATACGTGTTCAAAAGATACATGATACGTTAAAAATAGAAACTAAATGCTATATTAGGTAACTTAAGATGGCTATAACATTTACAAAAATAACAAACATTCATATTAAGGTAGAAAAAGGTGACAATAACACAAATCATGAAAACTAGGTTAACTAGGTTAACCTAGTTTTCATACTTAACCTACATATTAAGGTAGATTAAGTAAATAGAAAATATATATAATTTCCGAATTCCGCTTTCCAAACCAGCAGTAGACTTGACGATTCAAAAACACTTATTTACAAGATAACTGGAATAAAGAAAAATTTTAATATGAAATTTGAATTGATATAGACAACAATGATTTTCGCGAGGCGGTCGATGCGTCTGGTGCTCCCGATGCATCTATTAGGGGAGGGAGGGGCCACATTTAGAGAGGCCCCGACCCAGAGTGCACCCAGTGGTGCACTCTGGGGTTCAGAGTTGCTGCTGGCGGGGATGGAGGCAATGTGTCCAACGTTACCCTGTCCCCGCCACCAGCAGTGTGGTGAAGCACTGTCTGGTTTTTAGTCGGTGAGAGTCCGACATACCCGCCGCTCGTCCCTGTCGAGCGGTGATGACCCATAATGGGTTTTCCTGACATAAAAAAAGACAACTATGATTTTCACTGCCCAAAATGTAATAGAATTGTTAATCATCCTTGTAATAAACATCGATAGCTATTCCCATCACTAAATCGCCCGCAGCGACGCGACGCGATAGTCTCCGCCGCTCGCTTATTAAATCCTTCCGTCCCGCCCTAATGCCTCCCATTAGGGGCAATAAGGGGCATATAATAAAATGCTCAAGACGTATGTCCGTAGATGTTATTAAATTGACA